>CM042808.1:18896946-20096946 GCA_009982885.2 Hyles vespertilio | reverse complement strand
ACACAGTTAAGTAGAGAGACACTTTACGCCCAGTGTGGCTTTCATAACTTCTTTAACTTGATAAGGAACCTATGTGTTTTATATCAGTATTTGTTTTTTTCTGATGCCATCTTTGAGCCTCCCTAAGGTAAAGATTGTAATGCACCTACGCTTTATTTATTGCATAAGTTCTTTTTACTTGGGAATTGTTTTTACATGTTTCTACACCCTTAATCTTGTCTATGGATGCATTACGTACTGTCGGTTTGGGTGTCCCACGTGGATTTACATCTGTTTTATCTTTTTGCGTTACTTAATTTATATTGCTATTTCTTTGTGTCGTTATTTAGGTTTGTTATTATCCTCATATTGCTTTAATTTATGAAAAGGTTTATTTAAATCGACGGGTTTATTTCACTTTATAATTTTATCTCGTTCTGTGTTGTGCGCTAAGTTAATTCCAGCTAAAAGTGAATTAGCGACACTTGGTTCACTAACTTTTCCACAAATAGATTTATAATATTGATTGTACCGAACTATAGGTTTTATTACCTACTATGTTATATATTACTTGTTTGTTTTCAGCCTGATTACGACGACATTGAAGCGAACGGCCGCGTGCCGACGCAGTTCCCGCGTGGCAAATCCGACAAAGGCAAAGAGAAGAAATACGGTAAGTGAACAGTTCTTTACAGAGCTAATTACGTCCACTGCGGCTGATCATACATTATCGACTTCCATTAATGACCGCGAATTAACAATGCACAGCAAAAAGGAGATCAAGGGCCCGCTTTGTGCTAAATATAAGAGTTTGAATATTCATGCATTTTCCTCGTGGAACTAGACGACTAAAGCTTGAGTTATGAAGGCATCAAAGAACTTTTTATTTTACTGAAAATATAATTTTGTTGTCGGTTTTTTCTATATTTAGATTTAGTCAGCGAAAATAAGCTTGGGCATTTCATTACCTACGTACATAATTCACAGGCTACGAGTATTTAGAAAGATACCTCAATAGGACTAAATGTTTGGAAACTTAATTCTCAAAAGTACCTATAGACCTACTAACGATAATTAGTAAAATCTATTGGTCAAATATTTCGTTCCGTCCCAGTTAAGCCTATCTCCTAAAAAACCACATTAATTACTCGATGCAAATAAATTTGCGTCATCAGGATTTGTACCATGTTTTCTGTCTTGCTCAATAGGCCATAATAGTATTTAAAAGGGCGCGCACCAACAGGCGCCTGCCTCAAGAATAGGCCCTCGGATTGCTTTCCATGTATGGATAAAGAGAAGCTCATAACTCCTCGGTAATGGACAAATAACACCTGAAATGCATCTCCTTGTGTACTCGCATTTTGCTTTTGTTGTTAACATTGGTCACATTAAGAGATTTTTTCCATATAGGTAGTATTTATCTGCATTTCTTACAAGGTCTTTGGTTTAAATTACGGTGAGTGTTATCAAGAAGAATGCGATTCAATTAATCAGTAACTTGATTCCGGTGTGGCTTTATTGGGTCGGCAGACAATACTAAAAGAACTATATATTTTGTTTTATTTTACTTCCTTATTAATTTTTTCTGGAGAATTTAATGTGAGATACGTGCACAAGTGGCCATGTTTTTAAATAAGTAGCCGTTTTATTCTACAAATTCGTGCCATATTTAAACTGTATACGATTTGCTCTTTACAAATTAACGTCTTCTTCAAATGCACTATCAACCTTTTGAAAAATATTTAGATTATGTTTCAGAAAAATCTTGCAAATATATTTTTCTCTAACAACTTTGTTTGCCCTTGTCCATGGCCGAATGCCTCGACACAGCTACAGATTTATCGCCCCAACTGGCAATTTATACGGAGCGATTTTGCAAGTGTGAACATTATATCAACCGAATGACAGAACATCATTTATATTACGGCGATGTCCACGCGCCATCGCAAGATTTACTATGCAGGATATCTATATAAACTAGTAAGCAAAAAATATGTAAACAATTGTATTTGTCTAACTGGAATTCCTTTTAAGTTCGGTTTAAGTGCATAATGATGTTACTAGTAAAAAAAAAATTTGCACATTAGTGGCTCCTTTTTTATTTTTTCAAGGTTGCTTCATATGCATATATTTTAAATCAGGATATAAAACAGCATCTGCGAAAATGCTTAAATGACTCAACAAATATTTTAAGACGCTACAAAAACAATACTCTAAAACTCATGATTTAAAATTACATCCATAAATTCAAAATCACGCCACGAAAATGCAAAAATCACATTCATACTAAAATTTACAATACTTTCTGCGTGAAGCCAAACAAACGAATGCTCACGAACCCAGCCATACATCACAGATTACACGGCGACACTTGCTCAAACACAAGTGCCAGGATAAGAGCATATTTTATTTCAAAATATTTAATATTCTCTCACATTCTCGACTTTTTGAAATACGAGACAAGTTTGTATGCGCACTTTATGTAAGCCAAAAAGTTTCTAATATGAATTGTGGGGCACGATAATCCTGCTTGATGTGTTTATTTCAACGCTCCGAGAGTTTAGATTAATCGAATATGATATTTCTAATGCCCGTTTTGAAATTTCAAGCTTTGTCGCTCTTGCATCGGAATTGGCTCGACAAGTAGTTATTAATTTTAAATTCCTTGTGCTTAATCTATTGCATCGGAGTAATTGATGTTTGGATTTGTTTATAATTTGTATTTAGAGGCTTACAAGTTCATTTAATCAGATGGGTAGATTGGATTCTGACCGTATTTACAATTATCGCTAAGTGAACGTTTCAGATCGTGCATGTATATGTCAGGCAATTACTTAATAATTTAATTTAGTATATTCAGTCATTTTCCATAGTTTATGTTTTATATCGTTGAATTTTTGATTGCAATATTTTTTCACCAACTAATTTTATATGTCTTTTATACAGGGTATATCAAGACTGCTACCGAAAACGAAGCCGGGTGGTAGTTTAAGCTACTTCAGACACAATGCAATAGAAAAAGTTGCAAAAAAAAGCGACAATTTTTTTTTGTTATTTTCTTCCTATGGCCCTATTTGGGTGGTAAATACATTTTTTCCTAAAATAATAGTGTATACCCATTTATTTATAACTAATCTAAGGTATAAAAGTGTTTAAATTATAACTTTAGCAAACGATGTTTAAAAAATCATAAAAAATAATTGTCGCGTTTCTATGCGAAAATTTTTAGTTGCATTGTGTTTGTAGTCACTAAAACTACCACCCGGCTTCGTTTTCGGTAGCAGTCTTGAGATACCCGGTATATCTTTGGTACTGAAAGGTATTATTATTCGTTGAAATACCAATTCAAATATTAATGATCAATCTCACGTTTTGTTGTTAGACGCCAGAATAACTTAGGTTAGATTAGAACAATGGCTCGACGTGTTGCAATTCTGTTGGCATTTCTATGTATCCTTGATATTTGGACTAGCGGTATTTGGAACAAGACGGCGTAGGACGGGACACGGCACCGAGCAGTCTAGAATATCTGCCATGTATCATACTCAGAAACATGGACAATTCCTAACGATTCTGTCCAGGACTTAAGCTGTTAGGTGGTCTTAACATCCTAGTCGCGTATGTTGTGTTTACATTGTTTTGGTAGTGTAAATGTTGTTAGGAAATTACTTGTTTAAACCGATTACGTGTTGTAAGGAAATGTAGGTACATGGATGTTCGATACAGCGAACTGATCATGCATGTAGCGTGTTATTTATTTCACATATGAATTTTACTACAAGGATATTAACTTTGAAATAAGTGTTACTAGCCATTAAATATTCAAATTTAGATATTGAAATTGCAATAATGTTTTATTTTCAGATGACCCCTACTATTGCGGTCTGCGCGCGCGCGTTCCCAACTTCGTGAAGGCGAACGGAGCTAAAGTTCTGCCGACGATGCCCATGCCCGACCGCCTCGCTCTGAAGGAGGCGCCGGTGCCAAGCAAGCGTTACAGCGTGGCCCATCCCCACCCTGGGCCATTCCCGCCACTCATGCCAGCGTTCGCCCACGCGCCCATGCCTCCGGCGGCCTTGTGGCACGCACGCTCATACGAGAGCGGAATCGGTGCGTACGACAAACCCCCTAGAAAGGAGAAGCTCATGTACCAATTCTATCCTAACAGGGAGCCCAGGCTGCGACCGCTCGTCATCCAGCAGCCCCGCTAAAGTACATATACAGACTAACCCCGCACTTTAATTCCACTGCCTCGCAGCGGATTCTTCGCTCCAACCTTGGTATTTAAAACTTTCTGTTATTTTAGATGGCTTCGCTTGGTAGCACATCGCCTTTAGCTTCGTTTCCTTTCACTCTTCTGTGCTTACAAAACACATTTACATCTTCAAATTCTTGTTCATGACCATATCTATCGGTTTTCTCTGATCTTTTATGTGTTTTTGCATTGCAAGCTTTGCAATCATCCTTAGAATAGGCGATTAGATTTAGCGTTTCCAATATATTTATCTAAAGTTGTATAAATTGACTATGTTTCTTTATTTATAATAAAAATACAGCCCATGTTTACCTTTCTATAATATTTTAATTTATGTAGGATATTACAATTGATACGAGTATTATGCTACCTTTGCACCCCTATGAGTTGGTACTCCTGTAAAAACTATATGTGTATATGTACGAATATATAGGAATATAAAAAAGGCGAGCGGTTAAACCTTATGATAAGAATTCTAACAAACCTTACAATCAAATGACGACTGACTTAACAATCCTTTGAAATATTTTTATTCTTGATATCGCAGATAAGTATTTTGGAGTCTTTGATCAAAATAATTAAATACATTTTACTGCCATAAGTGCCTTAATAAGACATTTCCTCACCTTGGCGCGAAAGATAAAAATAATTTAAACGCTTATACTCCCAAATACCAATGTTAATGTGTCAGACAGGTATCGGTTGGTGATAGTTATGGAACAGACGTAGAAGAACTTTCAATTAATAAAGTTGATGTTTCAGACGGAGATCACTATGACCCATACGCGTTATATGGCCGCCTTCCTGTACCTGGACGCGGCTTTCCACCCCCGCCTGCACCGCACGCACGTCACATGTTCATTGGAGAGTGGGATTAAAGTGCATCACCACAAACTTGGCAATTCTATCCGATATTGACTCGAATTAAAGATATTGTCACATCGATGTTAATTAACAATAATTATAGACGCAGTACTCCGAATTACGACGCTAAGGCTGCTGTGTAAAAAATGTAAATGATTTTATATGACCAAAGACTGATGTCTTTATCGATGAGAATATTTGTAAGAATCACGCATGTCGATGTGACGATATTGAAATTAGAATTGATGTAAATATTGATAATGTTTTAAGTTATCGTAAATTTAAAATGAAAATTGATGATGATGAAGCAATGGAAATAGTAAATGATTCTGAAGCTTAAGTGGAGCTTATAGAAACTAAGGTCAGCCTGGTAGTTCATGGCAGATCCAATTCGCAAAATTGAATTACTGGTAAATTTGTAACTGGAAAATTGAAATTTGTTTATGTTACGTTTTATAAGTAAGATAAGGCATATTTAAGCGATTTTGTAAACGTAGCTAAGCTTGAATACCGTAAGTTAACTATCACTGCCAATTAATTTAAACGATTTTCGCGTGTTCAGCAGCATCTACGCGTTTCTTTATTTCTTTTTTATGCTTTATATTATGTCAATCCTAGTCAGGACAGGGTTGGGATTTATTGTAGACATGTTTTCGTAATGTCATGTTGAGAATTTAAAAGCATTTCATTATCAGACGAAAGTGTACATTGATCATCGATTGATGCAATATCTGGTTATTTCTAATGTATCGTTTTAGTATAACCATAAGTCTGTATATTGGTATATATTCGATTATTGTAGTTAGTAAAGCATACCGTCACCTTGTTTTTTAGAATTCTATTGTAAATAAATCTCTTTCTCGTTTTCCCATAGGTTTTAGATTTAACATTTTTATACGGTCCTATAAAAAGTTTTCTCTCCAATACTCATTTACTTTTATAGTTTTAATTACGTATTAAATTAAGTTGACAATGTTTAACGTAATTTATTGTCACAACTTAATTTGTTAAGTTTATCTCGTGTATATGTCAAATAATCTTATCTACACTTTAGATTAATGTGTGTATTCGATATTTAAGATTTTAGGTTAAACAATACATTCCTTAAAGGAACTATGCTGGATTAAAGAATAGTTCTTTTTAGCGGAGTATATTTCATGCTTTTTTATTATGTAATGTAATGTAGCTCTTCAAGATTTTTTAGTATCGGAGGTGCTACGCTGGTTACCATTTTGTATCGTATGCATTATTGTAGATAATTATATAGATACTGAACCGTTGATTTAATTGCTGGATATAACGAAATATTCAAGGTACTTATCATTCGACCACAAACAATTACAATTAAAAACAAATAATTCCAATATTTAAACGTGCCTACACTTATTGCAATTGTATAAAATGTTATGAAGGTATAGAAAATTTTATAGCATTTCTATGTAACCAGAAACCAATTATTGTATTTTATATGTAAAATTGTATCGAATTAAGATATGTAATCATATTTTTATAACGAATTTTAAATATCAACATCCGACATTATTATGTAACATAGGGTGTTGGTTAACAAGTAACCTATTGTAAGGATGAACATGTATGAGTAAATATACATATATTTTTCAATATATCTTTTGTTTTATTTATTAGACGGATTATTTTTCACACAATAAAAAAATATGCTGTCTATGTTTTTAAACTTCTACACAGTACAAACTCAGGAGTATAAAATGTCGGGGAAAGTAATTGGTAAATTTAATTTGGCTTTAAATATTCACCAGCCCCGATCCATTTTTTAACCAAATATTTTACATATGATCTTAAACTTTTTAACTCCTCCGGATCCTCCTGTCTGTTTGAAAACAAATCTCTACAGTGCGAAGCACGAGGGATCACTTTCGCCGGGGCATTATAAGAAATGTCTTCCAAAATTCCAAGCTTATGATAAGGATCTAAATCACCATTCACAAACACTACGTTGGTAACATTAGGTTTCAGACCACAATACAATTCATTCGTCTTGTTCACTCCCTCTTCAATTCTTTTCTCGTCAAAAGTTGACCCGAATAATTCGGTGCACATTTTATAAAATAATTCCATTTTGATATTATTCGTAAAAGGCTGTTTATCCGAGGAACTGCTCGGAAAATAGCTAAATTCAGTACATGTTTGATACGTCCATGACATTAGCCAATCAATATCTCTCGTGCTTTTCACCATTTCATCAAAATCGTAGTCAAAGCATTCGTTTTTTGTATCCCATACTGTTTCATCCTTAACTGATTTAACTGCTGATGTGCTCGTTAAATCGTCACAGTGATGTTTAATAGATTCAGGAGTTCCATATTGCGCTGTGTACATGAACTCAGAACTTTTTTCTAGGAAGAATAATTGTTTGTTATCTTCTTTACTCATGTCTGTAAAATTGCAAATATGCTCTTCTGCTTTCAACTGTTCAATGCCTGCGGGGGTCTGAAAAAGATCATCGTACCTTTTAAATATTTCTTTTATTTTGTCATGGCATTTTTCAGTGCCATGTTGCTCAAAATCTTCACTGACGTTTTCTAGATATTCGTAGAAATCCTTCTTGGCCAATACTGGAGCACTGCTAGCTATTGCAGCATCAATTAAATCGGGGTACAATAATTCCATCCACGCTGCTAAATTCCCAGCATATGATCCTCCAACAACGACAACTTTAGATGTTTTAAATTGAGGTAATTGTTTAATTTCTTCTAACAGCTTAGCTACATCGGCAAGTGCTTGTCTCGAACTCAAATATTTTAAGCTTTCTGTGCTATAATCATCAAGTGGCATACTCTTACCATAATATCTGTGTTCTGATAAATACATCGCGCCTCCGGTTTCTTTTGCGAGTTCGTACATAATGCCAGTTTGTAAAAATGCCTGAGTGGCCTCGGCTTCACCGTTGATAAATAGGTAGATAGCACCGTCAGGTTTCCATTTATCGAGCCTCTCAAAGTATCTCATATTCCACGTTCTTTCTTCTTTCTTGTCGAAGTGGTCCAATGGCTGTTCAATCCATTTTGTTTCAATTGTCGTTGCGTCGAAATTGGCTACAATTTTGTCCAATTCTTTTAACAGAAATCTGTAACCATTACCAAGACTGAAAGGAGCCAGCCCGTTAGCAAGGTTGAAATAAAATAAAAGTAGTATTTTTAAAGAAACAAAGTACATTATGCCACACGGAGGTTCGTACAATTACTGTGATGATAAACAATTCCCCTATATATTATGTTGTTGAAAGTTATCTAGAGCAATGACGATAGTATGAATACGTTCGACTTGTATGCGGGTATTCAAAGACGTTAATCAGAATTTCTTCACTTTAAAATCGATTTCATGTTTGTTTGTAGATTGTTAACATTGAAAATAAAAATACGTAAACCTATTCCAATGTCAAAACGTTTCTTACCGTTAACTAAAGTCAACTATAATATTTATTTTATAAAATTATTCTCTTGCACAACAATTACAAATTAATCAACCGCAGGCAGAGTAAATTGTTTTCAGTAGGTATTTCAGTGGCGTGGTCAATTAAAGGTGGTATAGTGCTGGTAAAACAAACAAAGGCAAAACTTGGCTTTTATTTTTTATTTTGAAAACTATTCCCTGAACACTATGAAGAATGATAAAACCCGAATGAATACGCCAAACAAACTACAGTGAACGTGATAAGAATATTATCTATTAATCAACATATCTACCCACAGGTGAAGTGTTCTTGTAATAGTAAACCGAATAGTACAATATATAATGTACAGTAACTGATTAATGTACCTATTTCTTGTTCTGAGGCCTTACTTTAGTAAATGTACATATGTTGAGGAAGAATTACTACTGTAAATAATAAATTAAGAATATTTTGACTTGCATAAGCAATAGATACTATGAGACTTTTGCTAAACAACCTCATAACTAGCGTCTATTTACGTTGTCATAGCAACAAATAAACAACAAAGCAACTGCGCTTGTTCTATCGTTTTTTCCACACCTGACCCACATTTAGAGGTGAAAAATAATTTGTTAGAAGTATTATGGATTATTCTGAAGGCAGCGGGGATCGGAGCGGGGGTAGGCGACCCGACGCACCTCGACCCGTGTCTAGAAGGGGTTATAGAGAGTATACAAACAGTGGTTCTGCTGTATCCAGGTAAGATTTGTAAATAATCTAGGATCATTAGCTATTTTTTATTCATTATAAACAGGCAACATGTAACTAATGGTCTATTTTACCATCACAACAAATATAACATAACCATTCCTGCATCAATGTTTAGATTTTGTGTTTAACAATTTTAGTACGCGCTAATTCTAGAAGTTCTGGATTCAATCATAGAAACAATAATGAATAGTGGATAATGAACAATTATTGGGAATTTCTCGCAGTGCGATAAGCCTATTTTAGTTTAAAGATTTTATAGACGGTGTATCAGATATCACAACATACTATAACTTATATCATAAATAATTCGGAAGCTATTTGGATTTACAAGAAAAAGCCTATTAAAACATTACGTGGCCTTTATTCCTTACAAGAATCCGAAGCCATGAGTATTATGCACATATGCACTGAAAATCTAGGATAAGATGTCCAGTGTATTAACACATTCATACCCTCTGCTTCTGTCGTCTCGAACTATACACAACGCTAACCAGGGATGAACAAGAACAGACTTACGGCCGATGCCAATAATCAATCGAAAAAATTAGATTGAAGTCAATCTGGATTGTTTTCTACTTTTCGATTTGTCATTTACCATGTTGCCATAGTTTTTTCACTACTGAGATTGATTATTGGCAACATAGTATCAGAAAAAAGATTGAGCTGTCAATCTCAAACGGCATATTTTGGATTGGGATTGTTTATTGGCAGCGGCTGTTAGATGTTGATGGGAAAACGTCGTGAAGACGTGGTGTATAGCAAACGAGGCGATAAATATTAAAAATTCTGCTATAATATTGCACGTATTAATCTTAAATTGTGACTGTTACAAGTTCTATTAAATATAAAATCCAATAACATTTAGAAGCGGCAGTATGAGGCCGACTTCAGCATATCGTGGCAGTACTGCCTCTCGTTTATCTACATCTGGTTTTGGGCCCGCACCACCAACAGCGAGTCGACAACCCACAGCTATGACTGGGTTTTCTATGGTAAGAGAGAATACAAAAATCCAATCTTTTATTTTTTTAATATATTTTCAGTAGCTATAAAGATGGGAGGTCAGAAAGCTCTTACGTATTTTACTAATAGAGAATAGGGAATATGCATGCCATGTTTTTATATTTGGAATCAATTCTGTATGCTATTATCGGAAAAAATATAAGTCTGAAAATATCAATCAAAAAAGTACAAAAAAAAAGTAAAAAAAAAATTTTAGTTAAACGGTTTTATATTGCAGATAAATGTACTAAGAGCTAAAAAAAATTTCATGGATACAGTCATGGGTACCAATATTTATTTATTTTAAACACTTTGTACACAGATGTAGTACAGGCGGACTTAATGCCCAAGGGCATTCTCTACCAGCCAACCTTAAGGTAGTGCAGAGAGACGGAAGCAGGTGCTTATTAATAAAATTAACAATAAGCGAAAAGAGAAATTATATAAAACTAGCGGCCCGGCCCGGCTTCGCCTGGGTGCAGATACTTTTTTATTTTACTCCACACCAAATACGTGTTATTTTTCGTATAAGCTCTTGTATACCTAAACATGAATTAGCTATCCTATTGTCCTGCTCAATTCCGTCACATCCCGTCTGTTCATTCACTTCCCGATACGTCGCGTCCTTTCTCTTAATTAACCATCCCGTCTTATACCGTGCATTTACATTTCGTCCTATCAAATCTGTCAGCTATCCCAGTCTTCTCCCCTACCTCCCACTCTATTATATCCAGTTTCTCTCTACTTTCTAAACACTTTATCGATTTTGATTATCCATGCAATATTCCATCCCTTATTTCACCCCCACTATGCTGTTTTTCCAAATAGTGGAAATGCACTCACACACACACAATTAACGTAGAAACAATTATATTTAACTGGTTTTTGAAGACACAGGCAACGCCTAATTTGAGAATCCCTGCAATATTCTCCATAATTATATAAAATTTTTATTTTATTCAGTTCAGTTCAGTTTTTATTTTTATGTGTTTTTTTATTAAAGATTTTTCATTTTCAAGTGAAATTCTATCTTGAAATGAAGTAAAACTTAATACATGTGAATATTATTTATTTAATTGTCCTATATTTATGTAGCATCATAATATACTCTTTAGTTTACAATAAATTCCTGAACGTATGCATAAATATTTGACAATCAATTTAAATGTCAACCACTTTTCATTACTGTCATTAATTTACATCTTTAAAATCTAAAATACGCCATAAATCGAATATTGTGGCTATGTGTTGTCGATTCGAAACCTTTATTTAAATACGTTATTTAAATTTAGGGAAGAGTTTACCGTATCGACGCTATGAACATTAAATCTTTGACAGTTACAAACCCATGAACATTTTCTATGGCAAAATGTTTTTTCCTTTTTTTTATACTTTCGTCAATTCAATCGAGATAAAAATTATCCCACCTTTAAGTTGGAACAAATAACACATATCTACAAAATTTCATTATAATCAGTTGAGTGGTTTAGGAGTCCATCGCGGACAAACAACGTGACACGTGAATTATATATATTAAGATATAAATAATAATATTTAAACGGATATATAAAAAAATTGATTATATATATATACTAATATAATTGTATATATAAATAAAATATATACATAAAAAACTAAATAAATAAATAAACAACTAAATAAATAAATACCTACATTAGTGGGGAGAATCTGCTTCTTTTGCGAGGAGTAATAGCCGAACCTTTAGCTTGAAAGCCATCCGTGTTGTTCACGACCTGATTTCAAGTGGGAGTGCGTTCCAGAGAAGAATGGATTGGATAGCAAAGGAAGAATGAAGGAAGTCAGAAGTATGGGGAGGACATTTTAGAAGGAGATTGCTAGACGAGCGAAGATTTCTAGAATGAGTATCACTCAGGTAAACGAAGTCAGGAGACAGATAAGAAGGAGGGGAAGGAGACTTAAGAATGGAAAAAAGGGTAGTGAGGGCATGCAACGAACGGCGCTGGCGGATGGGAAGCCATTTTAACTGCGAACGGTAGGAAGAGATATGGTCAAACTTACGAAGATTCAAAACAAATCGAATGCAGTTATTTAGAAGACGGTCGAGTTTGTTGAGTAAATCTGCATTCAGATCAAATAATCGCACACATCACCATAGTCGATAACCGGAAGGATTAAGGTTTGCACTAGCATAGCCTTGGTTTTGAACGGTAGGAAATTCTTCAGGCGATACAGAGAACGAAGAGTACCGATAACTCTCTGACTGACGTAGGTTACCTGGGGTCGCCAGCTCAGGGTGGCGTCGATAAGTAACCCTAGATCTTTGACACTTGGGCACCAAGGTATGACAGAGCCATCAAAGATAACCGGCGGGATGTTAGAAAAATTCAGCCTGCTAATCATTCTCGGGCTGCCGATAATGATGGCTTGGCATTTCATCGGGTTAACAGATAGCCCGAAATTATCCGACCAACGTTTGATATATTCCAGGTCACTATTAATCCTACTATTAATCCACCGCAGTAGGTACACAATCGACGCCAACCTGATAGTATAACTGCAAGTCATCAGCATACAGATGATACGCACATTGAAGGTTAAGAGTTATGAAGTTTATGAAGATAGAAAATAACAACGGAGAAAGTATACCGCCTTGAGGGACACCAGACTCGATATTGCACCAGTTGGACTCAGAGTCGTTTATACGCACCGACTGCTGGCGTTCCTGAAGATAGGAAGAGAACCAATCCAGTCCCACGGGAGAGATCAAAAGATGGGAGAGGATAGCTAAAAGGATGTCGTGACTGACGGTGTTGAAGGCGTTTGAAAAATCCACCAAGGCCAGCACGGTGACTTTGCCGGTTTCCATGCCCACCCTCATGTCGCCAGTCACTTTGAGGAGCGCGGAGACGGTGCTGTGACCTGGCCTAAAGCCAGATTGAAGTGGGCACAACAAGTTATTTACGTGCACGTGCTTGAAAAGTTGCTTGTGTGCACAGGCTTCCAGCACCTTGGAAAGGAAAGGGAGAATAGAGATGGGACGGTAGTGATTAACAAGAGAGGGATTAGGTATTTTAGGGAGCGGCATAACAAAGGCTTTTCTCCACTGAGATGGGAAAACGCCAGTGCTTAGGGAAAAATTGACAATGTGGGAGATGGGCGAAAGAAAACGGTCAAGGACTGCGACTATCATCCGACGGCTAATGTTGTCGTAGCCAGTTGCGTTGGATTGGATCGCAAGGATAATCTTTTTGATCTCTCCAGGTGGAACTGGAGAAAACTGGAAAGAGTTCGTGGTAGGCCTCGGAAGATGTATGCATTGTTAAAGTAAAATCGTGGGGCACGTCCACTTTAAATGAATTTTGGATGACCTTGGGATTAACTAAAGTGGGTGAAGTCACATGCCATGTCTTTCGATTGTAAATATTGGACGTGCCCCACGATTTTATTTTAACAATGTATACATATTGGTACCCATGACTGTATCCATGAAATTATTTTTTAGCTTTTAGTACATTTATCTGCAATATAAAACCGTTTACCTTAATTTTTTTTTAATTTTTTATTTTTAAAGTTTTTGTTATCCACCCTAATGCCATACAGTTCTCGGCGCGCTTTTACCTTTTACCTTAACTTGGGTGGTGTACCCCTAGCGACGTATCATTTTTACCCACCCTAACGCCACACAGTCCTCGACGGGATACCAGATCTTGACTTGGGTGGGAGATTCATATTGTAATTTTGTATAGTATACTGTATTATACTTACCAAGCCCTTTATTTTGATACCCATATTGATGGGATTGAAAAATACATTATCCGCCATTTTGTAGCAGTGGCCATCTTTGATTTTGATTTTGTATAGTGCACTGAATTCTACTTGACAAGCCCTTTCATTTGATACCCATATTGATGAGATTGAAAAAAACTAAGTTGTCCGCCATCTTGTAGCGGCGGCCATCTTGGATTCACAATAATATTGAATATGGATAATTGTATTGTCACCAGAATCAAAGGCGTATACCAAATTTCAGATCAATCGGTTAACGGGAAGAGGGTTAAATTTCAATTACTAAATTTGACCATTGTCGTCACTTTCCTTTTCAAGCAATAGATCGCGTTTCGGAAAAAATACGCGGCTAATTTGAAATGTCATTTTTTAAGTATTTATTTTACCGATTTAGAGTTGATAAATTTAAAAAAATTATTCTATATTAATAAAGATTACAAAAAAAAATGTTGACTTATTTTGAAGTTTGGTGCATATTCCCTATTGTTTTCAAATATGATTGTTCTTAGATCACATGTTTTATGAGATGTTTTTGACAGCCTCCATGGCGCAATTGGTTAAATGCCGACTGTGAAACGAGAGGCCACGGGTTCAATCCCCGCTCTGAGGGTAATGTTTGTGCGACCCACCAATATTTATTTCGTTATCTACATGTGTTTGTGAGCCTGAAAAAGTTTCTTGTAGTTTCCGATACCTACGACACAAGACTTAATTGATCTAAATGTGGACTTGCGACAATATAATATGTGACTGTTGGATGTATTTATTTATTAATCACGTATGCACTTCAGCTGTAACAATTATTTCTGTCAATAAATAAGTATAAATATCATTAATCTCTTATCGTTTATCTAGATTGACCGTCCAATCACTCAGCAAGGCATATCTGGACTCCGTACAAGTACCGCTCGAGGATTTAGAACGAGGCAACTCCAAGATAAGAGGTATTGGGAAGAGCTGATGCAAGTGAAGGTTAGAGAGATGAAGGCAGAGATTGCCAGACTCAGCGAAAAAGCAGACGCGGGCGAGAGAGAAAAATCAGCGAAGAAACATTATGAGAAGAGGGTTAGAGAATTGGCTCAGGAGTTAACTGGTGAGATTTCTCTTAGGTGTTTTTAGATTTTGTACAATAGAGGTTAAAGTTGAAATTTATACTGTTATGGTATTATAATATTGTACTAGTAGAAAATCTAACATGTTATATCACGCTTAGATATGAATAATGACTGAATATTGATATTTCCAAAGAAAATATATTATGTGACGCATATATTTTATTTTAGATCTGCAAGGACGACTCGCTGATTACAATACAGCTATTAGAATAGCTAACGGAGAAGCATCAAAACAATCAGTAGAAGAGCAGACACGAGAATTAGAGTTGGCTAATCAGAAGATGCAGGATGAAGTTGAACAAGTGTTTATGGAAAAACAAAGGAAAGAAAATCAACTAAGGCAGCTCAGAGAACAAATGGAGAAGGTATTATAGTAGCTATTTCATATTACAAGTAAAAAAAACCATTTTCCCGCCTACTCTATGATATATATTTTTTATTACGTGTTCAATTTTTGGCTACCTCGGTGGTATTGGTATAGTACTGTTGTAATACGGTACGGTCTCAGATTCAGATTTGGGTCGGGCAAAGTGATATTAGATTTTCTACTAATAAACCCGAAGCCTGAAATTTGTGTAGGATATGGCGATAGGCTCGCCCCCTATAAAATCGTGGGATGTAACACTCAAGTCGAGACGTGTTTGACCGAGATGCTACCATAGGAACCTTCTCGGAAAAGGCGTAAGTTAATGTATGTATATCTTATTTTTACTGATAGTAATACCTACCTTGGGTTGTAGGAACAATCAACAATATCTAAGCTTATGGCTGATATGACACCTGAACAGAAGGAACAATATGGTGAGCTAGAATCTACGGCAGCAGCATTGAGAGAAGAAGTGGAGCAAACAAGAACTCAAATTGACCACCTAAATAGAGAGAAGGAGGAATTTAGCAGGGAAATATCTGGATCACAGGTAAAATATATTGTATTTCTTAGGCTATTATTATAAATGCCATCAATAAAATTGGAAATTTAATGGCTTTCACAGATAAAGATGCATCTTCTTGAACTACATCGAAGATTAGCTGCTGCTGAAGAAAAACGTGATAACATGAAAAACGAGATGAATAACCGTTTAGACCCTCAGGAAGAGAGAGAGAAGTTATTACTTCAGGTATTTTATTCATTTTGACTGAGAAAATTACCAAATCAACTGTCTTTTATTTCGAAAAGCGTGCTAAAGGAAGCCTTTTTTAAGGTCCGGGAAGATAACGCAGCCATCACTTCCTTAGATAGCAATGCTGCTAATTTAAAGGAACAAATAAAAAAGGTGCAGGAGTTGATCGAGCAAGCTGAACAAGTATGTTTCAATATTCTTACCATGTACTATATTTTTTAAATAAAACCTGACTTAATTTTATTCTAATGACACCCTTTTTCAAAATTAAAGTTATTTGGCAAAATTAAAAGTAACGACTTCAATTTAAGGCTTGTTTTCTAAAGATAATTCTGTATTTCTATAATGAGGCAAATTTTTTTCGTAAATTCAGGATCTAGAAGAAGGCAACTCGGAGCGTCATCAGAAATATCGTGAATTAAAGAAAAGGGAAGAGACCATGGATAGTTTCATGACAACTTACGAAGAAAATCTCAAAAAAGAACAAGATAAAATTGAACAACTGGAGAAAGATATTGTTTTCGCTTTGGAACACAGTAGTTCGAACATAGATTTAGATCTCAGAGAAATAGACAGTCTGAAACAAAAAGAAGGTTATACATCAGTGTATGATGATAATAAGAAATCTGTAGACGCTTTAATGAAAGATTACGAGAGGTTTCAAGCTAATTTGAAAAAGGTATGTATGATGACGATTGACGTCCAAAGCTCGGTAGTGGTGGTATCCCTTATACCACCTACCCTTCCGAGCTTTGAAATATTACGAGAAATGACCGTGCTGATGTACCTATTGTATTATGATATTTTGCATTATATTTACAATGATAAGTTTCAAAACATTATTGACTTCGCAATAATTCGAACAGATACTTATTTTGATTTTAAGCTTAAATAATGTCCTCGCGAATTTTGTATTTATGTAGCCAATTTTAAGACTTACTTTTTTTAGGCGGAAGCCACTCGTGAACGACTTGCAACAGAACTGCAAACATTGCCAGAGAAAACGCAAGTCATGAAAGATGAACTGGTTACACTCAGCGACCTAGATAAACTAAGAGAAGAACGTAAGCGGCATTTATTTCCTTATTTTGGAAATTTGAAATTATCTTATCATGATTTCTATTGCTTTTCATGTTTAATGCTTTATACGTAATAGTAAACGAGTTATTGTTTTTAGGTGAAGTTGAGAAGAAAAGTTTAGAGGTAGAACTACAGCAGCTGAAAGAGAAAATTACTCCTACTGAAAACGCTGTTATAGAAGCATCAAAGAAACTGAAACAACTGCAGGTAAATATACTTTTGAGAATAACTAAAGCCATAAGTACGGCAAGGTCAACGCCATCCACATAGTAACAGCGGGGAAAGCAGAATCTAGTTCCTCTTTACTCGATCTTGACTTTTCATCCATCTCATAGGTATTTTAGTGCTTTCATAATACTAATGCTCTGTCCCTAGCCTAGAATATATTATATAACTATCGCAATATATGTCGATAACCCGGTGCCAAACCGCAATAGGCCAGCGTGGTGGACTATATGACTCTCTCTACTATATGACTCTCAATCGTGCTCTCGATTGTAGAGGCCTGTTCCCTGCAGTGGGACTTTAATGTGCTGATTCAGAAAATATATTTAAAACCACGGCCACAAATGCTTTATATTTTCTTTTACAGGAAAGTTTAGAGGGCAATGAGATGTACACGAAACTCAACAATCTAGAGGAACAATTAGCTCAGTTGGAATCAAGAAAAACAATACTTGAAGAGGATATCGCTTCAATCACTTTGAAGGCCGACTATGAGCCTTTGAAAAAGCAAGCTATGGAGGAACTAGCAGCTTTGAATAAGAAGATTATTGAAGATCTTAATAGTGCGAAGTCTTATTGATTTATGTAAGGAATTAAAAAACAATACTTAAAAGTTCACATTTTTTATTAATTCGAATGGTAGAGATTTCGTGACCAGATTATAGACTTGGTTATATGAACTACGTTTATCCCATTCAGTTCATTTTTTTTATATCACAAGTATTTATACTTTAGCCATCGTATTAAATCTTAATGACTATAGTTTATGCTACATTGGTATGCGAAATAAGGGACGATGTGTGGAATCTTCTTTCCTCACATACGGAAATGTTAAAAGGTATCTACGATTGCACAAAATTAGTTACGAATATTGGAAGAATATATGGAAGGGCATTGGTGATTTTTGAAGTGACGCCAAGGTCCTCTCTTACCTCTTTAGCGCCCTTGTGATTCAAGCATTTGCTGAAACGAAATGGACACCAAAAATATAGTAAAAACATACGGAGAAGCAGAGAAAGGGAATTTTATCCCATGTCATCAATTCACAATATTTATCAAAGTACTAAAAATACTAGGAGGACAAAGACAGAAAGGTTTCGTTTAGATATCACCACATTTCTAAGAGCACAAAAAGTACTAGGGCGACAAGGCAAAATAGGAGGTTTTATTTAAACCTATGTCATCAATAAGCTTCACAGATTTCTCAGGGCGCAAAAATTTCTAGGGCGACAGAACAGAACAGAACAAGGAAGGAAGTTTAGTTTAGACCTAGGTCATTATTACCCTATTCTCTTACCCCTGATACTCAAATCCATCTCATTCTCTCGTAGACAACTTCTCTGATGTTTTATTTCTGCCATGTGTGATGTTTACACAAACAATCTGTATCAGCCCATATACGTCCCACTGCAGGGCACGGGCGTCCTCTACAATCTAGAGTACGATTGAAAGTGGTTAGGCCATATAGTCCACCACGCTGGCCTAGTGCGGGTTGGCTACACAAACAATATCTGGGTGTTATTGAGAAAAATATTACATTGATTGATATTGTTACACCAAGAATATCACTATAGTATTTTATGTAATAGAGAAAACAAACAAAAATATATTACATCTAATAATTTATTTACACTTTACAATTTTAATATCACAGCCGACGCCAACTAATTATTAAAAAAATACAATACAGCTTTAGACTATAGATAATAAAACTTGGACATCGTAATGAATCACAGATCACTTCCAATAGATACCGCATTACAATAGTTTTGTTTTGAACCGAAAACGCCAACGAAGGGAACTGCGCGGGGGGTGGGCGGGTTGCAGCGCGGTCACGTGGACTTCACTGGAGAGATGAGGCATAAGTCGATAAATAAAAAATGTATCGATAGTTCGATTTGCCAGTAAGTTCATGTGTTATGATCGCTTATAACTTAATTACCAACTTGTTAAATGTTTGATAATGTTTTTTCACCGACCTGATCTGATAAATTATACCAACCGGCAACCGCTAACTACGAATAAAATAGGATTTAGATTTATACTTTAGTATGTAACGGTTTTATTTCTATTATTCACCGTGTATTTTTGTATACCATAATGGCGAAATACCCAAATTAAGTGTTGATATAAAAGATCAGATAAAAATATGAAATAGTAAATAACTAAACCTCACGCCCTAAAGGGCTACAATAACTTATTCCGTTTCTTGAATTCTGACGGCGGCTGTAGTAAATGTAATATCGACAAGTGACGATGAAACCCACTTGACGAACTATGAATGTTTTTGAGACGATAATATATACAACGTATATTAAAATTAGTGCAATAGCTTGTGCTACTGATTCTCAATAAACTTAGTATACTAAAACTTATGATAAATACCCTCCCATTATTATTTTGAAAACGTATACAACTAGAGGGAAAAAGTAAATTTAATTACGCCAAAGATAAATAAAAAAAATATTGTAAAAGTACCTTGTTAACAAATTTAACTATTTCAAATTACATAAAATAACGTAATTATGGCAATTTGCAATTTTTATTTAAATCAATATATATTTTGTGACATTATCATTTAATAAAATTAATTTAAATTATTGTTTTACAATATCGATATTTCTCGGAATTATATTATAAACATGCGTCAAACACTAGAAGAACGCGTGATTTCGCCAAAAAAAGATGGCTTGTTACGGTTATTGCTATGCGAAAAAGAGACGGCTGATTCTCCATCCGAACTCGACTGTTTGACATTGATACATTAACCAGTATAAATTGAGCTCGCTCGGGACCAAATTAATTTAAAGAATATTAGTTATCGATCGAAAACTTATTGCGTTTTTTAGATACTTTATTTTTTTGAGTTTTTTTGCACACCATTTTATTGAACAAATCATTATTAACTGTAATATTATATTCCCAAAATGTAATTTTCGCTAACGTGCGACGACATGTGCGGATCCACTACTTGGACGACACTGATGACGCGACATTTGGCATCGGTTTATATATATCTGATAGCTTATATGTGTTGGGCGCAACCGCTGCCTTGCATTAGGTATCTATTGGGAGTGATCTGTGTAATGAATCTTCGTAATTTTTGTGATTGCTTTACTTTAGCAGGATTAGACAAAACAATGACACACAACATACATATTTACAAAATAAATATAAAGCGAGTTACTTTCGGCAGTATTGTAAAATCATATATCAAAAATCTTCACATTTTTTAAATTATCAGCGTCAATCCAAATTGTGAAAATCTAAGTCCGCTTTGATTTGATAAAAAATAATACATTTACTGTTCATTCCAAAATTGGCAAAATATTTGGTAATGACTACACCAATCTCATCACAAATTCAAACAAAAGAGTTTGACTACTACTGTAAATATACAGACATTTTGCTTCTAGAATTTACCAAAAGAACAAAGTATGGAATAAATAGTTATTTTACGACGAAGAAGCCTTAGCTTGCTTATCAAGTAATATACTGAGCCCTGAAGGCACTTCTTTGTTGTTCGATTTTATTATTGAGCAGAGATTTCTGACGAACTTTTGTGAAGGTGAAATGTCCGCTTCTTGCATTCTTGTCCATAACGACATTGCCTCTTGGTAGTTATCGTCACGTTCTGGAAAAAAGTCCTTTAGTAAACTAAAAATAAAGAAAAATTGTTATTTCAATATTAACCTATACATATAATCTAAAATCCCGTGGTGAAGTATTAAGCCTGTTGTATAAATCTTTCGTATAATCTTTCTGATATAGAACGGTTTCTTGAAGGTCAGTACAATATGTGATATAATAGCAAATTGCTTCAAAGTATACTAAAGCTCCAAATAGTTATACACCTCACACGAATTACAAACATTGTTTGTTATTCATCCTTTCCATTCAGTAGCCATTAGCTACAATGTTTAAAGTCCAAATTACACAATGACAGAAACACTCTAACAAAGCCCAAGGGACTTTCCACGAAATGAGACCTTATCACGCACTTATTATGTTTAGGTGCAAAGTCTGGAGGTTTTATTTAACTTCTTAGTACATATTGTTTAACACCTAAAAAGTTCATTGGAATCATCATTGTATTGAAGGACATTGTAACCAGAGTAACTACTGGACATACTGAGACTTAACATCTTATGTCTCAGGATGGCGAGCGCAGTGGAATTTTGCTACTGTTTATGAGCCGTCGTATCGCTTACCATCAGGCGAACGGCTTGCTCGTCTCGCCATTAAAATAAAAAAAATCACAACACAGGACGTTCCAAATAAAAACAAAAAAAACTCACGATGTATATCCAGAATGAAGTCGTATATCTCCTCGACCTCCACTCTTCTAAGGTCTTTGGCGCTCGTGGCTATCGTCTCTAAGGCGTGTACTTTCTTCTCATCGGCGAATCTCTCGCACCTTCGTAGAAGAGCATCTGGATGGAACTTTACCGTGGGGTCGAGGAATAGTTTGCGTAACGTCTTCTTGTAGCCCACTTCTGCTAGAGCCGCTATTAGTGTTAACTGTAATTTGTGATTTAAAAGTATGGTTAAAAGAAAAAAACAAAAGTTCAATATAATTTGTGTAAGTATGCTCTTAATGATAGAAATTAAAATACAATAAGACTGGCGTTTTAGAATAGAATAATTCCCATTAAAATATTCCTTAATTTTGTTCTTATTTGATAAAACTAGGTCAGGTGCTATGAAGATATTGAAGACATTCTAACCGACCCTTTAACTTTGCGTATTTAATGGTGAATAGATTTAATAACACAAATAAGAACTCTTTGCCGTACGCCATGTAAAAAAGTGTTAACAAAAGAAAACAAATAAGATAATATAAAATATTAAGAAAAAAATAATACAGTAATTACAAAAGTAACACATAAAATATTGACATAACTTATACGTAAATAGACATATTACCTATGTACTCATCAATAATTATTTAAAGTTGTAGAATAATTCACAACATTCATACAACTTCTTTATCAGGTTCTAGAATAAAAATCCTGACTCCATGTTGTCTATACTTGTTAATGACCTGGCTTTTCCATGACTCTCAAGATTACCAAAATGTGTTTGACTATATCCCGTAAGTCAACATTAAAAAACCGAAATCCTACCTGCACATCACCCGATCCGTGAACCTTTTTGTCGATATTTAGAATAGTCTGGGCTAGTTTATTAAGCTTTCCATTACATCTCTCGTTGCTAAGGAAAGTCTCCTCAGATTGTCCGTCGCTCATAGTCTGTAGTATTTTGCATAGGAGCTCGTGTTTAAGTGGTGTCTTGTTGTATTTCATCGCGAGACGGGAGAATTCTTGCACTGCGTCTTGTAGGTTACCACTGGATAGTACATAGATAGAATTGATATTGATTGTATATAGAGATTAAGTGCTATGTTTATTGTACATTAACTTGTCATAAGGACTCTTTAATTGCCGACATGACCATTAAATACATATCCTTTAATTTTATAGACAATGTTTTTGTTTTCACCTTGTGGTAAGGGCACTACATTTAAGTTTACATTACATAAAACCGTTTATATAGAAATTTTTAAAATAATATAACCAATATTCCAGAAGTATATCAGAAATAAATTTGTTTTTTTTTTTGTCATTTCATTCATACTTATAAATAAAGTAACTGGAAGCAACATCCATTATGATTAGCGCAGTTAAAATTGGTGTTAATTTTATATGAAAAATAAGAAAATTGGTGATATATTGAACTGATCCGTTAAATCTAAAAAGTACTTTGATATCTAAACCTCATTTGAATATTAACCCTTCACTACAATAAACACCATTTATTATAAACATTAGATACTAAATAACTTTTAAATTACTCACAGTTTCATATGCGCCCGTATCAATGGTCCCAACAACACGTTGGTGGGCTTACAATACCTCTGTGTGATGAGTAAATCAAACATTTTGCGGACATCTTGTATTGACCCGTGCGCCGCTGTAGCGTCTAACAACCTCCAGCAGTTCATTATCAACCCCCGACCACCTACCACCCGTCTGAAATAAAGTTATAACCGCATTATTCATAAAAAATCGCTAATCAACCACATGAACGGAAATTATTTAAATCATGTTAAGACAAGATAAACATTAAACATAAGACATTGGGGGAGGCCTATGTTGGGGTGCGATGTCGGAAACCTCCACGTGGTGCATCCTGGGCAACGTGGGTCATCGTAGTTGCAGTTCTGCAACTACTATGGCCGACGGTGAATATCCGACGGGGAGGGCAGGGGTTTGGCGGTCGCTGTCTTTTGTGGCGGCCGCCTCCATCTGTCGTTTTTTAGGTGGGGCCCATGTCAGGGCCACCCTCCGGTTCTGTCCCGGAGGCATCGGCGGGCCCGGTGTGCGCTTACCCCGCCGCCGGGCGGGCTGTGGGAGTGTCCCTCCCACGGTCGCCGTCGCAAATCGTAATCCGGTTGTGAGGTTTGTGGTCATGTCTCGCACTCCTGCCGGACCGAGGGTCTTGGTTTAACCGCCCGGACCGCGAGGGAGGATGCCTCTATAAAAAGTACCCCGAATCCCAAGCGGCGGCGCACCGCGAGGGGATGCATGGCTGATGGGCAGTTCAGTCTCTAGTGCGACCCCCGCCAGAGTACGGCCGACCCTCTGGCGGGTTACGCTAGGCTTACCCAGGTACAGGGGGCACTGCCTGGACGGACCTTCTTTTCCCCATACTCGTGGGAACAATATGAATAGTTCACAAAAAATCAACAAACAATGTTCTGTATTGGTGGATAGGCTGCCAGAGTCGGACATCTCTCCGGCGACCAGTCGACCAGGTTCGTCAATGGGACCTCCTGCGGAGAGGAACGCGCTGCCCCGTGACTTCGACTCGGAGTCCGGGGCTTGCAGCGACTCTTCGCAACCAAGGAGAAGCCGAGTAAAACGACGAGGCTCTCGCCCAGCAGAAAAGCGGCCCAGGGCCAGTGACGGGGGTAGTACGGTCGAGACAGACTCCCGCACTGCCAACAAAAAACCGAAGCGGCGCCCACCGGCGCCAGGAAGCAATGACGAAGCTCTTGCCAAGGCGCAAAGAGACTGCCCTGGCCGCTGAAAGCCTTACCGAGGCAGAGATGCTGGAAGCGGACGAGGTCGAGCTGCGGAAGGCTAAGGAGGCGAACCCTCGGACTAAGCCGGCACCAAAGGACCCTCCCCCAGCCACTCATAGTGAGGCCTTAAAAAAGATGGCAGAGCGGCTGCAACATGTTGCACGTACGGCCAAGAACCTAAAGGCACGTACGTCAAGGAAATAAAAGACAGCGCGCTGGAGCTGCTAGAGATAGCGCAGGAGTCACCATCAGCCGAGCTCGCCCGAGTCGAGGCGGAGAAGGCCAACCTCCGGGACAAGGTGACGGCGCTGGAGGCGGCCCTCACCGCCCAGGGGAAAATGTTGCAGGACCTGATGGCCATGGTCCGGACGCAGCAGCAGCCAGCGGCTGAGTCAGTGGCGGGCTCAGATGCACCGGAGGTAGTTGCGCTGAAGCAACTTTGGAGTCGCACATGGCAAAAGTTGATGCCAGGCTTGAGGCGATCGCCATGCGTCTGCCTCCGGAGCCGGTTCTCCGCCCCCCGCTGGCTGCGGACCGGGCTAGGGACAAGGCAGCCCCTAAGCCGCAGCCAGCCGTCGCAGGGATCCCAGCCACGTCATGGCCGGCCCTAGGAGCGGGAAAGCCAAGGGCTGCCCCTGCGGCTGCTGGTCGTCTTGCAGTGGTTCCCCGGCCGAAGGCGGCTGCAGCGGGCAGCTCAGCCGACTGCGGCTGCTCCGGTTCTGACACAAGTGGCTGCACGGGAACCGCGACGACGTGCCTGAGGCAACCGAAAACGCGCCCCGCCTCGGTCGCAGACGCCACAACCGCCCCCGCAACCCGCCACATCCACGGAGACTCCGTGGACTGTGGTGGCAAAGAGGGGCAAGAAGAAGTCCCGGGCGGCTCAACAGCCACCCCAGACCCCACGCAGGGCTGCTCCCCAGCTCCGCCTCCCGCGCAAAGCCGCCGTGACTCTCACGGTGACGCCGGAGGCGTTGGAGCGGGGTATTACATACGCGCAGGTCCTGCGTGAGGTCCAGCAGAAGGTGGACCTGGCCAGCCTCGGTATCACAGCCGGGCTGAAGTCGCGGCGAATAGCCACCGGGGCTTACCTCTTCGAGGTGCCCGGGCCCGAGTCGGAGGCGAAGGCCGACTCCCTCATCAACAAAATGAGGGAGATCCTTCGCGGGTCGGAGGAGAACGTTCGCGTCTCCCGGCCCGTGAAGACTGCGGAACTGCGTGTCTCGGGGTTGGACGCGTCAGCAACCTCCGAGGCAGTCGCAGCGGCCATCGCCCGTCTCGGCGAGTGCTCCCCCGACGACGTCAAGGTCGGGGAGATTCGCGACGAGCGCTCGGGCCTGGGCGCGGTGTGGCTCCGCTGCCCAGCAAAGGCAGCGGAGAAAGTGGTGAAGGCGGGGCGCGTTCTCGTCGGATAGGTGGCAGCAGGAGTACGCCTTCTGGAGGCTCGCCCAATGCGCTGCTTCCGTTGCCTCTATAAGGGGCACGTGCGCGTACAATGTACCGGCGAGTGCGACCGCAGCGGGCTCTGCTACCGCTGCGGTCAACCGGGCCACAAGGCCCGGGAGTGCTCCGCGGACCCGCACTGCGCAATCTGCGCAGATGCCGGGAAACCCGCGGACCACCGGGTGGGCGGCAAGGCCTGCGCTGCCTCCTCGGTCCCGCCCCGTTCTCAACGCGGTGTGGGAGCCGAGGTTGCGGCGCGGCCGCAACCGTCCCGCCCTGAGGCGATGGAGATCGCCCATACATAGATGGACTTAAATTTCCTCCAGGCGAACATCAACCACTGCCAAGGAGCACAGCGCATGCTCGAACAGTCCCTGGCGCAGTGGTTGATTCACGTGGCTGTGGTCGCTGAGCCATACTCTGTCCCTGCCCGCGACGACTGGGCAGGGGACCTTGATGGCTCGGTGGCCGTCTTCACCCAGGGCGCCGCCGGCTCTCCGCCCTTCGAAAAAGTAGCGAAGGGTGCGGGATGCGTGGCGGTCCTGGTGGGAGGGGTGTGGATAGTGGGAGTCTATTTCTCTCCCAACAGGTCCCAGGCGGAATTCGAGAGTTTCCTCGCGTGCCTGGGGGCCCTGGTACAGCATGACAGCCAGTCTCACCCCGTGCTTGTAGCCGGCGACTTCAACGCCAAATCATCGGCTTGGGGTTCGTCGGTGACCGACGCGCGGGGCGAGGCCCTGGAGGAATGGGCGATCTCCATCGGGTTGGTCGTCCTGAATCGGGGGTCGAAGAACACGTGCGTGCGGCACAACGGCGGTTCGGTGGTGGACGTCACGTTCGCCACAACCGGCCCTTGCCCGCCGTGTTCGGGACTGGAGGGTTTTGGTTGAGGAGGAGACGCTGTCCGATCATCTCTACATTCGGTTCAGCGTCTCATCCTCCCAGGTCTCCACCCGCCAGTCCGGTGGTGGTCCGACTGCCCGATTCACGGGCGGCCGACGTTGGGCCGCGAAGCGCCTCGATGTGGAGGCCGCGAAGGAAGCTGCCATTGTTCAGGCGTGGCTCCCCGTGCCGGACGGGCCGGTGCGGGTCGAGGAAGAGGCGGAATGGTTCGGGGTGGCGATGTCAAGAGTCTGCGACGCGGCCATGCCCCGGGTCACCCGCCTCCCAGCGAAGCGCCAGGTGTACTGGTGGTCGGCCGAGCTCACAGAGCTGCGCGCGGCTTGCCAGGTCGCGCGCCGCCGACTCGCCAGGCACCGTCGTCGTCGGACCCGTAGACCCGGCGACGACGAGCAAGGGCAGCACCTTCTCGACCTCCACAGAGGCGAAGAGAGCGCTGCGGGTGTGCAAGCTCTTCGAGCGCGTAGTCCACGCGCGCCTCGTCGAGCATTTGGAGGGAACGGGCCCGGACTTGGCGGACTGCCAGTTTGGGTTCCGGCGGGGCCGGTCGACGGTCCACGCGATTCTGCGGGTGAAGGCACAAGCGGAGCGTGCGGTATCCCGGGGCGGGGTCGTGGTGGCGGTGTCTCTCGACATCGCCAACGCGTTCAACACCATGCCCTGGGCCTGCATCGAAGAAGCACTGCGGTACCACGAAGTTCCGCCCTACCTTCGGCGTCTGGTGCACTCGTACCTGTCTGATAGGTACGTGGTGTATCCGGGCGCCGACGGGTGGCACCGCAGGGAAGTGACGTGCGGTGTTCCACAGGGCTCGGTTCTTGGGCCGCTCCTGTGGAACATCGGCTACGACTGGGTGCTACGTGGTACCAACCTTCGGGGCGTCGCTGTCGTCTGCTACGCAGACGACACACTGGTGACAGCGACGGCCAGGACATTCCAGAGGTCCGCCCTGCTCGCCTCGTTCGGAACCGGACTCGTGGTGGGCAGGATTCGGCGACTGGGCCTCACGGTGGCCCTCAACAAGACCGAGGCCGTGTGTTTCCACGGTCCTCGGTGTGGGCCTCCGCCTGGGGCCCACATCACGGTGGAGAGCGTGCGGATTCCCGTCGGCTCGAGGATGAAATACCTCGGTCTCATCCTCGACAGTCGATGGGATTTCCGCGCGCACTTTGAGGAGTTGTCACCGAAGCTGGTGAGGGCGACGGGCGCACTGGGGCGCCTGCTGCCCAACACTGATGGTCCTGGCATCCCTTGCCGAAACCTATATGCTGGAGTCGTGCGGTCCATGGCCCTCTACGGGTGTCCCGTTTGGGCCGGGTCCCTGGGCGATCGCTGCGTCCGCCTGCTGCATCGTCCGCAGCGCATGGTGGCGCAGCGAATAATCAGGGGCTACCGCACGGTCTCGCACGAGGCGGCCTGCGTATTGGCGGGAACTCTGCCCTGGGTGCTGGACGCCAAGACCCTCTCGTCGGCTTTCTTCCGGCGAGAGGAGGCGTCCGGGCGTGGGCAGAGGTTGGTTCCCCAAGAGGTCGAGGCCATGTTGGCCTCCCTCCGCAGGTCTGCTGTGGAGGAGTGGCGTTCCAGGCTGGAGAACCCTAGTGCTGGTACGAGGACCGTCGCGGCAGTGCGACCTGTCCTCGAGCAGTGGCTGGACAGGCGCCACGGCGCGCCGACATACCGGCTGACGCAGGTGCTCACCGGGCACGGCTGCTTCGGTGCGTACCTGTGTCCCATAGCCGGAGCGAAGGAGTCCGCCGTGTGCCACCATTGTGGCAACTGCCGTGAGGATACGGCCCAGCACACGCTGGAGGAGTGCCCAGCCTGGGACGAAGAGCGCAGCGCTCTCATCGCGGTCGTGGGAAGCGACCTTTCGCTGCCGGCCGTGGTCGCCGCCATGGTCAGCAGCCGGAGTTCGTGGCGGGCCATGCTCTCCTTCTGCGAACGTGTCATGTCGCAGAAGGAGGGCGCCGAGCGGGATCGGGAGCAGACCGATCCCGCTCGTCGCCACAGGAGACGTAGGAGGCGCCGGGACAACATCTAACCCGGCGCCGCAGAGGCCACATGGGGTCGCCGTCCCTATCTTGGCGGCCCCCGAGACGTGACGCAACACGCGTCCAAAGCTGCGTCGCTAAGCGGCAGTGCACAAGGAGGCGGTCCTGGCGCGTCTGTTGAGCGGTATCCCGGGGCCGTCTCCAAAGTGCACCGATGGTGGCCAACGCGGGGTTTTTAGTCGGTATTTCGGTGCGCAGACTACGATAGGGACCCGACCCAGCTCCACGTCTCGCTGGGCCGGAAGGCGCACCGGTGAGTCCGACACACCCCCGCCCCTTAGGGGGTGGGATGGTCCGTAAAGGGATTTTCACCGCGAGAAAAAAAAAACCCTATGTTCAGCAGTGGACTTCCTTTGGCTGATGGATGGAAGGCAAGATTTATCTTGTCTAAAAAAACGTTTATTAAGTTTTGTTATTCATAATGGGCCTATGTTCAGCAGTGGAATTCCTGTGGCTGAGATGATGATGATGATAATTTATAATAGTTTTTCGACATATTTGGCTAATATTGCCTCTTTACAGCAAAAAGCGATTTCATTCACTTAACAGTTATATAAAAAACTAAAAAAACATCTAGCTAACAAACATCCGCCATTTTTTGCTTTTAATTTGCTTATACAAAGGTCTCAGCCATTTTAAAAATAATGAGTTGTTAAATAGCTGATCACGTGATTTTTGACGTCCTTTATAACGTTTTTGAGGCAGCTCATATAACCGACATTGAACACTGCGTTAAGTCCTTATGAATAAAGGGGATAGAATTTAAAAAGAGGTTAAAAGTCTCTATAGCGCGGTTGGTCAGACGCCGGCTGTGAAATGAGAGGCCGTGAATTTATTCCCTGCACTGGGACGAATGTTTTTTTGACCCAAAAATCCAGGTTTTGGGCCTTTGTGTTACGAGACCGAAAATCTCATAGTTTACGATACAACCGACAAAAGACTTACTTTTTTACTGTGGAGACAAGACTTTGATTGACTGTTGGTTGCAATGAAAAATAAATTAATGAAGATAAGCAACCTTAGCGTCCATATTAATAATAATTACATAGAAAGTACGTAATACTAATAATTTTGTGTGCGAATTTAAAGATATTATAAACGAACCTCCTTTTAGACTCCTCAGTGATCAATTCAAACGCCTTCTTGATGTTCTTCTTGTATACCATTAGCGTGGCGAAGTCGATAATTTTGAACTCGTCCAGTATAAAGTTGGGCGAAGTTTTGTTGAGGTCAGCGAGAGCCAACTCGGCTAGTTCCAGCTCGCCACATTTCACGTGAAGATCGAATATTGCCGCCTTCATACCAGGTGACAGGAAAACCTGTGGTGACATTATTTAATACAATCGGTACTATGATAAAGGCTCCATTTGTTGATTTATTATGAATTAAATACTGAGGTGATTGTAATTAAATTAGGAAGGGCAAAAACCAGGAAAAAAAATGTTCCATTTAGGAAGATATTTATTTTAATATTGTCTCGGCTATAACGAAAGATAACTAGAATAAGTATGTGGTTGAACATTTTAAAAAACTAATTTATTCACATTTCATTCAATATAATATTTTTTGTGTTGTCAAGTTATTTTATATAGCTAAGTTCACATGACCGCGCAATATAAGATCAAACTAAACAATGAGTACTGTTCATATAACTGCGCGTCACAATGCGACCCGAGTGTAAAATCTTATACCGCGGGACCCGCGCGATAGCCGCGCGCTTCTAGTTGTACAAACTTACTCGACCCGTTCAGATGATGCACGCGGTTGGAGGCGGATGCACGTACAAATCGAAGCAAAATGAGTATAGAAGACGATATGGTGATGCCAGACCGCCGTGCATACATATGCTGTGATATGAATATTCCTAGCGTGCGGCGTCGTCAACGCCCGTGTGGTGCATGTGAACTTGGCCTAAATCTCTATATGTGTATGACTGTGGGGTGTATTTATTCATTATGCTGTACTCACCCCTTCAGCATGGCACTTGTCAGCGATCTCCCTGGCGGCCTTGAGGTTTCCCTCCCGGCAGTACCGCTGTAATAGTTTCCGCAGCACGCCGCGTGTGTTCAGCCCCTTAGCTTCTAACTCAGTCAAATGCGCACTTAATGACTCCTCGTTCATGTGTTTCTGTAAATTTATATTATTTAAGGGCATCCAATGGTAATAATAAAACTATTTAATCCATAAATATTTGTATTTCAATGTGTAACATTCTGGACAGCCTCCGTGGCGCAGTTGGTTGGACGCCGCCTGTGAAAAGTGAGGCCGCGGGTTCGATCCCCGCACCGAGAGAAATGTTTGTGCGGCCCACAAATATTTATTCCGGGTCTGGGTGTTTGTGAGGCCGGGTCTCTCGTAGTTCCTGATACCCACGACACAAGACTAGATCTTAATGTGGGGTCAGGTCTATGTGACTGTTGGGTGTTATTTATTTATGTATTCGTGTAAATCTAAGAAAACACTACGATTTTTGTGTGATACGAACATCCGATCACCAGACTTAAGTATCTTTGCCATAATCGTATAAAATACAATTTACTTACAGGGTGAGGCATATGAGTCACGAACATATCCCCCTCATCGACCAGAGTCTCGTCAGTGATGTCTACGAGCTGATCTCTGAACGAGGCCACAGTCTCCTCACTATACTTCTCTGGTAACCTGTTCATACAGTAATCAGCCGCTGACGGCGATATTTTTAACCCGGCTTGTGTCAGCGCCTGGAATTGTAAATGTTTGTTAGCGCATTATTGGCGTAATACAGCGCAGAATAAAAGAAAGAAAGAAAATTAATTTATTATTCACTCACATTAAGAAGAATAACAATACAATACAGTATAGTGTAAATAGTCTAGTTAATACGATTATATTTAGCTACACTAACAAAAAGACCACTACTAAATATACAAAAGAAAAAACGAAAAGAATTATCATCAAAGAGGAATAATGGAAACATCATAATTGAGTCCCCACATAGTATCTTGTGCCAGCTTTACTTACACAAAAAAAACCTATAACTGTATAGTCGCTAGACAGTATATAAACAGAAAATATAAGAAAACCCACACAGTTTTAAATTCTACGACATAAAACAGATACAATTTCAATAATAAGCATTATTTTCCTTCCCATATAATGATGATCCATACCTTCACCAAATTGACGAAGTCGGTTAAATCCTCTTTAACTTTCTTGTGTTTCATGAACACGCACAGAAACCTTCCGGTCCAGTCCTTGTTTTTCTCCAATGCTTTATTCAAAACATCTTCGAGTATATGAACAGTGCTTTTCACATCTGCACTCGTCAAATATCCTTTCAGTAGTGGCTTTAATATTCTCTCCGCGTCTACTTTGCCTTGGAACAATTCACCTGAATAACAACAATCAATTTGTAAAAGAATGCAAAGTAAATTATCAAACCGAAATTCCAATTTTCCATAATAATATTTCGTAAATTCTAAACCAATTCAAGAAAATAATCATTGCATATATAATTAACAAAAATAAAACACTGAGCTGTAAAATCATGTAAGTACGCACACACGCACACAAATGCGCACGCACACACGCACGCAAAAGCGTACTCATCTTAATATTATATTGAACATTTACCATAGTAGAAGGCGACTGTTCCATCCTCACACCCGCCACTACAACTCCTGTAAGAACACTGTTGATCCTGAACAATGGCACGAATTATAATAACACTGAGCATTGAAGCTCGGCGAGTCTCCGGGAATGTCTAACTTGTCTTTAACCCGCAACGAAATTAATCATGAAGTAAATAATAGGAGTTGGAAATATGTTTGTCCACTTCCCTTCGTAGAAAAGTGGATGACAAATCAAACTATTAAAAATATTTATTGGCATCCATTATGTAAGCTATTGTTGTATACTTGATTCCAGTAATAGGTATGGCAAAAATGCCGGAAAGCACAGAGATTCGTCCTTGTTTCCACTAGTTCCATGTAGTATACGACTCTGGACGATATCTAAATACTATCCAACCTGATTTATCATAGTAGAAATACAAAACAAATGTTTCACTTTTTACACATCAAAATGAATATTATTAATATACACACACATCCACACACACCTACGCTCATACTTTCATGGCTGTTTATAATGAGAGTTTAGATTCTATCACATTATTTTATCACGTTAAATTAATTGTAATATTTTATGAAACCTACGAAAGCTAATGTTATAAGGAGGGCCTAATAACTGCGACACAGTTACAACTACTGCAATTATTATGGCAACATTTTTATTATTACATTCTTTATTGGTTCAGAAATAAACTTTTTTTATTTTATTCTACTTACATATCTCACTAGCTGCCCTGACTTGTCCAGTATTCAGTAGAGTCTCCATCATAGGCGTCAACACAGTAGTCACCGTCAGACCCGCCTCCAAGAATTTCTTCATCAAATTCTGTGGCGAAGTAAAACTGACGTAGGGTAATGTATACTCCATAATCGTTTCGTAGTCAGGCTTCACTTCCATTCGCACCATTGTCGATAGTGTGTTCATTATTCCTGCAAGATATAATTTTAATATGGTATTTCATGTAAATGTTTATATCAAAATGCCAATGAATAAACTAGTATATTGCTAGATAATTTAATTTACCATATTATATCTTCTAATATATAAAATTCTTCTGTCACGGGGTGCGTAATCGAACTCCTCCGAAACGGCTTGACCGATTCTCATGAAATTTTGTGAGCATATTGAGTAGGTCTGAGAATCGGCCAACATCTATTTTTCATCCCCCTAAATGTTAGGGGTAGTCCACCCCTAAATTTTTTTTATTATTTTTTAGACAAAATTTTTAATTTCTATTTTTTTATGATACAACATACAAAAATACATACAATCCTCAATTTTCACCCTTCTACGATCAACCCTTATTTTTTAATAGCCATTTTAGTAATTTAATCATTTTTCCTCTCCGGTCGAAAACTGATCAATCGTCATTTAATTAGTTATCCCCGCCAGATGTCTACAGGTGTCACTTCCGACCCAGTAAACAGCACGGAGTAGGGATGAGAACGAAGCCGGTCTCCTGTTTCTCTCACACAATACGATTATTGTTTATGCATCAAGTGTAGTAGTAACGTTGACAATTATTATTTTGCTATCTCAGTGTAACTCTCATATTAACTATTAATCATTCCTATTTTATATACAAGATGTATATGGATGTTTATGGAGAGAAGGGACATAAAGTAAAATAGAATCGAAGGTACGGGAGAGGGCTGGGATAGATGACAGATTTGTTAGGACGAAATGTAAATGCACGTTATAAAATGGGATGGATAATAAAGAGAAGGGACGGGACGGATTGGGAAGAGACTGAACAGGCGGATGAGACGGGATTGAGCCGGACAGTAGGATAGCTACGTCAAGTTTAGGCATACAAGAGTTTATACGAAAAACAACATGTATTTGGTGTGGAGTGGAATCAAAAAATATATGCACCCAGGCGAAGCTGGGTCGGGCCGCTAGTATCATATAAAATTTTATATCTCAGGATAATGTGCTCAGGTGAGCGCATTGGAATGCCAAGAATCGCGTTGTAATTCATGGTGTTGTTTGGTTTTGCAACTCGCTATGAGGGGTCGTCTCGCTTACCATCAGGCGAACGACATACGCGGCTCGCCATTTATTTCAACAACAAAATAATACTGGACTAAATCTGGTGCTAAGTGTCAAATTCATGATAAACAAAGATAGAGAATTATCGATATAATGGAGACAATAGTAACTCGCTATTTTATCTAGACCAAAATAGGCCTACACTTAGGCACAGTTTGCTCTGCCACTTTGACTAGACCCTAGAAATTATAATAATTTTTCAATTTAAAACAATTAATCATACAATTTTGAATTTGAAAAGTCATTGTGATATATATTCATACCTAACGACAAACAGTAACATACCTTTCTCCCCATAAGTCTTGGATGAATGAAGCAATATGGGCCAGAAGTAATGTGGTCTTAGTGGCATGCCCAACTGTTGCATTCTCGTGAACATATCCAACGCGAGAGGAATCTTGCCCAGTTGCAGCGCAGCCTCCGATGCGTTCTGTAACGCTATTGGATTCCGACCTGATGACATCAACTCCTGTGTCACTAGGGCGACGACGCTTGACGGCTTGAATTAAAATAGTCGATATTTATTTGAGGGAAAACTATTATTGTAAAGACACACGCAGACTGATCTATGAATAAGTTTAAAGAAGTTTTTGATTTGTATTTATAGAGGTAAGTTTGCAACCAATTTAGTTTTCTTATTTTAAGTATCCACTAGATTAGGATTTGGCATTGATGAAAATAAAAAAAATATCTACCGTGAGAACACTCTGTGTTGGTATTTAATAAATAAATAAATACACCCAACAGTCACATACCCCTATAGCCCTGAACCCACACTAAGATCGACTCTTGTGTCGTGAGTGAACTACGATCGACTTTTCGGTCTCACAAACACCCAGACCCGAAACAAATACCTGTGGTTCACACAAATATTTGTCTCGGTGCGGGGATCGAACCCGCGGCCTCTCGTTTCACACTCGACGTCTAACCAACTGCGCCACGGAGCTGTCAATACATATAATATTGGCCGGTCCAAATTCAAAATTATCAAAACACCCATATTATTCAAATCATTTGATACATGATTGCTACTTATATATTGGTGGTAGGTCTCTCATATGTCAGAGGCCATCTGGGTAGGTACCACCGCAATGTCTATTTCTCTCGTGAAACAACACTGCTTAAATACACTGTTGTGTTTCGGATTGAAGGACATTGTAGCCAGAGCAACTACTGGACATATTGAGACTTAACATCTTATGTCTCAGGATGGCGAGCGCAGTGGAATGTTGCTACTGTTTATGAGCCGTCGTATCGCTTACCATCAGGCGAACGGCATGCTCGTCTCGCCATTCAATGCAATAATATATATATATATATATATATATATATATATATATATATATATATATAAAGCATGCATTTTTACACTTACCATAGCAGCTTTCACACAGTCCCTGACCAAACTTCGTCCATGCAGTCCCCTGTCATCTTTAGGTCCAAAAGATGGTAATGGCAGACATTTATACACCTCCAATGCTACCATGGGGTGGTTTTGAAAAACCAGGAACGTGCAAACACTTTGCATGTACGGAGATATGGATGGCGAGTTTAATGTTTGTTCAGGTAGGTATCGCAGAATCTGCAAGCAAAAAATAATAAATATAAGATCAAATCTTGTGTCGTGGGTATCAGAAACTACGAGAGACTATTCGGTCTCACAAACACCCAGACCGGAAACAAATACCTGTGGTTCATACAAATATTTGTTTCGGTGCCGGAATCGAACCCGCGGCCTCTCGTTTCATAGCCGGCGTCTAACGAACTGCACCACGGAGGCTGTCGTCGATTTATTAATTTATGTATTCAACGTACTACTATTTACAGATTACACCCAATACAGTAGAGTAATACACATTTTACTAATAGTTTAAAAGTTGCTAAAAAACAATACTAACTTTAGGTATGGGATCGTAATGTGAAACTGCTGCGAGAGTCTTAATAATTTCCATAACATGTCTCTCTTCAAATTGAAGACCATTCCTCCGTGTTTTCTCCATCTCCTCTAGAAGTTTGTCCGTCTTCTTGTTCCATGCCATACTCCTAGCTATAGCCGTGTGTGTGTCGAGTGTAGGCTCTAATTTGAGAGACTTCATCATTGATAGTACTTCTTGAATGTTTTGTAGATTTCTGTAATACATTCATTTTCTGTAATATTATATATACATACACAAACTCACCCCTTTGTTTCAGAATGGGTAGGCAGAGATGCCACGACACCCACATTTCGCCTTGTATGATCCGTCCCACGATGTGATAGGGGGCGAGCCTATCGCCATATAATATTTCTGTAATATTTATGTACATATGGCCGTATAATCAGGGGGGTTCCGACACGTCTTTGAATATTCGGACGATGAACGAAAAGACAAAAGTTTTCCACTTCTAAAAATCACTACTACTCTATAAGAAACGTATATTCATATCGAACTTAGTCTAAGATTACGACGATACAAGATTCGAACATTTTGAATTGTATTTTGGCATATTCGTACAGTTTTACGTGCGATTTTTGAACATTCTTTGTCGTGTCGGAGTACAGAGTAACCCGTCTTTATTTATGGACAGTTTTAAAATCTATCGAAAGTTTTTTTCTTCCTAGCTTAAACTGAACGTCTTTCAAAAGGGGTAACAAATTTGATAAGTAAAATAGGTTTTAAGGCCATTTATGTAAACTTCTACTGGCAACTTCACCCGCATTGAACTACATTTTAATTGCATAACCGAGAAAGTAGAAACCACGCACTTATTCAGGTTAAAAACCCTCTCTTTACAACCAAAACCCACATTTTGTACAAACGAACTATGAGCAACTCTGTAAGAGTCAGTGTACAGAGTTGCTGTAAGAATTTATGCTATCAAATATGATTAGGGAAATATAAATGCCTCCAAAAAGACAATACTTCTTATAATAATAAAATTAACTATGTAAACTTACCCAGCTTTTCCTTGACACACAATGAGAGAATTGAAAATGCTCTCTGTGGCTGGCAAATCTTGTGATTTCATATTTGATATCACTTCAGTGGCTTGGTTTATATCACCAGCCTAAAATTTTGCAATATTAGTCAGAAACCATCCAAATATAAGATAACTCATCATCATCATAAACATCAACAGTCTATCGTTTGCCACTATTGGGCATAGGCCACCAATTTGCTATTTCACCCTGCCTTTAACTTGTTACAACTAGTATTCGCCAGTGATAAGATAACTCATAATTATTAAATCACCCTGTCCACCATTTTAATATGCCAGAAACGTACACATTAGTGCAGTATATAAGTTCATTGATATTATATTTATCACATACCATCTCATAAGTTGTTTGATTAATAAAAAAATGTGGTTCAATTGCTCCATTGATAGACCAAACATAATGAATGGCAATATAATCATGCCATTCACCTGATGGTATGCAATTTTGTCACTCATACATAAAGCAATGCTTGGCATTCCACTATGCACACCTTCCTGAGACATAAAATGTTAAGTGTCACTATGTCCAGTAGTTACTCTGGCTACAATGTCTTTCAAATTAGAACACAAAGGTGCATTTACACTGCTGTTTTGTGGGAGAAATAGACATTGAGGTGGTACCTACCAAGGGGGTACCTACCTGCCACCACTATCTAGAATATAATACTAGAATATCTTACCTCTCCAAGGGCTTTTAATATTAATTCATAAGTTGTAATATTGGGTTTTACAGGTGCCATTTTATTTAAGAATGTGCTCACAGAGAGAGTCCTGTTGTTGGCTATGTAAACTCGCAATAGTTCATTGTAATGTTCGACTTCAAATTCTGTGTGAGGCCTGAAAGCAACACAAAATTAAATTAAATTACCAATAATTAAAAAGTTCAAAGTTGAAGGATACTTAATTAAAAATGTTCATCCATGCAGACATATTTTAAGAGTAAACCTTGAAATGAAATGAAATGAAATGTATTTATTGGTCACATAGGCAATTTAAGAGCTCTTATGATAAGTCAATACACATAGAACTTAATCTCTACATACAATATATTTTCTATACTTAGTATTACTTATTTTAATTTCTTGCTTTAATTTATTTATTTATTAAATTTATTTATTTTTGAATTATTTTTATTTTTATTTATAATAGGGAATATGCATGTCATTTTTTTATATTTTTAATCAATTCTGTATGTTATTACATTATCGGAAAAAAATATAAGTCTTTGAAAATATCAATCAAAAAAGTACAAAAAAATAATCAAAACTGCTATCAGTTTCGAAGCATTTAAACGCCATGTTGGCGCGAACTCGCTGTGACGTCAAAGGTCACGATATGAACAACGTAGTATTTTGATTAAGTTTCTTTGATGAATTGCTACAGAACTGTATTTCGTGACAAAATAATCCATTTTATTTAATAGTATAAAGAAAGCACAAAATAACTCATAGACAAACGTAAAACAACAAGCTAAAACTTCATAAGAACGCAACCATTGTCGTCACTTTCCTTTTCAAGCAATAGATCGCGTTTCGGAAAAAATGCGCGGCAAATTTGAAATGTCATTTTTTAAGTATTTATTTTACAGATTTAGAGTTGATAAATTTTAAAAATATCTTTAAGGTATATTTCTCTATTAATAAAGATTACAAAAATATATTTTGACTTATTTTGAAGTCTGGTGCATATTCCCTATTAGTTTTATTTATTTATTTAGTTTTTATTCATATTTCATTTAAAGTATTAGTTATTACTTTATGGTAATTTATTTGCCAAAGAAATACATTATTTATGTTAGTCAAATTAAATTAAATTATAAGTGGACCATGAATATTATTACAACGGTGCATAGCGGTTTATTGTTACCACCGGATCCAACACGGCCCTTCCTGAGAAGACCCGGTGAAACAAACTCAGTGGGCTTACACTACTACTGGAACTATGCGACGCGACCTTACTAATTTTGTATTTAAAATATATTATTAAATCATTAAACATTAATGTAAAATATCAACATTGAAATTGAGTTTCAGGATAAAAAATCCTGTCTGTGTCAGCCCATATATGTCCCACTGCAGGGCACGGGCCTCCTCTACAATAAAGAGTATGATTGAGACTGGTTAGACCATATAGTCCACCATGACCATGACCTAGTGTGGAATGGTAGACTTTACATACAATAGAAATCTATACAAATTTGCTACAGTATGCAGGTTTCTTCACAATGTTTTCCTTCACCATTATAGTGCATGGTGATTGACTATCAATAGAAAGAAATCCCATGCTGAACGTAAACAGGGGACAAGTCTAGATTGTATTCCTTACAATAGCTAAAGCTTGTTGCAGGGTAGATGATTAAATAGATACTGTATCAAATTATAGGACCAGCACTAAGCAATAATATTTTGTGTCTTGTTTTGGTAAGTAAATAAATATTATTATTCTACGGTATTTTTTATAAAGGAAATTAGGTAATGCACTTACTTTATAGTATTCCAAACAGTTTCAACCAATCCCATTTTCGAAGACATAGACTCATCCGGCAACAGTTCTGCACAGCACCTGATCAGCAACAAGCCCTGTTTCTTAGTAGAAAAGTTTAATTCCTTAATCTTGAGTATGACACGCATAAAATCATTCTTATAAATTCTGTTCTTTTGATGAATATCAGTGGATAATCCAGCAATGAGTTTCTCAAGCAAATCCTCTGATGTAGACGGACTTTTCATTGTTTCCCTTGGTAGGTCCTTGCTAATTTGAGTATTTACAACTATGTTTGTTATTTTAGAGATGTTGTCCACATGGCATAAGGTTCTGTGTGTCGCAATTGATCTGAAAAAGGATTGAAGAAAGGAAAATGTTAAAAATCATTAAAATATGTATATAAAAGATATTGATTGATAGTAAAATAGATTAAATCAAAAATACATTGATGGGAATTATAATACACAATATAATTGAATATAAAAAATGAAACTGTTTTATAATATGCAGAATCTAACCTTAAATATTGGTTACCGAATAGACATGGGCATTGACCGTAAATATTTTTTCTCTTAATTGAAAACTTCTTATGAAGAGCAAACCTGGCAAAATTAGCTAGTCTGAGGCTACGACCACTCAACATTTTAATAATTTATCAATACACTTCCCATTCAATACGAACCAAAACAACTAGCTGTCAAATTTTAAGTTAATATTGCTAGTGCAAAAAAATTGTAGACCATGATCAGTGCTACCAGATGAAAAATTGTCAACTATCGTTTCAGCAGGCTAAAGTTACCGTGTTTTCATAAAAGTCCCGATAATTTATTTTATTAAAAACACTGTATATTATTATGTTAATTATGTAGATTTTGCGTATGATTTTAAAGTCACCTTTATTATGTAACCACTCATCTTTGATTTTTAGTTTATATAATAATGTTTAATTCAAAATGTAATTGAAAATAAAACGACATCATTGAATCCATAGAACATAAGACCTTATATAAGTAATAAAATACCGAAAAAAATGACAAATTAGAATTCGGTAATAGATTATTACCTGGGGCCATGTTTTGGTAATAAAACATATCGTGCATTTACTGTAACCATACACCTGTATCAATAACACTGACCGAGGTTATACTCAGTGGCGTAACAATAGGGTGGCATAGTGCGCAAAATGCCACGGGCCCCCGACCTGAGGGTCCCCCGGCCTCTGCCCGAGAGGCCGCAAGCACAGGAAGAACCTAACTAATTAGTTGCCACCAAAATTGATACTCAAAAACTATTTTCTTATTTTTACTAAAGATACTAAGGTTTATCAAACTATTTTGTACAGACAGTAGCGTGGATTTGGTGTAAAAAAATGAAACTTCAATATTACGCTTTTTAACAGAAAACGGCCCCATCACCATTGCTGCGTTTGATCTCCAGCCTCGTAGTAATGGCCTTCGTAGGCATGCGCATACAGTCCGTCTGGTGGTCAGCGGTCACTGCCGCTCATGGACCTTCGCAGGCCCAGGGATCCGACAAAATGAAGTCGCTTTCTACCGTAAGGAGAGCACTCACTTAAAGCCTCGCTTAAAGAAGGATAGGTTATAGCGCTTAGGGAATGCCTAAGCAGGGAGTTCATTCCAGAGCTTGCACGTGAGCGGTATAAAAAGAACGCTGGAAATGTACTTTCCGGGAACGGATAGTTTACGGGTGGTAGGAATGAACTTTACTGCGGTGACGGGTTGTGCGGTGGGAGAATAGCGACAGTGGCACCATCTTCCTTAGAGCCCTCCTCGTGTAACAGTTGATGAACCACAAGTTCGAAAGACCCGAAGTCTCCCCGCAGTCCTAACGGCTCCACATTCTCTTTGAGATCGGGATTATCGACGCTTCAAAAAGCTCCGCGCTGTAAGGAGTCAAGTCGAGCCAGACCGACCCATCTGGCATTTTCGGGCTTCTACCCCGAGGTGAGCCGTGAGAGCAGTATTATACGTGGTGCCAGATCTCCGCATTTATAGAGCAATAACCGATGACCCAACGAGAAGTACCGCTTGGCTCTGTTGAGGATCCCTAACTTTATGCTGGCCAATTTGGCCTTTTCTTCTAAATGACACCTAAACTACACTTTGCTCAATATTTTGATTCCAGGAATACTCTGATGTTTACGAGAGGATGGCTCTATGACAGAAGGGATTTTCTTGGTTGGAAACGAGCAAACTTGTGTCTTCGTCGGGTTAAATTGAGATATGTGCAATTTACCCAATTGGGAGGCCCGCCCCAGAGAGGTTTCGACTCCCGACAAAAGTTGAGACGATCAACGGATCAACGGATTCCCGATGAATATTCTGTAGTCCGATGTATCTTGCGTCACTTGTACTAGAAACTGCATAGCAATACAAGCCGGTGATAGACAACATGTCATTGTTATGCAGGATAAACAGTGTCGGCGATAGCGCCGAGCCTTGTGGTGCACCAGAATTAATGGTCTTGGTCTCGAAGCAAAAGCCGTCCAACATGACTTTTGTGCTCCGACCATCGGGAAGGTTGGCGATCTACTTTCAGAGTTCCCGGGGTTGAAATACCATGCAGGTAGCTGCACCAGAACGGTGCCTTGCCACACTCGATCAAAATTTCAAGGCCTACCGTAATCACCCCACACCCACTATACAATGCCTCCGCTTGATGGTGGGTGAGATAAACGAAAAGATCACCACCCTGACTGAAACCGTACTGACGGTCACTAATCAGTTGACGATCATCAAGAGCTGCGTATTTATAACTCGCTGCAAGACCTTGGACAGTAAGCATGTGACAGCAATCAGTCTGTGATTCGAAGGATCCGAACGGTCACCCTTCTTGGGGATTGGATGAACATGAGCGATATTCCATAAAACCAGGCCAGGGTTGTTTTAATAGGAAACACGGTTTAGGCGTGAACTGTGAGTCTAGGCCGTGATTTTTTCCATCGCTAAGAGTCCCTGGTTTTGCGAGAACGTGATGTCGTTAATGATCGCGATCGCGAGCAGAACTATCCCGCTCACCGCCGCCTCCAAAGAAGAAAACGACAGGTTATGATCTGCTTAAAGGGCGCCTCTATCTCATAGTAGAGGGCGTAAAAATTCCACCACGGTCTCACGCAAGTCTTAAGAGGCTACTTAAAGGGGCCGCCGGAGTTACTGACAACACTGCGGTGCGGCGCATTCTTACTAACTGTGATTCCGAGATGGGCGACAGAGCACGTGGTCTCGCGTTTGTCGTGGACGCCCACAACATCTCAAAAGGGCGTCCAGATCTAGACGTAAGCGGAGAGAAACTTTGTCGCCAATGAGAGAGACTAGTCCAGGCCAGTGAGCGCGTCCTGGTTTTGCGCCGGGCGATTACTGAGTAGGAATTGGGCTTCTCGTGCTTTCTCGGGGGCCCCCGATGATTTTCCCACGGGCCGCAGACGGTATAGTTACGCCACTGGTTATACTTACATATATTAGGTACTTAAAAAAGGGGAAAGTTTGTGTGTTTGTACCTCAGAGCGCAATGAATGACACGACGCGACGCGACGGCTAGACCAATTTGGATAAAATTTATAGAGCCGGTTTGGTATGTAAGTATCTGTCACCCACGAATCTGAATTAACATATTATATTAATCTACTTTTTATCACTATAAATGTAGTGTTTCCGTCGCAAGAGCTAAAAATTCTTGATAACTCTTATATATACTAAAAGGAATGAAGTGAAATAGAGTACACGATGATTAAGTGAGACAACAAAGGACATTATTGCTTGCCTTGATTCATAGGGCAGAACCTACGCGAAATAATATTATGTATCTTTCTGATATGGACAGGACTTAAATAGTGACTGCAGGCAGGCCCGGATCTAGGGGAGAGGGAGGGGGGGCAAGACGGGGTCTGTGCCCTGGGCGGCAAGTTCAGAGGGCGGCATATTGAAGCTTGGGAGACAATTACACAACTCATCAATAACGTAACACCACTTACACGGACACTGCAGAACTAAATATTTCTTTCGCGGGGCGCGAATATTGATGAATATGCGATAGGAACGCGTGAAAAAGAGATGAAGCTATATTTGAAAACTCCTTCATCGATCTCAATGACTACGTTTGGTTTCAAATATTCAATTTGTGTTAACTAGTTAGTTTTAGTTGATTAACCGAACGAAGAAGAACGAATATCTTTTATGTGGTACAGGAGTTTGCCCGCGACTTCGTTTACGTGTATATTATGATAATATGATTGTAAAAGCAAACCAACGTTATATCGCTACAATTACATTGAAAACTCTACGAAAGCCTTTTACAAAAATCAACATAAAAGATTATCTTAGGTTCTTCTGATCAGATATGAAATTATCCTTTGAAAAATCTGTGAAATACCGACGCACCATGTTCAGAATCTTCGCGTCCCCTCACAGTGTAGACCCGGCAACCCAGAGGCCCATAGTGGTATCGCCCATGAACCGGGCTGTCATCTGCACAGCGACAATATATCATTGATATGTAGAATAAACAGGGTGGGCGGCAGCACCGAGCCCTGAGTAACTCCGGCATTTACCGACATGAGCGCTAAAGCGTGTCCGTCGATGACGACACGTAGTCTACGCCCATGCAGAAAGCCGGAAACTCACGAACACAGTTGTCGGGCAGCCCGTATGCCGGAAGTTTGGAAAGAAGACCACGATGCCACACCCTATCAAAAGCCTTGGATATGTCAAGGCTCACAGCAAGAGCCTCGACGCGGGGGTCAATCGCCCCATCCCAGCGATCAGGGCCGTCTTTACTTATGATGGGGCCCTGGGCACACAAGAATTTGGGGCCCTTTTGAAAAATAAAGAAAAATATTAATCTAACATTTATCTACTATGATAATTTCTTATCGAAGTTGTGTATCAATCTTGTCGGAATTGTCCTTCTCAAAGCGATGTAATGCAAGAAACTGTGTATGATGTCTCTAGATCTTTCTAGGTTAGGTCATTACACAGGCTCACTAAAATGTTTTTAAAATTGTTAAAAAGGTTTTTTTTATCAAACGATGTATTATTTGCGATTGTTTTTTTTAACTAATATTGTATTAATCCTTATCAAAATAATTTCGTGTTTAATCGACTTAAAAAAAGGAGATAATATATTTGATGTGTATGTATGTAATTTTGTCAGAGTTGCATAGTTTTTTGGATGTGTTAGTCTATACCAGCGCGTGAACACGAATTTCATATTAAAAAATGTATGCATGTTTGTATGTTTGTCCACGCATATTTCAAAAAGTAAAAGTCAGATTTCAAAAAATATTTTTGCTTTCGATTAGATATAGTCCAACTTAGGAGTTGTATAAGTTTCATCAAAATCGGTTTCTTAATTTTTGAGATAAAGCAGGAGTCTCCAAATTTTTTCAGTTCGCGACGTGTATACATGTTGACTATTTTGTCTCAGCGTCCTAACCTAGATAGGTAAGAGTAATAAGTTTCGATTACTACAACAGAAATTTAAAAAATAAGAAATAGGACAGGAAAGGATGTAACAGGATCGAGTCTTGTGTCGTGGGTATCAGAAACTACGAGAGACTTTTCGGTGTCACAAACACCCACACCCGAAAGAAATATTTGTGGGCCACACAAACATTTCTCTCGGTGCGGGGATCAAACCCGCGGCTTCTCGTTTCACAGGCGTCGTAACGTCTAACCGACTGCGCCACGGAGGCTGTCAAAAGTTTGATATAAATAATATGTTGCTGATTTGGACTGGATTCATCATACAAAACGGATCTATACACGGGCGGAGCCAGTTGAGTCCAAGTGTACAAATAAACAGTTATTTAAATTAACTTATCCATAAAGATATCTCCTCTAAAATATTGGTACCGTGGTAATTATTTTCACAAATTTTAAAATTAATTTTAATAGCTACTTACTTGTCTTACTGGTTATTTTTGAACTGATCATCGGAAATCTAGTTTACATTTGATCGAAATCCATAGATCATATTTTGTAAACATCATACAACTGCATATAATCTCAACATTGAATATTCAAAGAATAAAGATTTTCCACTTTCAAACCACACCAAACCCAAGGACGTGGTAATTGAGAAAAAATGGAAATATGGTTTAAAAGATTGTGAAGCAGTATATCTGGTTTACAGAAACCACGCTTTACAGACGTAAAAAATAGTACCTAATTAGTATCTTAGGAATTATTTCGATTATTTCATATTGAACTGTTTATTTAAAGTGTAATTAATGTCTGTCAGTAGCGTAGGTAACTTTAAACTATCTGAGGCGCGTGGCAAAATCATCAGATGGGGCCCTCCCTTACAATAAAAACGTAACTTTATAAACTCTATCAATAATTATCCAAGAATTGGTATACAATTCAGCGAATTATTGATTCTCTTCTTATTAATTTTATAAATCAATGTTACATTCCTTCTCTGCTTACGGCATCTCGGGCCGAGGACCCCTTCGGACCTGAGGTCTTTCAAGCTCGGGGCCCCCTTGGACCGGGGCCCCCTTACCTTGGTGTTATACAAATATTTTTATGATGCAAACATAGTACCTATATATAACGTGACCATTTATTTTTTGTGCCAGAGCGGGACATTTGTGTAATTAAATACTTAATAATAATAATAAAGTTTTTGTGTTTTACAAGTTTTTTATCATAGAAGATAGAATTACATATAATAATAACTATAGTCGTATTTGTCGGCTGAACAAATTGTTTTAAAACATCAGGTCTAGTTTTTAGATAAGTGAGAAACTCAAAATAGCTTTAATTACTGCGACACTCGCCTGTATTTTATCACTTGTCCATATATTTTTACGTGAGAAAAACTCTTTCGATAGATGCGTTACTTCCAAGCAGACACATAACGTATCTACTCAATAATTGTGGAAATGTTTGTTAAATCAAGACTGTTTGTACGAAAGTGCTGGAATAATACGACGGCGCGGTTTTCAGTAGTAGGTCGGTAAAGCATTTCGAGCGGGAAATACATTTAAAATTATTGTTTGGTCCGTTTGCAAGAGTGGGACTATGTCGGCCTTGCTGGGGACACCGGGACAGACTTCCTGAAAGCGGGACTGTCCCGCCCAAAGCGGGACGTATGGTCACGTTACCTATATAGTATAATTAGTATTTCTGTGACAGAGAACACATTTATAACATTTCGCTTTTAGTTTGGATCTCTTTTAGGATGTGGAGTCATATTATCACTAATCTACTGAAATAGATAATTATTACTTCGTTCAATTTTGTAAATATACGTACATAGGTGATAGGAGTCGTGAAATGTGTGAGGAAAAATTTTTTTTTTACACTTTCTCTTCTTCGGGGCCCCCCTGGGGATGGGGGCCCTGGGCACGGGCCCCGTGTGCCCTTAGTGTAAAGACGGTACTGCCAGCGATGCAGATAAACGCTGGAAGATCACCGGTTGAACGATTTTAACGGAATCCGTATTGTATGTCACTGAACAACGAGTGATTCTCCAGGTAGCGGATCAATTCATGACTGAGGTAATAGCGATAGGGCGATGGTTGGTAAGGTCTAAATCCCCTTTTTGGGGATCGGTTGCACATTGGCCTCCAAGATTCAGGCATCCAAGATTAAGGCACAACACCTGTGCGGTAGGAGCGTCCTACCGCAAGGTAGAGGCAAGTCAGTGCAGGAAACAACTCAGCTGCACAAGCTCTTAAAACCACCGCCGGTATTCCATCCGGGCCACTGGCTTTTCGCACATCGAAACACCGTAGCGCACGCCGTCCATCACACAGCCTAATGCGGATATCCGCCATTGAGAAACCGCAATCAGGCAGTGTAGGCAGCGCCTGGGTACCACGGCCCTCGAGGCGGGAATAAGCCGCAAAGAGATTTGCCAGTAAGGCAGCCTTCTCTCGTGACTTGCGAGCTTGCGACCCTTCCGGATACCTCAGCGGTGGCAACGCTGGACGGCAGAAGTTAGACTGAATGGCCTTGGCCAAACTCCAATAAGCACGACTGCTAGTTGAGTGATTGGCCAACGCACGCCCCATCCTACTAACGCGCTCAGCATCCGCTCTAACGTAGGCTTTCTTGCAGGCCTTGGTGGCTCGGTTGTAGGCTTCTTTGAGGGAACTGATATTGGGATCCTTCATGGCACGACCCCTGATCCAAGCGTAATACGACGCCTGTTTGTCACCGACAGCATCGGTGCATGCACGATTGAACCAGGAGCGTCCACGGCCCTTACTGGCGATCTCAGAGGAAGGAATGTAATATTCCATTCCAAGCCTGACCTCGTCAGCAATAGCGTTGGCACTCGCTGAGGGATCTTTACCCTCAAAGCAGCGCTGCCTCCAAGAGATGGATGCGAAATATTCCCGCATACCATCCTAATCTGCCGACGAACGTAGCGAACGGTACTGACGACCCAACCAGGCAGTGATCGGAAGTGGCCAGAGGCCAGAGGAACCAGCATGATCAGTCTTGGAGGAGCCCAGCACAGTTTGTTATGTGCATTAAAATCCCCATTTTGGCCGACGGGGACCGCGCTCACGCATAATCAGCCGCCTGGTTAAGATACCTGAACAGCCGAGTCGTCTCATCGTCTTCGTTGTGAGACCTGTAAGGGCACACGTAGATGCGGCTCAGGGAACCAAGATCCACATGCACCCACAGATCGGAGAAGGAAGGCAAGGCCATGCAGTGCAAACGGCGGCATCAGATGTCCGATCGAACATACAAGCATACCCCGGCTTTAGACTTTTTCTTCAGGCTTTCTTCAAGCGAATAACCGAGTTACAGCAGGTAGTAATTTTCCGCCGGATAACGAATCTGCGTCTCCGTCAAGAAGAGCAAAGCTGGCAGGGCCATCTCGAGATGGTGGTGGACGGCATTGAGGTTCGTATGGAGTCCGCGGATGTTGGTGAACTCCATAGTGAACGCGGTGGTGCGGTTATTCACCGCTGAAGGACCTGCTCTGTTTAATTGCACAGTCATGAGGTTGAAGGGATGGCTTTGGTGAAGACGCATCGAGGAGCCTAAGATCGGGCATTAAGAAGGCCGATTGAGCACCGACATGAAAGGATCGGCAGGTGCCGAATTGATCCGCCGTACAGAAGGGCCCCCGTACTCTACCGGGATGGGCAGCCGGGACCCCACATTCGGTCGTCAACCGGCAAGACGATCACAAGATTATGCTCGGCATGGTGAGGCTCTCGTGGTGGTTAGCCACGATTGGGCTCCTGTACTGTACCGTGGGCGGCCAGCGAACAACCGTTTATACGCGTCTCCCTGGCCGGCGGGTCAACACTCTTCCCTTTGACAGCGACCGAAAATACCCACATGGTACAACTTCATGCCCAGACTAAAAACCCTCGAAAAACGGGATCCGAGGACACCACACCCAAGGACGGTGGACTACCTGGGCGGACACTTAAGTCGTACTACAACGAATTATGTGAAAAGTGAAACTAGAGTCAAAGCCTACGGACGCGAGTGACGTTAACCCTCGAAAGTGAAGTGAAGCTAATATAAAGCGTGTAAAAATGCTTAACATGGTGGTAAAATGGCGTTCTTTCCCGAAGGCCTGTGTCATCAGTGGGCGTCTGGTTGCTACAAATGATGATGATGATAAAGATAAAAATATGGGCAGGCGGGGGCGGCAATCTTCAGTTTTTGCCCTGCCTCGTAAAATATCTAGATCCGGCGCTGACTGCAGGCTGTACCTGGGCAAAACCGGACCAGACCGCCAGTAATTGATAATTTCCAAGGGTCCATTGTAAATGGCACGCAATACATACATACATAAACTCATGCCTTTTTCCCGTAAGAGGTAGGCAGGGGTACCTGGACACCCACAATTCGCCTTGTATGTTCCGTGATGTGATAGAGGGCGAACCTACCGATAATGAATAGAATACATTGCCCGACTCAGGATCCGCATCCGAGACCTCAGTTTTTTCTAATACTGTGTAATGGTACTGAAAAGGCTGGGTAAAATGTATCTCACTTGACTGTTTGAACTTTGAATTTTATTTATGTAATGAAAGGCCTCAAAGGATAGATATTCCCGTACGTATTTACAACTAAAATCACCGGCCTGTAGTTCTTCAAAATTACACGGTTGACGGCGCAGAACTATTACACATTTTTCAACAACTGTTCCTGACTCCAGTAGAAATCTAAATTTTTTTGTACCACACACAGATGTGGTCCCTATCCTTAAAAGAAGATCAATCGACTTGTGGACGAGGCATTGGAAACAAACAGTTGAGATTCAAAATAAAGGTCTATGGTATGCTACTTACAATGTCGCCATTGGCTCAACACCTTGGTTCTGCAAAAGTCGTTTTTATAAAAGTCGAAAATTTTACACTACCGTTTTGCGGCTTCGTTTTGGACACTGTCGTTTAAACTATCATCTATTTCGTTTGAAATTGGTGCAAAGTCCTTACTGTGACCATTGTAATGTTCAGGTTGAGCAATCTCTGTCTCATTTATTCTTTCATTGCTCATCCTTTGGCATTCAGCGCCTTGTGCTGATGGGTGAGCTGATTAAAATTTATAAAAAAACGGACTTAATTCCGCGCTCCATCCAGGCTCTTCTTGTAATTGGTTCAACGTACACAGCGTTGTTTGACTTTATTGTTGGTACTGTTGGGCAAATTTAATTGTTCGTAAATATTGAGGTTTGTAAATAGTTTCGTCTTAATGTACATAAGATCTTGGGTTTTTAATTTGATTTCTCTATTTTTATTCTCAATTATTTTATAAATTAAGAAACCACCGTAGATGATTAATAACTTATTACATATTATTAATGCACTCTGAGTATATACTTTGTAACGTTAGAATTTTGAATATTTGCACTCTTGGTTACTGTTGTGGTTACTGTCTTGTGATTTGAACTTTCGTATTCACATTTTATATAGGTACTAGTAATGCTAGATATAGTAATTAATTTATCTCTGAATGGGTTTACAATTAATAATTTAAAGGAAGGTAATTTTAACATAGAGCGTTTGTAAATATTTTAATTTACCCGGCATTGGCCCTTGACTGGATTTATATAATTTGATATTAAATACCAATTTGAGCGTGAAGAATTAAGAATTTTCTTTGATATATGTACTTGAGAGGTACATAATCACCAATGGAATTGTCCAATATCCACTGATGGGAAAACTTATGACATATTAATGAATACCTTTGAGTTTTGACTTTAAAGTCAAGAAATTGAAGCACTACTACTGAAGACATATTTTATCTTATATATTATATCAAGAATAGTCCACAAGTACTATACTTAAGAAACAAGAAATACTTTCGACTTGGCAGCATGGTCTTGGATCTTAGCCGGTTCCTTACGGAACGAAAAGAACAAAAAAAAAAAAACGGTTGACGGCGCTAGCATCGCGCGACTGTCATTGTCAGATTCAATCGGATTCGTGGATGTGGAGTGTTTTGTGTTGTGTGTGAGTGTTGAAAATTGATGTAATCTGTTGTGGTCATGTGGTAAGTACCTTTTACTTCTTAATTGAGTTTGAAATATGTTGTTACAATGGCGAAGTTATATGATGCGCGGTGTTGTGTTGTCGACCAGACCGGTTGCTGGGCCGCCGTTATTTCACAGGGCGCCATCGCCCAAGCTTGCCGACTGCCGACTCCGCCTATAGTACATAACGTGACATTTGTGACAAATTCATTGTAATATAACTTGTGACCAGCGCTTCGTCGGCAAGTAAGGCGTTTAGCACGTAAATCGGACCTGATGACCTAACCTTTAAGGAATCCGTCCCTTCAATACAACCAGTTTACAGATTCAATGCAAACATTGTCGCTGACTTTCCGGCGATGAATCACGGCGTTTGAATAATTATACCTTTTTAATACTAGATATCCCTTTATTCAGTTAAATTTAAGTTAGGAATTCGTTATTTCAAAGTATGTTCGTTTTCGCACGCTTCACGTGATGTAGCAAATGTTTTTTTTCTTTACTATTTTAGTTTGTTGTATAATTTGTATGGAATGTATGTTAGTGAGTCATAAAATAATTATTTTTAATAGTTTGCACACTTAGTAAAAAACGCGCGAATTTCTTGCAGTTTCCCGGTAATTTTAACTTGATTTGAACACATGTTCCTCTTCAAACATGTAAAAAATACAGTTTTGTTAATGTATTGTCTCTACTCTTTTACATTTGCCTTTTCAGATTTAAATTCAGTAGGTACTTTTATGTTAATATAATATCACTTTCTACTGCTTGCTACTGCTGTAAATCACAATTACTTAATAAGTGCAATGCCAGTTTTAAGTGACTACAGAATACTTTTATGGCACTAAGCATAGTCAAAGTATAATCTACACTTGTCATATTCCAGGCAAATAAACATAGAAATTGATACAGAAAATATTTTTTGAATTGTTTACTTATCATTGCATAATAAATGAGTTATGTAAAGTGTTTGACCCATTTTGCATTATCGTTTATGTTACAATTCACATTAAGTGTCAGTTAGAATTAATTTAAACTATTGTAATAAATAATGGTAATAAATTGCCTCTTTAGATATTGTTGAGTAACATCTTGACCTTATTATGGCTTAGTTTATTTCTAACATTGCTATATACTTTATTGAGTTGCTCTATTATATTTATTTCAGTCAAAATCACCTGGTTTCTATAAAAAATACTAAATACTAAAGATTTACAGCCCCATTCATACACAGTTTTATAGAAAATGTTTTCAATTTAATGTGTTGCTTTTTTTGTCCAAACTGATTTCAAAAGTTGTTTGAAAGGGACAAAATATTGGTGTCTAAAATAGATTTTAAAACTAACTATGAATAAGCCCATAATACTAAAATCAGAAAGTTAATTTTATTACTACACACATAACATCCATATTTGTAATATAACATTTCAATACTTTTTATTACTACATACACAATATCCATATTTGTACATACAATTTTTAATACACATAACCACAATAGTACCTAGCATATTATGAAAAATTATATCACATCACATAATTAGCATTTTCATCATCATTCTCAATTATTTATGTTAAAATTGTCCTCACATATCATAAAATTGGTATGACATAAGTCTAAAACATTGGTTGCATAGCCCAAATACATTGTAATAACTATCAGCGCTCAATATGTGAGCATATTTGATTGGATACCTTACATTCGGCATGCACAGGTCAATGATGTGTGAATTGAACCCAATTAGCTTGCCCCAAGTTCACACAACTATTGAGTAGTGTGTTTGCTAGTATTTTTTAGTGTGACCTTGTGTTTAAGTGTTTTACACAAGTTCTGAGAGATGCAGATGGTGTATTGTGATTCATCTGGTTAATTTGTTTTATTAAGTGGGGTTACTGTGATCTATTTGGCAATATATCGTTAAATTTTATATGTAACTATGTATTATATGATACGAGAATTTTTTCGTTAATACTCAATAAAATTCTAGGTAAGTACTTATATTGTATACTTCATTTTCAAAATTTACTCCTCTACATACTCATGATTGCAATTCCAGTAAGGCAAGCTAAAAAGTTCCGCCAATTATTAAAATATTGAAACAGATAGGTAAGATCGTCATAAACTTTGTGGATTCCTTGGTGACCAATTGGCAATTACTTCTAACGAAATCAAGTCCCGTAGCTTTAATCGATGCCTACGAATTTATACCTAAAACAGTACTTTTACCTCTGCAGAAACAGAGGAGAAAAAAAAAAACAAAAAAAATATGGGCTTTGAGATCATTTATAATGTACTTTTCCCTCCATATTTACTTTAGGGGAAAATATGAGGTTAATTTATTTTAATTTGAAACGATCATATGCGAAAATTGTATCTGCGATTGGTCTACTTTATTATTTAGTATATAGGCTCTTTACTTAATTGTTTCTTCCACCCTTCCTGCTGCCTCTACTCCAAAGGGTTTATAAATATTTCGCCGTAAGCCAAAGGTTAAGTGGTCACTTGTTTATCATGGTATAGGTTAAGAGTTCAAGGGTAAATCTAATAGGCAAACTGTTTCTAGTAAGAATTTAACAACTAGACTCTGGCTTTTTAATGGGCTTAAAATGTTTAATAGACAAGTTATATAAATACTGATAATTGCGCTATCAGAATCGATATGTAAAAATAACTGGACGAATAAACGGACTGAACAACGCAGTGGAATGCCAAGCATTGCTTTGTAATTCAAGGTTTCGCCACTGTGTATGAGCGGTCGTATTCGTCCGTCCGTATACGTCCCACTGCAGGGCACGGGCCTACTCTACAATCGAGAATACGATTGAGAGTGGTTAGGCCATATAGTCCACCACGCTGGCCTAGTGCGGGTTGGTGGACTTACATACCATAGAAATCAATAAGAATTCAGATCATTAATAAAAAACAAAAAACTAACCTAGAAATAACCTATCAAGCGCAATTGATAAATCATAGCGTAATTAGAATTGCTCCTGCACCATGAGCGCCACACGAATTAATACTGAAACAGTTTTTTTCCCAGGACCCCACAAATATCTGTATGCCATAAGTCCGGCGCAAAAACCAGTTTCTTAATTAATAAGTCAAGTCTTCATTTTAGGATAAAAAGTATACGAAATTTTGTGTTCCTATTTTGACAGTTTCGGGAGTATATTTAGGGTCTCTGCCTACTGTAATCAGCAGCCCATTACATATTTAACAAATTATAGTACTGTTTATAAGAGTTACTTTGAGACGCTGTTACAGCGACGTTTCATTGTAAAGAATGATGTCTCTTTATGTTCTATCGTGAGGTTGAGGGCATACTAGAGCGGTCCTCGCGGTCAACACAAACAGAACCTTTGGATTACAGTGGATTGCGAGTGCAGATAGTGTAACTTTGTAAGAGAGACACAGATAAAATATTAGTAGTTCTTTTCGTTACATATCTCCGCGATGTCTCCTAGTACTGTACTGTATCGGTCACAAACCAGTCTACCACATGCCCCTACAATAGACTGAAAGGGATTCTTCATTCTAGTATTCTCCAACGGTCGAGGGTCAAACGAATGATTATACATCTCGACGGCAAGTCCGGTGTGTTTACACTAGAGCGATTATTGCGGTTGGAGTTAGATAACGGCACAGCGGCTTTGATTGCAGCCGTAATGGCCCCGGATCTCCGGAAACATGTTCTCAACGATGCCAAAGAATGCTGTTTGTGCTTTGAATTGTTTTATAATTGAATAGCTCGTAATTACTCGTTGGGGTTTTGTACGGGCCGATTGAACTGTAGGAGAGTCTTCAGGCTGGTAACTATCGTAGAAATACCATGGTAATGTAGGAAACTTCATCAAAATACCGTTCGTTGGATCTCACTCAAAGGTTCAATCTCACATCCATCATTTATTCTCCGCCCTTTATTCTCAAAGGCGGGGGCAACACACCTTGTACCATTGCCTAGTCTCTGTGAGTATTGGAGCGCCCTTATATGAGACCAGTACTTTTCACTTTCCATCTAGTTGGCTTAATCGTTGCCCTCGCTTTTCATAATAAAACGATGCGGGAAACCGGTCGGTGCGTTCATTGGTTATAACGCTTGTAGTGAATTGACCGTATTTGCTTGTGTCACCTGACCCGGATGACACCTCCCGCACGACTGCGATTCTCAAAGCGTAGAATGAACATATTTAATGAGCAGAGGCTTTGAGCAGAATCCTTTAGCTACCTGATACAAGATTTAGAGGGGTTACAACGCAGTTCACTACGCTAGCCTATCGGTTACTACTAATTATGTCAAAATAATAGAAATACGCTCACAAATTTGAAGTATGATAAAACCCAAATTTAGTAAAAATAACTTCAAGCAAGCGCTTGTTGAGATAGTCAATTTCGTGTTAGGAGGAAAATCAATCATCTAAAAGATGAATCATCTGATCTGATGATATTTATACGAAATTCTCAGATTTGTCAACATAATTTTCTTTTCGTCCGGTCATCAACATTTATAAGACGATTTCTACAGCAATACAAATTCAATCAGTGACTCGGTAATGTTTATTAAATTTCTGCCTTTGTAAATAATACCATTGTTCTATTAATTGCGGAAAATTGAGTTTTATAATTTTAATTTGTAGGTTAGTAGAACAATTGTTATTAAATTAAAAGAGGGAAAATATAAATTCCCATTTTGTTTTGGTCCCGAAACGAGCTAAGTTCGCGTTTAATGGCATATTCTTGTGGTTTCCGTAATAAAATTAGCCAATGTTCAATCGAAATCGTATTTCGCAAGGCTGCATATAATTGCATGAATGTTATTTGGCAATTCTCTCCATGATGGTAATGTTTTACATTTATTTGTTAATGAACTCATGTTCGATATATCTGTTGATTTTATCAAGCAGAAGTATCTTTGTGTTTAAGTTCTCCTGCACAGTTCTCCCTTTGCTAAGTACTTGACCCCCTGGAGCGAAAATTTGAACTATCTAAATTGTTTTTAAAAATGTGCCAAGTTTCTAAAATCTGAAAGAGTTGGCCTCTGGTTTGTATATTCTAAGATGGTGGAATATAGTCTTATCAATGATATTACTGAAAGCTTTAAATAAGACAACTAATGGCTGCTCAAATAAACACAATCCTTTACAGTCTAGTCAGAAGATTACCTAGTTTGTTTTTCTGCCGTTCTATTGGTTTAAGGCCATTGACGTAAAATATATGGACGGGGCGGAGAGCGGGAAAAGTGTTGTCACGAAAGTGGTCTGCAGCACCAGTGCAGCGGTTGTGACGTCACAGCGCACCGGTCTGTAAGTCGTCGTAAAAATGCCCAATTGTATCGTGCATGGGTGCAATAAACATGATCGAAAATTCACAAAAAATAAAGATAACATTTCTTATTACCGGTAAGGAAAAATTATATTACTTTAAGTCAATATAACATTTCCATCCATCCATCCATCGGCCAAAGGAAGTCCACTGCTGAACATAGGCCTCCCCCAATGATTTCCACAGAGACCTGTTGGAGGCAGCCTGCATCCAGCGACGTCCCGCGACCTTTACCAGGTCGTCGGACCATCTTGTGGGTGGACGTCCTACGCTGCGCTTTCCGATACGCGGCCTCCATTCGAGCATTCCATATAACATTTATTTGTGCATTATTGAAAAACAATTTCATGGCCGCCATCAAATCATTCGGCGTATGTATTCTGCACGACATAACTTTGTACTTTGTAGCGGCGCATATTTAGGAATGCGTAGACCTAAGCTAGTAAGTAGATAATCAAACTGATGCGGTGTAATTATTTGACATATTTACCAGTTGATTTACATATTTTTAATCCGTAGCAAATTATACTACTAAAACTACCTATAATGCAAATTAAAATGTGTTCCATTTAATAAAATAGGCCTACTAAGACGTTACAAATACCGATCCCGTGAGAAATGAGGTGTGGAATCGTATAATAGGAGAACAACGTTCTGAGCCATATTCTGTCTCCATTAAATCTTCACGTATTTGCTCTACTCACTTCACTGATGAGGATTATTATTTAACAAAGTTTGGATTAAAATATTTGAACAAATCAGCATCTCTCTCTTTCCGCTTTCCAGTCATCTCTATTATGGACCATAAAGCCCTTAACAACATATTTAATGTTAAAAAAACTTTTTCCTGATTTATGGATATACATAGAAATCAAATAAAATTTATATAATTTAACGTTTAAATAACTACCTTCCTTCGGATCCTTTAGCACACTACGTAGTTACATGAAAATCTAACAGATGGCGCGATTTTCACAAGCGTCCTTTTGACGTACCCAATGTACTGAAGGGCCTATCCTTAGTTTTTAAATCAATGTTTAAAGCACGTATATCTTCTTTCATACACCCTTAGGTATTTTAAAATACAACTTGAAGAAGCAGCCAAGTCATCAACGTTTCCAAATGTCTAATAACCAACCAGATGATGTGATAATGATATAGCATGCGATGTTCTTACCTACAGTAACTTTAATGTGGTTTAAAAAAAACAATGCAATCCAAGTAAGCTCAATTACAATCTCACAGTATACGGGAAAACCGTAGATGCGACGGACGTTGGGAAATCAGTGGATGCGACCAGCGTAACATTGGTAGTTGGTGTATGTGCGTGCCGCTTCGGATCTCGTTTATCATGCGCGACTGTTTCAACGCCGGATGGCAACTGATTCGCGAGGCATGCCCCAAGTCACGAGATATTGTGTAAATCCTTGCGATAACCTTATCTCCTCATGAATGGGCTTTAATAACTTTGATAGCTCAGATAGTGTAAAAATCTTATAGTTTATTTTATTTATGATTGAAGATATTAATTTTAATATTTTGATACTTGTAATAAACTTATATGAACGATGATAATTATTTAGTCCTTATTATTTACACCTTTGCGTTCAGTTATATAATGAGAATTATTGCGATAATCGTAATGCGGCAGTGATTGTCTATTTCTTAAAACGATTTTAAATTTTGTAAAGGTAGCCCAGGACTTTCTATACTTACTTTTTGTGTGTATGTCTTTTTCTTTTGGCTTGGGTTTTATGTACATCATTATCCTAAACAGTGTCAGGACTAATTTTCTATTTAAACTTAATCAATCCAAAGACCTCTCTTACGGATAAAGTTAGGTATTCGACTGAAACGCCCAAAATTAAAATTATAGATAATTTCGGGCTTTACAATAAGGTTTTTATACTTAAATAGAAAATTTCTTCGCTCAAACTGAATTCAACAGTCCTAAAGCGAAAATAATATTCGCTAACTAAAACAGGTTTTAAAATTGTAAAAATAACGCCGTAATAGTTAAAAAGTATTAAAAAGTATGCAATCCACAAATCGATTTTCACATAATCGGGGCGTTGCTACCCCGTCACGCTTCGCTCATGACTTGTCCGGTAACGGCAGTGGGTGTGCGTCATGGACGGAAACCTCGCGTGCTCTCGCGCACTCCCGTTCACAGACCAGTGCCAATCCGCCTTGGAGCGTGTTACACGTGTGTGCTGGTGTAATCGATTAGAAAATAAATCGATACAACCGATTGTTTGTGATAGTGAGTAGGAAATGTGATTGTGTTGTGTTGTCAATCGGTGGAACGCAACGTAGGTATTTTTACATACTGTAAATATGTAACATGCTTTACGTGCAAAAATGTTTTGACAAAAATTTTGTTAACAATACGTGATTAGCGTATAAATGTCCCATAATAGACCCTTCCATAAATGAAAAAAAAAACGTAACTAATTTATTAATTTTAAATCATTGATTTATTCATTGTTACCAAGGTAACATTTTGCTAAGATCAAACTTTCAACATCTCAATATTTACACCGTGGTTATTCAATGAAATTGTGTCAACAGCACACTTACGAGCATAAATGCACTAAACCAATAGAAAGTCTATGGAAAAAGTGGAAATGGCGTTGCTGAGTCAATGGGCGCGGTAATGTGTTGCGATTGCTTCGTTCCTCGTAAACATTCCATCATACGATGGAATGGAAGTTTCGAACAATACGTCGTGAAACTGCTTATTGGAATTATTAATGGTATAGGGTGTACTTGTGTCTCATACTTCCCTTTATATTTGTTGCGCGATTCCTTGTTTTATCCTCATAGTAGTCTTTAGTTTTTTATTGTATTGATTGGCGAAACGAGCGTGCCATTCGCTTGAAGGTAAACGATACGACCGTTCCTGAACAGTAGCAAAACCAAACACCACTATTAATTACAAAGCAATGCTTGTCCATAGATTAGGAATTTGCTTGTCATTCCACTATGTTCGTCTTCCTGAGATAAAAGCTGTTAAGTCTCAATGTGTCTAGTAGTCAATATGGCTACAAAGTACTTCAAGCCGAAAATCAAAAATGCATTTACACTGCTGTTTGGCAGGAGAAATAGACATTGCCCAAGAACATATCCAGGCGGCCTCTGACATAAGTGAGACCAACAGTAGTTCAAATATAAGAACATAGTAGATTTGATACTACAGAGGTAAAAAAAGAGAGAGATTTGCGAAATACCTAAACAGTTAATTATTGTTGTCATTTTCTCATCAGTTTCTGGTAAATATTAACGCAAAAAACCATGTGCTTAATTGGAATTCGGAACCGTAACAGTTCGGATTCGCTTCCAATGAATATTTAATATTTATCAGAATAATTTATAGAGCTTGTCACGAAACTACTGACGTGGGAAAATATATTTTAAGGCTGACTATTGCCCTGTGCCCTGGCTGTAAATGACCTTACGCACGCCACTGAAATGCGATCCCGACGCCTTGTCGTCAAGCCATTATCTTTCGTTTAGCTTGATGTCCACGTAATGGCAAACGGAGTAATCAATTCCCGTTTTAATGCATTTACAATTTACATGTATTGTTTTGGCAAAGCTATTATTTTCAATAAGATTAGCAGGAAGGAAAACAGTTAATATATTAAAATAGGTTGATATGTTGTATAGTAACCTTGGTTCTCCTACGGATCACCTCATTTCTGATTCGATCTCGTAGGGAAACTCCGAGCATAGCCCGCTCCATGGCTCGTTGAGTGACTTTGAGCCTTTTAATGAGGCCCACAGTGAGAGGCCACGTCTCGGTGCCGTATGTCATCACTGGTAACACACAACTATCGAAGACGTTCGATTTTAGGCACTGAGGTATTTGGACGAGAAGACGTCGCGAAGTTTCACGAACGCTGCCCAACCGAGTTGGATTCGACGATTGACCTCTCTCTCGAAGTTGGACCTGCCTAACCGACATAGCCCATAGGATTGGCAAGTTGAAGTGGCAGTGGGCCGGGCACATAGCTCGTAGAACCGATGGCCGTTGGGGCCGAAAGGTTCTCGAGTGGAGGCCACGTACAGGCAAGCGAAATGTCGGACGCCCGCCTACAAGGTGGACGGACGATCTGACTAAGGTCGCAGGAAGTCGCTGGATGCAGGCCGCTTCCAACAGGTCATTGTGGAGATCCTTGGGGAGGCCTATGTTCAGCAGTGGACTTCCTGTGGCTGATATGATGATGATGATGATGATGTTGTATAGTAATTCCAAGGTTAGACAAATGATGCCAAAATTGACATTATGGATCAAATGAATTGGTACTTTTTTGTTCACTTTTTTGATGAAAGATGATCGGTTAGTCCTTGGCACAAGCAATGGCAGCGTCGAATGTCCTGCAAGGTAGACATATGAACTAATGAAGTTTTTAGTTTTTTTTAAAGATTTTATTATACGCCAGGAAGTAGTAATAAATTGTTCTTCCTTAGTAGCATTTATCTAATTAGCAATTGGCTCATTCAAGCCTTCATTGCTTCGCCAAGATAGTTTTAATTGTTGAATGTCCTAGTTTGAAATGTTGAAATGTTTTATATTCGTTCGTGCGGTGTATCAATAGGATTATTGATTGTGAAATAAGGCTAACTATTATAATGCAAAATAAGTGTAGTTGTCTCTCGGATCCTTAAGTGAGATAATACGAGCAAATACTTAAGCTGTAACATATTAAAACGAAATCCTTGCAAAATTGCATTACTTCCTTTTCTTTCTAAAGTCCTCGAGCGTCTGGTCTATAACCAGTTAAGCTCATTCCTCGCCAAACATGATCTCCTCAATCCCCTTCAATCCGGCTTTCGTCCTGGGCACAGCACAGTTACTGCACTTGTCAAAATCACCGACGACATTCGTCTGGGGATGGAAAACAGTCGGTTAACTGTGCTGACACTCCTAGACTTTAGCAATGCATTTAACACGGTTGATTTTGACATTCTCATAGCTATTTATATATTTACTGGTGGTAAGTCTCTCATATGTGAGAGGCCATCTGGGTAGGTACCACCGCAATGTCTATTTCTCCCGTGAAACAACACTGCGTAAGTGCACTGTTGTGTTTCGGATTGAAGGACATTGTAGCCAGAGTAACTACTGGACATATTGAGACTTAACATCTTATGTCTCAGGATGGCGAGCGCAGTGGAATTTTGCTACTGTTTATGAGCGGTCGTATCGCTTACCATCAGGCGAACGGCTTGCTCGTCTCGTCATTCATTGCAATAAAAAAAAAAAAGAAAAAAAAGCTATACTTCGCTCCTTCAACATATCTCCAAGTGTGATTGAATGGTTTCATAGTTACCTGTTTGGTCGCCGTCAGTGTGTTCGCCTAGGGGATTCGGTTTCCTCGTGGTGCAACACATCTGCCGGTGTTCCTCAGGGTGGCGTCCTATCTCCCCTTCTTTTCTCAGTGTTTATTAATTCAATTTCTTGTAATCTTTCTTCCTCCTACCACCTTTATGTAGACGACCTTCAACTTTATCGTCAATCTCCGCTCGATCAGCTGAATGACTCTATTCGTCTGATGAATAGCGACCTTCATGCAATATCCGAGTGGAGTAAAGCATATGGCCTTAAATTGAACCCAACAAAAACACAAGCCATTATTGTAGGAAGCCCAAGAACTATCTGTAAGATCGACTGGTCTCTTCTGCCTCACGTGCTGCTAGAAGGGGTTGTGGTCCCGTTTAGCGACACTGTGAAGAATCTTGGTGTTATTTTCGATCGCAGTTTAACTTGGGGCCCTCAAATAATGGCAGTTAGTCGTAAATTGTTTGCCTCTGCTGGTTCGTTGCGTAGTTAAGTAGTAAGCTTGAGCGCCTTCAAAATTTTTGTATCAGGTTTATATTTGGTTTGCGCAAATATGACCATGTTTCTGAATATCGTAACAGGCTCAAGTGGCTCCCTATACGTTGTCGCCGAAATGCTCATATCCTGTCTCTTCTCTACAGTGTTCTGTTTAATCCCTCTTCTCCGCGCTACCTTCAGGAACGTTTTAATTTCCTACAAACTGCTAATTCACATTCTCTTAGGTCATCAGAGAATCTGATGTTGCAGTTTCCAGCACATAGGACGTCATTTTATGACCGTTCCTTTACTGTTGAGGCAGTGCGGCTGTGGAACGCTTTGCCTCTTACAATTAAGCGATCGTCCTCGCTGGAAATATTTAAATCAAGGGTGAAAGCTTTCTACCTTTCGCAATAGATTTATCACCATTCACTATTATTGTTATGTATATAAGTATGTATATGTATTATATTGTATTTAAGTGTATCATATCTTGCATTTATTCGTTTTATATCGGTATTTATATATTTGTATTGCATGTAAGTTTATTGTTAATAATAAGCATCGTCCATAACCATTGGATCTTTCCTTTACCAACCGGTTGTCTGGAAGAGATCGCTTAAAGCGATAAGACCGCCAGTTATATCACCAACGTTATGTTGCTATAACTATTGTTTTCTTCTTTTTTCTTTTGTTTTTGTCTTTTGTTTATCCTTTGTATATGGTGTTATAATAAAGAGTTATTATTATTATTACTTAGATACATTCACTGGTGGTAGATCTCTCATATATCAGAGGCCGCTTAAGTAAATAGCAGTGTAAATGCACCGTTGTGTTCCGGTTTGAAGGTCATTGTAGTCAGAGTAAATACAGGACATATTGAGATTCAACATCTTATATCTCAGGCTGGCGAGCGCAGTGGAACCAAACAATGCTTAGAGTGTTTGGTTTTGCTACTGTCCATGAGCGGTCGTATCCTATACCATCAGACGAATAGCGAGCTTTTATCGCTATTCATTGCAATAAAAAAAATACATATAAGTCTAATTTCCTTAATGAAGTGACCGTTTTGCTTTTGCTGATTGGGTATTTTATAATTAGAAATAAATATTTTTATGTATTATTCAATTTGTTGAACGAGTTCAGTTATAAATTCAGTGGTATTGTTATATTAATTTCAAATGTAGTGTTAAAACTAGTGTCGAGCAGATTACAATTACAAGTAACCTTGACTCAAACACTTCATATCAAGACATTTGATTGACCTCATTAATTCCGGCAATGAATTAATGAGACATGACATTTGTCAACAAATTGATCGCTTTTTGAGGAACACTTTCAGTTTTCAAGAGACCCTCAAAGTTTGGACTAGGTCCAAATACACCTGAATTAAATATATATGGACGCTGGCATAAATCAGATCCATGAGCGGCTAGGTCAACAATCCTCTATCTTTTGGAATCAAAATTAAATGTTATTATATTTTTTGTTACTAAATGGAATCTCTCATTTAAAGCCATTATTAGAGGAGCGGTTTGGCTCCAAGTGCTATCATGTGTTTTTTCAATAAAATGTTACATCAACTGTGGCGTCAATGTTGTGAATCACAGAAATTGCAGTTTAAAACCTCTTGCCATATTTGGAATAACAGTTTAATATAGCCTATACAAAATATTCTTGTTTCATTTCTTTCTAATATTTGAAATATATAAATTCTTGCAATCTTACTATAATAGTCGAGTATTTTTAAGTGTAAAATATTTTAAGCGTAGATCTTGTGCAATTGAAACCCTTTTTATGTGTCCCTTTGATTAATTGTAAAATTATGATGAAAAATAAACAGAATTTCTTATGTTCAAAAGTCTTACCAACTTTATTGCGTCAGTTGTGTATTGTTCACTATAAAGTTCTCTAAGTCTTCGCTTTTTCCTCATTCCCGGCGAATCGTTCTTGGAATTTCGATGGCTTAATATCAAATCGGTCGAGATTTCTCTCGATTGTTTCATCAAAGTTTTATAAATGTTTGCGTTTTATTGGCTTGCCTGGAATCATTATTGCTTTTATATCATCTGAGCACCTTTACTTCTACTTAACCAATTATATAATGTTGGTTTAGTTGTTGGAGTAACATTTTTGATGGATTTATACTTGCCAAGAAGATACCAGATGATTTAATTTAGGTCGCGCATGCTTGCCGAATGGACGCTTCTTCCTAAATATTGTTCTCAGAATTTAGGAAAGTTCTATAATTTTTAAGTTTACATCTGACCATCGTTGACGACATAAATCTAACAGGAAAAACCTATTATAGTTTAATCAATATTATTTTCGTATTGGATATTTAAAACATGGGGAAGAGCTGCTGACACTTTAATCGATTGTAGGTAGTTTTAATATAGAAAACCTTTTTTTAAATTCGAAGGAATGGCAAGATGTTCATGGCGTTCGCCTATTGGTATGGGATACGACCGCTCATGTGCAGTAGCAAAACTGAATAACACAAGGAATTACAAAGCAATGCTTGGTATTCCACTGCGCTAGCTATCCTGAGACACAAGATGTTAAATATATTATGTTCAGTAGTTACTCTACCTCCAATGTCCTTCAAACTGGAACATAGCAGTTCATTTACACTGCTGTATGGCGGGATAAATAGACATTGCTGTCGTACTTACCCTGCCAGCCTCACACATATGGGAGACCTCCTACTGGTAGTTATTATTTTGTTACTTTTATCTACGGACTAAGATTGGATTTTAATGTTGTATGTTAAAACAGTTGCTTATTGAGTAGACATGGTAATTGTTGTTTAATAACCGCGACGAAGTAATCTCTTTATGAGTTGATTAGTTTTTACATTGTTGCATATGATTAATAATTATAGACAATATATTAATTTGTGTGCTATTTTGTTCGTGTCAGTTCACTAGGCTGATGAAGGATTAACATGGATTGACTGCCAGTTGGAGACTGTCATTTTTCTATTTCCAATCCGCATCGGTTTTCAGGCAATTTGTTAATCTACATCTTAAGCCTAATTTTTGTAGGATATTCGGGTAGGTACATGTTGGTAAAAAATATATAACTTATTGAGTTTTTCTTCAATGCTAAATTTCATGGCTTTCATGTTCATCAGAACAGTGCATGTTAGGGAGTAAATAAATATTTATATTTCCATTATAATTTTATTCCTAGTGAGTTAACATGAAACCCCTTTCCTCATCCCATCCTTTATCCTACCCGCTCTCCTCCTGATTCGATGGACGGCACTACATCCATGGTCCAAGCATTGTGGATGTTTACGGACGACAGTATTCACTTACCAGCTGACCTGTTTGCACATTTCCCGGAACTAATAAAAAAACGCCAACCCAGCAATAGTGAAATCTTAGTCAAATCTTTCAGCATCACGCATGTAATAAAATACGTTGCATAGACCCTCAGCAACTAATAAGGAAAGCGGTAAAAGATAAATACTCTGATACGAATGTAATTAGATTAAGAAAGTTTACATTTTCCCATTGCGTGACGGAGTAGCATTTGTGTTCTGTATGGGCCGTTGCCTTTAGCCTTTGCAGACTTATACAGCTTCGTTGGATTAGCATTAAACCTACCAAGTTATGAATATATTGACATGTAAAAAATAGCCTTTTAAACCGAGTGTAGGCTGTGTCGACTGCTGGTAATAAAGAGAGGAAAGCATATTACGATTTTTTACAAAATATCGTCTTTAAAAATTATGTTCTAGCAATATAAAAGCGGCCTTATTCATAGACAGATTTAAAACGTGTTTTAGTTACCGAATGTTTTGTCTCTTTCCCTCAAACTCGATTCAAAAGTCGCTCGAAAGGAACACAAAACAATAGATTGTAAAAATAAAATCATTATAGTACATATATTTCTTTCCCACTCAATGTATATGTGAAAGAGAAAGACATACATTAAGAAGGGACGAGAGGAGGTCGTAAGGAAAATCCTATTAAAGTAATGTTTGTGAATGAACGGTTGAAGTAACTCAGTTTCGATATAATTATTGTAGTAGGTTATCAACATATTTTCGCTACAGTGATAAGAGTAATAGTTACTGGAATTCCCTCTCATAAAATAGTTGGCGTATTGATTTAACTTGCTTCTTATTTGTCCTAACAATCTATTCTAAAATGAAAAATAAATACAATGCTTCTCAGCTCGTAACTTCAGTAATAGGATCTTGTATAATTACAATATTTCTTTGTTATCTAGTATTTATGTACTGCTGCTGTTATGTACAGCGTCATATAAGGAAATTGTGATAGAGAATCTTTGATTTGGAGTTTCATTCGAATACAACTCTTGTTTATTTATTACAGGGATCAACTTTATATTTGTTATTACATGATCAAAATTTGCATATAAACAAACCTCCAGGGAAATACTAGTCGTAATTACAATAATATTGATATTAAGAAATCGAAAGACGTATAGTATGTTAGAATTTTTGCAATTTGTTCTTAATGTTTACATAATATAAAGTTAAAAATTGCAGGGATACCAAATCGTGTTACGTCCTTCAAGCCGCGAACTATCGTTAAAATCATCAAGATGTTGAAGTGATTGTCCATATTTCCTTAATTTCACGCTTGTTGTTTCTATTGTTTCAGGTTATGTGTGTTAGATAAGCGTCAAATCTAGTGCGGTTGATTGTTGACAACAATCAACACTGTGGAATGGTTCCTGTGTGTTGGCGACCTGTTCTACTTGTGAGTATTTTATAATACATTACACTTTCGCTACACTTACCTGTGTCTATTTGGCAAGGTGATAACGCAATGGAAAGCGTTTAGGAAAAAAATACGAAAAATTTAATTTATATTTATTAATTTTTATTCCGTATAATATTATTTAATAGGTTTCGTGTCTAGTTTATATTGTGGGCACCTTAATTTATTAATAAATTAAATTAAATTATTAATTATCTTTAAAATAAAATCATCACATCTGTCGAATGTACTGAAAATAGAGCAGCGCGAAATATTAGCACAATATACATACAATAATGTCAATGCGGTTGAAATAATTAGAGCACGCAAGTAGACGTCTCGGCTTTCCCGCAAATTGTTGGAATACAGCAAACCGAATACATGACGTAATTGATACATTTTTAAAATTAATTATGAGCATTCAGTCATGGCCAGACAATTCTGCAATTAATTTCCATGGAAAATCTCTAGTTATAATTAAGTAAAAAGCTTTAATAACTGATATATCTATTGATTATAATGTGGATACATGCAGGTTAAATTGCCTCCTTCTATGCTACTATATACTATATGTGACTATATCAGCATAAAAAATCTTCAATGAAGATTACAAGTATACTGGCTATAATGAATTAATTTCTTTTCACTTTACCACTCTTAAAAGACCCGCAAGCACATTTCCACGGGTTTCTAAGTCCGTTTAATTGCTGCAATAAAAGAATCCGTAGTGCCAACCACATTACCTAGACCCATAGCTTCGTGAATTGTTAAAGTTCCTTCGCTTCCTTATTCTGAACTAGTTTTCCAACAAATTAAAAGTTTAATGAGCGCGTTTTCTTCTTATTTGGGTAAGGATTCGTTCAGATGTAATTACATTTCTTGTAATGGAATTTCACTTCGTACTTGGGAATGGTGTTCTTTTCTTTCGGCCATGGACCCTTTTCTGAAACTTATGGTCGACTAAGCTGAAACTTCCTTAATTTTATATCGCTGCTTTAATTTGATAATGACATATCTCAAAAATGAACTTTTTTCAGGAGAGCAGTTTAAATAAAACAAAATAATTAATTATTTATATATTTTATTTTAATAATGACAACTCTTTGAAAGTTGCTTAAATCAACGTATATAATCTATCAAAAATCTGAGTTTTATTCACATAGTATTTTAGATTAATTTGTGTTTAATGGTAACATTATTATAAAAATACACATTTCGTTATGTGCCACTATCAAATTAAAGCAGCGATATGTGTCTATATATCGGCTAAATATAAGCATGGGGATCCTTTATAACCAAGAGCTGGATTGAGAAGGCTTAGACAAAAGGGTTAATTCATGTTGTGCTTAAGAGCGTTTATACCCTGCACGCGCTTTTTAGCTTAAAAACAGGTCTTTTCAAATGAGTTAATAGCCACCAATAAACAATTTAAAGGAAAAATAATTATTACTAATTTTAGAAAAGGTTGTCATCTAGGGATTTTGGTGGAAAACATTATAGATTGATGGATAATTTGTGAGTACTATACGGATTACTGAACACAAGTTTCGTTATTTAGGCTTTAAATGGCAATTTAGAAGCTTAAGATATCCGAAACCACTAAATATAAGATGAAAATAAAAATATTATCAGACTAATAAGACCCTTATGGAGGGATTTTGCTGAGAAAAATAATCTTTTTGTGTTTAGTTCCTGAAAAATAAAAATTTAAACAATGCGAAATTATTGAGAAACTCTCGTCAAGAACATATTTTTTTTCACCAACTTATCGTACATATTTTTTATAGCGATTGCATATTACAATAGAAGAACATCTTATCAATAAATTACCATTTTTATATTTCAACAAAATTAGTTTTCATGTTTTCTACAAATATTTAAAAAACCACTATAAAACACGCTGTCCGATGTGGATCAAATCAGACCGCCGCAAGGCCTTCTAGAGGGAGGACGTATCGCTCGTCGCTCCGGCCTGGCTGCAGTCGATTATGCCGCGCGTAGTAAAAATAGCCACGCGCGGAATGCGATTACCACATCTTAGTACTTTGGTAGTAAAATATTTAATTATTTTTATTGCCTACAATGATTTTGTAGTGAGTATAAATTATGTTTCAGGTAATATCCATCCATCCATCCATCAGCCAAAGGGAGTCCACTGCTGAACATAGGCCTCCCCAATGATTTCCACAGAGACCTGTTGGAGGCAGCCTGCATCCAGCGACGTACCGCGACCTTTACCAGGTCGTCGGACCATCTTGTGGGTGGACGTCCTACGCTGCGCTTTCCGCTACGTGGCCTCCATTCGAGCACTTTCCGACCCCATCGGTCATCAGATCTCCGCGCTATGTGCCCTGCCATTGCCACTTCAACTTGCTAATCCGGTGGGCTATGTCGGTTATTTTAGTTCTCCTACGGATCTCCTCATTTCTGATTCGATCTCGTAGGGAAACCCGAGCATAGCCCTCTCCATAGCTCGTTGAGTGACTTTGAGCTTCCTAATAAGGCCCATAGTGAGAGGCCACGTCTCGGTGCCGTAAGTCATCACTGGCAACACACAACTATCGAAGACTTTCGATTTAAGGCACTGAGGTATTTTGGACGAGAAGACGTCGCGTAGTTTCCCGAACGCTGCCCAACCGAGTTGGATTCGACGATTGACCTCTCTCTCGAAGTTGGACCTGCCTAACCGGACCACTTGTCCTAAATAGACATATTCGTCAACAACTTCAAGAGTCGAGCCCCCAACACCGATGGGGGTGGGCACAACATGGACATTCGACATGATCTTCGTTTTGTCCATGTTCATTTTAAGACCCACCTGTTGGGAGACTCGATTGAGGTCTTCGAGCATAGTGCTAAGGTCTTCCAGCGATTCTGCCAAGACTACAATATCGTCGGCAAACCGAAGGTGAGTGATATACTCGCCGTTGATGTTGATGCCGAATCCTTTCCATTGCAAGAGCTTGAAGGCATTTGCATTTTGCATTTGGCATTTTCCAGCGCGGCAGTGAACAGTTTCGGAGATATGACATCTCCCTGTCTCACGCCTCTCTGTAGTGGAATAGCCTTCGTACTCTGATCTTGTACTCGGACCGACATGGTGGCGTTGTTGTATATACACTTCAACACTTCGATGTACCGATAGTCGATATGGCACCGCTGGAGAGACTGTAGCACAGCCCAAGTCTCGATCGAATCAAAGATTTTTTAATTTTCCACAAACGCTAAACAAAGTGGCAAGTTATATTCCTCAGTTTTTTGTATAACTTGCCGAAGCGTATGGATGTGGTCTATGGTACTAAAGCCTTTTCGGAAACCGGCTTGTTCGGGAGGCTGGAAGTCATCAAACCTGCGTTCAAGACGATTTGTGATGACCCTCGAAAACAACTTATAGACATGGCTCAGGAGCGAGATGGGCCTGTAATTCTTCAGCAAAGTGTTATCACCTTTTTTGAAGAACAGTACCACCACGCTCCTGCTCCATGCCTCTGGCGTTGAGCCCTCGAGGAGAACGGAATTGAAGAGCCTCTGAAGGACTTTCAGTACCGGCGTTCCGCCCGCTTTCAGAAGCTCCGAAGTTATTCCGTCCTCGCCCGGCGCCTTGTTGTTTTTAAGTTGCTTCAGGGCCATCTCAATCTCACACAGGCTGATGTCCCGGATATCATATATCAGGATAATATCAGGATATCAGGTAATATAATGGGATGTACAATATCCGGCAAACTTCTTGAGCAAATGACCTTGACTGCGCAGAACCGTATTTTAGATCTCTTTGGTATGAAGAGCGGGGCGCGACGGCAGAGGAGATCGTATCGATCGCCTTATTGGTCGATCAGTCGCACCTTGCGCCCCGCACCGCGCTCACGTTCCGCTTGCTCCCGGGTACACTTGCGTGCAGTGAAAAGTAAATCGCCATTAGTCGTTGAAGTTATTTGTTATAATTGTTTGTTGATTTTATTGTTATTCTGTTTGTTGACTTTATTGTTATTGCTGTTTGTTGACTATTAATTAATAATTAAATAATAATATAAGTAACATATATAAATTTCAGCTTTGCTGAAATAAATTATGTTTTTATAAAATAGCTTTCAAATTATATGAAATATAGTAGGAACCGGAATAAGTGTTTGCCATTCATTTTTTCTATAAAACATAATATATACTTTAAGATATCAAAAGGACAGACATGCTGCGATCACGTTTTTAAAGTAAATTTTATGCCTTTTGACTTCTAGGCACGCTCAAAAGAACCCTCGATGGGAATAGCGAACCCCTATTTCACCAATGGCAGATGACACAGTATACCTGGAATTACTATGTAGTTTGTTACTTTCCTCTAAGTCTGCGGAACACTCGCTCTTAGACTATATTTATTAACATGTATTTTTGTGGATGTTCTAATAAATATATAAATAAATAAATATGTTGTTTTTCATACCTTATCACACAGAGTAAACATTTTTATGCACGTAAGTGTACGATGCGCGAACTTTCCCCCACTACGTCAACGAATGCTCAAGAAGTTTGCCGGGTATTGTAATTACGAGGCTAAATTATGTTATGTATTGTAATATAAAATTAAATATATTTCGTAATTGTAAGGGGTTGTAAGGCCCCTAACACTATTTATGTGTTCGAACACGAAATGATTAGTAAAACGTCCGTAGTGTATACTGATTGAACACTGATTTTAATGCAACTTAACAATAATAATAACGAAAATATTATTAGTATCCAAAATTTGTATTATTCTTTGCTTGCACAGTAATATTTGTCTACTTATAATGCAAATAAAATATTTTTATGATATTATATTACAGTTACATTTCAATTGAATATTTGAAGCGCACGGATCAAAGTTGTTTGAGCCGATTGTATAGCGAGCCGACGCGGCAGCTCTACGCACACAGCTTTGGTCGCTTATGTGTGCGTGAAATTAACGAAGAAATACCTATAGTTGACTTTGCGCGCAAGGTGTATACGCTCTTAAGATACACTATCCTTGCTGACATATTTTAGCTTACGTTTACTTTCTTGAAGCGATTGCTTCTATTGTATTTAAGGTAGTATTCATTTTCTGGGCATCAGAAATTTCGAGGGATCTTTCTGATTTTTAATATTTTCTTTATTTTGATGTTGGGATACAACCCGCCGCCATTCGGTTTTTGTTCAGTTTTGTCCTACGCAAGCTGTATGGTTAGGATACAAAACTAATTAGTGCTATAACATTGCCTATTTGTTTCATGAAATGTGTTTTAGTTCCCACGAGAGTGTAAATTTCGCCTAATTATGTGTGCTTAATTTAATTACTTCTAATTTATTCTGTATCTGTATCAGCCCATATACGTCCCACTGCAGGGCACGGGCCTACTCTACAATCGAGAATACGATTGAGAGTGGTTAGGCCATATAGTCCACCACGCTGGCCTAGTGCGGGTTGGCGGACTTACATACCATAGAAATTCTTATGAATCGCTATGGTATGCAGGTTTCCTCACGATGTTTTCCTTCACCGTTTTAGTGCGTGGTGATCAATCAATACACACATGACTCCGAAAAGTCAGAGATGTGCCCTGGGATTCGAACCCGCGACCACCGTGAACATGTTGGCAGCCGCGTCTAGTCCGTTTACCAACAGGCCACCACGCACTTCACCAACAGGCCACCACGCACTTCTAATTTATTGAGTCTGGAAAATTCCCCATTAATTAGTTTTCATACATACATATGTAAGCTCAGTCCGTATCCCAGAGGTTTGGTAGGACTGTTACTACTAGTACCCCATACGTCGTTAAACTTATTTCTGACCCTAGATGTGTTACCGGCGACATTTTTGCCAGTCCGGACATAAATTTCTTTCGCCCATAGGAAATCCACTGCTGCCGCCTGATATGCCTTAGGGCTTAGATCACAAGTTCCAGTCTTGAATAACTCCAAACAAATTTTGTATACATGAGCTGATGAGCACGGTCGTATGTGGTTAGTGGTTACTGTAACGGTAATGTATTTTTTAAACTTCAGGTTATGAACAAGTAAAAGACCGTATACGAAATTTCATTCCGGAGTCACCACGTGCTTATGAGCAATTACTCTGAATAAGCCGTAATGATTTCGAAGTTGCATTGAATTGTAGCTGAATATCAATTACTTGAATACTTGAACGGTGAATAAAAATATCGTGAGTTGCATACCTCAGAGTTCTGCTGAAGAATTTCGATGGGATATGATGACTTTCGACCCGAACTTGACCAATGCAATCTACTGAAACTTGACCTATGTCAAAAGTGTAACTAAATAGTTTCTCGTTTAGTACAAAAATACCATGCTATATTTCGTGTATTACTTTGTAGAGTGACTTTGCATATAGACGAAAAGGCGATTAAACGCTCGACTAGTAGCCGTCGGTTTTAATAACTGTCGACGAACATGCGCCGAGGTAAACCAATTAGTATTCACGGTGTGGTCGACGACAGTTGTACAGCGTGTACTGAGTGTTCTATCACATCAAGCCACGGTCAACGAGCCCGCGACGCTGAATGTTTAATCGTAGAAATACTAGGGGTAAATATTGTTTAGTAGCTTTATATATGTTCAAAATTTTCTACCAATGGAGCTGGGGATCATTTTGGTGCCTGCGATTGCCAGTTGTGAAGAACTGCAGTAGTGCGATTCACGTATTTTAATAAGTTCAGCTGCAGTGCAGTTGCGGTTAAGTTTCGATCAAAACAGCCCTTTTCGTATTCTCGTAATTTTGACAACCGCTGTCAAATACGCTCGCGTGAAGTTCGCGTCAGGCAAACGTTTAGCGTATTCTACTGCTGCGCGTATATGTCAATCTCAAACAAATTTCATACATCTGACGTACAGTTGACGCGCAGCTCACGCGCAGTTCACGCGCAGCTAAACACTTACTAGAATACCATTTTGTACCAAAGCGTAAACTTAATTGTAACCGCACCGCAACTTGATCGGCGTGTCAAAAAGTTACGTGAATCGCACTGCTGAGCTGATTGTTCAGCCGGCTCTAACTTCGACACAGTCTCTTTTGATGAGATTTATACATTTACAGAGATTTTAAATTAAGTAATCTAATTGAGTATATTTTTCTTATTATTGTAATTTCTGAAATTTAAAAAAAATAGATCATGAAAGTTCATTAATAAGTTGAGTGAGAATATTTTCTATGAGGAAAAAAAATACTCTATTGTATTAAAAAAAGCTATATTTGACACCTCATCCATTTAAGTACATAATTACGTAAACTAACCCGCGAGTCCGTAAATAAATAAACAAAAGAACGTTGCGATAACCCGCCCAGCCACTACGTAAAAATTGTGGAAACAAGCCATCAAAATGTTTTCAAATGTAAACAAAGAGTGTTGCGGCGAAGGAAGCGAACAATGGCGTATTGACTCCACTTTATTGCTGCATCGTAAATCTCTGTCAGAAGTGTACAGGGTTCGACAGAGTGGAAAGTATGGGCTATTTTATGTATGTGATTGGTCGGTAATGGAAACTCCTGTTAGGGTAATGCTAGGGATGAGGTTGATTAGTTTACAAATGTTAATTCCATATTGCGTTGCTGGTCTTGCTAAGATGGAATACCTACATTTTGCTTTGTGACCGAATTGTTGATTCCTGCACCATGCATGGTCAAGATTTTAATTTGTAAGTTTTTAAGCTTTTATTCTTGCATGACACTGATAAGTCTGTAGAAACACAATGTTGAGATATCAGATACGAAAAACATGTTTAGTTCAAAACTGGACATTTTAAACTCTTGTTGCATCTTTATCCAATAATGATGGGCAGAGACTGTAAGCGCGTGTTATCTGTTGGTAAATGGACCAGACGCGGCAGCCAACATGTGCACAGTGGTCGCGGGTCCGAAACCCAGGGCATACCTCCTGTTTTAATTTATGTTAGTAAGTAAGCGGGCGTTCGCATGTCACTCAAGGTGACCACTGAAAACCAGCGTTGCACTGTGGCTCGCGTCGCAGTGCAACAATAAGCTGAGTGGTCACCTACGTGTCACATTTATGCGACGTACAAACTCCTTTTTATCTTCTTTTTGTTGTTAGCTATATAAGTATAGAAATTTATGTTAAACGAGTGTGTGCGTCATCTTATCTGTGACAAATAAATGAGTTTTCTTTCTTCTTTCTTTCTTTCTTTACCTCTGACTTTTCAGACTCATTTGTATATTGATAATCAATCACCACACACTAAATCGCGAGGAGAAACCTGCATATCATAGCGATTTATAAGAATTTATATGTATTGTACAGTCCGCCAATCCGCATTAGGTCAGCGTGGTGGACTATATGGCCTTACCACGCTCAATCCTATTCTTAATAATAGAGTAGGCCCGTGTTCTGCAGTGGGACGTATATGGGCTGATACAGTACAGTACAGTGACTATAATCCGTATCCGCTCGATCTTGCGCTCCGATATCACTTTCACTCTACCAACCAATCTTCATTCATTCTCATTCTCCAAGGTGCGATGCTGTCATTATTAGCCCCATAAATAAAAAGGCTTTAATACCAGGAAGCAGAAGGGACATGACCTCGCCGCGAGTATCAGACTGCTTTGTCACTTATCTGGATAATTACGGGAGTCATTATGTGACCATTTAAAACTCCCGACTTTGCACGCTTTGAACAATGGAGCGTAGAATCACTTACCCATTTGTTTTTAGGTTTTTACTTGATTTGTAATATTTAATTATAGTTAAATTATTCACATGTGTAATGATTGAAATAGAGTCACGTGACTAATAACTGTACAATAATACACAATAAAATAATCTTCAACTTATATTCCCCTCTTTGTAAACTATGGTAGGTTACTCATCATGTTAATGAACAAATGTAAACAGTCAAGCTCATAAGTCCCAATACCACTTCGATCACTCGACCAAACAAATCATTCGTATGTATAATCGATAGCATATCGATGACAAGTATACCTTAGCAACATTCCTGACGAATCACGGCAGTTCAACGGTTAATGAAGTGAGGAAGTATCGTGTGACATTCGTCGCCCTGACGTAGTTTGTCGCCCGGTGGCCCGGCAACGCGTCACGCCTATACGCCTATTAGGGTTATTATTACATTGATTCCCGTTTGATGTGTAAAAGCAGAAAGTGCTATAATTATGAGGATATTTATGGTCATAATTGCCGAGTTATTTATGTTATGGATATGCCCTGATATCGATGTAAACGATTACACAGTTGAATGAATGAAATTACGAATACCGGGCAAGAATCCTTGGGTTTTGGAAGTTGCACGTGTATTTTTAATTTATAATCAATTGCTTTAATATGAAGCCATAGTTTGGAAATCTTATGAGATTTCTATAAAAAATATATCGATAGATGAAGTCTATGGTTACCTAGGTACCCGACACTCATAAACATTGTGGTGGGATATAAATCCTATACCCCCAAGAGTGTCAGTGAAGATGTCGGGTGAGCTCGCTCGTTCATAAGAATATCACGTACGATCAATTGTTTGATTGTAGCTCTACTAATGCCTCAAGAAATGCTTGAAATAAGCGCATAACATAATATCATAACATCAAATTCATAACACGCGTCCAAGACAATCAATTTTCCAGTTTATTAATATTAGCTAATCCAGTAATATCCTGTACTCCTCGCACAGGAACCGCTAATAGTGTTCTAGATGAATCTCAGGATGTACTTATTGCCAGTGAATTAAACTATTCTCTCATACATAGTGCAATAAAAGTCCACCTACTCAAATCTGTCTGTCCTCCCACGACGGTTAACCTTCACCTGCTCTCGTTTCATCCACCTGTACCTGATATCTGACGACTTTAGTATCTAGATTTGTATGTATTGGTTTAACATCATTGTTAGTTTGATCGGCTTGTAGATTTACCTTTATGGGTTGATAATGCAGCTTCGTCTTTACTTTCACTTTTAAATTACTAATAACATGCCTCGTTTTGCAACTTGTTGGATGCTCTTGACAGTTTTTAAGCTATTGCATAGCTTCTATCGCGGGCCTTGAGTGTGGAGACCGAATCCAGAAATTCCGTAACGAAAATTACCTAAGTCCGACCGAAATATAAATTTAATAGTTTTATTTTGATTAAATATGTGCCACTACTTTTAAATGCGAATTGCAAAGCTATTGCGTGATTAATTGTAATCTAACCTCTTTCGATATTTAGTTTTGCCACCTATCGATGAATAGCAGAACTTTTAATGACTTTTTGAAATATCACGCTTGTCTCTTTAGTTCAGCAACTCGCCTCTAGGTGGCATTGGTTGTATCGGCGTTACTGCGCATGCGTAATCCCCCTCTTCGCTCCGCAATCTGGTGACTCATGCCTGCCTAGAGTTTCGGCGTTAGGGACCTCCTCTTTGTATTTACTTCATGGTACGACTTTACGAAGCTCGCACGTACAACAGTGAATATCTGTACAATTAATATCAAAGAAAAACAAACGAAAAAAATTACTGCATAAATAAAATAAATAAATAAATAATTATAATTAAATAAGTTGATAAAAAATGCTATGCAATAGCGTTACCGCGGCAATCTCCGAATGCCACACGTCTTTCTTTTATTTTTATCTAAAGTGATATAAAATTCAAATAGGAAACTAGCTTTTTAAACTATACCAATGACGGGCATAGGACTCCACTTCGATCGACATGGATTATGCCTTCTTAATAATTGCGGATTTGCGGTCTTCACAATTTCGTAAGTCTAATGGAAAACGATCAGATATAGAGTTTTTCTCACGATGTGTATCTTTACTATGTGACAGAGCAGTAATAAATAAATAAATAACACCCAACAGTCACATACATAGTCCTGACCCCACACTAAGATCGAGTCTTGTGTCGTGGGTATCAGGAACTACGAGAGACTTTTCGGTCTCACAAACACCCAGACCCGGAAGAAATATTTGTGGGCCGCACAAACATTTCTCTCGGTGCGGGGATCGAACCCGCGGCCTCTCGTTTCACAGGCGGCGTCTAACCGTCAGCGCCACGGAGGCTGTCAAAATAATAATAATAAACAATAAATAATAATAAATAACTAGTGGTCGCCTAGTGGTCGAAATTCGACCAAATCAAGAAGAAAAAAAGTTTTTACCTGTATGATAATGTTGTTATTCTGATAATTCGTGCACATTTAAATGTACGTATCTCTCAAAATTACTTATTTATCCTGAAGTATATGCAATTACTAAATCGTAAACTACAATAATTGCTTTGAACCAGCAATAGCAAATTATATATATTTTTGGTACCTGAATGTTGTTATTGCAGATTGCTGCTACAGAACTTTCATTATGCATATAATGATAGTCCGTGTACATTTAAATGTATCTTACTGCTACACAATTTGTATAAGCGCTCAGTATTTCACCTAGTATTCGTCAAATAAATCTTTTCTGTTTGACATTCAACAAAACCACAGTAAACAATTTTTTCTGATTGATGTTCAACTATGTCTATAATAATAAACCAAAGAAACAATTTGACCAAAGAGTATGTATACGTGTACAAATACTTGTGTATGCGTGTGTCAAATGCATGCTGGTTTATTTATTGATTTAATGTACTTTTTATGCATTATTATTAAAATCTTTTTTTATATTACATTTAATATTAGGCCTAATATTAATATTATTGCCTCATTTAATTTAATGTTCTCTTTTAATATTAATATTATTACCTCATTAGGCAAATAAAACCTTTTTTTTTGATATGTCTATGTCAGAAGAACAAAATGAAAAAGAAAAGAAACAATTTGACACCAGAGTATGTATGCGTGTACAAATACTTGTGTATGTATGTGTGTGTGAAATGCATGGTAGTATGTGTAATGTTTTATTTTTTGATTTAATGTACTTTATAAGCATTATTATTGAAAAATATTAGCGTTCTGCACTTCTCCTACACATAAACTATAAGTGTGCTAAATTTCATGCTCCTGCGTCCGCGCAATTTCGTTAAAAGGGGTCCAAAGTTTTTGCATCACGTATTAATAGATAATAAACTACGAAACCACGCCAATTAATCAGGTTTTTCATTACAGGGCTGATATGAATTCCGAGGCGTAATATTTGGATTATAAAACATATTTTAGTATGTATACGAGATATTCTAGGTTCCTATTGGCTGAAAACTTTGCAGTGATGCGTCATTAGCACGACAGTGGGGTTCTCTAGGTGAATGTATCAGAACTTATTCAGGTCCTTGTTATTGTAGTGTGAGTTGGGGTGGAATAAGGGATTACTCATGGTGTTCTGAGGTTCTACGTAAACAGGAAAGGTCGGCACTCGATTGTAACATTATATATGTATTTGTACCACAAATAAATAAATAAATAATAAAAGAGAGTGATTACGTCACGACGTTTCAAGTATAGGGTGAGGGTTGTATAATGTAAATTTGAGGAGTATGACGTGCTTCTTTCATATGCACTACTACATAGTAACTTACCGGCCTTAATTAAAAAATACGATATGCCAAATATGACGATACTTCCAGAAGAAATTGCCATTAGGATCTGTGTTAAAAAAAAGGAAAATTAATATTATCGCATATGTCTGATCCTTCCATCTCACGAATTTGTAGAAAAAGGAAGAGTCGACATCAGTTTTTAAAGACCTTAATATAATCGTTTTACACAAATACAAACACCAGCAAATGTGACACCAATTTGTCCCATTTGTGTTTGGAGCAATCATGGCGCCACATGATCTCATAAATCAATCTGCAGAGATCCCACTCAGGGCTGTCAGATAATAATAAACCTATAATGTGGCGAGTCGAGTGGCCCACAGTAATTTCACCCACACGAAATAACGACTAGTGTTAGATGAACCATTGTGCTAAAAATAATCCTTTTAGTGGCAGTGAAAGCGTCAGCCCTGTTTGGACAAGTGTTTACGTCAAATAGCTTCAGGGGACGGTTACAGTAAAGTTCGACGACCCCACACATGTGTTAAAACTTAAAGCTGTAGAAATATTGCGAACTACACAATTGTTTATGAACAGCGAAAGGACTCGGCGGATGGTTTTCATTTTAAGTTTTAATGAATCCGCCGCGTTTTTATTTTTTTAATGTCACGTTCGTGGAATATGGTCTTGTTTTATGTTTGTGCTGTCATGTGAAAATGTTTTTGTTAACTCAGCGTCGCGGTAAGGCTGTTCGTGACCTTACATGGGTTATTTCATAATATCGCATGCCTTTTGAAGGGGTCATTAATCAGAAGCTTAGGTATCGCGAAGTAAGGATACCGTCTATGCACGCAAACATCGATACTGATAATTACCGTTTGAACTTAAAGTGGTAGAGCTACATTGTAGCCAGTTTAAATTAGAAAAAGATTGGGATAGCTAGGGTAGTATGGTATTATCTTATGATACCAACGTGAAATGCTTCTTTAGTTGTTTCGTTTATTAAATAAGCCTGTCTGTAAAATAAGTACCGAAAGCTCAAAATTCCATTAATTACATATGCGAGATTCACTGCTAGTTTGTTGAAATCTTTTTATCACTAAGTCGTTTAGTAAGGCCTTTTTTATAGACTAATGAAAAAGGTGTACGTAAAGTACCTACTATGTATACTAAAAACCTCAAATAATTGAACAAGTTCACAGACAGAACTTCAAATTGAAACACGTAGAGTCTCTACAACAGAAAACAGAAAGAGTATACATGTGCCAACAGAATTCGAACAAACACAATTACATTTACAAACACACTAGCACTCCGCATACACTTAACCTGTTCAAAGGTACTGTACGTAAATAGATGAATATTATAAAATACATTAGAAGTTAGCAGTCAGACATTTTTACCCAACGTTAAGGCGAACGTGTGGTGACACAAATACCGAGTGAATTCACACAGTCTTAATTGAACTACTTGTGAACTATGTGACTGTGAAATTCAAAATATTCTTTCTAACTTTGGGGTTGCGTAGGAAACTGGGTTTCGAAGATTAAATTTCAAATTAAGTGAAGGCCACCGTACATTAGCTAGTATTGTGCGGAGACTTGTGGGAACTCCAGCAACGTGGGACAATATGTCAGATTATACTTCGTAATGTCTATCATGCTTCAATCAGAATAGTTTTATGAAGTAAACCTATGATATCCAATACGCCGCGAAACCTGTATGAAAGTGACCAATAAATATAAGACACCATCAAATTATTTTCATGCTTTGGCCTTAGGAAGTCAACTAGTGAAGTGCCTTTGCAATTAGGTCATCAGCGACCTTGATAACCTTGGAAGTGACGTCTATTTACTGATTTCCTTCAGTCTTTATTAAATACCTTACAAACTACCTTTATTGCATCTAAGTATATATGACAATAATTTTCTATTGTTCCCTCGACAACTCGATATATCGTCGTGAGGTGCTGTCGGCCTAGTTACTTTGACTTTGGCGCGGCTCAGCGTTCCCTCAGTGATATATCGTCTGAAGCTGACAGCCGGTGTAGATAAAAATGCTATACAGTTTCACTGGCAAGTAACCCACAGTAGAATTTGACTTGACTTTTTGCTTTTTTTGCAAGTTTCTGGATCAAGTATATTTTGTCGATATAGTCTGTATAGTTTAAATCTCATACAAAATCGCTAAAAGCAAGTTGTATCTAACAGATCATTGTAAAGTATTCAATGATGGGTTTTTAAAAAAAGTTGGATTTGCTGTAATTGAGAATAATGATGATGATAATTCAGTATTTTATTAGATGTATGGAATAATACTAATATCAATTAGGTTTAGTAACATTTGAATACTTAAAGCAATTTAATTCGTCCCACCCTCGATAATCGGAATAAAGATAATCGGAAATTCTATGAGCTTTACTACAAAGCTTAGTTTTAATTAAATTTTTAATCTTCTTTATCGGCCTAGCACTAAACGACGTGGGAGGTTTATAAGAAAAAACTTGTACTTAGTCGAATAAAACAACTTACTTTATGTGATGGAATAGCTCTGTATAAATCCTGAAACAGTGATATTGAATATTCTGTTCTAATTACCAAGTGTATTTTAGAAATTATATGTAGGTATAATTGTACAATAAAATAACATTTCTATAAATACGAGTAAAATGGCTTTCGTCTATATTACACTTGTAGTTGTAACTGTCTGGAGAGATTTTATGGATGCAAATTTTATCTCTTATTGAGAAAGTTTATACAGTCGCCATTTCGCTCTAATCTGTGTTCAGTTCACTTTAGTATCAATTGGAATTATAATTCCTAATGCCTTTGCCCCCAACAGGGAAGGGTAAAAAATTAGCATTAGATTTACGCCTATCTTTTCGAAGTTCAGATCCCAGGCATATATGATATTCAAATTTTAACATTACGTTGCGTTGGGTATGGAAATCGCACTCTGAAGTTTTGGAGCCAAGAACTTTGCCACTAGAGCTTTGAAATAAGCACAGGCGGAACACGATATTGTACTTAATACTACTTAATCATTATCTCTACTGCCTCGTGTCTTGGATAAGCCCAAGGGATCAATACACAATCCGAGACAATTGTTTGATATCAAAGGTAAAGCGAAAACTGAAGAGGCCTCGAGGTTCCAAGACGCTTCGTTTGCTCGTCGAGTGTTTGAATTAAATATTATGTCGCCTGCTGAATTGTTCGATCCATTGTTTCCGAGTTTGGTAAATATACTATAAAGTAAAGTATCGAAAAAGGAAGGTAAAGTGTCCGTTCTGTGTTTGATTAGTACAATTGTTAGTTGTATCAGTTTAAATTCATCTAAATATCTCGTTTTTTTAAAACGCAGGTTGCAAATAGAGTAATTGAGATTGTGGTTAGTGTTCTATTAGAATATTCAAACTGAAAATATGGTCGCAACTTGCAGTTCAATCAACACTAAGTTTAAATTATTATAAATCCTTATATTATTCTTAAGCATTATTGTGCACGAGTACCTAATAGTTAATACTGTACTGTTTATTGTATGGAAGCCTTCGAAAGTGTTGACAATGTATGTACGCGTAACAGCCACCCAATCGAGTCTGCCGACCGTGTAGCATGCCTTTATATCGCGTGATTATTTTACATTGGCTTCTTGCTGTTTATTTTTGGATATTTATTTCTTTTCTTCAACCAACGTAACGGCATTCACTGCTTTATCTTACGTTTTACGATCTCTTTTAGTTGTTACATTAGTTACGTTAGCGGTTTGAGAAATATCACTACTTTCAACGTTAGTGTAAGATTTTTTTGCGTTTGATTTGTTATTGGAAATCGGAAACTAACACTGTTTTGGTTGTTATAGTAGAATGTCCAACATTTACAGGTTAATAGACACATGGTTCTTTCATCTTTTCAAAGCATACCAACAGTAACATTTTATAGTGAAGAATTACCGCCTACGAAAATGCATCTAATCTAAGCAGAGGTAGACGTTTTATCGGATTTTACCGATGAATGGGATAATTAACGCGAAGAACAGGAGTTACTAGTAACGAATAACTAGTTATTCGATAAAATTAAATATAATAGACTTGGTAAAACTTAGCAAAGCCGTTTAAACATCCTCAACCACTAGTGATTTAAAACAACACTTGATAATATATGAATGAACACAAAACTGATAAAACTTCCGTTGAACAAATAACACGCGATCACCCGCATGCTATTTTAGACGTTTTTGCGTTTTTTATTAGTTTGCACAGCGCTTTATCAAAACGGACGCACGCTAATATGTAACATACAGTGATAAAATTCCACAACGGTCTCTCTCTAGTGTTTAGATTGTTAATTAACAATTGAAATGTAAAGTAAATGATAAACTAACTCTAAGAGCTAAAATTATTTTAATGTAATAAAAAGCAGGACTTGTAAATCATTGATCTTTAACCATAGTAAGTTCAGCGGCGCTGCGGTTCATTTGATTATTGGGTTGTCTTTCACGGCGAGGGTGGACTTCTAATGCTACATTTTTAGAAGGTTCTTGAATTTACATGGCCTCTATTCGAGAACCTTCTAATTTCATGAGTGTATCTCAGCTGTACATGCACTGACCAACACAGTTGAAGTACAACTGGCTATTCCGCCGGATTGTCGGTAACTTCACATACACATACATTATTATATATGTATAGTTCCAAAGTCTATCATGACGTACCCAGTGTGGTAATTGTGTCCACTGATGGTAGTTTTATCAGATGTTAGAGACCGCCACAATACCACCGCAATGTCTGTTTCTCCTGCCAAACACTGTAAATGCTTTGCTAGTTTCCGGTTTGAAGGATATGTTAGCCAGACTAAACTAGGAGACATAATGAGTCAACATCTTATGTCTTAGGATGGCGAGCGCAGTGGAATGCCAAGTATTGATCGCCTCGCCATTCATCGCAATAAAAAAAAAATAAGCCGGCAAGCATGATGGTGATGACGATGGCCTTTTGCAATCATGGGTTAGACTCATGATTGAAAAGACCAATGAAGTATCAGCGCTTATTTCATATCTGCCCATCATTTTAGGATTTCACCGAAAGACAAAATAGCAGATTATTTTTTGGAATAATTGATATTGTATGAGAGATATATTACGTAAAGGGAAAGTGTGTTTATTTAGAGATTGGTTGAACCACTATGGTGCGTGGATTGCGGTGGCACTAAAAATGTCAAATGCTGAATTATGTGTTTGTGTAGTAATAAATTCCACCAAGTACGTTTATGTTGTTTACTATGTTTTAATATCACAAGTGGAACTTTTAGAACAGAATTAATCCAGCACATAAAGTAATGTTTGAACTGAATTATTGCCAATCTAACAAAACTGATTTGCAATCTAATGTACATTTTAAGGAAGCGAATATCTTTTATTCAGTTAAATTATTTTTTGGTGACTGACACATAACAGTCCAAACAGTGTTGGTAGATGCTTAACTGTTTAGTCAGAAGACAATCATACATTACAGTAATTACTGTTTTGGCAAATCTTCGAACTATCATGTATCTAACATGGGGATGTTCATGGGAAGTCTCAACAGGCACGCGGCTGGTATTTACGTCATTACCTTACCATTCGTTTATTTCCATCATAATAGTAGGTGTAGGCGGTAAATCAGAACTCTCGAAATTATAAAAGTTATTGAAAAAATTATCGCTTCGATGGATATTTTTTTATATTTAAGCTATTTTTATAAAACTGTGGGAGTGTTATAACTTTGTTTTATATGTAGGTTGGAGATCGATTAAATTTGCTGGCTAAGATCTAATCCTTGAGTGCCTCGGAAAGTGTGTTCCGGTTGCATTATAACAATGGCAACACACGTTAAATATCTTACATATTTTCGACGATAGTGGACGACAAGTCTAGTGAAACTTATCCGCTTATCTACTATTAAGTTAGCATAAAGGACTGAATACCAGTTTTCTGTAGCCTGTAAAGTTCTTTCACTGAGTGTCATCATCATACAATAATCATAAATTAATGTGTAGAACTTTTGTTAAAAATTTACAAAAGGCACGGCCTACCAGAATTGATAATTTCGAAAATCACGGTTTATCTAGTACTAGTTTTAGTGTCTGTTTCTACCACCACCAAAGTACTTACAATGTGAAGTGCAGAGCAATCGAAATCTTTAAATCATTAATTAGAAGGTAGTAATACCAATTTGAAATTGAATATAATTTTCTGTACTTCTAAGAAATATTTCATCATGCACAAGCAATATAGCAAGCAGGAAGCACAAAGACGATAGTTATATGTACATTGTCTCGGTACAAACGCCTGTAATTCGATTACGTGACCTCTCGACGTTGTGTGTCGAGTTGTCGACGTTTACTTAGACGTCTGATCCAACTTAGCATTGTTCAATGTTCCGCTGTCTTCGAGATAATGTAGCCAATTTTGTAAGGTCTGGAATAATAGTAGCTGTGTTTTGAAATATAGGTCGAATTCATTCGGTTTTCTTTTTAATCATAAGTTTTTTCACCATCCTGTCTGTAATATGCTTTTATGTCCTTAATAACGAAATTTTCTTTAATTTTAAAATACTGCACTGCACTGCAATGTTGCTTAGATAATGTATATGGTGAAAGAGGTATATCTCCTATGCTGGTTTATTCAAAATTAGTTGTTTTTGGGTTAATCCCGGATGATAAAACACTTGTATAGGTCACTGGCTTGGCATTTCATAAACCAGTTAAGTTTAGTTCGTCATCATCATCAGCTTTTCCGCCCCCACTGCTGGACATAGGCCTCTCCTATGACACGCCACTGGGCTCAATCTTCAGCCCATCGTCTCCAACCGCTACCAGCCATACTACGAATATCGTTTACTTTGGCTGACAACATCTAAGTATTACTTTATCTTGTGTTTCAAGAATTTCCTCCGGTTTGACAGTTCCATCATTTTTTAATTGCTTAAATGATTCTATCTAATTTTGATGCTTTCTACCTGCCTATTAATGTAATTCTTTCAGTCTGATGAACGTACGTGATGTCATGCCAATCATTAAGAGTTGTGGAATCATTCCAACAAACGGTTCAGAATACAATGCGTAAATGATATCATATCCCGTGTATTATGAAGTCATTTGTATACTTCATTATGAGTGTATGAGATAAGTGTTACGATATTGTTTATAGTTACTATGGCTTATACTGCGTTGATGGAAAAAAAAACACCAGTTGGATGTGTAGTAGTAGCTTAGGTTGTGCAGTTTTGGATTAGTAGCATGTCACTTCTGAATGAGTTTTAGTTACAACCCATATAACATTAACTTAATAGTTTTACCTTTGCATATCAGGCACTCAGTGTGTTTGAAGGGATTTGTTCTATAATTCTCTAACCATCGCACCAAGACATATGTTTGTACAGATATGGGATCCAAGGATCGAAAAGTTCTACGTACTTTCTAATAGCTACAATATTCAAGATTATACAATGCGCTCGGACCTTTTTGACTAACAGCAGTCTGAAGGTATTTTAAAACATCAGATAAATAAAATAAATGAATAAGTATAAATAACACCCACAACTGTCACATACATAGTCCAGACACACTAAAATCGAGTCTTGTGTCGTGGAACTACGAGAGACTCTTCGGTCTCGCAAAAACCCACACTCCATTATGGAGATTGATTGAATCATCTCAATCGTTTCAGATTCAAAGCGATTGTATATTTCTGGATAAGATTTAACAAACTAGAACCAAGTTAAAAACCAATGCACCGCAACATTGTGGTGTGGTGTACACTTTCAAACATAAATCGTGTCTCGGCGAGTGCTATCGCTGAGTGCAGTAACGCGAAAGGAAGCCAAGTTCTCTCGTACCGCCGTATGTGTGTCAACGTGCTATATGTACGTATGAAGATCGCTGGCACATCTTACATGCTTGCTAATAACTTGAGGGTCTCTTCCTATTAAAGTATTTTTGTAAAATAAATTATACCTTGTAGGTTGTTTAATGAGTTGCTCTGAATCCCACCGAGGTGCGATATCGATTTTGTCCCCATCGCTGTATTGTAAAGTTGTGTGAAAAGTAGACTGGTGTGTTTGTCCCGTTCTTTGGTTGTAGAAACTGCCTTTGACAAATGATTGAGTCTAAATGATGCATAACATTTTTATGGATTCAATAAATTATTTTCATTTCATTGAATTAGTGTGGAATGTTTCCGGTCAGGGATATACGTCTATGGGGTCGTTGTAATTAATTCTAAGATTATCATTGTTCAATACGTTCATAGCTTGGTCTTGAATTTTAAGAATATGAGTACTTATTCTTTGTCACATTATCAACATTAGTAAGTGTGTTGCTTGATGATAGAATTGTGGCTTGTTGATAGTAGACCAGACGCGGCTGCCAAAATGTTCACGGTGGTTGCGGATTTAGAGTCGTTTGTGTATCACCACGCACTATAATGGTGAAATGTAACATCGTGAGGAAACCTGCATACTATAGCGACTTACATAAATTTCTATGGTTTTTAAAGTCTGCCAATCTGCATAGGCCAGCGTGGTGGACGATGTGGCCCAACCTCTCAATCGTACCCTCGATTATAAAAAGGACCCTGCCATGGAGTAGGACGTATATGAGCGGATACAAATACATATACAGACACCATTACTTTGGACTTTTATACACTTTGCAGTTTAGACTAAGTTAATGTTTTTACTTTATTTGTAGTCGTCGATCTCTTTATTTTACAACATAAATTGGAATAAGTTGGACGAACTGTGGGAGGCTAGTGCCTCACGGTCTCTCACGGTACGGAGAGCAGTCAAACGCTTAGCATTTATGTCATTATATTATATTCATTTATTTAGGATAGCCAACGTAACAATTGTGGATGATATTCTATGTTACGTTGGCTATCCGTCGTATATTGTGTCATGTCGTATATTCAATTCAATAAAACAAGTAAAATTACTGTTACAATTATAGGCAATAATGACATAACATCATAGAACAACAAAATAAACATAAAATATAAAGAAGTTAAAAACAAAGTAAAATAAATTATATACATACCATGTATAGAATTAAATTCTGTCCTTCAAGCTGGGCTTAAAGAGAGTACTCTCCCTAAGGTAGGCAGCGACTTTTTTGTGCTGGTCCCTTGCCACTACGGAGGTCCATGAGCAGCGGTAGCCGCTTACCATCAGGCGGGCCGCTAAGCTCGTCTGCCTACAAAGGTAATATAAAAAAAAAAACATAAAGAGACAAACTAATAACTAGAAATTAGGATACAAAATACTCTATCTACTTAACAGACGAATTTAAACCTAACATACATAAATTTACGCAATTCCCACGTCGAATTACTGCGCAGTTAATATACAATTTCACTTTCAACTAAAATAAAAACGAAATTAATGAACGGAGAAAGCTGCCGCTGGCGTACACTCTCTCGTATAACCTTTATTTTAATTAACTACAACTGGGTAATTTTATTCTTTATAACAGTATATAACATTGTTATGCAAGTCAATAACAATTCAAAAGTATGTGAATTTATAAGTGCATTGTGAATGTGTACTGGTCAGAGCAAATGCACTAGAACTCATCCAAGTTGTTTTTAATCTTACTTTTTTTGTTACTTCCTGACTAGTATTTACTAGAAAAGAAGAGATTTCTCCTTTCTAGTTTATCTTTCTTTTCTAGTTCTGTCGCATATTTTTAAAAACTCAATTTGTATCGAACTCTTGACTAAAAATTCTAAATAAGTCTGTATACTGATCGGCTATATTATTCTCGTTTCACATTGTATTTCTAATAATATCCACAGCGTCCCAACCAGGTTGCATGTCTAAGATTTACGGCACGTAATATCTCACAAAGGTCACAGTGGCACCTGTTATTCCACGGCTCTCGCAATGCCGGCCGCATTCCTTGCAAACTGTTCCGAAGTGAATTGGACCCGCTTGTCTGATACAAATGATTTGCAGATTTGCTGCCACTCAACGATTTGACATTCTAGATAATAAACGAGGCCGATTGTCGTTCGGAATTCGATTTTATGTACATATATATTGTGTTTTGTACGTCGCGCTTTATCGATCGGGTGTTTATTGGTTGGTAAAAGCGTGTAATTAAGTGGAAGTTTATTTTTAACATGATGTGAATTTTAATTGACCATTAAATGTATCGTTAATGTCCTCGTTTTACCAGGTTTTATACTTTGTATTAAACCGCTTTACAATCTCACGAGGGATTTAAAATCATCTGTCTTCCAGGCCTCTAAGAAGTAGTTCAAATTTATACGTAGATTTACAAAATGCAATCTTATAAAAATCTGTAGTTCAGAGTGGGCTCAGAAAAAGGTTAGGTACTACATGTATTGAATGTAACAAACCCAACCTTCATCAAATAAATAATATTTTAAATTACGTACAAAATATAAAGTATTTTCTACCCTAAAATCGCACATTGACGTCCCCAATACATGGCAAATTTGATTTGGGATAAATTTGGGACCCTCTACATTTTGCAAGTTCACCGCCCCCGTCACTAATAAATACGTGGTGCTGTCATGAAGCGAAGCTATAAAATACAGTTGTGTCCAATAATACCATTAGTGTGCTTGTAGCGTAAGCCACGCGTCCGAGGGATATATTTGTAACCCGGTCGCAATGTCCAGCGTTTTGCACATAGGTCGCATATTACTTTTGACCTTAAAAGCGATCGTGGCTGACAGATTTATTCAGTCTTCTTCCCTATTTACATCGCTCTGGAATCTATCTTCTCCAGCGGTACTTTTAAGTAAACAGCTGAAACTTTCCTTAAAGGCTGGCACTACACCAAAGATTCCTTGGTGATACGGTCGTGTACACGTTTGTCTACTATTCTATAATGAAATAATATAATAAAACCGCAAGTGTGTTCTGAGATTAGCCAGTGTCATCTGGTTTCAAGCATGAATTCTTGATTGTACAAGAAATAATTACGACTCCCAGCCAACTAGAAGTTAAGTAAAACATAGACTGCTTGCTTGCCTTGCTGTTTGTGGGTGTTTATAAGCTATTTCTGTTTTGCACATATAGCAAAGATATAATCTCCGCTTTTTCGCACCGAAGCTTTACTTAAACAGTCATAGTTACAGTCTGCGATTTGTAACGAATCTTATTAACCTCTTTTAGCGTGTTGAACGAAGCGTTGTTCATCGCCCTGGCGGAGCAATAACTCTAAGCAGAGGGGGAGGGAGGAGGACTTGATAAATTACGCAACGTCTCACAGCCTGAAACGGTACATCGCGTCGCGAAAAATAAGGTTAATATTTATTAACAAATAATTTCTCATTATTAAGAATGGTGAATGAAGTTCAACTATTCACAAAATTCATTTTATTATGTGTAAGTAGTGGTATATCAACCAAAAACCTAAATAAAACACGGGAACCATTGCTCCGCATTGTGTATACAAATGTATATCAGCGTATTAAGATTAACTCGTAATAGGTAAGTTTTTTTAACCCAAATCTAGTAAGCTTATAGAAACCTAAATCTCGAAGGCTACATTAAAAAAATACCGTCGGTTTCTTCAATATGACAAAAAATGAAAAGAAAAACACCAAAACCCGGTATAGGCCATAGCGATTAAAAAACTATTTTTCAAGGGTAAAAAGACGATTACGTTCTTCAAAGCACTTTGACTATCGTAGATTCACGTTATTCCGCGAGGAATGTCAGACCCCTATCAAATAGAAAATCATTCCGATGACAAATGGCTTTCGCAGTTGTACTGCAGTATTCGAATAAAATAATTGTTTGTGAAAGTTACATATTTCCATACTTTTTATGTCATAGGACGATCGCCCATGATAATATAATCGCTGGCGCCTATGCCAAGGTGATTTGCCGTATAATATGTTGTCTGTCGTTCAATATTTTAGTGAAATCAAAGATAAAAACTGAACAAAGTAATATATTAGTATTTTTTTTGTAATTAAATAAAATAATTTTAGCTTGTGGTTCACTTCTATGCAGATATTCCTTTCAGAGACGCGTGGTACTGTACATTACCCAAAACTTATCGTTATACTGCTACGTCTCTATAAAATTTGATGCGATCTTCAATCGGAAAGTTGCAGAACTTATTTCTTAAAGCAGCACGATATCGCCGGTATCTTGGCAAGTCACCCCATCTTGTTCGTATCGTAAAATATTGTCTTCCTGGTACGAGACCCCTCCCCTTCGTGGTCGAGTCGTCGAGCCCTTTTTTGCTTTGATATATTTACAGTATTAGCATGGCAAAAAGTCGTGAAGACGACGCTTTGAAATTTTCGATTAGCTTTAGAAATATTTCACATTTTAAGCAGTTGCCTGGGCTAGGCACACCAGTAAGTCTGATTATGCCTTATACTTAGTGCTCTTCGTTAACAATGACTATCTTAATGAACGAAAATGCTTAGTCTTGTTGATGCAAGGAGCTATAGTCGTATAGTTCAGAGTTCAGACTATTAATTACTATAGATTTGATTTGCCTGCACGGGTTTTATGTTACAGTTACGTACTTAATACCGTCTTCACGTACTAATCACATAATACATAGTATGTATTAGATAATTTTGTATGTATGTATTACATACATACAAAATTATCTTGTAAATATGAGAAACTATATATAACCTACAAAAGCAGACAAGAAACACTTACTTAGTTGTTCAAAACACAAACATTTGTCATGATTCGAGAATTCGTTGGCAATGCCGCGTGTGTAAGTGTCAATGTTCCACGTGAAACTAATTGTTAATACTATTTCTAACACCAAATTAATTTTAAAAACATTACAGTATACGTTTTTGAAAGCGCTCTGCGAGTTGTTGAATACAATTTAATTCCAGTTTGCAAGAGCAAGTAGGTACGTTGAAAATTCACTAACTAGTTAACTGTTCCGACAAACTGCAAACTTTTCGAAATGCACCTCGTTCAGGTCGTGCATATCGCCTGCGCTATTGTGCATGTATACAATTAGTTCCGCGTGTAGTTCTATTTGGGATAACGTGAGTAAAGGCACCATGCAAAGATGATGTTATCCAATTAATTATTTGATTAATTTCGTTGGGGGTTAAATACAAGTTAAACACTCTCAGATATTCGCTATTTGCTGCTCTGTGTGTATCATTTATATCCATGCCATTGTTAATACTGATTTACCAAAGCAGTGGTGGTTTGAGGATGGGGGTCTACTACGGAAAGATTGTGAGAGATCAACAATTGATTTTATTGCTACTTCCTATTTTCTTTTTTCCTTAAAAATTGGTTAGTCTGATATAGCGGGGGATTACAGTAAAACGTTTCCTATCTAAGAAGTTTTGTTCCACGACTATCCGGCTGTTAACTTCCCTATTTTCAATCCTCTTGCAACATCATCTGTCTGACCAAATCACATTTTCCGATCGAAAAAATCTAACAAAGGAAATTGGCTAACGTGGTGGTGAGAATAGAAATCAAATGGAAAATGAAATATTGAAAGTCACACCCGATGAACACGACACGATAGAATTAGAATATTAGAGTAAAATATTCTCGGATTCTACACTCCTCTTGTTTACGGTGCCGAAACCCCTGGAGACAGACTTGTTATAGAAAGGAGTTGAGTTAGCATTTCACCTTCCAGTAAATGCGCCTCTGTGAATCGAATTTACTCGTCATTTGTCGCATCTAGTTTGGGAAATTAAGCCTTTTACAGTCAAAGGTCACGGTTTTAGTGCGCAACTGCGAGACTGCTTGCCAAGCTCTCTGAGGGATTTAACTTTACACATTATAATATGGTCGATTCACCCCGAATTGTGAACTTTGAAAAATACCTCACATTTCTGAGTGAATCAATACGAGAATCAACAATGAAACAAAATAAAAGATGGGTGCTGTCCACTGCAAACACTGTCAAGGCATACATATTTGAAACGGTAATACCAGATATCAGAATGGTTACCACGTGTTTCGTTTCCGTGTCGGATGGTCGTTGCGACGTTTTGTTTCTGCCGCGTCCGCTGACGTATTCCGTGTGATGTGAACTGATTATAATACTGTTCCATTCCGGGATTAGTTTATGGGAATGTGTTGTGTAATAATACGCCATCGTAGAATTGTATTGGAGAGGAAGATATGTAAATTGATTTTGATACAAATTTTACTGTTATCTTCATTTAGTGGTGTGTTATTTATATTTGTAAATAAATGTTTGCTATTTCTATATACTTCTTATATTTGTGAGCAAGAAATTGTTTGCTTATTTCTGTTAAAGCAAACTTGAAAAGTAAAAACTTACGTAATGATCGTAATTTTCAAGATCGCGTAATATCTTTCTGTGTAAATTTACTTCGTGCGGTTTCGTCTACAATTTTGATCTCGGTTTCTTCTAAACTTAAATGAAATGTAAATAAAAAATCTAATAATACAAGCACCTGTTAGTCTATTGCGATTTTGTTCCCTATTTGCCCTTTGTCTGCCCCAGTTCATAAAATTTACAAACTACGAAACATCTGCCTGTCGTGCCGGGGTTGGCGTTTATTTTTAACAGACTCCATTGTGATATTCCATTTTGAACGTGGAGTCACATTGGGATCATGTTCGAATGGCCGAATGGGTTGGAAATCAAATACAGACGTGTAACACAAATATAGTAAAACCGAACTGTAATGTCCATTTTTCACCATCATTGGTAGTAGTACCTAGCTCAATAAAAGTTTTATGAATAATCAAGTTGTATTTATTACCTGAATTCCTAACAGTAGACTTTGATTTGATGTGCTAGTTCCACATTTTTCTTCAAGCGTCATTTACTTATGTAAGGTTTTTCGCATTTATGTCAAGAACCATTGATCAAAAAGGTTCCCAGGGAAGTAATACTGTCAAGCTTGTTAGTATTTTTAAATCATCAATATTAATTCAATACCCATTTGCGAGTTGCTATGCAGAAACTTCAAAATGTATAAAAAATACGATAAGATCGCGTATAAGAGTTGAATTGTTATACCGTTAGTTATCAGCAAACACGGCCGCGTCGGCCACCGAATGCATTTTTTTTCCTCACTAACCTACTAAGGAGCCGCGCTAGCAGACTGGTTTTGCAAGGTGACGAGCGAACAACTAAAATCTTGACTTCAATTTAGCGCTTGTGCTGGAATCTATTTACTTTATGATTTGCGTAGCTGTTTTCAATGCCTTTTCTATAACTAGTATTAATTTTAATTTTGGGGCTTTATCTGATAGTAAGTACAGCTGCCCATCGATGAGTCTAGAAGAACTAGTACGGCCTTTTCTTAAAACTACATAGATCGTATCGATTTGGAAGATCAACTGTTATAAAAACCACACAACAGAAACTACAGCTTATGGTTTTTAGAGATATGAAACGACTAACAAAGCTTACAGTTGCAGAATTTAATATCTTATTTAAAAAATGTTTTATTTAAAACAGGATATCAAATCAAATATACATTTGTTCAAATTATGAAACAAAAGATCTGGGTACAAAAGTGCTGTAAACATTATTTTCGTATTAGAAATTACTTTGACGATGATAAAATCAAACGCGTTTATAATTTATGTCGTCAATTTCATGTAATTGCGCAGTTTTCGTAGGAAGTAATGTCGTAAAATACACAAGAAATGTCTACACTTCCGGAAAATATTTCCTTAGATATATCGGACAAAAAAACTGTATTATGCCTGCAATCCACTTCAACCATGACTGGATATCTATTTTTTTTTAATAATCGACGCATTTCTATGCTGTTATGGAAAATTGTATAAATGTTTTGCAATCTTATTTAGGAAAAAAGAAGTTATTAAAAGGCTATAGTCATTTTAAAGAGAGACCAATCCAATTGCGTGCCACTGAACACATTCTTTTCCCTAATAAACAACTTTACGAAAATCTAAATTACACCTTTTCTAAAAGTATTCCTACATGTTGCGTTGTGATCATCACATGTTTCTTTGATGTAGCATATAAAAGATTCAGCGTTGGAATTCACAAAATTCTTTATACCTAGCACTCAAAACATAAAAGCTGAATAAAATCCGCGTGGTTACAATTAAAGTTTCTATTTTAGTTGGTGTTCGAGTATTAATGGATAACATTCTACTGTGCCTGTTCTGATGCAACATTTCGGTTATACAATATACAATGTATGTTTGGGTTCACGAATATTGAACAAAGGAAATTATCATAAATTATAATAATAATAGGTCGGATTGCGTTTGGATCCGTGACCTAATTTGTGATAATAAATAAATATATATAATATTGCTACCCTTAACAACGCTGATTTTGTTTTGTTGTATCGGAAGCCAGCAGTTAAGTGAATGATGATGGCTACGAATTATCAGCAAGTATGCTACAGAGAAATTTTAAAGATATTACGGGACTTAGAATAGTTTGCAAGAACCTAGCTGCAAAGTAAAGAATATTCTGAGAGCACATAACTTGATTCATACTAGTGCCTCTATATCATCTAAAAGACATAGCTATATTTTTAAAGCCTAGGAGAACTGCTTAGAACAATCCAGATGTTTTGAATATCAATGAGCAGCGTTAACCTAACATTTGGTGTAATTATTGTTTCTCTATGAGTCCTATTCTAAACACATTGACTCAAAAATAGAACCTGAGATTTTTCGTTTGAAAAGAACATACAGCACAAAGAATAAAATTATCCATCCAACATAAATTATCGCGTTGATCCGGTGTCTGGCCTTGATCCAACACGTTGAAGCAATTAGCGCAGTTTACTTAACGCGTTTGTACAACGTATCGGTATTGTTTGGTGAATCATACACGGGTTATTTGCATTCTGTGGTTTTGATTTGATTTTTATTAGGCGTCAGTGTTGTGGTTATATTTGTTGCGTTCAAAGCAGTTGCTATGTGTTAGGAATATGTTTTGCCATCACCAGAGTTTGTTTATTGCTCTGTCTTGTCTTCTAACGATATATGCCCTATATTTTTGTTATTATTATCACTCAAGTTGGAAATCAAATCTACATAATGCTTATATTTCTTGTTTAATGATGCTTCGTATTTACTTGATGTAATTATGGTTACGTGCTCTTCTATTCTTAAAATTATTGTATATAATACTGTACGCGATGTTTTTTCAATTGGCGAGGCTTGGGAGTTCATTCATGCAATTGTATTTCTTATAGCAGATGGAGAAAGTCGTCTCATCTGACCGTTAGTATCTCCCGTTGTCTATATATTTCTAAACTAGAAGAATAATTGCAAGTGTGTTGCCAGATTTAAGAATGTCAAAACAATGATTTCCGGAGGCATTATGTGTTGATAGATTTGATCCACTTATCCTGCCAATTATCGAACTAAACAGCCATGCTGATATTAATTTTAAACCTAGAACCATGAATATCAATTACGATTTCTTCAGTCGAGGTGCTACAGAAATTGTACGAAATACTGATTAAATTCTACCGACGCAGTGAGATACGATTGATAAAAATGATTAAATTACTACAAGAGAGGTGTATGATTGGCGCTGAGCCAACCGCTGCAGGCGAAACGTCAGCCTCCCGAAAACTACAAGGGGATGCGGGCAGTGTATTGAATGAATTAATTTGTTTTGAAATTAATTAAACGGGATATTATTGAATGCTAACAGCAGGATTAATTTGCGATACGGTTAATATAATTGAATCTTTATTTGATGTTGTGAGTCTTGTTTGTGATTGAGGTGATTAATTTTATTGATGTGATTATGTTTCCGTGTCAATAAGAAAGATTTAATGGAGGATTAGAATTGTTGAATACAAGTATGATTATTAATAGGATTATGATAAACATGAAATCGATAACTGTAGAAAATAGACATCTATGATTTTTTCCGGATTGAAAAGCATATGATAAAATTAAAGAACAGCTTGTTTTTTCCATTTCAGATGAAAATGCTTAAGCCACATCAAACAACAACCGTTGTCTGTTGCTGATAGACTCTCTAATATTTCGCTTCTATAAACATTTATTTCCGGTCCAAAGTCTTTCCGAACTGTGCGCAATTCGTCACGCATCAACGGGCAATATCTTATACAATGCGCAGATTAGGAGAGCCGCAACGGTTCTGAAGCTGTCTGTGGCGGATGACCCTTCTATTTCCGCCGGGTCAACGCTTGGGCGTCAACCATTTCCACGTCATTTCCCCTATCGAGCCAATTGCTGGCTGATAAGTTTTTGGTCAAAACACTTCAGCGGAAACGATAAAGTTTACGCCCTAAAATGTGGCGTATGGTTATTATTATTTTACAAAATTGTTCTTAACTTAATTGCCAAGAGTAACTCTTGAAGTTAAATGTCCGTTGTAGTTTAAATTAATATCTCATATAAATAAATAGCTTCTCTAGGAACCTATTGACTGAAGGTACTAAATACTATTGAACTATTTATTATGTTGTGGTAATGAACTTAGTGTTTTAAAGATAAGTTTTATCACAGGTGATAAAAATACGTAATGTAGATCTGAATATTATGGGAAAGTACAGATATAAAACTATTCAAAAAGAATATGAAATCAATGGTTTGGATTTTTTAATGTGTTAAATCAGGGTTTCCCAACCTTTTTCTAGTGCGGACCCCTAGCGCCACTTTATTATGATTAGCGGACCCCTATAAATAATACGAAAAAAAAACGGTCACATAATTTTATTTGCAAAAAAAATCCATGGATATATTACTTACATAAATTATTTTACTTTTTTTATTTTCTTTGACTGCCTCGGTGGCGTAGTTGTACTAGGGTAGGGTCACAAAGCTAAGGTCTCGGGTTAAAATCCCGGGTTGGGCAAAGTGATATTGGATTTTTCTATTCATTATCAGCCCAGAGTGTTGTGCCCGATATGGTGATAGGGTCGCCACCTATCACATCGTGGGACAGAACATACAAGGTGAAATGTGGGAGTCCTGGCACCTCTGCCTACCCCTTCTTGGAAAAAGGCGTAAGTTTATGTATGTATGTATGTAAATTATTGTAAAAATGCGATGGTTGATGTTGCCGTTTTGCAGTGGCGTGCCTAGGGTTGTGGACTAGGGCAAGCCCAATATTTTTTTAGTAAGAATATGTATTGGTTCAGGAGCAAAATGGTATTAAGAAAGAAGAACGTGTTCATCATGCGATAGGGGGCGAGCCTATGCGATGTTATTAAATAAAAAAATATATAGAAAACGACCCCAGACTCGAATCCGAGACCTCAACTTTGCGCCATCGAGGCAGTCCTAGAACTACCACACGATCTATATAAGATTAGGATAAAAACCAATTAAATAATAATTATCTTTATCACCGTTATGAAAAAATGTATTACAACAAGTTGTTCGAAAAATCTAATAGATGGCGCGATTTTCTCGGCCATCTATTTAATATTGTCAAAATACTTTAGGCCCTATCATTAGTTTTAAATAGATGAATAAAACAAATGTGTAAGTTAAATTACTTTTGGGCATGCATACGTAACTTTATACTGTAATTATGTTGTAAATTAATAAACAGCACTACAATAGCACAAGTACGGCGCCGTGTTTAACTTCGCGGCCAGAAATTATTGTTAATACATTCATATTATGTTTTTGTGTATGCATGTGATTTTTTGATTCATCATGAGTCCTGAAAGGAAGCTAAGGAATATCTGAAAAACACTACGATTACTGTCTACGCGAGCATAATGTTAAGAAATCTCATCACATATTATGTTATGTATATGACGCTTGTAGAGGTTTCTATACGCTGTTTACCGGAATTATGAAAATATATTAATGCACGCATTCACATGTTTTTGTCAATGACTATAAAAGTACCTACCAGTTAAATTATTTATAGCACTATAGCCGGAACAATTCCAATTTAAGTACATCGTTCGAAAAAAATATACAACACCGACAGTATAACTTATTAGTATTAGAACATCCAGCAATCTATAGTAGTTATGTGCACTGATCTATAAAATTGTATTCTATAGTTTTCACTACTTTCGAGAAATACACAACAAATCAGGCGTAGGTTTTCGACCAGATACGCGTAGGTGTTTGTCTACGAATTACGAAATGTAATGAATTTACCTTTTCCTCGCCGATCAACACTTGCACACATTTCAAACCATCACAAAGCACATTTTCACCAATTATTATACGTAATAAACGTAAAATACTATAATTAAATGAAAACTAAACGTAGATATTCAGTGGTTACTGGTTAATCGTCCGCTCGAAAGACATAATAATAAGTGTGAAGCTAGCCACAGGTCCTATATTATGGACAATTCCAAATTAAGTATTCTAATTATATATTAATAAAAATATTTAAAACATTATAATACGGTCTCAAAAAATATCCATTTATTTTATATATATTCCAATATAACTTGTAGCAAAACATAAATATTTTTCGATAAATTTGGATCATAATATGACATGTCAAGTGCACAACTTCACTCCGCGAAGCCGGGCAATTTGCTTGGTACAAATTGCATTAAAAAATAGCTATATGTATAGGTACGTAGTGTCATGGTAGTAGTATTTCATCAATAGGTGTGACTGAGAGGGCAATATACGCCAGAAGCCAGGTAAAAGCACACGAGAGAGAAAAAGATAGATAATACTTTGGTGTGTTCTATCTTTTTAAGATATTGCGTCACGCGTGGACCAGCGTTGATTTTGAATGAAATAATTTTATATTAGTTTTAGACCGCGGCGCTCGCTTAGGCGAGTTGCCGGGCGCGGCGCGGGTGCTCCGTCGCAGGCGCGGGGCTCCATTATGGCGCGGTAAATTTAAAAATGATAGACGTTTTGCATTAAACGAATGTATTTTATTTAAGGTACTAATTTGCCTTTAGGATTGAGTATATGCGTATTGAGTAAGGCAAGCCGGGCTTTTGGGCTTGTATGGAAGTACCGCCACTGCCGTTTTGCGGCCAAAGCTGTAATATTTGGGTCATTGTTGCTCAGTTGGAGCCTTAAATCTGCTTCTAGTTGTAGTCTATTTCTGAATTTTAAAAACTCTTTTCGGTTAAAGTTGTGGGGAAAGGCGACAACTGCTTCTGCTTAATCATATTTAAAATTTTGCCAAAAATGTGTTAAAGCATATTCTTTGAATGTTCTCTTTAGTGTCGAATCGCAACTTTTTCAATTAATTGATTTTCCTGAACCGTTGTAAGGCCTATGACGTCTGTAACATTGACACGGAATGGGTCCATAAACCAATTGTTACCGCGGTCTGAATGTGGAAAATAATCTCGAAATGAAGACTTCAAAGCTCGAAGGTGCTCAACGATTACTTCCCGAGTCTCTTTTTGCAACATAGCCCCGCCAGTTGATAGCAAAAATGACGAGAGTAGGAAAATGATCCAAATTACCTTGAGAAGAGCGATTTGTTTATAAATCAATTTTTTTTATTGTTTTTTTTTTGTTGTCGTAATTTTTATGTTGTCTGCGGACCCCCTGAGAACGGTCCGCGGACCCCCAGGGGTCCTCGGACCCCAGGTTAGGAAACCCTGTGTTAAATAATAAATCACATACATAGTATTGAGCCCACACTAAGATGTCTTGTGTCGTGGGTATCAGGGGCCCTACTATATAAATCCGAAATTCGAATCTTCGTGAAGTTTTTCGTTTCGAAACCTACTCTGTAACACGAAATTCGAATCCTCGGATCGAAGAATTAATGATTCGAATATATCGGCAATCCGAACATATACATTTTTATTTACTATATTCATCCGAAACGAAGTTCGAAACTTCGGACGAACGAAGTTTGTGACGATACGAATGTACCTACTCTGTAAATGTTCGTATTGCCGATATATTGGAATAATTCATTCTTCGATCCGAAGATTCGAATTTCGTGTTACAGAGTAGGTTTCGAAACGAAAAACGTCACGAAGTTTCGAACTTCGTTTCGGATTTATATAGTAGGGCCCCAGGAACTACGAGATACTTTTCGATCTCACAAACACATAGACCCTAATTAAACGAATGAAATATTATTTGCAGTAGACTGGCAATATAACAACGTGTTGGTCTGATTTGCACAAAAAAAATATACAAAAGTTCACATCGCCAACTTTTTAGGCTATAAGCTATATTTCATGTCGAAATTTTTTTAATATCGCCACGTATTCCTTTCTCTTTCGAGTCCGCAGTTTCACATAGGAACTGAATTGTTTTTTCAACGGGACATAAAATATTCAGACATCGGCTTTTAGGGTACGCAATGGAAGGGATATTACCCTGAAGGTTGAAAGTTCAATGTCCTGTGTTGATAGATTGTTCTTAGTTTTGTTACTTTTTAAACTTATAGACATGTATTTAATAAATGAGCTTTTTCTCTTACTATTTCTTGTCAGAGCGCATTTTGATCTAGTATGTTGGGGAAAAAATGCCTATGACTACGATAAACAGTTGGATTTCTGGCTGTTCAATCATCTTTGCAGGACATTATTTCTTATCATTCTACTAAATGAAAACGTTGTTTCTGTCAAAAGTTATAGTTACACCTCCAGTTTTTCATCAATTACCTCACGAAGGTTGATTATAGGGCTATTGACACACATGCGAATTATTTATAAATACGCGCTAAGATCGAGTGCGATCCTCGTTTTTCGACCTCATTTAGGGTACCGCACGTTCGGATGTACCCTCGTTTAGATTTTACGATGCCACGGCACGACGTTAAAGCTTTATTTTGTTTATCGACCAAATAACTGAACTGATGCAATCGATGCCAAGCGATGTCTGATACAGTCGGTGCTATTCGGAAAGGATGATATTGGGGATACAGTACATTTTCCTGACGTGAGTTGAAATCCGAGATGAAATGCTGCAAATTTTGTTTAAGGAACATATTAGCTTTGTCTTGCTTCTAAGAGCACAACACAAGTACCATGTGAATTTACTTGTGTTTCCTTAAATTCTTTTTATCCACGTAAACTTAACATTTCAACAAATCTTCTCAGCCTTTGAACCCCAAATTATTAGCATAATGTATAGAATAAACCTTGCTCTAACAAAGTAACTAAAACCGATTTCCGTACATAAACTCAACGTTTGTGAAGCGTGAAACTAGGCGAGATACTCTAAGGGTCCTCACCCAGTAGGCGTTTAGGCGTCGTGTATGTAGGCCATCGAGTGGCTTCGAGGTGGCTTGGCTGATTTTAGCATACATTGCTGCTCCAAGCCCCGCTTGTTTTAATTGGTTTTGTAATCGCCCATATTTATAGTTACTGCTACGTATACATTCTATCAGGGAATGGAAACGGATAGTGATCTGGGGTGCAAATATATGGTACGAGTTTAGAGAACGACTATTGTAAGGTGTGCTAGTAAAGGACATGATTTGCTTATTTTGAAGTAATGCTGATGATTTTCCATCAATTCGAAATGATAAAATCGTCTTGTTCTTGGGTTATGAAGTTTCTCGTAACGCCGGCCATGGGACATCGAATTGTTAAGCAAAGCATTTTACGATATCCACGGAACATTGATCCCATATACCTATATCCGATCAAGTTTTCCACCTATTAGTAAAAATATACCTAACCCTTGGACGAGTGGTACCTATAACAGAATACAGATTTGTCACATTGTTCCGGACTAACTTACACTGGATCCATATTTCATCGCCTTTTTTGGCGATATCGCGGGTGTATACCAGAGGTTTTACGTCAAATGAGTTATTGAATGGAAATAGGTCGGTGTACGTCGGTGATTGAGTATGCCTGTTGGGGCATCATTCATTAACATTACTGGATAATTACGATGAGTATTGATGGCGAATTTACAATTTCTCCGGTCTTATTTGCATGTGCTCGAGTTTTGCATTAACCAATTCGGATTGTACCTACGTCATTCGTTTGTCGTATTAACGAGTGTGTCACAAAATACTGATGAAAATCTGAATATTGTTTTTTTGCTGCGTTTCGTGAAATTGTTTAGCACTTTTTCTTGCGCTGAATACCGTGACGAGCGTGCTGCACTGTTCTGCAGGCCCGGATCTGGGGGGGGGGGGGGGGGGGTAAGCCGGGGTCAGGCTCTTGTACTGTACTGTCTCTTTGGCCGGCGGGTCAACACTCCTCCCTTCGAGAGCGACCAAAAATACGTACAAAATCACTATCAGATCACTATGACGGTCTTTCCGCCCCGTGGACGGTGATCGCTACCCAGGCGGACACTTAAGTCCTACCACCACGAACTGTGTCACTCATTTGGCACTACCCAGGGGTCACGTGTAGGAAAACTAGAGTCAAAGCCTACAGACGTGTGTGACGTTAACCCTCAAAAGTGACGCTAATATAAAGCGTGTAAAAATGCTTAACATGGTGGCAAAATGACGTTCTTTCCCGAAGGCCTGTGTTGAGTGGGCGTCTGGTTGCTAAAAATGATGATGATGATTAAGACAAAAATATAGGCAAGGGGGGGCGGCATTTTTCAGTTTTTGCCCCGCCTCGAAAAATACCTAGATCCGGCGCTGCTGTTCTGTTCACTTGATGGTAACCGTACCGGTAGCAACTCCAAACAGCACCATGAATTACAAAGTAATGCTTGACATTCAACTGCGTTCGCGATCCTCAGACATGAGATGTTAAGTCTCAATATGTCCAGTAGTTACTCTGCCTAAAATGTCCTTAAAACGGGAACACAACTTTGTATTTACATTGTTTCGCGAGAGAAATAGATATTGGGGTGGTACCTAATCAGGCGGCCTCTTAAATATGAGAGATCTACCACCAGTAAGGCACACACACATAGGAAATACCGATGGATTTCTATCACATGTATTCAGAAATAGCTCGTAATCTTCATTAGCTCGTGGCCAAATCTTCTAAATTCGTTGGTTTTGAGGGTCGATTACCCAACTTAGGAATAAAAATAACAAGTAATTAACCGACCAATCAAGCTCTAAATCGTGTCGGTGTGGTGCTCTCATTTTGGACTTGAGTTTATTTTTAGTTACTACCCTCGACCACCCCGTAATTGGGTTACGTTAAGAACAAGGGCGGTTAGGCTGAAAAACTTGGGTTATATTCTTGAATTTAATGAAATTTTAGATGAAAATTATTTTATTTGCTTGAATTTCTATATAAAGCGGATTAATATGCTGCGGCCAATGATGTTTTATTAAAGATGACGCATATCCATATTGCGTGACGTTTAGAAACTGTTCTACTATGCATATACATACTCATTTGTTAATACTTTATGACAATTTAAGTGAATGAAATAGATTACACAGAAAGTACGAGACGGAAGGAGATAGCATTGCGCTATCCAAACATAGAATCGAAGCGATAGATACAGAAGGGTGACGATAAACAAAACTACCTACATATTTGGTTTTATAAGTATTTAATATATTAACATTGAGGTTGCTACGTGAGTCTACCTGTGGTACGCCATCCTGAAACAAAATATATTTTTATTTGCTTACAGCCGTGAAAAAATAAAGAAAAAAATTGATTGCCGTTTTTTATATTAGTTTATGGTAAGCATGCACTGAAGACTCGATCTCTTATTATTTTTTTTGTAATTATGCCATGTGATACGACCGCTCATAGACGTAAGCAAAACCAAAAGAAACTTTAAATTACAAAGCAATGCTTGGCATTCACTGCGCTCGCCATCCCGAGACATAAGATCTTAAGTCGCAATAAGTACAGCGATTACTCTGGCGAGAATGTCCTTTAAACCGGAACATAACATGGTATTTAAACTGCCGTTTGGCGGGAGAAATAGACATTGCGGTGGTACCTACCATATAATAGTTGTATTTTTTATTCATAATTAAAATGTGCTAAACCAATATTAATCAGTTTTAAAGGCGTCACGATACCCTCTTTTTGTTCGAACTGTGCTTAGTGCATACCCATTTACGTCTCAAAAGCTGATCACGTGGAAATCTGGAAACATTCAATTATTTATGTAAATACATATTTATGTATAGTCAATCAAAATATATGGGGAAGCTAATGTATTTTTTAATGTTCGTGGTTGGAATAAGTTACTTATTATGAAAATATATCATAGCAAATAACTTAATCGTTTTAGACATGATTGAATTAGAAACAAATATACAACAATCCAAATCCATTCAAACTTTCATCGTCAATCGTCAATTTTTTGTACCTTCGGTTTCGCTTCTGACTTATTAATCTATGACGCACGCTTTTTGTCCCTATCGCACTTCAAAATCTTTTAGGCGGTTTTTACTAATTTAAAATAAAAAAATAATTTTGTGTGGTTTTTATATACTTACGTATGGTGTGTAGCTCCAATTTAGTTTCATATCTTTGCACCATAGTTTTTACACTTTTAAAACACACAATTCGACACTGTAGACAATATTTTTGTAATAAATTATGTTGACAGCACTGAGGTCTTCCCTCTATCGCCGTTGCTATGCGACTAGATGAAATTACACCAATTGCCCGAATTTGAACGCCTCACTTTTGAAGTGCTAGTGCGATATCTACGTCGTATTTGTATATTAAATCATTGGCTGCGGCATGTTTATAGAGTCAGATACTGCAAACTAAAAAGAGTTTTGCTCATTTTAATATGTATTTTTTCTTTTAATAAAATATATAAGATTTTACAGAATGCCTCCTTTACTATTGCTCATTGAATTTTTGAATTGTCCGCAGTAAAAAAATATGGAATTGACAAAACAGAAGGGTTTAGCGTAAAACAATTTTCTCAATCTATCGAAATAATCTTACATTTTATAACTTGATTTTAACTAATTAAACGACAAAAGTGAACAGTGACATTTTCTCTTTTTCACAAAATTATAAAAAAGATGTATATTTTATTATAATCAAACGTTATGCATGTAATCGCGCAGATTCATCAAACAAGCCGATTAGAAAGCCCGTAGAGTAGAAAATGTGTTTCTCGAGAGCGTTGCTCCAATTTGGAAACGTGATGCAGGAACGAAGTTTGATGAAATTACTTGTTCCGCGTTTCTGTTTCTATAATTCTTTCGATTGATTTCGATTTTGATTTAAATTTGAAAGCCGTTCGCCCGGCGGTATTGAAATGTTTACATTCGATTATCTGTTACTGTTTGCGTATGCTCCAAGTAAAATGATATTGTTAAACAAAGATTGAATTGATCTTAATTCTGGTTGAAATTTAACGTTTTCATTATTAATTCAAGTTCAATTTGATGTCTTGTTCAGTAAATTGTTTAATTCACTAATTATTGTCTTGCCTAGGTTTTCGTTAGACTTCTGTAATGGTATGGTCATCTGTATGAGCCCATAGGTCCCACAACAGGGCATGGACCTCCTCTACAATAGAGATTACGATTGATAGGATAGACTGTATAGTCCACCATGCTGGCCTTGGGGGTGGGCGGCGGAATGGTATCTAAATAGGGTGAAAAAATCTCCTACTTATACTTTCTATCTAAACGCAATTTATCATATTTATTCCTTTCGTTTGAACTATTACGTAATCTCATTCAAAGTTCAAAATTAATTTAAAGTACCAAAGTTCCCCAAGTAAGTGTTAACTTGCGTTAGTCTTCAGAGTATACTAGCGAAGTTCTCGACCTGGAAGTTAACCACAACTGGCGCGTAGCGTTAAAACACTGTTTCAGACTTAACTGTTGTTGGAAATATTTTGACCCGGACAGGCTACCAATTTTATTAAAAATATATCTGGTTTTATATACCACCTGTGAACAGTGTAGAGTTGCACTTAAGTAAATAACAAAAATCAAATTTGAGGAGGTCAACAACCTATTGGTAAACTGTATTTTATGTAAAAAAATAACTAAAACGATTTTTCGGCGTTATGGGGCTCATTATGGGTGTTTGTGAGACCGAAAAGTCTCTCGTAGTTCCTGATACCCACGACACAAGACTCGATCTTAGTGTGGGGTCAGGACTATGTATGTGACTGTTGGGTGTATTATTATTATTATTATTTGGTATAGATATTTTTTATCTGCTCGGTTTTTGCAAACCGGTTTAAATGGATCTCACGGGCCTAGGCCAAGTGAGTACCATTAATAGTTGGGATATCTGATTCACGATCGGCAGTACTGTTTTCTTCATTCCTGAGTGCATGTGTGTAAATGTGTGTTGAGGTGTGAGGGTCTGTGTTTAGAAATTTTCGTGTAATCCGACATGTGTTTAAAATTACTGCTTTCTGAAGTTGAATGTACAAGGCAGAAGGAAGATCTAGTGTTTTAATCGACTCGTGTAGCTGTTTTGGTATTACTCCTGTGGTAGATAGGATGATGGGTACTATTTTAACTTTATTAATTTTCCACATTCGGGCTATTTCATGGGACAATTCAGTATATTTGGTCAGTTTTTCAGTAAGAGTTGCTTGGAGGTTATGGGTATTTGGGACTGCAATATCTATCAAATGGGCTATTTTCTGCGACTTATCTATTATTGTGATATCAGGTCTGTTGTAGTGTACTGTCCTGTCGGTCAATATAGCTCTATCATAGTACAATTTGTATGTTTGGTTTTCTAAAATAGTCAGTGGTATATATTTATAATACGGTGTAATGGGTGTGGTTGGTTCTATTAATTTATATTTCAGTGCAAGTTTTTGATGTATTATTTTAGCTACCTGGTCGTGTCTGTATTTATAGTCGGTCTGTACTATTGTTTTACATGCGCCTGTAATGTGTTGGATAGTTTCGGATGAGCTATTACAGCGTCTGCATAAGTCTGAAGGTATCGGTGATTTTACAATATATTTCATATAATTTCTGGTTTCAATGACTTGGTCCTGTATCGCCAACATGAAACCTTCTGTCTCTGGGAAGAGATCGCCGCGAGTGAGCCATGCGTTCGACGCCTCGTAGTCGACATTAGGCCGGCACAAATCTTGGCGATGTCTTCCATGGAGTGACTTTAGGGACCAAGTTGCGATTTTTTCCTTGTTTTCTAAAACCTTTTCATTATTTTGTACTATATGGCTATTTAAATTTAATGGGGTAAATTTGTTATCTGCATTACTCACGGCTTTATGTAATAGAGAATTCTTGGATTTTTCATGAAAGTATGTACGCAATGAAGTAATTTGTCTGCTGTGAAGATTTGCTATGTCTATTAGCCCCGGCCTCCTTCGCGCCTTGGCAAAGTTAACCTTTCAATACATGAGCGCGGGTGATGCTTTCGGTTTTGGGTCATAGATGTATTAATAATCCTTTGTACATTTTTAGGTTGCTTTGAGACCAAGGTAAAACACCAAATGAATATGTGAGTACAGGGACGGCAAAGGAGTTAATGGCTTTAGTTAGGTTACGGGAATTAAGTTGGGATCTAAGTATGCTATTAATTCTGTGTTTAAAGGTCTCTTTAAGTTTTAATTTAGTAGTTTTATAGTGAATATGTTTGGACTGCTCGAATCCCAAGTATTTATATGAGCTGTTTCGTTCTAGGCCTTCCATAATTTCTCCAGTGCATAAAGTGTAACTATTGGGAGTGATTTTTCCTGATGTAATAGTGAAGGTCTTACATTTATCAATTCCAAATACCATTTGTATATCCTGTGAAAATATTTGTGTTATATCAGCGAGTTTATGTAGCGAGGTTATAGAGTTACTATAGAGTTTTATGTCGTCCATGTACATCAGGTGTGAGAGCATCACCTGTCTATTGCACGATGTAATGGGAAAGCCATGTTGTGATTGGTTAAGCATTACTGAGAGAGGATTTAAGGCCAGACAAAACCAGAGAGGGCTAAGTGAGTCGCCTTGAAAGATACCTCTACGGATTGATATGAACTCTGGGTGAATGGTGTTATTTAACTTTAATTGAGTTTTCCACTGAAGCATAGTATGCTTTAAACAACTGATAACTGTAGGGTGTATTTTGTAGAGTTGCATTATATGCAGGAGCCAGCTGTGAGGGACTGAGTCAAAAGCTTTTCTATAATCGATATACATCGTAGATATGTCTGTTTTTGTTGCTATAGCCTGTTTCATAACTACTGAGTCCATTATTAGCTGTTCTTTACAGCCTCTGCTTAATTTTCTGCATCCTTTTTGCTCTTCTGATAGTAAATTATTGTTTATGATGTGACTATAGATTATTTCTGTTATGCAGCCTGTCATAAGTTTGTAAAAAGTTTGTAAACATGTAATAGGTCTATACTTAGCAGGATTTTGGGAATCAGAGTCTTTAGGGATCATGTATGTTATGCCGTGCGTGATGTAGTGTGGAATAGTTTCGGGTGAATGAATAAAATTATTTATGTGTTTGTATAAAATAGGATGAATCTTCGTGAATTTTTTATACCAATAATTTTGGATTTTGTCACTACCGGGCGCTTTCCAATTATGTGCTCTCTTAAGAACTTCCATAAAGATTTCTATCGGTATTTTGTCGAATATCATATCGGATGCTATGTTCGGCGTATGGGTGGATATCCATTCAGCGCTTTTATTATGTTCTACAGCTACATTCCATATATTTGACCAAAATGTATGTAGTTCATTGGGAGGTGGTGTATTAGAGCCAGAGTTGTGATTGTTCTGAGTATTACGGGCTATTTCTCTGTAAAATAATTTCTCACTAGTAATAAATTGTTTATTTTGTTTCTTCCTTTCAGTACACTTTTATATCGGGACAATCGGCTTGAAATTAAAGTAAGTTTTTGTTTTAGGGTGTCTAAGAATTCTTCGTCTGTTACATTAGGTGTCTCGTGTTGTGTGTGTATGGGATATCTACTTTTTATATTTTCTACATGTCTAACAACTTTTCTATTCCTATTTCCTGCTATATACTGTGTCATTCTACCTATATCCTTTCTTAGTACTTTAATTTTATACTCTAATCTTCTTTGCCATTTAGGTGTAGCTTTTGTGTAGTTAGTAGTAGTAGTGGCGGTTTTAATTTTGCTACCATTACATATTGCTGCTGTATACGCAGCGCAATATACAATTGTTTGTAATGTAATGAAACTAAGATCCTCTGTAATATAATTAGGTAATATCTGTGTATTAATATGGTTCACTATTTGTGCTAGTTTTTTTGACGATTTCTGCTTTGGTATGGCCGGTCTTGTGGTGGGTTCTGTAGATAGGAATTCTTTATTATTATTATTATTTCTCTTTATTTTAAATCTTTTTTTTTTTACATTTTTATATATATAGTATAAAAACAAAATACATATAAAAATATAAAAATTCATCCAACAATGGCGAGGCTCGAGACCCAAGCCACCGGTGGTTAGGACCCCAAAGTGAGGAACCTCCTCACTATACGTGCCGTGTCAAGCAATACTGCCTTCTGTATCTGACTCCTGACCCAAACGCCGATTGAGAGCCTCTGTAGATGTTGGTCGAGGCTCTTTGGTATCAACCCATGAGCAGAAACGACAATCGGGACAATAATTGTTGAGTCGACATCCCACATGTCGGTAACCTCGTGTGCCAAATCTAAATATTTAGACATTTTGTCTTTTCGGCTTTGACAAGGTTATCGTCATGCGGAATGGTGACGTCAACAAGTATAGCCCGGCGCGCCAATCGATCTATTATCACAATGTCAGGCTTATTGGCTAGAATAGTCCTGTCTGTGATAATAGATCGATCCCAATACAGCGTTGCATGACCATTTTCGAGAACTGGTTGGGGCACATACTGGTAATATGGCACTTCAGGAGTCACAAGTCCATATCGAAGGGCAATTTGCTGGTGTATGATCTTGGTTACTAGGTTATGTCTATGCAAATACTCGCCGTTAGCAAGATACGAACAACCGGAAATAACATGCCTGATAGACTCACCAGGACGGTGGCATGCCCGACAGATGTCGACCGTACCGTCCTTCAGGATGTATTTCCTATAGTTGTTCGTCTTAATAACTTCGTCCATAATTGCAAAGACAAAACCCTCGGTTTCCCCAAAGAGGTTACCGAAGCGCAGCCAAGACACAGACGCTAGTCGGTCCACATCAGGCCCATGAAGGGCTCGATAGAACCGACCGTGCAGCTCTTTGCTCTTCCATATGTCCTCGCGATCTTTAATGCCTACCACCAGAGGTTTCCGCCAGTTTTCAATCGCCAAAGAGAGCGGGGTAAATCCTTTATCTACCATAACTACAACCCTATGCATATCCACATCACTGTGAAGGAAATAATCCCTGAGATTGCACACCTCGCGATTATGCAAGTCCTTAGCATTAAGAATACCTCGGCCCCCACATCTCCGCGGGATGTACAATCTCATCACTGATGATCGTGGATGATGCATACGATGTGCAGTCAGGAGAGTTCGGACTTTACGATCCAGGGCGTCCAATTCAGTCTGAGTCCATTTGAGTATGCCAAAAGAGTATATGAGTACAGGCATAACCCAACCGTTAAAAGCGCGAATCTTGTTTCCACCGGACAAAAAACTGTTAAGTACTTTTGTCAGGCGGCTAAAAAAACGCTCTTTCAACGATCGTTTTACATCTGCACCCATGATACCTAGAGCCTCAGGCATACCCAAATATTTGTAGGTTTCCGTCACAGAGAGGGATCTGAGCCTTACAGTCTCTGAGACTAGTATGTCATCAGAGACCGCAACCTCCCCTCGCTTCACATGGATAACCGCACATTTATCTACACCAAAATCCATATTGATTGAATTGCTAAATCTTTCCGTTATTTTTAACAACTCAATCAATTCGGTTTGTTTCGATGCAAATAACTTGAGGTCATCCATATAGAGCAAGTGAGATATAGGCTCAGAGCCTCTCCGTAGACGGTAGCCTAACCCTGAATCCAACAACGGAGTGCTGAGGGGATTCAGGGCCATGCAAAACCACAGTGGACTCAGACTGTCGCCCTGAAATATACCCCGCTTGATTCTAATCGGTTCGTCACAATCAGGAGGAACCGTACCACCTGGATATCTTAGGACAGTGGTCCACTGCCCCATACAAGACCCAAGGAAGTTGCATAAATTTGTATTAATTTTATACAAATTTAACACCCTCATGAGCCATGTATGAGGCACCGAATCATAGGCCTTTTTATAATCTATCCAGGCAGCCGATAAATTCCGTCGGTTGTGACGAGCCTGTTGGCAAATGGTCATGTTAATGAGAAGGAGCTCCTTAGTACCACGGGACCCATTCATGCAACCTGTTTGGCCATAAAAAAGAATTTGGTTAGAATTTATATGGTCTGTAATTTTAGATCTAATTATGGAGGTCAAAACTTTATAAATAGTGGGAAGGCATGTGATGGGTCTATAATTTTTTGGTTCCGTGGTACAACCGGACTTAAAGAGAAGGTGAGTAACACCTGTTGTCATAAATGCTGGAAGGGATCCCCGCTCAAGCGCATCCTGGAATTGCACTGCCAATCGAGCATGCGAACTTGGAAACCATTTTAACCAGAAGTTGTGCAGACCGTCCGGACCCGGTGACTTCCAGTTTTGCGTCTGTCTAATTGCAGTTAGCACATCTTCTGGATTGATTAAAATGGTTTCCATAGCCGGTATTGCCTCGCAAGCTCGATCTACAACACTAAACCAGGAGGCTTCAGTGTGAGAGACAGGCGACGACCAGATATTCGTCCAGTATTCACGCATTTCGTGAGCACTGGGAAGCCGCCCATCCACCACACCTTGTGGAGGATTCTCCCAACATCTATAAACCCTCTTTTGGTCAGTTTGGAACTTGCGATTTTGTTGGAAACGATCCCATCGCCTCCTGTAGCGACGAATGCGGTTCGCCCACGCATAGACTTTTTGTTTGAAGAAGTCTATGCGTTCTGTGACGCAAAGCCTATAATTTCGAGGACTTGTGTTGGTCCCCGAAAAAGCCTGCGTCACAAAACGCATAATCTTCGGCCTGCTGTTTCCTTCTTTAAAAGAAATTAGCTTGCCGATGAGAGTTCGGGCCCTGTTGATACGATCCTCTATCCTCCGCTGCCAGGCAGGCACAGTCACAACACCTCGAGTAGCTCTATATTCTTTTGGGAATTGAACATTAGCCACTCGACATGCTGCGACGGCCGCGCAGTAAAGGATCGAGTGCGTATCAACAAGATCCCGACTGGACTCCAAGTATGTAGGTAACATGGAGTCCAAAGCTCCCATCAGCGCCAAATTTCTTCTATGCGTTGGCAAACGTGGCAGACGCGGTCTACAAGACGCCGATAAAGACGCAAACTCCAAAATCGCACACTCCAAAGCTCCTCTCAGTTGCTGTTTATCTTGGGGACTTACGTTGTCATCCAAATTGTCCGTCAGCTCGAAATCAGCAACAGGTGTTGGTGTTGGGCCTGCCGCTTGATCTCCACTGACGGGCGATACATGGTCTTCCTGGACAAAACATAAGTCTGTGCGCAACCGCTCAAGTGTGTCATCATCCAACAACTTACGCCGCTGAATAAATCGCACTTGATCCGACAGTCGTTGGGATGATACATCAACCGTTGGTTCCAAAGCCTGAAACAGAGACAGCATTTTAACACGATAGGCAGTGAGGTTAATTCCTCCATTTGTTGCCCCAAAGTAGGCCCGCATGACATTCTCATTGATTTCACGTGTCCATCTCATGCGGCGCACTACTCCACCGGTAGCGGGGACCGTAGGCGGGACACTCGGCCCCACAGGTCCCAAGCCCACCGCTGGAGGGGGTCGTCCTCTTCGCTGCGCAGGTCTTGGTGGCGGCGGGGACGACTGCAGCTCGCCGTGTTGGCTCGACGCGTCGTTGTCCGGTGTCACTTCGAATACGTCCGAAGCCGACGCCCACGACGCGGAGCTCGACGAGCTGGGAGATGTTAAATGTGCGTTCCGTTTCTTCCTGGCTTTATTATGGAACATCCTTTTGGTCTTTTATTAACATGTTTTGTAAAATAATTTGACATTGTCACACACTGTCATTCTATTATTTTTTATTATGCTGTTTATTTACACTATTTCTTCTATAAAACATTATGTGATTGTAGAAAAGAATAATTTTGGTTACTATTTAGATATAAATTGTGAATATTCTGTATATATTTGATATTAAACATAAAATATATATATTTTTCAAAAGGATGATCTTTAGGTGTTGCCAGATAATTATTATTATTATTATTATTATTATTATTATGGAGATACTACCAATATATCGGCCATAAACCTCAGAATTCAGTTGCGAGAATTTCCACACTGGAAAAATTAAACAAAGTAGTTTCAAATTATAACTAATTTATATTTCCGTTGTTTCCAGTTGTGCGGTTGAGGCGAGCTCGGCACCATGGGAAAGCTGCTATCAAAGATCTTCGGCAACAAGGAGATGAGGATACTGATGTTGGGCCTCGACGCAGCCGGCAAGACTAGTATCCTTTAAACATCTGTTCTTAGCTGGTATAATAAGGTTATGTTTGACAGTGGAATCCACGAGCCTAATGAATATTTTAACTTTTGTCCAATGTTTTCTCTATCCCACCAGCTTATTTAAATTAATCTGTTAACTTTTGTCCAATATTTTCTCTATCTTCAAGGACAATAACTATTTAGATATCCTTTTAAATTGTTCTTTTAAAGAACATTTTGCAGTAAGTTAGTATATAAAATGGTAAATTAAATAAGTTGTTAATATTGTGTCCAATTTTGTTAAAGTAGCCTTTTTGTATTGAAATACTTTTAGAGCTCTGGAGAAATTAGAAAATATCATTGACTATTTTACAACCAACCAATCAGCAATGCATTAAAATTCCTTAGCATATTGTCCGCAGCCATTTTATATAAATTAAAATTAGGTCAGTCAGTCACAACGATACCTACGGTCGGTTTCAACGTCGAGACAGTCACGTATAAAAACGTCAAATTCAACGTTTGGGACGTCGGGGGGCAGGACAAAATACGACCGCTTTGGAGGCATTATTACACAGGTGAGATGCTTCTTTCTTAATAATTTTTAATTTATGTTCTATATTAGCAGGAAGTCTATTCCTAAATATCAGCAGCGTGCACAGGATTATGACACTGGGTATGCGGCGGAGTACTCGGTCACAAAAACTTTTTCTTTTATAGTTTTTTAGCATAGCCACAGCCACGCGACGCATCTCTAAGTCGGAAACCATGCCAACATAACAAGTCTTAGATGTACCTACTACTATTCATGTCCATCTTCTACGGCAACGCAGACAAAACAGCGATCGATCGTCGTGGCGGAAGAAATTCTAATAAGTAAAATAAAAAAAACTCACCTAGTCAGCTTTCAATTTTCACATATTCAAGGTTCCGGTTAGTTGAGATTACTATACCTATCCCGATGTAAATAAACGCAAGATTTCGGCCACCTCATTCATTCATTTGATAAACATACATTTTTAACACAAACCTCGCAATCAAATAACATTTAAAAAAATAAACAAACTCACTAGTAAAAGCAAATGACTACAATTAATATCGAAACTTAGTAATAAACTGTTAAATGTACACACTTTCAAATGTTAAAATGAAAAATCCGTTAAGAAATCTATTTTTTTTTACAAACATACTAGTATAAAATAGTAAACAATGCAAAAACTCATAAAAAAAGCAAAATGGCCCCCGCGAAACACAAAACATTTCTATTTAAACAAATAAAACCTTACTAACCAAAAATGCATAATGTGCATAGGTGATTTATTAGATTCCAGCCTATTAATTTTACTCGGATTATAGGCAACGAACATTTACGATTACTCCCGACAACTGCCGAACTCCCGAGGCCTGCCGCAGGAGTCGCGGCTTTCAGTATTCATGGGTGTGTGCGTTTGCGACTGTGCACGGACACCAAAGTTACTACACACATGCAAACAAATGTCATGCGGGACGCGGCGGTATGACTTGGTTGATTAGGTTACATTAATTTGCTTTGCAGCGCCTCTTGCTTTTCGCGTGGCAACCATAATGTTTGCGTGATTGCAAATAGGTGCTATTTATAAAATATTAGGCGTTTTTAAGTTATTATATTTTGTTTATGAATAAACATATATTATTTACTATAAATTAAAGTCATCTAAAACGTACGAACGTTATAATAAAATATTAGTGAATGGCAAGTAAAGCACTGCATTTCTGCCTACAAGGAGTGCACGCCCCTGCTAAATATACAGTTTTACAGGGTTCCACAACGATCTGTTGGAAGCGACTTGCATCTAGTGACTTTTAGCCTTACAAATGGGCAATGGTTTCCCTTCCTTCATACGAAAGGACAGACGTTTAAGTCCCTTCAGAAGCTTCGAGGTAGGTTAAAATAAGTTTTCCGATGTATCAGCCTTGCACGCTTGCGGATATTGCGGCCACAGTTACCCTATGATCCGAAACGAAGGTCGTATGCTCGAACGTTCGACGTCCGAAGTCAGTTTTCCACTGCCGAAAATTACTACAAATCTCTATGATACTTATCATTCACTCCGAACTTAGTCTATGATTACGACGACCGATAGATATTTTTTAAGAGCATATTTTGTGGCTTAGAACTTAGGCACAATTATACAGTTTTACATTGTAGGTTCAAAAATTTGAATTCGGTTCTGGATCATAGATTAACCCCCTGGCTGGGTTTCTTACAAACCTACGCCGGATTATATTTATTATATTTTATTCGCATCTGTTAAAAAAAAAGGATGGCCTGGAAACCGCAATTCCGTTTTGGATTATGGATAACATTCATTAATTCACACTTTCGCGCGCGCGTGTTTGTGATTGTAAATATATTATTTGTTTACTGTATGAATCCTTTGATAAAAGAGAATATAATGCATATTTATTTATTATTCTTACTTTGATTACTCAACAGATATTTGAATTAAACGTTTTCTCGGATATAGAAACCAATTTTTTCATCCAGCATAAAAAAATGCTTCTCGTGTCTACCAACAGCCATATTGACAAACGGAAGCGAAACTAAGACGAATGAAAGAAAAAGTAGAGGACTACTATATCGATGTTGATCCTAATATGCATAAAAAACATACTATTGTATGATAAAAACTCAAATATCTTTTTTATATAATTTCCAGGCACTCAAGGTCTTATATTCGTGGTGGACTGCGCGGACCGCGACCGCATCGACGAGGCTCGTCAAGAGTTGCACCGGATCATCAACGATAGGGAAATGCGAGACGCCATCATACTCATCTTCGCTAACAAACAGGACTTGCCTGACGGTAATATAACATTTTTCATTATAAATATAATATATCACTGGTGGTAGGTCTCTCATATGTGAGAGACGACCTGCGTAGGTACCACCGCAATGTCTATTTCTCCCGCCAAACAGCAGTAAATGCACTGTTATGTTTTGGTTTGAAGGATAAAGTAGCCAGAGTAACTACTGGACATATTGAGACTTAAAATCTTATGTCTCACGATGGCGAGCGCAGTGGAATTCCAAGAGTTGCTTTGTTATTCAGTTTTGCTACTGTTTATGAGCGGTCCTATCGCTTACTATCATGCGATCGGCATGCTCATTTCGCCAATTATTGCAATAAAAAAACATCCAACAGTCAAACCCGTAGTTGTGACCTCACATTAAGATATATTTAGTCTTATGTCGTGAGTATCAGAACGAGAAAATTTTCAGTTTTAAAAACCCAGACTGGAACAAATATTTAGTTTTCACCATATCGTTGTGAGGGTCGATACCGCAGCCTTCCGTTTCACACCCAACTCCGGTCAATTGTTTGGTTTATCCCTGTTAAACAGTAGATAACCCTCATACCGCCACGAAACTTACAATGGGACAGTATGTAATATGATGTTTGAAAAACCCTGTTATTTCTTTCAAGGACAAGTGTTCGTTAATCCAAAAAATCGATGTCCAAAGTGATATTAGCTGAGTGATGTGACGGGTGAATGACCTAATATTACGGCGCGCGCGAAACGCCTTTTGATGTTCTGTGTATGGATATACTTTATCGATTCTGATGACGCAGTTAATTGGAAAACATAGATTTGTCAAATACTGTATTATGTATAGTGGCATTATGATATTCCCTGATATACAGACGTTTATACAGGGTATATCAAGACTGCTACCGAAAACGAAGCCGGGTGGTAGTTTGAGCGACTTCAGACACAATGCAACAAAAAAACTTGCAAAAAAAGCGACCATTTTTATTTGTTATTTTTTTCCTATGACCATATTTGGGTGGTAAATACATTTTTGCCGAAAATAATAGTGTACATACCCTTTTATTTATAAATAATCTAAGGTAAAAAAGAGTTTAAATTATTATTTTAGCAAAAACTATGGATTTACCACCCAAAATGACGATATGTAAAAAATCATAAAAAAATATTGTCGCCTTTCTTTGCGAAAATTTTAGTTGCATTGTGTTTGTAGTCGCTAAAACTACCACTCGGCTTCGTTTTCGGTAGCAGTCTTGAGATACCCGGTATATGTTTTTTGCAATGGCAATAAATGGCGAGACCACCAGGTCATTCGCCTGATGGTAAGAGAGGACGCGGTGAGATAAGACCGTTCTTGGTCAGTAGCAAAACCAAACACCATTAATTGCAAAGAAATGCTTGGCATTCCAATGCGCTCGCCATCTTGAGACATAAGTTGTTGTAGTGATATGTTAAGTTGTAGTTACTCTGGCAACGTCCCTCAAACATGCCTCCCACATATAAGAGACCTACCACTGGTATGTACCACAGCTATGGTTATTTCCGCGGCCAAGCAGCGGTGTTTAAGCGTCGTTCGGCTCTGGTTTGAAAGACACTGTAACTACTGATTACTGGGCAATGAATTCTCGATAATGTAAAAGGTAAGAGTTGGCAGTCAGGAATTTTCTCAATCTTGACAATACTCTTTCATGTGAGCCACGTTAACCAAATAATATGCAGAAAAGGGTGTGTTTTTCACATAAAATATACCAAAATAACATTCATAAAATGCAGTCCGACACATCAACAATATATCACTTGCTATGACAGTTGGAACAATGGAGCGATAAAATCGTGGATAAACTCACTAATTAGTTTCTTACCACGTTCACATTCGAAAACAAAGACTTACCGTCTACTTTCACGAAATTGTGCGGGAACAATCGTATTAACGCATCATAAACTATGTATATGGAATTAAGTTTAGATTTCTATAACACCGAGATTTTTTTTCTCCATCTGATAATATAGGCAGCACTCGCCAAATTATAGTAAACTGACAGATTTGTACCACCCCCTTAAAGTGCTGTCGCCACACTGAGAATATGTTTGCGAGATCCACAGTTTTTTTAAATTGTGAACATTGGTGAAACTGGCAGCGTCTCGTCTGATGTTAAACAATACCACCGCTCACGGGCGGAAGCAAACCAAAAAAATATAATGAATTACAAAGCAATGCTTGGCATTCTACTGCGCTCGCCGTTATGTGACATAGGATTTTAAGTCACAATATGTTCAGTAGTTAATCTGGCTACAATATCCTACAATCCGAAACACCATAGGGCGTTTACAGTGCTGTTTGACGGGAGAAATAGACGACATTGCGGTGTTACCTACCCAGGCGATCTCTGACATATGAGAGTTTGATTTGTACCAGATTTGAGTTATGAGACTGCCTCGGTGGCGTAGTTGTACTAAGGTACGTTTACAAAGCTGAGATGTCGGGTTCGAATCCCGGGTTGGGCAAAGTGATATTGGATTTTTCTATTCATTATCAGCCCAGAGTCAGGAATTTGTGCTCGATATGGCGATAGGCTCGCCACCTATCACATCGTGGGACGGAACATACAAGGTGAAATGTGGGTGTCCCGGCACCTCTGCCTAACCGTTCTGAGAAGGAAGCGTGAGTTTATGTATGTTGAGTTATGAGATATATATAGTACAGTACAAGATATTCAATTTATCCAATGTGTATTCCAGCAATGAAGCCACACGAGATCCAAGAGAAGTTGGGTCTGACGCGCATCCGAGACCGCAACTGGTACGTGCAGCCGTCTTGCGCCACTTCAGGTGACGGACTGTACGAGGGCCTCACGTGGCTCACCAGCAACCACAAGTTATGAGCTGCGGAGTAGGCGGCACGCGACACGCCGCCTTCACGCGCCACGGTACATAACACTTATCTATTCACACTTTACAGTAGTAATGGAAATTATTGCTATTTCACCTCGTTATTTTTGAAGCCTTAGCATGTCATAAATTTCTGCTATTGCAAATTGTTCCGAATTTAGAAGGGAGGATATGTGCTGTTAAAGTACAGAAATGTTAGCACAAAGTGACGATAATGGATCAGTGCCCCAAGCAGGAACATTTGGCTCTATAGTATAGTAATCGTAATATGATTTGTATGGGAATTTGAACAGCGCCATTGTGAGCGTATTTGGAACTAAATTATGGCAGCGGGAAACGTTTACGACACTATAGTATGGTAATCGTATAGTCTAGCGATAGTTTTACTATACAAATGTATGAAAAGTGGTAGCATGAATAATTTTTGACGTATACAATCGTTGTAGTAATAGTATAGTAATCGTTGTCACGATACTATTACTATACGATACTTCAAAATGTTCCTGCTTGGGGTACTGATGGTTAGTCCGATACCGTGCAGTTTATCTTTTAATATTATGGGCAAAAGCATATTAAATATAGTATAACATTATAAGTAACGGTCTAAAAACTGGCAAGAGAAATAAGAGCACAAATAAGCGTGTGGTCTTATTTGATTTTAGTATGGATCAAAACAATAAATAAACCTTAATTTAAAGGTTTATTGTTACTTGTACCTGAAGTTGGTTATAATTTAAGTACTTTTGGCAACATCTCGTAGCTCAAAATTCAAGTGTATCAGTATCGGCAACCTCGGCCACTTGGCCGATTGTGATTTTTTTCCGTACCCTGTATCTAGTATACCGGGTATCTCAAGACTGCTACCGAAAACGAAGCCGGGTGGTAGTTTTAGTGGCTACAAACACAATGCAATTAAAAATTTCGCCTAGAAACGCGTCAATTTTTTTTTATGATTTTTTAAATATCGTCATTTTTGGGTGGTAAATCCATAGTTTTTGCTAAAATAATAATTTAAACTCTTTTATACCTTAGAGTATTTATAAATAAAAGGGTATATACTATTATTTTAGGAAAAAATGTATTTACCACCCAAATATGGCCATAGGAAAAAAATAACAAAAAAAAAATTGTCGCTTTTTTTTGCAACTTTTTCTGTTACGTTGTGTCTGAAGTCGCTTAAACTACCACCCGGCTTCGTTTTCGGTAGCAGTCTTGATATACCCTGTATATTTGGTCGAAGAAAAAAATATTCAAACCGATCTCGAATTGCCCATATTCGTAAGTCTGAGATATATTTCCTAAAATATATTAAAAATGCGCGATCCATATCATGATACGAACTAATCGATTTTAATGTTCCATTTCAGGTGAGGATTTCGATGCCATTTAATTTAAGTAAGCTGCCCCCGTGTCGTCGGATCGAATAATTTGATTGTGTACTACGTTAATTGATATGAAGATTTAACGATACTAAAATAGCCAGTGAAGGTGCGAAGGGACTGTACGCAGTGTGTCGTCTACACACAGACTAATTCATAGTTAGCTGAGTGTCAAGCAGTTGTCACGCGGATAAAATCAATTATTCCATTATTTAATTAAAAAAATACAAGGATACAAGGAAAACTCTAGATAACGTTGTAACGTGAATACATTATTATTATTTTTTTATGTTATTTAAAAATGAGAAATTACATAGAGTAAATTGATTTTTTTTTCTATTATTTAGTTTAATGTTTACCTCCAATTTTGTATGTATAGTAAGGTAGAAAGTTTTCTGATGCATTATTATAATCAAATTGAAGACTTGGGTGAGATGGGACGCGTTGGTTTTTGCGTTGTTTTGTAAAAGCTATGCAGTATGCACGCATGCGCGGTGTGTTGATTGTGATGTGGCCTGACTGTTGTGAATATTGGACTAAACGTGTTGCCTTTTGTGGGCGTAGCCAGTACTACATATTTAAAAAAAAACTGTAGATAGTCCCCGGACCAGTAAAGGACAGCGAAGGAATCATGTTTGGTAGTATTTTTATATTGTAATTATCCAGATAATAATTAGTTTGCAAACATTCCTGGTAAATGTATCTCACAATTAGCTTCCATTGTGTAGTTCAGTAGAAATTTGTAGGTAAAATAGTAACATATATACACATTTATTGGCGATATATACAAATATTTGGTGCCTAGTAGGTAAATGGTTGAAAACTGTTGGTTATAATGTAAAACTATTTTTATGAATTCGCCATCTTTCAATCTGCATAGCAGTAATGACTTCATTACCGCCTAATCAAAATCAGGATAATTTGCTTGTGATAGAACACTCGCAATGTAATTAACATTTCCAGTGAGAAAAGGCAATGTCCAGTACAGGCGAAATGAGCACGAATTTATCAGTAGATTGACTAGATACTGGGCGCTTAGACCCTCTTTAACATGAAACTCGTCTTTTCTATAGCATTTGTTATCTGGTCCAGCAAAAGGCGAATTACGCACAAGTTCATTTGTCGCGATTTTGGACTTTAACACCGGACCTATACAGAAGCATTGAAGAATCTAAATAACCGCACATTAAATGTATCTATAAATTTCGCGTACAATTCGCACGTAATTCGCTTCGTCTGGACAAGGCCCAATTTTAATTCAGTGACCGACTAAATGTCGGAACAATGGCTGCGCCCTACGCCTCCTGCTTGATACAGCACATATCGACAATGTAGTTGAGTTTTAGTCGACGCGACGGTTATTTTTGATTTATTGAAAGAAAATTTATAGAATTATTGTTTTTTTTTATAGATTATTGAATATATAGATTTATAATGGATGTATAATCTAAATTGTCACTGTAATTCAACTGGGCCGGGTGAGTCCGTGTATTTGTTTGTCAAAAATGTGATTGAATAAGCAATAAATGATGGCATGTTATTGTTACATTGTATTGATACAATTGTTACATCACAAAAGTAAATTAACTTTTGTAAACGTCTAGAACAGGATAAAAAAAAAACAAGGATTATTTGTGCCTACACTAGCCAAGTACGTGCAATTACCACGTCACGCAATGCAAACTTCAGCAGTTAATTTACTATTGTGTGGTATGGAAAGCAATGATTTTAAATGAATGTAAACTACATGATTATAATAGCTGGAATTTTATTGTAATTTGTATTAGTGACAGAATCCAAATTATGTATACAAGTTTATAATAGAGTTTTTGTCACGTTCTCTTAAGGTCGATTCATACTATTGCAGTCAGCGCAGAAAACAGTCAATATAAAATTAACATTAAAAAATCACCCTTATATCCACAAGGTAATTCACATTTATATAAAAATTACGAAAAAGTGTTAGTCGCTTGCAGACGCGCGTATGCGCGCGAATCCGCGAGTTACCAGTTTTATCTCCACAGTAATATGTGCATTATATTGTATAGATAAGGTCGAATTTGCTGTTAATTTTATCTTTACATTTTGCCTCGGCGTTCAAGTAAGTTGAATCTCGTCCAAAGATAGCTATTCCGTCAACATTAAAGTTTCCTAAAACCAGAACACTGGTTGTAAAAGAGTCAATTTCTGATATTGACATAAACTCTTTTGAGTACCAGTAATAATTTTATTGCGTTCTGTCGCTATATCTAGATTTAAGATACGGCTCACCCGAGCGATAACATTCACACAACAGTCACGCTACAACGATGATGAATCGTGAAGCAATGTACATAATTGAAATTATACGCTCTATGTACATAATAAAGAGTATTTTTATTACATTCGCCTGATTTTCGCCGCTTTGCTTTACATGCGTAGATTTTTGTTGAAGGGCTATCTAGCTGGATTGGCATGCTTTCTGTGGAACCGCTAATAGTAGGGCTATAGGCGTCGATTTTATATACCTACGCTCACTATTATATCTTCCAGGGGGAATATAGTGGTCCTATTAGCTGCAGAGTATTCCTATTATTTTAACTTTCTGATTGATTTTGTTGCGGGTTAAAAACAAGTTAGACATTCCCGGAGACTCGCCGAGCTTCAATGCTCCGTGTCATTACAATGCGTACCACTGTTGATCCTGGCTTATAGGAGTTACAGTGGTGGATGTGAGGGCGGGAGACCGAAGAAGATATGGGGGCTTATATCCATCTTATAGTGACATACATAGCTCTGGGATATTTCATAAGATAGACTTCAACATGTTGGTTGATATTCATCCATCCATCCATCCATCAGCCAAAAGAAGTCCACTGCTGAACATAGGCCTCCCCAATTATTTCGCTTTCCTCTACGTGGTCTCCATTTGAGCACTTTCCGACCCATTATATATATTATTATTGGTTGATATTCACTACTATGGAATTCAAGATTTATAGGAAATTCTGTTTTGATCAACCAATCTATGTAAATACTTTCTATCATCATACAATATAACATTATTGACACTCGGATGTATTGATATTAATTACCCTTTCTCCAACATTGCATTGCCTACAACATTATATTTCCTATATTGCACTCTTCATTCTGCCTGTAAGGATCATGACGTCATAATATTCGCTATCACGCCGACTGGGTAGTTGAAGCTAGGGGAATTATAGTGTTGATAACATTTAAACACTTATTGACTGCCTCATCACGGTAAAGCGCACTTCACACTAAAGCCGTTGACTAGCCGGCACATGTCGATAAGTTTTTGCTGGCGGGTTAGTTGATAGCTTCAATCATTGCAAGTCATTCATTTTCATCCACTGTTTGAGGAAAAATCATCAATTCGAAAAACTTTGTTGGTGACATATCGCCGAGCCGACATGCCATGAACTCAGAACAAGAACTAAGCATAGAAGGAGTCTAAAACATACTCATATTTATTATTATTTTTTTATTGCTGTGAATGGCGAGACGAGCATGCTGTTCCGACCGCTCATGAGCAGTAGCAAAACCAAACAACACCTTGAATTACAAAGCAATGCTTGGCATTCCACTGCGCCCGCCATCCTGAGACATAAGATGTTAGGTCTCAATATGTCCAGTAATTACTCTGGCTACAATGCTCTTCAATTCGAAACACAACAGTGCATTTAAACTGCTATTTGACGGGAGAAATAGACATTGCGGTGGTACCCACCCAGGCAGCCTCTCACATATGAGAGACCTACCACCAGTCAAATTTTATAACCAGTATATTTATCCTGTTTTTTCCAATGGGCAATGTTTTTTCAAATCATGGCCAACCCGCACTAGGCCAGCGTGGTGGACTATATGGCCTAACCACTCTCAATCGTACTGTCGATTGTAGAGGAGGCCCGTGCCCTGCAGTGGGACGTATATGGGCTGATACAGAAATCATGGGAGAGAATGAGTTAAATAGTATGTGCTAAGGATGGCTCATGTTCACTCATGAAACGTCAAATTGCTATGTTGGGTATGATTACGCGACCGAATTAAAAAGTGCAGTTATGTCAAATGTTACAAACAGCCAAAGCGCCGACACAATTTAGTTACGACATATTCAATAGTGATGTGCTGCACATTTTATCTATAATATAAATAATGTATATTTTAGTTTACTACCCATGTTACATAAATTGGCTTTGTACTTTAAAATACTTACCCGGTAGTGTAGTGGTAAAAAGCGCTCGGCCACTGCGCGAGGGCTGTGGTCTAGGATACTCTTCATAATTTTCGATATCATCATGTCTATGGCAAAAAAATTCTCTTTAGAGGCTTTGCGTACTAGCAGAGTTACGCAATCACACATGTAATGTTTTTTTTACATTTACATGCGGAAGTTTCAACTGCTAATTCAAAATGGGTTTTCATGGGAGTTATATTTTTGCATGTATGAATATCTGTGTCTGCGAATTTGCTATAAATAAAGTTCATGTATCGATATCGATAAACTATCAGAAGAGATCACAGCACAATTATTTCTTGTTGTCAAAATTAGAGGGTACGTTGCAATGTCAATAGCGTTCCTTCTATGTTATTCATTGTTCTGAGGCCATGAACATATATAAATGACATTGTTGATTGTTATCGGTCAACTGAGCCAATCACGTGCCGCGAACATGTCGGAGGGCAACACGTGCGGGCGCTTGTCGCCGACATGATTCTGTTCTTATAGGCCGCCGGGTTGTGGGCGCGGACTCTGTCGTCGGGCCGGCTTTGGTAGGTAGTGCCCTTAAGTGGTAGGATTTTAATCCACCTTGAATACTATTATGTTTTAGTATTTTGACGGTGATGGAAACATGTGAGGAAACCTGGACAACGTGGGGATTTGTATGAATTTCTGAGGTAAGTCAAGGCTGCCGACACGCACTAGGTCAGCGGGGTGGACTATATGGCATAACCCCTCTTAATCGTACTCTAGATTGTAGAGGCAACTCGTGCCCTGCAGTGAAACATATAGGGGCTGGTACAATACAATACAGAAAATATAACTTAATAATTTGAGTTTTGGCGATAATATTCGTATATTGTTGGTAACATGATGATGCTATGAAGATAATACTCGTATGTACCAAAAAGTATAACGTTAACGGTCCGTAAGTCGTCCAAGCTACAGTTTCGGGATCTAAAGATACACGTATCATAATAAAACCCCGTCTATTTTCAATGTTATATTTCAATGCCCTCTTGCAATATCATTTAGGATCCAACCGACGTACATAATCATCTTGCAGAAGTGTCTTCTGGAAAATTGTTTGAACTTCCCTTTCCAATGCGATCTAAGTCCAAGACGTGTCTTTGTAAACTTCATAAATATTTATTAAGCATTTTCAGTGGACAATCTGTACTTTTAACTATTATTTGAAGCTGTAGTTATCGACGATTCAGCCGTAATGTCATCACATCTGGGCGGTAGAATTATTTGCAGTTCCTCGTTCAGTTGAACTTCGTCTTCAGGTAAAGGATCTTCAGCTACAGTGATGTCGTATTGGTCATTATTTGCATTACTATCGGGGAGAAATACATTGAAATTAACATAAGTAATAAAATGATGATTGAAATAATTTATTACATAGGCGTTAACAAAAATAATATTTTCAAAAGTGCCGTGGCAGTGTTATCTGTATTATTGCTTCTTTATTCATTTCTGTTTAGGCCGGGGAACAGTTTGCGGCCTACGTATTAATTATTTTTTTTCCTATTTCCTTCATTTCTTTATTCCCCTCTTACCATGGGTCTTTGAAGTGATAGAAAGAAAATCGTTAGTCGTCAATCGAATTTAAATCCCAATAAAGGTGGCACAGTAATAACCATCACATTAAATGTGATCAGTGCTATCAGTAAAACGGTGAAAAAAGCATCGTGAGGAAACCTGCACACCATAGCGATTTATAAGAATTTCTATGATATGTAAGTCCGCGAACCCCCACTAGACCGGCGTGGTGGACTATATGGCCTAACTCAATCGTACTCTCAATTGTATAGGAGGCCGTGCCCTGCAGTGGGACGTATTTTGGCTGATAGAGAGAGTACTGATAGCACTCAGTATATAACAAATATGACTAAACGCTCACTCCAGCTGATCTCCAGCCCTGGCGCTGGCGAGCACGGAGGTGTAGAGCCGAGCCCGTGCCCCGTGCAGCCTCATGCCAGCGGGCACGTCCTCCACACCAGACCGCGTCTCTGGTATTGCACGCAAAGCGTTAGATCCACCTGACGCAAGCGCAGCTTTTAAACTTGCATCTATAATACACCCTACGATCACTCCATCCATCCATGCATCAGCCGAAGGAAGTCCACTGCTGAATACAGGCCTCCCCCAATGATTTCCATAGTGACCTGTACAAACGTGTTCAAATTTATAAGTCGTATCAAAAACCACGAGAGACTTTGGTGTCCTAAAAACTCAGGCTCGAAACAAACATTTGTACTTACATGTCTGAACCAATTCTCGTGGTCTGGGAATCGAACCCGTAGCTTCTTATTTCATAGCTTAGCTGGTTAGAAAGCGTGTATGGTGTCATCATCATATCAGCCACAGGAAGTCCACTGCTGAACATAGGCCTCCCCCAAGGATCTCCACAATTACCTGTTGGAAGCGGCCTGCATCCAGCGACTTCTTGCAACCTTAGCCAGATCGTCCGTCCACCTTGTAGGCGGTGTAATACGGCAAAAACAATAGGATACCGAAACTATAAACCTTACAAATGCAAAGAGCACAATTGTGTCGATCACCCTTTATCCATATGTCGTCTGTAAAAATACTCTATAAATACTACATTTACCATGACATTAGAGTCCTTAGTCTTATGTGTATATAAAAAAAGCTTACCGTTATCTTGATTGGTAGTGTCCTTGTTCTTAAAATCTTTCCCTGGACTGCTTTCGAATGGTGGCAGGAAAACTTTTGTTTCGTCGCGAGTATCTAAAAATATGAATAGAATTTTAAAGCACTGTGTTAATCCCTACGTGATGGCGAACCATAATCTGATTCGAATGTATGTAAGGAGCCGCCTGGGTAGGTATCACGGCAATGTCTATTTCACCCGCAAAACAGCAGTGTAAATGCACTGTTGTGTTCCGGTTTGAAGGACATTGTAGCCAGGGTAACTGCTGGACATACTGAGAACATCTTACGTCTCAGGATGTGCTTTATAATTCATGGTGTTATTAGGATTTGCTGCTGTTCATAAGCGGTCTTATCGCTTACCATCAGGCGAATGGCATGATCGTCCTAGTGATTTTTCCTAAATCCTCAAATAGCATGGCCTCGACGAGTTCGCACGCACATTGCAGAACAGAATTTGTGATATTACCAGTAGCTATCAATCAAGGCATATGAGATTTAGACAAAAACGGTTTAATCTACCAAGCTTCAACACTCTTGTGGGCACGTCAGCATATCCTCGAAACAGCGTCTCCAACTCATCGGGTGTCATGCGGCGTAGATACGGCACCCTTTTCAGATCAGGACGGTGGAGGCAACGAAAAGAATTGCGGTGCTGTGAAACGCAAGAAACATAGGTACAGTCTTCCTACTATTCCAAACTTATTAAATCAGGGTCTATTCATAAATAAAGCACAGCAGACTTAATATTATAATAAAATTTTATGACTCAAACGGCAGCTTTAATATCTTCCAGTGTCATTGGTATAGGTCTACCAGAATCTCATGGCATTTTGGGAAATTTGAATTTACGCATTGCAATACTGGGGTAATTGGATGAACATATTTTGATACTTTCAATAATTGTAATTAATTATTATTTCAAATTGATTACTTTTTAGTACAACTTTGTAAATAAAGTAAATAATGTTTTAAGTAAAAATATATAGGTTATTTAAACATTAAAATTATTTCAAAATTGTACTTTTAGATTAATAGCCAATTAAAATAGGCAAATAAGATTTTTTTCAGTTTTAAATTATAAAATACATACGTGCCTTACGAGTATTTATAAAATTAGCGCTGGAGCGCTGGTACTTTCAAAACGTAGATAAAAATGGTGGTACCGAGTCACCAGTTTCGTTTTAATTCTCTCTTTTTATTAGTTCTCACTTAATCAAACAACTTTCAATTTCCAAATTGTAAGTAGTTTGATTATGAGTCGGTTTTATTTAAATAATTATTAGATTCGATAAATGTTATACGAACGATGCAAGATTGTAAAATAAAAACGAATAATTTTATTTTCAGTCTTCTTTATTTCATTAACACTTTAGTCAGACCTTACTTCTAAATACTCTTCCTGTACATCTTCTGATGAAGACGATGAAGACAAAAGGAATAATAATAAACCGTTCCTTATCTAAAATCTCTGGAAACTCCTGTAAATAGGTATTTAATGCATTACTGTTTAGTTCCTAAAAATGATATCAAAGTATATACAATAAAACACATGCACATATCTAACACTAACCAAAAAAAAAAATGAAGTATCAAAACTATTCACTCCGACTTACTTGTTAAAACTACATCGATTTTGAAATCGACGAGTTTGTTTGAATTTGGCCAAATTATTCACGGATCTGGCGATAAACCTTGTAAACAATGTGTCGCACTTGTGATTGTAGAACTAATTTGTAAATTTTCGCTAAGAAAGGATAGAAATCTTAAAATATTCACATCAAATGACATAACTCAAGTTTTGAAACAGTTGTTGACTGATGGCATTGCCATATAAAAATCATTGTGTTTTTAATTTTGCCTAGAGATTCCGGTAGACCTATACTTCCTATATAAAGTAAGTATATGAAATTTCGTTTTGTTTTGTAGTAGTTTGTCAAGTTTCACACCACAAATCAGAGAACTATTTCAGAGGGTATTTATAAATATACTTTTCATCAGAAAAATCAAAACATCTTGCAAGTTTATGTTTTATAAGAATAAGAATTAATTATAAGAAAAATAATTTATAAGAAGAACACTTGATTTTAGAACACCAAAATTAGGATTTGAAAACCTCATATTATTCAATAATAATAAACTACTTTTTATATGTATTCCTAAATTTACTCATTTATCTGCTAATCCTTACAAAACACAAACTTGCAATGTATTTCGATTTTTCTGATGAGAAGTATATTTTGCATTACCTTCACAACACTAGGTGGCACTTGTAACCTCTCGCATGCTCGCGGCATACTTAGGCATTGCATCACGCTGTCGTGTTTCACAGATATTGCTGACAATCCGCTGCGCACCAGGTCTTCGTTGATCTGAAACGAAATAGGTATTCTTTAGTAAATTTGTATACTTATCTGAATATATTAGACTTTAAAATATCATTGGAATTATTCTCGACCGCAATATGTCATGGACGCCGCATCTTGCAGAGTTGAGTCGTAAGCTTTATGCATCTGCTTTTAGTTTAAAAAGATTGCGGAACTTTTTGCCTACCGCCACCAAGGTTGCGCTTGCACAAGCTTTTTTATTTCCCATTTTAGATTATGCTGACGCCTCATATCCATATTTAACCGAAGAACAGCTCAATAGACTCGACGCTTACAAATTTTTGTATCAGATTCATTTATGGACTACGTAAGTTTGATCACGTATCCGAATATTGTAAGGGGCTGAATTGGTTACCTATCCGACTTCGCCAGAATGCTCGTATCCTTTCGCTCTCGTATTATATCCTTTTCAATCCTAGCACTCCTCAGTACCTTAAAAATTGCTTTCAATTCTTACATCATTCCCATTCCCGACACCTGCGTTCTTCTGAAACTTTGCTACTTAAAACACCTTCCTATTCTTCCCAGCACTTTAATAATTCTTTTACTATAAAACCTGTTCGCCTTTGGAATGCATTGCCGTTGAAAATCAAACGTGCAAATACCATACAAACTTTTAAGGTTCAAGTACGGAATCACTATCTAAATTACCAGTAAACCCACTTACATTTGTATTGTATGTTTAGATGACACAACGTAATATGTATTAGTCTATTTGTATTATTAGTATATAAGTATTCGTATTTTATAAGTTACGAACTTCATTTGTATTCTCTTTATTGTGGACCGCCGTCTACCACTATTCCCGATACTATCCATCCCACGGTTGTCTGGCAGATATCGCTATAAGGCATAAGCGATAAGACCGCCCATTGTAATACTAGTGTATTTTTTTTTAATTTCTTATATGTTGTATTTCCTTATTTTGGTTACAATAAAGAGTTCTTGTATTGTATTGTATTGTATGCCCTGTTACTTTGTCCGATAATTTCTCTCAGGCCCGCAGAAGTTACTATGAGTTGAGTCTCTACAGGTAACTACAAATCATTGATTTTACACTCTTCTTCTTCAGCGTTTACGGATATTATACACTGAAGACGAAGAATCCAAGAGAGCCAAGAATCCATCCAAGAAATCCAATTCTAAGAAGTATACACACTTAAAGATACTAAATAATATGGAAATACGGGATGGGTACTAGATGTTGAGGGTTCTGATAGTCACATGTCTAGACTACACCCTACTAAAGTGATTGCGTTGTCAACCAGGCATGGCCTCTTCAAAGCTGTTGAAATGATACGACATCAACGCATGCAAATTATGCACAGTTTGACAAGGTCACGAATACATTGCATAACTTTTTTTCTACCCTAGAATTATACTTACCAGTGCCAGGCTCCGCTTTCCAGATTGAACTTCCCATTTCGACCGGTATTTAGCATTCTTATGCATCTTTTACCCGGTAAGAACTATTTATATACAGCAATGCGCCTGTAGGCCCAGTACAGACCAGATACAGTACCAACTGGTTTGTTATGTTCATTTCTCCAATAGGTACAATGATTGTGTCCATATAAACACAGGGTTAATCCGAATTCCGACAGCCTTGGGTACGTAGGCCTCTATGGATATTTCAAAACGACTGTACTTTACCTGTAATTCACGTCCTTCACAACATGGTACCAGCTGAGGTAGCTCTTCTTTCAGCTTGTGAGCCGAGTTCAGCCCAGTTGTGACGTTGTCTCCGCTAGCTACAGGATTCATGAGCAGCAGAGAACCGTTCGAGGACTTCTTCTCCTTGATTTCCAAGTTGTCAGATGTTACGTCTTTAAGCGAAATATTCACGTTCATATTTATATCTTTGATAGACATTAAGAGGTTGTTGTTCTCGCGAAGCAGCTGCATTCCGGATATTTTTGGTGATCGGGATGTGAATTGTATGAGTGTGATATTTTTTCAGTGCTCACATTTTTACTGAAATTTTGACACTAACGTTTCTATTTTTGAAATTTAGTTTGTCATTACAACCATATTATAGCGATGTAGGTTTATAAGAATCAATACCACCTCCATGTTGCAAGTATTATTTGTAGAAGTTTTTTCATGGTAGTCAGAAAAAATTTGATGTTTCTTTCATCTCGCCCACAATCTCGCCAGATACGTTAACTTCATAATAGCTGATCGTGTGATGCCTATATGAAAGGCAAGCGCACACGCAGACAAACTTTCCCTTTTATAAAATATCGAAAGTCTGGCGGCTACGAGCTTTTATTTTATAATTATATTATGCAGAACAAATTTATTAACCTTTAATATACAGGGTATATCAAGACTGCTACCGAAAACGAAGCCAGGTGGTAGTTTAAGCGACTTCAGACACAATGCAACAGAAAAAGTTGCAAAAAAAAGCGTCAATTTTTTTTTGTTATTTTTTTCCTATGGCCATTTTTGGGTGGTAAATACATTTTTTCCTAAAATAATAGTATATACCCTTTTATTTATAAATACTCTAAGGTATAAAAGAGTTTAAATTATTATTTTAGCAAAAACTATGGATTTACCACCCAAAAATGACGATATTTAAAAAATCATAAAAAAAAATTGTCGCGTTTCTAGGCGAAATTTTTAATTGCATTGTGTTTGTAGTCACTAAAACTACCACCCGGCTTCGTTTTCAGTAGCAGTCTTGAGATACCCGGTATTATTACGGAACTTAGTCGAGGCTTAAAACCGTAGTTGATGACCATTAATTGCATTATTCTAATAGAAAAAGGAATTGAAGTGGTCTGACAAAAGCAAACAATATCTGTATCAGTCCATATACGTCCCACTGCAGGGCACGGGCCTACTCTACAATCGAGGGTACGATTGAGAGATATACTTTAACTCAAATATTAATTCCAGTGATTAAAGAAAATGTATTTTTATCTTACAAAGAGCTATTGTTGGCAATCATCATTATTTAAATTCCTCATGAGTGAAAGTAACCATCGAATATCCATGCTGTGCCCACCCCCATGGGAGTTGGGGGCTCGACTCTCGAAGTTGCAGACGAATATGTCTATTGTCCTAAACAAGTGGTCCGGTTAGGCAGGTCCAACTTCGAGAGAAGCGATGCAGAGTTGAAAGTGGGGCAATTTGGACATGGGCAACGGAACCTCAGGGGTCAGAGGCTGGCCGACTTTCTGGAAAAAGAGGGACTCTTCGCGATGAACTCTTTTGCCAGAAGCCGCCTCCCAGGAAATGGACCTGGCTGAGTCCTGACGGTTCTACGAGAAATGAGATAGATTTCATCTTGACGACGAATAGACGGATGTTCAGTGATGTCTCTGTGATCAACAGGGTGAAAACCGGAAGTGATCACCGAATGGTTAGGGGCAGAGGCGGCTCGTGAAATTTTTTGATGGGGGTTCACAAAAAAATTAATTGAAAAACTAGAGCTTACCATTTATTATATTTGTATACAAAATCCATTCGCCGCTCTTTTTGGCGTGCGAAGATATCTTTTACTTTCTTGTGAAAATCAGAAATGGAATTGATTAAGCGTACAAACTATTTTTTAATATTTATTTTAAAAGAAACTGCGAATTAACTGACGAAGTCGACGAGCTTGCTTGACGTTGTTTGTATACATAAGGACGACAACTGCGCATAAGTAGGATATCCCGCCGGCGCGCGCACGGCACGACTGGCTGTACGACAACTGAGTGACGCGTGAGCGGCGCTCCACATTACGCTAATTTCTCATAAGATATCTTTCGTTTCACGCGTCAGCGCGAGTCGTAGCTCTCTTTCGCACTCATTGAATACAGTACTAAGAGTCGTACTAAACTTCGTCTCATAGGAGCACAATCGCTGGCGCTCCACTCGTTACAAATTGACGCTACATGTACCTATATAGGTAATATAATAAGACTTATTATAGGCGTAGTAAAATATAAAGAATGTACCTAATGTAAGGATTTATGTATTATAAATATATATAAATTATTAAATTAGCTAAGTATGTAATTTTCGTGGGAGTGCACTGCACCAGCGCTCTTTCGGATGAGCCGCCGCTGGTTAGGGGCACATTGAATATCAACGTCCAATTAGAAAGGCGTCGCTAGATGAAGTCTACGCTCCGACCCACTCGCGCCCATATCCAAAACCCCGAGAGCTTTCAACTCGAGTTGACAAATCGCTTTGATTGTCTAAAAGAAAACCTTGCAGTGGACGAGTTAAACAGCGGTTTGGTAGAAGCACGCAAAGCCTGAAGACGAAAGTCTTCAATGAGTGCGTCCTACCCGTAATGACATACGGTGCCGAGACGTGGACACTGACGGTGGGACTGGTTCACCAATTCAAAGTCGCTCAACGAGCAATGGAGCGGGCTATGCTCGGTGTTTCCCTGAAGGATAGAATCAGGAATGAGGTTATCCGACAGAGAACCAAGGTGACCGACATAACCCAGCGTATCAGCAAGTTGAAGTGGCAGTGGGCTGGTCACATTTGTCGGAGAACCGACAACCGTTGGGGTAGACGAGTTCTCGAGTGGAGACCGCGCCTCGGTAAGCGTAGTGTAGGACGCCCTCCAACGAGGTGGAGCGATGATATCCGAAAAATGGCTGGCAGCGGTTGGAGACGTTGGGCTGAAGATCGAGCCCAGTGGCGTGCCATAGGAGAGGCCTATGTCCAGCAGTGGACGCGAATAGGCTGATGATGATGATGATGATGATGATGATTGGTAGAAGCTGCCCATACGGTGGGATCTAAGTATTTTAGACCTCGCCGTAGAGATATACCACAAAAACTCTCGATCCAGACTCTTGACCTCATGGCCGAACGTCGATCTTTGACGCTGCAGTCTTCCGTTGACGCCGAAACATATCGGCGGCTCAATAGACGGATCTGGAAGTCCTTGCGACACGATGTCCGTGCTCACAATACTATGAGCATTAAGGAGACAATTGAGCGGAACGGAGGCTCCAAAGTGTTTGCAAGAGACTTGTCTATTGGGCAAAGCCAGTTGTCTAGGCTGAAGACGGAAGACGGCCGCGTGGTATCGACGAGGGCAGAGGTATTAAGAGAGATCGAGAGGTTCTACGGACAGCTTTACACCTCGGTTGCCAAACCTACTGTTAGCTCGGCCGAAGACCTGAGAGCCGAGTTGATCCGACACTTTAGCGATGATATCCCGGACATCAGCCTGTGTGAGATTGAGATGACCCTCAAACAACTTAAAAACAACAAGGCGCCGGGTGAGGACGGAATCACTTCAGAGCTTCTGAAAGCGGGTGGAGAACCGATACTGAAAGTCCTTCAGAGGCTATTCAATTCCGTTCTCCTCGAGGGCTCAACGCTAGAGGCATGGAGCAGGAGCGTGGTGGTACTGTTCTTTAAAAAAGGTGATAACACCTTGCTGAAGAACTACAGGCTCATCTCGCTCCTGAGCCATGTCTATAAGTTGTTTTCGAGGGTCATCACAAATCGTCTCGAACGCAGGTTTGATGACTTCCAGCCTCCCGAACAAGCCGGTTTCCGAAAAGGCTTTAGTACCATAGACCATATTCATACGCTACGGCAGGTTATACAAAAAACCGAGGAATATAACTTGCCGCTTTGTTTAGCGTTTGTGGACTATGAGAAAGCCTTTGATTCGATCGAGACCTGGGCTGTGCTACAGTCTCTTCAGCGGTGCCACATAGACTATCGGTACATCGAAGTGTTGAAGTGTATATACAACAACGCCACCATGTCGGTCCGAGTACAAAATCAGAGCACGAAGGCTATTCCACTACAGAGAGGCGTGAGACAGGGAGATGTCATATCTCCGAAACTGTTCACTGCCGCGCTGGAAAACGCCTTCAAGCTCTTGCAGTGGAAAGGATTAGGCATCAACATCTACGGTGAGTATATTACTCACCTTCGATTTGCCGACGATATGGTAGTCTTGGCAGAATCGCTGGAAGACCTTAGCACTATGCTCGAAGACCTTAATCGAGTCTCCCAACAGGTGGGTCTTAAAATGAACATGGATAAAACGAAGATCATGTCGAATATCCATGTTGTGCCCACCCCAATTGGAGTTGCGGGCTCGACTCTCGAAGTTGTAGACGAATATGTCTATTTAGGACAAGTGGTCCGGTTAGGCAGGTCCAATTTCGAGAGAGAGGTCAATCGTCGAATCCAACTCGGTTGGGCAGCGTTCGGGAAACTTTGTTGGGAGAAACGCAGACATGCGCCGCGCCTAGCATTTTTTGATAGCAATATCACATCTATGCGTACTGACGCGTCAAAATTGACAACTTCTTCTTCTACAATTTATATTTCGGCATGTGCTTCATTTTGTTGTAAATTAGTTAAAATAAATAGTTTTTCTTGAGTTCGAAGTCTTGATCTTGTTTATTTTAAAAAACTTCGCGACGTCTTCTCGTCCAAAATACCTCAGTGCCTAAAATCTAAAGTCTTCGATAGTTGTGTGTTACCAGTGATGACATACGGCACCGAGACGTGGCCTCTCACTGTGGGCCTCATTAAAAGGCTCAAAGTCACTCAACGAGCCATGGAGCGGGCTATGCTCGGTGTTTCCCTACGAGATCGAATCAGAAATGAGGAGATCCGTAGGAGAACCAAGGTTACCGACATAGCCCATAGGATTGGCTAGTTGAAGTGGCGGTAGGCCGGGCACATAGCTCGTAGAACCGATGGCCGTTGGGGCCGAAAGGTTCTCGAGTGGAGGCCACGTACAGGCAAGCGAAATGTCGGACGCCCGCCTACAAGGTGGACGGACGATCTGACTAAGGTCGCAGGAAGTCGCTGGATGCAGGCCGCTTCCAACAGGTCATTGTGGAGATCCTTGGGGGAGGCCTATATTCAGCAGTGGACTTCCTGTGGCTGATATGATGATGATGATGAACTTCGAGAGAGAATTTAATCGTCGAATCCAACTCGGTTGGGCAGCGTTCGGGAAACTTCGCGACGTCTTCTCGTCCAAAATACCTCAATGCCTAAAATCGAGTCTTCGATAGTTGTATGTTACCAGTGATGACATACGGCACTGAGACGTGGCCTCTCACTGTGGGCCTCATTAAAAGGCTCAAAGTCACTCAACGAGCCATGGAGCGGCCTATGCTCGGTGTTTCCCTACGAGATCGAATCAGAAATGAGGAGAGCCGTAGGAGAACCAAGGTTACCGACATAGCCCATAGGATTGGCAAGCTGAAGTGGCAGTGGGCCGGGCACATAGCTCGTAGAACCGATGGCGTCTGGGTCCGAAAGGTTCTTGAGTAGAGGCCACGTACAGGCATGCGAAATGTCGGACGCCCGCCTACAAGGTGGACGGACGATCTGACTAAGGTTGCAGGAAGTCGCTGGATGCAGGCCGCTTCCAACAGGTCATTGTGGAGATCCTTAGGGGAGGCCTATGTTCAGCAGTGGACTTCCTGTGGCTGATATGATGATGATGATGAAAGTAACCAAAATGAAAACGTATAGCTAAGCCTATACTTCCACTGTTCGTAAACATGCAACATTCGATGGTTAACAACTGCGGATATAATTTAACACGCCTAGACACCGAAACTCTATCTATCTCTTATCACTTTGAGGTCCTAATAACATTAAAGTAATTAAATTGTGGAAATTAGGTGAGCGACGATCCTGATCAGTCAGATCGGCTAAAACCTCCACCTAGCTGTCTTGTTGACAATGCTGGGGGAGAAAGTCAGTAGGAAGGTCTAGCCTCCTTCTGTGAACCCGTAATTGTGAAGAAGGCAGTAGAACGGGATCGAGAGAGGGCGGATTCTGTTCGGAAACGAATATGCCGAGGTGATGCTACACATCGTCTTGGATAGATATACTTTTAGACGAAGAAGAAACAACTTGGCACAGGACGAACCTCGGCGTGTTCTTTGTGATGTCCCGGAGTTTCTTCAAAGTGTCGATGGAGCAAGATGGGCTTTTTAGTCGGTAAAAATCCGGCTTTCCCGCCTAGTGCGGGAGGCTTAGAGGATTTATCCCATTAAAGACTCCCATCAAAAACAAAACTTATAAAAAAAGTCTCACAACTCAGTTCTTTTGCATTCAAAAGTTGTGAGATCCATGTAATACCAAGTCAGTTCATTGTTCAAGTATCTTGTGAGGAGCTATCCTGACTTCATAATATAGTGACCGTATCAATATTAAAAATCTTTTTGTTTAGTGTGTGCACCCGGGTGAAGTCGGGCCCGACTACTAGTATAAAACCAAAACAAATTAGGTATTTATTATTTATTGACTTGCATTACAATACATTTATTTATTTAAAAAAAATACAGAACTTCCAATTATATGAATCCATGAACATTTTATTACAAAAAATGAGCTTTAAATATGTTGATACATAAAAACTATCACAAAAAATATTGAAAACCTAAAAAAATAAAAGAAAAACATTTTTACGAAAATAAATTGTTCAAATTGCATATCTGGCTCCAAGGGATCGAGTCATATAATCGCGAGCCTTTATGTCCGGGACATCATTAGTTCTAATACTAAAACAGTATCCCAATGGCTCTTCATTCGAGAGTTAGTACTTCCACGTCCTTTATGTCGCTTTCCTTCGTCTCACCAGGCACGTAGAAATCTCTCTGCTGTTCTGTCACTTCTGACCATCCAGAAACACTGCTGTTCCTCTGAAACAATTTATTTCTACTTTCATCAATTAGATCAGTCCTCAATGTATCAATGTTATGAACGATTATTATTATTAAGTATGTCGGCAGTAGTAGGCAGGTAGTATGCGTGAGGTAGCTATCTGGGCGGACGTCGGATGTGAATACCATCCAGCTTTTGATTTAACGACAATATTATTCACCCAAAAAAACATTCATACATAAACTCTCGTGGTTTTTTCCCAGAAGGGGTAGGCAGAAGTTGCCCTAGTAGCAACCAGGACACCCACGTTTTGCCTTGTGTATTCCGTCCCACGATGTGATAGGGGGCAAGCTTATCGCCATATCGGCAACAAATTCCTGACTCCGGGCTGATATAATATTTTGCCCCTGAGCCTATTTTCTTTGAAACTTGTACGTTCCCGTTCTAGCAGACCGATTTGTATTGTAGTTTGATCTACAGCAAGCCTCTACTAATTTACAATTTAATTAGAATTATTTTGGAATCTATCAAGTCTTACTCTCTTATGTTTTTCTTCCTTCATTTCCAAAAGCAGTGATCGGAGAATACGATGCGCTAGAAATTCTCCAGTGCGGCGCACGTCTGCGCAGTCCACGTTTATGCGATTGTCGACCACCGCTTCTGCCAGGCCTTCCACGGCCTCACCCCATTCCACTGCAATATGCTCTACTCATTGATATATATTTCATTTTATTTAATTAAGGTACACCTGCAGCTTACACATTAACTTACAACATAATAACAGAATAAATATAATTGTAGAAATATGCAAGCCAATTACAGGTACACATCCATCCATCAGCCAAAGGAAGTCCGCTGCTGAACATAGGCCTCCCCCAATGATTTCCACAGAGACCTGTTGGACCTTTGAGGTATATACATACATCAAAATAAGTAAAATGCACTAGAGACTATGGAGATTGTTAATTACATTAATACCAATAAAGAACATGTAAGCATTAGAAAAAGGAAAAAAATAGACAAAACAATTAATACTACAATATATAAAAACAGACGCATTGAACAACCATTTTGTCTGTACTAAGACAAAGTGACTACTTTCCACCTGATAAATGCATTGCAGTCATATTTAGAGATGGTTTACTCTCACCGCTCGAAATTTATGACTGCCTGGTTGTTTCTAGGGACACGCAGGATTAAATTCAAACGCAACTCGGCTACGTAGGTCTATATAATTACAGTTATTCGCTAACAGGGCGGATAGGAATCCTTACATCAGCAGTTTGTAAAAAATTACGATTCACGATTCGTACACATAATATACCGGGTATCTCAAGACTGCTACCGAAAACGAAGCCGGGTGGTAGTTTTAGTGACTACAAACACAATGCAACTAAAAATTTTGCTAAGAAACGCGACAATTTTTTGAATATCGTTATTTTTGTGTGGTAAATCCATAGTTTTTGCTAAAATAATAATTTAAACTCTTTTATACCTTAGAGTCTTTATAAATATATTATTATACGAAAAGCTGCATTTACCATAAAAATACGAACATATAAAAAAAAATTACAAAAAAAACGCTTTTTTTTTCCAAAATTTTTTGTTTCTTTGTGTCTGAAGTCGCTTAAACTACCACCCGGCTTCGTTTTCGGTAGTAGTCTTGATATACCCTGTATTCATACTCATAATAATTCCATTATTATAAAATTTCATTATTATGAGTTCACAACTTGCTTTCCTGCCGCCGAATCTTTAAAACATCTTGTTAGTATTTTCACCAGCGTTCTACAACCCCGACACTTATCTTCTTAATTCAATGTTATGCGTAAAGTATTTGGAACTTACTGGGGTGTCTCATATGCGGCAGAGTCACTTTACCGACGGTGACGTCCATGCCTTTCTGCACGCGTTGGCTCACCATTCTCGAAAGCAGTTTCGCAGCAGTGTTTATCATCTGTAAGAAATGAAAATATTTTAGCACTTGGTTCGCATTATATCATAGTAGCAATAGCTAATTTGTTAAATTGCTAATTAAATTAGGGAATCTGAAAACTGAAGGAATTGACGAAAATTAGACAGAAAGATAGATTTAGCATGATAGTTATTAGAACATTGTTGATAAATAAACTGAGGGAAATCAGTTCACATCTTAACGATGATGAATAGATGTGTGATAGATGGGCATCTGTCACCATCAGAAACTTTGTTTAGATTCGCCTCCACCACCTAGTTATCCACCATAGAAGAAGATATTCAATACAGAATGGTATTGAAAATCTACTATTGGAAAATTAGGTATTGCGGCATTGATACTCGCGTAAATGGTATCATAAATTAAGTACCACTAATTATGGTAACAGTGCATGTTATCTATGAATTATAATAATCAGATTATAGAAGGAAGTGGCATATAAATTACAATAATGTCAAGTAGCGACCACTTGGTTTCTTGCGTTTGGGCCGTCAAGATGCGCTACCTAATAGTTATGCTTGCCCTCGGCCTTGGATGCGCTATGGGTAAGTTTGATCACAGTTGAAAGGAATCAATTAATTCATAGACGCGTTTATTGTTCATTGGCCTCAAATATGAGGTGTTTAAAATTTAGTCAACCTTTAACATGGTAGATAATATCTACCATCATTATATTAACTATTTTTGTTTAGACATTTGGGCATTATCGACTGATATTTTAATAGAATCAGCTCTTCTTCAGTTCTGAGGAAATCTAAGTACCAAGGAATTCATGATATTTATAGCAGTACTTATAAAATTTACAGTATTCATCACATTTTCTATTCATTTTTCAGCTGCCCCAGACCCAGCCTCCAGAATTATTGGCGGAAATACAACCTCGGTGGGCTCATACCCTGAAATTGCTTCGCTAATGCATCGATACTTTCTGTTGTGGTGGCCTCACGCCTGCGGTGGTACAATATTGACCTCTAATGCAATTTTGACTGCAGCTCACTGTCCTTAGTAAGTTAAATTTAAAAATAATTAATTTTAAAAAATAAATCTAAGCAGATTAATTTTCTTCGAATATTATGATGCTTTTTCTTTTTATCCATATTCAACCATTTCTATAGGTACTCTTGTCGTGTCGGGGAACTTCTGACTTGCTCCTTGTCGTTTTCTGTCGTAGGTCCTTTCATTCTCACACTTTTAGTCTATATTTTGTTCTTCTAACCCTCCTTACCATAACCTTTCTATAAAAATAGTATGTATAAATTTATATAAAATATATTTGTATGAAGTTGAGTATTATACCCCTGTCGGTTGTTTTCACAATGTCTAGATAAAATAATACCTGCGCTTAAGCTTGCTCGAGCAAAATATACATACATTCAATAACTAGTCCTGAAAATTAAGCGCATATTTCTATTTTAGCCAAGAGAGTCCAAGCAAATGGAGAGTTCGCGTCGGATCTTCTTATTCAAACAGTGGTGGGAGTATTTACGGTGTCAAGGAAATAGTTATTCATCCGCGGTTCAATTCAGCCACCAACAACAACGACATAGCCATTCTGCGTACCAGCTCCCGTATCAGTTTCTCCAGCGTGGTGAAGGCTGCACTCGTCGCCGGTCCCAATTTCAGCATCCCCGATAATAGATCAGTCAAGGCCGCTGGGTGGGGATCCACTCAGGTAAGCATAGTACTAATAATAGTATTTATTCGTATTGACACGACTGAGATTTTTTTATTGCAATGAATGGCGAGGCGAGCCAGCCGTTCGCCTAATGGTAAGCGATAAGACTGCTCATAAACAGTAGCAACGTTCCACTGCACTCGCCATCCTGAGACACAAGATATTAAGTCTCAATATGTCCAGTAGTTACTCTGGCTACAATGTCCTTCAATCCGAAACACAACAGTGCATTTACGCAGTGTTGTTTCACGGGAGAAATAGACATTGAGGTGGTATCTACCAAGATGGCCTCTCACAAATGAGAGACCTACCACCAGTAAAATGGGAATGGGTGCGATGCAATCTAAAAAGCCACGAGCGAAAAACGATATACATGATATTACACTTGATTCTTTGCTTCCTAGATGACGTAAAGCTAGCGCATTTGATCCAGACCTTGGCATTATATTCCAGCATTACCACGGGCATGTATGTGACAACAAACTTAATTTCAGTCCGGAGGTTCAACGGTGTCTCAGCTACGTCACGTAGAAATTTGGACGGTGAACCAAAACACATGCGTAACAAGGTACGCGAGTACTGGCTTGGTGGTGACTGAGGGCATGATGTGTGCCGGCTGGCTCGACGTGGGAGGAAGGGACACCTGCCAGGGGGACTCCGGAGGGCCCCTGTACTACGGCAGGGTAGTCGTCGGGATCACCTCATGGGGTATCCAGTGCGCACTCCCACAGTACCCAGGGGTTTACACTCGTGTTTCTAATTACGCTAATTGGATCCAGGTCACCGCTTAATTCACCAAAGACATGGCTAACGTGGTTTTTTATGAGAATATAATTGCTATAACATGATTTGTTTTTTATTATAAATCCTAGAACTAGTATAAATAGACATAATTTACACGCTCTTGGACAGGAGTCACTTTTTCACAACTTGAGAGTAGCTCTCTCTCGGGTTCGATCCCCGCAACGAAACAAATATTTGAGTGAACCACAGGTATTTGTTTCGGCTCTGGGTGTGTGAGACTGAAAAGCCTCTCGTAGTTCCTGATACCCACGACAACAGACTCGATCTTAGTATGGAGTCAGGACTATTGATGTGACTGTTGGGTGTATTTATTTATTCCTATGGAGAGGTCTTAGGATACAGTCCATTACTCGTGCTCAGTGCGAGTTACCAGACACATACCATAGAACCTCTCTATAGAAAATCTTTAGGCAGGGTCTCTCACGATGGTTTTCTACCTTCACAGTAATTTACCAATACTACTATTACACATACCTCAAGTAACTTCTTCCTCTCTGGCAGATAAGTACCGACTGCCACTGGATCGGGGAGATCCTCGACTCGGTCTGAAAACGTCACCTCCGCTAGCTTCGTCAGGGACGGCTGAAAAAGTAATTTGTAACATAGAAGTACCGATACAGAATGATAAACTATCAGCTGTTTAGTGTGTATTAAAACATTTTCGGGGGTAGCTGGCATATTCTACGTACACACATACATAAACTAACGCCTTTTCCCCAAAAGGTCTACACAAAGGTGCTACTAGGACACTCAATTTCGTCTTGTGTGTTCCGTCCTATGATGTAATAGGGGGCGACCCTATCGCCTTATCGGGTGCCAGGTCGGAGACTCCAGACTGGTAATCAATAGAAAAATCCAATATCACGTACCCCGATTCGGGATTCGAACACGAGACTTCAACGTTAATCTCAGCGTTAAGATTTCAGCGTTTTAATGCAAAATCTATATAAAACAAGCGGCCCGGCTTGGCTTTGCCCCGTCGCACGTACACTTTGTAGTAGACCAAATTCTGAATCTAAACCATTCCAAAATCACCTTAAAACACACACAAAAAAATCATCAAAATCTGTACAGACGTTTAGGAAGACTTCAATGACACACACGCACACAAGAAATGTAATAAAGTCATTTTTTTCTTTTACCCTAGGAATTTATTTAACACCGTACCAATACTATTTCTAAAGGTCAATTAAATGTCATGTACCACGGGAGTGGGTGGTCGATCCTTGACGCTCTTCATGTCTATATCAGTCGTGGTCTCGGCTGGAATGTTCACAATATCTCCGAACGCTATGGACGCGCCTCTCACGTTCACGTACTGGCGAGCCAGCTCGGCCGCCACTTGTATAGACCAGCGTGGCGTCTTCGCACTGATGGGTGAAGCATATCATACATACTTAGAAGTAGTTCATTTTAGATGTTTTACTTGTAGGTAATTTTAATCTCTATGATGGCTCTATATGGATCATAAGACTATATGGCCTACGGCCGTTCTCTATATACTATCTATCTTTAACAAGAGGTGAAAATGGATATCGTTACTATGTCGATACCACTGTATGCTTCAATAAACAAAGATAGACATACAATATTATCTTGCCTAAATATGTATAAATATATGCACCTTATCTAAATATCTCTTTCTTTCTTTACTGAAGCAAAAAATGTATCTAAATTTCGAGAGAAATCTCTTGTTAAAGATAGATAGATTATAGAAACCGGCCGCTAATCAATCTCAATCGTACTGTCGATTGTAGAGGAGGTCCGTGCCCTGCAGTGGAACGTAAGTATATTATGGGCTGATACAGAGATGTAATTTTAAATAAGGTAATCCTAGGAGTACGAATGTAATTTTTTTTATCGCAATTTTTGGCGATGCGACCATGCCGTTCGCCTGATGGTAAGCGTTACGACTGCTCAAGAACAGTAGCAAAACCAAACACGCCGAATTACAATGCAATGCCTGGCATTACACTGCGCTCGCCATCCTGAGACATAAGATGTTTATTCTCAATATGTCCACTAGTTACTCTTGCTACAATATTCTTCAAACCGAAACACAACAGTGCATTTACACTGTTGTTTGGCGGGAGAAATAGATATTGCGGACGTTCTTCGACTGAGAAAGAGAGAGCAAAAAATACAATAATTGGATATCTTACTCACATTTCACTTAAATTACGCCGAGCACTAAAGCTTGGTGCCTATTACAGATCAATATAGGGTGCCTTCTTTCTTTACTTCAACGTCTAATTGAGATAAATCAGAAAGAGAAGAAATACAATTCCTCATGTCCTTTTCACCAGGTAATCAGGAGTAGATATTATTCCGTCCTTACAAATCCTTCTCCAAATTCATTTGCATATTGCTTCCTAAATATGATGTTAGCTCGGTTCGACGGCGGCACACATTATATTTACACCGAGCACTGACGCGAAGCAACGATATTGTAAAATATCAGAAGTTAGAAAATAATCAGTGTATTTCTCCCAATCGCTCCCATAGATCAAAAATCTATATTGTAGGCTATACTAACCGTTTCTTGCCCGCATTAGGCCTGTAGTTCTGGAAGAAGGCGTGTGCGGCGCGCGTCTGAACCATTCTCTCCACATCGCGGAGCAGAAGGTGTACGCGACGACGAGCGAACTCCGTCACAGCGTTCTCTAACATCTGTTTAAACACGAATTTTATTTGGTTGGCAGTTTAGGATCGCGTGTTCTTATGTGAATTGGCTTGGGAGTTACTGGAGGTAAAATAATGTTGACGGGAATTTATAGCTTGGCACAAAAGACTGTCTTTATTGGGGGCGCTAAGTTTGAATTCATTGTATTCATTCAGAGCCTCCGTAGCGCAGGTGGTTAGACGCCCTGTAAATCGAGAGGCGGCGGGTTAGATTCCCGCACCGAGAAAAATGTTTGTGCGGCCCACAAATATTTCTTTCAGATCTGGGTGTTTGTGACAACGGAAAGTCTCTTAGTTACTGAAACGCACGATGCAAGAGATGATGTTAGTTTGGGTTCAGGCCTATATATGTGTTGTAGCAAAGCAACATAAAGCTTTCACCGATATTACCATTTAATTAGGAATTTAGGAATGCAATATATTACTAATGTTTTTCAATTGAACCGTCTTCACTGCTGCAATTGAAATTGTATACAGTAAAAAAATACGCAGCATCGAGAATCGTAAGCTTGGTAAGCTTGGTATAGTCAAAAAGTGTAGTATTTTTACTACGGTTTTGTTAGTTTCAATAATCTTGTTCTTTATCTGTCTGTCTATCGTCAGTCTGCAAACGATACTGGCACGCCAAGTGGCAACAGTACAGTTTTAAGCCATTGTGTATGGGGGTGTTGCAAATACGAAGACGAAAACTTATATACACAGTCAGGTCAGAAGTATTGTCACACAGTAAAAACTTTTCTTTTAGAATGCTGGCCACAAAAAAGTTTATTGCATTCGCATTTCGAATTGTTCATGAAAATAAAAATGTATATTTTTTAGAATTTTACTCATTTTTAAATATGGAGTGGACGCTTAAAGAAGACCGTGTTGCAGTTATTGCGTTGCATCGTTGCGGTTACGCGCCAATTCAAATTTTTGACATACTGAAAAATTTGAATATTACCAAAAGATTCGTTTATCGTACCATCAAACGATACAATGAAGACTCTAGTGTAGATGACAGGTCAAGAAGTGGTCGCCCTCGGTCTGTTAGGACTCCAGCAGTGATAAAAGCTGTGAAGGCGCGAATTCAAAGAAATCCCAAACGTAAGCAGAACCTTTTGGCCCTTCAGATGGGGTTAAGCAGAACCACGGTGAAAAGGGTGTTAAATGAAGACTTAGGGCTTCGGGCATATCGAAGAAAAACAGGACATCGTTTGAATGCTCGTCTAATGGACCTGAGACTGAAGAGATGCCGCGCTTTGTTGAAGCGGTACGCGGGAAAAAAATATCGGGAAATTCTTTTTTCAGATGAAAAAAATATTACCGTAGAAGAGAGCTACAACAAACAAAATGATAAGGTGTACGCACACAGTAGTGAAGAAGCAAGCAACCGTATTCCGCGTGTCCAACGAGGTCATTTTCCATCCTCGCTCATGGTATGGTTGGGAGTTTCTTATTGGGGCTTAACAGAGGTACATTTTTGTGAGAAAGGTGTAAAACGAATGCAGTTGTGTATCAAAATACAGTCCTGATGAACCTTGTGGAACCTGTTTCTCATACCATGTTCAATAACAGGCACTGGGTATTCCAACAAGATTCGGCGCCAGGTCATAGAGCGAAGAACACACAAGACTGGCTGGCGGCGCGTGAAATCGACTTCATCCGGCACGAAGACTGACCCTCCTCCAGTCCAGATTTGAATCCGTTAGATTACAAGATATGGCAACACTTGTAGGAAAAGATGTGCCCAAAGCCTCATCCCAATTTGGAGTCACTCAAGACATCCTTGATTAAGGCAGCCGCCGATATTGACATGGACCTTGTTCGTGCTGTGATAGACAACTGGCCGCGCAGATTGAAGGCCTGTATTCAAAATCACGGAGGTCATTTTGAATAAACTTTAGTGTCATAAGAATCTATGTTTTGTTAAGTTCATTTTGGTATATAAATGGTTACATAATGAATAAACTTGTTTCAATTATTTTATATTAAACATGTGACAGAATTTATGACCTGACTAGGTACATACATACGCAGATCAATTGGCCAAGATATAAATGACCATTAAATTAATTTCATTTCGCAAAATAAATTCAATTCAATACACATTCAGATACGAAAATAATAAACTCTTCAAAATAAAGAAGGTTGACAAGTCTATAGTAATGCATGCGAATCTCATAAGACCGTGTTGGGTAAATAACCAAAGGATCCATCATAAATTACAATAATTTTCATACTCTTTAGAAAACAATAAGATAATACTTACGTAGTAGACTTTGGCAAAAGGCAAACCCAGCTTGCGATAAGAAATGATGGCGGATGAAATATTGAAACATAATATTTTGGATTAATATTTAATGAAATTTCAGTCTAGATACCTACATTATGTAAAGCAAGAAACACTTATTAGTAGCCGCCATTATTACACGAGGCAACAAGTTAGTTAGAAACCTCTTATCTTATATTATATAGATCTGGCAAACGAGCCAACTGTTCAACACTAGGTCTAGTCTAGTCTAGACTGCACAGTGCTTACCTCAACAGGTGTATTAGTCAAGTAAACCGGCAAAAAGGAGAATACCCATTTATAGCATTGGCAAAAATACCGTTGATCCCGATAGCGGTACTGCTTAAAACGGTTTAAGTATAGAATTTTTTCATGGTTTGATTTAAAACGTTTCTCTGTTTTATCCCAGGCGACAGACTTTAATAAAATAAAGAAATTATTATCACATTTGTTCATTAAGCTGAAGACTATTCTTTTTATTGGACTTCGAGTTCATTGCTCCAAGAACTCCGGGCCTGGGTCGCATTTATGTTTATATTTATTGTAAATATATATTTTTCCATACACAAAAAAGTAGGATTCATCGGGGCACAAAAAAAATCGCACCGATATCTATTAAGTTTCATAGTAAAATGGGCATTCTCCTTTGCCCTCGAGTAAAGACGCGATAAGACAATAAAAGGATATATGTACCTAAAAGTATATAAAAAAAGAGCCAAATAGGAGTGTTCAAAGTGACAAGCTTTAATGACTATTGGATGCGATGAACCGAAAGATGTACAAATGGACCAGGGTACTTAGTGCTTTATATTCTCTGCCAACCCAAATGGGAGATAAGCATGAGTTTACCATTTAGTAAAACCGCTTTCCGAACCAGTTGGTAGATAAAAAATTTACTGAACCTGAATCATGCTGATCATTTTAATGGATTCACTAAATATTTTTTATTTTCATTTACCTCTTCGAGTAACTTGACTGGAGCTGATGGCAGAACAGTCTCCAGGTCCATGCGAGCCCTGGCCTGGCCCAGTGTCATGAGGGCATCTCCTTGTGTGGAGACTGCCGTAGCCATCGCCTCGGTCGCCAGCCGCTGCGCCAGTTCCGGACTCATGCCTTTAGCTCCACGCTTCGACTGTACAACAACAAATAGTGTTTACTATTTATTTAAAAGCTTTATTGTACACCAGTAACAAAAAAGAAATAAACAAAAATTTAACGAAAAAGAAAAGAGTACAATGGCGGTCTTATCGCTCGAGGCGATCTCTTCCAGACAACCAACCATAGGATGGATAAAACAGGGTTAGTTAGTTAGTTAGCTGTAGTAATAACTAGCTTGTGCATTGGTTGATTGGTTTGTTGTATTCGCATTGCATATTATGTTTCATTTTTTTATTTAATCATTATTAATAGCCTCTGCTAAACTTAAGCCAGCCCCAAAGGTTTCAACAAACGATATTGTTAATTAATTCCTATTAATTAACGAGTAGGTATAATATTTCAAAATATCTCATCACTTCATAAAATTGTAACATATAACATGTATTGTCACATTTTCCGCCTGTGTCTAGATATATAGTTGTTTTTTACGGGATCGAGCATCAATAATTTTCAAGCATTAAGTCAGTCCATTGCTGAACATAAATCTTCCTTTGCGTATATTAAAATCAATGCAAGTTTTCAATATTATACCTTCTCAAATTCAACGCCCATTTTCCTGACAAGTTGAGCCGCCTTCGCCGTGCCGCCGTGTATGAGTTTCCAGTTCGCCAGTCTGATTCGTTGCAACTCCAAATCTGTGTTGTACGCGTATACTTCTGCTTTCCTAGAAATCGATAAATAAGTCTTGAAGATAAAACACCTATGTGATTTAAGTACTTTACTAGTTCTAGTTTGGCTCAATAAAGTGAAAGCTAAAAACCTGGTGGCAACTCAAATTTAAACCAAATGGAGTATCTACCGTCAACATCGATTATCCTGTTGTCGGTCGGCACAATAATTTCAACCTTACGGAAAGTAGATACCCATATCAATAAAAATCTGATATTAAAGCTATTAAAAAGTATTTTCTATCAACCTTATAATTAGGCACTCGCAATTCGCTATATATTAAGTATGTAAAACACTACTATGTACTCACAGACAAACCAAGTAATTGGTTTTGTGAGACTAATTGTAATTTTTTTTGTTATATTGTCTTAATATAATAAATAAATTAAAAAAAAAACCCATACCCATAGAATGAATTCGAACCACACTTGTTTGTTCTTATGGTGGTATTCAACCATAATTTGCACTGATTACTATTTGGGTGAACACGAATTACATATTTCCACATGGTATATTATCTGGCGATTTTGTTAATAAACGCAACGCTTTAGAGAAACTGTCACAACGCGTCAGTTTTCTATAGAGAATAGTACTACCGTGATCAAGCCAAACTATTGGTACTGAAGCTCTGCTTTTTTTATAAAGCAATGAATAGTGAGACAATCATGCCATTCAATTACAAATCAATGTTGGCATTCTGCCACATCCTGAGACATAAGATGTTAAATCTCAATATATTCAGTAGTTAATCTGGCTACAACACAGATCACTCCCAATAGATACCTAATGCAAGGCAGCGGTTGCGCCCAACACATATAAGCTATCAGATAGATATAAACCGATGCCAAATGTCGCGTCATCAGTGTCGTCCAAGTAGTGGACCCGCACATGTCGTCGCACGTTAGCGAAAATTACATTTTGGGAACATAATATTACAGTTAATAATGATTTGTTCAATAAAGTGGTGTGCAAAAATCTCATAAAAATAAAGTATCCAAAAAAACGCAATAAGTTTTCATCGATAACTAATATTCTTTAAATTAATTTGGTCCCGAGCGAGCTCAATTGATACTGGTTATTGTATCAATGTCAAACAGTCGAGTTCGGATGGAGAATCAGCCGTCTCTTTTTCGCATAGCAATAACCGTAATAAGCCATCTTTTTTTGGCGAAATCACGCGTTCTTCTAGTGTTTGACGCATGTTTATAATATAATCCCCAGAAATATCGATATTGTAAAACAATTGTTAGGTTGATTAAATTATATACTGAATAATCAAAACGATTATAAAATTGTAACCTAAAAATAAAATTAGTAATGTTAAAATTAAAAGAAAATTAATCGAACGGATGAAGGTATAAAATTAAGAGTTGTTTTGACATTTGGAAAATATATAAATGAGCGGTTCTTTATTGGATGGCATTCTGGTTTGAACACGGAACAAGTGTGGATCTCCGAGGAAAACGGGAATACTGGTGAACGAGTACTCACTCGTGTGCCGAACGTACTAAGATTGTGATTTCTGGAGATATAAAAGTAAGTGCTAATTTAAATAAATTATAATTATATACACCTGAAATGTGAGTTTTATTACATTTCAGAAGTGGTATGAGCCCATATTTGAATAGTCATTTTTTCTTTATTATTTCTATTTTCTTGTTGTTGTAATTATAATAAGCTATCCCCATGAACAATATGTACCTACAATTGACGCATGTATATTAAATCTGAACATTTATATTGTAATTTTCATACAGTACAAAAACATGTAGCCCTGTAAATAAATAATTCTATAATCAGAACTAGCATAGCCTATTGAGCCTCGAACGAGAAAGTGTCCTGTGTAAGACTACCCTCTGTTTTTTTATTATTATTTTTCTTGTTGTAACTTGATAATGTGTAATTGATGTTTAAATATATATAATATAATATGACCTTTCATTTTCGGGACGTGAGAATGATGCCGCGCGATAACACTTCATACCGCCGATTAACAACGCCTGATCGAGAACAATCAGGCACGAGCCGTGAGTCATCCAGGCTCAATACGGGGCGAAGAGAGCAAGTTTTTCGCAGTCGCAGCAAATTACGTAGCGTCAATCAGGAATGTCAAGATTCTGAGAGAAGTCCAAGCCGTCAGGAACTGGAACGTGAAATCGAGCGAGAACGTGCTCGCATACGCGTACTGGAGGACGAAGTCCGGAAAAAGCGCAGTCAATCGCGGCATGTCACTACTAATGCTGCAGCTCGTGACCGAGAACATCGTCGGGAGCGGAGCACGGCTATTGGAGAAGAATTTAGCCGAGATCGCGTAGATAGGAGTCCTCATCAGGAATGCAGTCCGGGTGTACGACCATCAAGCAGTGCACGAAATAGGATGGACAGTATTCGAGAACCTCTAGCATCAAGGTCAGTCAGTCCTACTTTCACATCCAAAGACATTATGCATTTAATTAATTCACTGGGGCACCTTAAACGCCAGCCATCAAAAATAGCGACATCATTACCTAGTACCAGTAGTAGTGGCATGAGTCACAGTAACATTTTACCTGACTTTGACCCTTCATCAAAATCGCAACGTATTGATATATGGCTAAAGAAAGTCAACGAATGTGCTACTGTCTATGGATGGGATGAACGTGTAACAATACATTTTGCAATGCAGAAACTTCAGGGATTGGCCAAAACTTGGTATGAAAGTCTAAATTCTATATTATTTACATGGCATGAATGGCAACAAAAACTATTAAACGCATTTCCATACGAGCAAAATTATGGCCAATCCCTGGAGGACATGCTTAAGAGAAAAAGTAGACCTAACGAAGCTTTGGAAGTATACTACTATGAAAAGTTGGCTTTACTTAATCAGTGTAATATCGGAGGCAAACATGCAGTCGATTGTATAATCCACGGACTAACCGATAAAACTGTGAGGTCCAGCGCTAATGCGCTTCGTTGTACCCAGCCCGAGCAGCTTTTGCAATTCCTTATGTGCAACAAAGAAAGCTTTCAACTTGTAGATCGCATTCCGTTTAAAAGACCCCAAGCAGTTGAATCAAATTCGCCTAGATCCGTGAAGACTTTTACCCATAATAGTCAAATATATTGTTTTAATTGCAAGGAGAAGGGCCACCCGTACTCTAGGTGTCCTAAGCCTATTATTAATTGTTCAAAATGTCGTAAGGTAGGACACAAAACTGAAAGCTGTATGGCTCGTATAGAAAACAATGATAACAAATCTGATAATGTTCCTAAAACGATGCGCATCTTTACTACAGGGGCATGTGCAAAATTTGTTAAAGATAGCATAATTAAAGGTGTTCCCATTAAAACTTTCATTGACTTTGGAAGTGAAGTTTCACTGATAACTCATTCTGCGGCGTCATCTTTAGGGCTTATAAGTGATAACATTTCAATCCCTATGAGAGGTTTCGGGAATGACATTGTTTACTCCTTGGGCGGAGTCGTGATAGATCTGAACATTGATGGCGTCAATGCTAGGCTTCCGTGTCAGATAGTGAGTGACCACCTTTTAGATCTTCCGATACTGCTAGGGCAGACATTTACTGAGCAACCTCATGTCGTGGTGTATAAGAATGCAAAAGATTTACAATTTTACGATTTACAAAGAGAATTACCATTCTTAGAAAACGATCAAGTTAACGAGAATTCTGTACATGTTTCGGTATTTGCGAAAACCATTGTCTGTGGTCCAGCATCAATTAGATGTAACACTGATCCAGTTAGAGAAGGTTCAATAATGTTGAACGACAAGGTAATGGGCGAACCTAAGAAACAGTTTATAGTCCTTGGTGGTCTCCATCAGATAAAGAGTGGTATTGTCAATGTTTGCGTCTTCCCACTATCTGGGCAATGTGAGCTTCATAAATTCATGAAAATAGGTAGAGGTACTTATGTCCAGGTAGTCCACCGTGTACAAGAGTTGTCTATGTCCCCAACGACATTAAATCAATGTATAGACGTGGATAAAGTCAATGTTTGCAAATCGGTAGACATCTCGTATAAGCATAAACTATTCGAGCTTTTAAATAAATCCAAACATTGTTTTGCGTCATCACTAAAGGAGCTTGGTTGTACTGCTATAGCCGAGATGAATATACAATTAAATAATACACAGCCTATCGTATATCGTCCCTATAGATTATCGCACAAAGAAAGAGAGCGAGTTAGAGATATGGTAGAAGAAATGATGGACGCAGGCATTATAAGGGAGTCAGTCTCAGAATATGCGAGCCCCATCATTTTAGTGCGCAAAAAGGATGGTAGTACAAGGTTGCGATTGATTAATTGAACTCTGTAACAATTAAAGAGCGATACCCGATGCCAGTCATCGACGATGAAATCGCTAGACTTTCTGGACAGGCATATTTTGTGACGCTGGATTTGGCATCTGGTTATTACCAGGTGCCGATTGCAGAATCATCAAAACAGTTGACGTCGTTTGTCACCCCGGATGGCCAATACGAGTTTAATCGTATGCCATTCGGGTTGGCAAATGCGCCAGCAGTGTTCCAGCGTATGATGAATAGGTTCTGCTAGGTTCTCTGAAGCAACGGCATACATTGACGATATCCTCATATATGGCAGGGACATAGACGAGTGTTTGGAAAGGTTGGAACGAGTGTTACAATTAATTGAGAAGGCAAATTTGACTTTAAATTTAACTAAATGTAGATTTTTGCAAAACAAAATAGATTATTTAGGATATGAAATTAGTTCTTCTGGAGTACGTCCCGGAGATAAGAAAATTCAATCAGTACAGGATTTTCCCTGCCCAACAAATCCGCATTCAGTACGACAATTTCTCGGATTAGTGGGATATTTTCGTAAATTTATCAAGAATTTTGCTGCCATTGCTTACCCCCTAAATAAATTGCTTAAAAAGGATGTAGTTTGGTCTTGGGAAAAAGAACAAGATGAGGCTTTCTGGTTGCTTAAAAATGAATTAATACAGAGACCTATACTCACCATTTACGACCCAAACGCAGATACGGAATTACATACGGACGCCAGTAAAATCGGATTAGGAGGCATACTATTACAACGTCAATGCAATGACAGGTCATTTCGACCTGTGGCATATTATAGTCGACAGACTTCTCCAGAAGAGAAGAATTTTCATGCATTTGAACTCGAAACTCTAGCAGTTGTTTGCTCACTTAAGAAATTTAGAGTTTATTTGTTAGGCCAGCGTTTTAAAATTATCACGGACTGCAGTGCTTTGCGTTCAACATTCTCCAAGCGAGACTTGATTCCGCGCATTGCCCGTTGGTGGTTACACCTACAAGAATTTAACTGCACTATAGAATATAGGGCTGGAACAAAGATGTCACATGTGGACGCTTTGTCACGTAATCCGCTTAATATTCCCGATGAGACTCATGAGCCAGAAACATACCCCAGCGTAATGATGATCAGTGACGATGACTGGTTACAAACATTACAGCTAGGTGACAGTGAGCTAAATCGTATTAGAGTCATTCTATCCTCAAATGTCGATCCTGAGGGACTAAAATATATTAAAGATAATTATGTTATTAAAGATAACAAGCTCTATAGGTGTGTTGATGGGGATAAGCAAAATCTACGATGGGTCGTGCCGAAGGGCGCAAGATGGCAACTCTGTCGTCTCAACCACGACGAAATTGGCCATTTTGGCATAGAAAAGACACTGGAGCGTATTAAAAGAACATATTGGTTTCCTAAAATGGCTAGATTTGTGAAAAAATATGTCCAAGCTTGCATAGAGTGCGCATACACTAAAAAGGTTACTAGGAAAGACGGGTATTTGTACCCAATAGAAAAACTAGAAATCCCTTTTCATACCCTACACGTTGACCATCTCGGGCCATTTGTTAGATCGAAAAGAGGAAATTCCTATCTTTTAGTATTAATAGACGGATTTACCAAATTTATTTTTATCCGACCGGTACGAAACACTAAAACTCAAACGGCCCTACGCGTTTTCGAAGACATTTTTTATACCTTTAGAAACCCAGACCGGATTATTAGCGATCGAGGTACTTGTTTCACCTCACATGCGTTCAAACGTTTTTGTTTAAATAAAGGTATTCGTCACGTATTAAATTCCGTTGCCAGTCCAAGATCTAATGGGCAAGTAGAGCGCTACAACCGTACCATACTTGATTCATTAACTGCCCTTAATCTTAACTGTGATGAGAAAGACTGGGACGATAAAATAGGAAGAATTCAGTGGGGTTTGAATAATACTCACCAGAAGACTACCGGTAAAGCCCCCGTCGAAGTAATGTTCGGATCTAATTTCATTTCGGAAATAAATCCTATGATGAATGAAGTAGTTAACGAAACCCGAGAAAATTGTGATTTGGGAACTATACGCGAAACCGTTAAAAACCGAATAGATGAAGAACAGAAAAAGCAAAAGAAATATCACGATAAAGACCGGTGTCCTGCCCGAACATACACTGTGGGTGACTTGGTAAAGATAACTAAGACATGTTTTAAAAATGACGGGAAAAGTAAAAAGCTTCTTCCTTCATACATAGGTCCCTATAGAGTCGTGGAAGTGTTAGGGAATGATCGATATAGACTGGCTGCCATTTCAGGGTTGAGCACATCGAAAAACAATCGCAAGACCACAGTAGCAGCTGCTCGCATGTTGCCTTGGGTACATATCGCGGCACTTAATGTAAATGAAAACGATGATGATTGTGCAAAAGATGATAGTACTGATGAAGATGAGGATGAAATGTAAGATTTATATTATTATCGATTTGATTTTTTTTTCTCTGTCTACTATTTTGTACTTACTTTCAATATATCAACATTTTATTTTAATTTCAATGTGTCAAAAATATATAATTTATTGATTGGGAATATGTGTATATATGTATGACCTATGAATTACCTATATTTGTGAGAAGGAAGGGTTCACAAATATAATAGTTTTAAGTTTGTCATATCTGTGAGAAGGAAGGGTTCACAGATATGTCTTGATACCACTTATATTTGTGAGAAGGAAGGGTTCACAAATATAATAGTTATAAGTTTTGTCATATCTGTGAGAAAGAAGGGTTCACAGATATGTCTTGAGACTACCTATATCTGTGAGAAGGAAGGGTTCACAGATATATTATCCTGAGATCACTTATATTTGTGAGAAGGAAGGGTTCACAATCAAAGTAATTTCATGAATATGTTATGGAGAAATTATGATGAATGATTCACAAAACCGAGTGTTAGGTTGTTGCGCATGAGGACCTGCGCTTGGTCAGGATGGTCGAGTGTTAGGTTGATTAAATTATATACTGAATAATCAAAACGATTATAAAATTGTAACCTAAAAATAAAATTAGTAATGTTAAAATTAAAAGAAAATTAATCGAACGGATGAAGGTATAAAATTAAGAGTTGTTTTGACATTTGGAAAATATATAAATGAGCGGTTCTTTATTGGATGGCATTCTGGTTTGAACACGGAACAAGTGTGGATCTCCGAGGAAAACGGGAATACTGGTGAACGAGTACTCACTCGTGTGCCGAACGTACTAAGATTGTGATTTCTGGAGATATAAAAGTAAGTGCTAATTTAAATAAATTGTAATTATATACACCTGAAATGTGAGTTTTATTACACAATAATGTAAATTAATTTTATTAAATGACAGTCACAAAATATATTGGTTTAAATAAAAATTGCAAATTACCATAATTACGTTATTTTATGTAATTTGAAATAGTTAAATTTGTTAACAAGGTACTTTTACAATATTTTTTTATTTATCTTTGGCGTAATTAAATTTCCTTTTTTCCCTCTAGTTGTATACGTTTTCAAATATAATGGGAGGGTATTTATCATAAGTTTTAGTATACTAAGTTTATTGAGAATCAGTAACACAAGCTATTGCACTAATTTTAACATACGTTGTATATATCGTCTCAAAAACATTCATAGTTCGTCAAGTGGGTTTCATCGTCACTTGTCGATATTATATTTACTACAGCCGCCGTCAGAATTCAAGAAACGGTATAAGTTATTGTAGCCCTTTAGGGCGTGAGGTTTAGTTATTTACTATTTCATATTTATATCTGATCTTTTATATCAACACACTTAATTTGGGTATTTCGCCATTATGGTATACAAAAATACACGGTGAATAATATAAATAAAACCGTTACATACTAAAGTATAAATCTTAATCCTATTTTATTCGTAGTTAGCGGTTGCCGTTTGGTATAATTTATCAGATCAGGCCGGTGAAAAAATATTATCAAACATTTAACAAGTTGGTAATTAAGTTATAGAAGCGATCATAACACATGAACTTACTGGCAAATCGAACTATCGATAATTTTTTTTATTTATCGACTTATGCCTCATCTCTCCAGTGAAGTCCACGTGACCGCGCTGCAACCCGCCCACCCCCCGCGGAGTTCCCTTCGTTGGCGTTTTCGGTTCAAAACAAAACTATCGTAATGCGGTATCTATTGGAAGTGATCTGTGGGCTACAATGAGCCACAGCGTATCTTAAGCGCATTTTAATTTGTTGGATAAGTAATTAATTCTTTTTAAGGTTTTATTTAAGGTCATGGTACAAAAGTCGCCAGACCTGTTTTAGGTAATTCCGTTTTATAGCTTTTTAACATGCTATTAAAACATGCTCGGTATAAATAAGCATTAACAAGAGTGATTGTGCGAGTTAATGGTCTTCAATTGTAGCAATCCTTTTAGCTTAGAAAACATCTATAAGTGACATGTCTTTGATTCATCAATGGAGTGAAGAACCAACGTTCCGCGTCATATTTAGCTGCCTACATTCGGGCAAAATAAAAAAAGCATACGTTTGTACACCAATAAAATGATAGAAGTACCACCATGAAACCCATACTTCGTAGTATTTTCGTTCGATTATTTGGGCCCATGTTGCCTACCTGTAGTCTTAATTATATGGATATAAAAATTACTTGGATCTCCTCATTGCTCCAGCTGTCATATCCTCTGTGTAGAGTTTGAGGAGAAGTGCCTCTTCTTGCAACTTCTTATTCTGTGCATCCACTCGAGCTTGCCACTTCTGGTTCGCCTATATAAATTAAATATGCAGTATGTATCTATTGACCAATCTATTGAAATCATATATCTACAGTTATCTGTACTGCTGTGATGAGACACTAATATCAACCAAGTTGCTACTGTTTTTGTCATGCTAATAATAAAATAGTATATTGTTCTGACGATGTCATTTTTACTTGTGCATTGAAATTAGATGTCACCTTCATCACTTCGTTGGGAAAGGTTAAATTTGTGAAAGGTTAAAACAGCCAGTACATATACATATTACGTACCGTCAAACTTAGCAATATTAATGGAGGAGTGAATGAGAATGGAACGAGTTAAATGAATTATTTGGAATACACTACAAGTGTTGCTGAAATTTAGAAAAAACTACGTATCATATTATTTCAATCTCTATGTCAATTTCCTATGGGGTCAACAATTGGCGCTATTAATACGGCAATTAGTACTCAATAAGGAAATCACTACAATACCTCTTCTTCGAGCCTTCTTTTCTTTGCCTCTCGCTCTTGCTTCAGCCGGTTCAATCGCTTCTTCTCGTTCGTTCTCCACTGTCGGACCATGGTTATTTTCCGCCGTAGTTCCATCTCTGCCGCCGCTTGGACCCTTTGCTTTATGCGGTTCTGCTTCTCCCGCGCCCTCGCCGCTCGATCTCGACGTTGCTTCTCGTTGAATTCCGCTAAGTACTTCATCCTTGCTCGAAGTTTCTTCTCTTGTTCCTTGGCTCTATAAATTAATAATAACTCTACACATTGTTTGCATTGAATCTCATTTCTCTTTAGATCCCTTCCATGCTGAGTCAACAAAGTATTCTGAGCAAGTACAGGTTTGTAGACTCTATATACGATTGAAATACTCTATGAATACTCACCGGTTTCTTTGTACCTTGAAATAAAACATTTTTAACGGATCGCTCATTTGGTTTAATTACAGTTTTCGTGGTCACGGAGTGGACTGAGGTATTAGTCATAAGCTCAGTGACTGACACAATTTAACTACTCTTAATTAACTATTATTAGATAAAATATTAAACCATATCTGAGATAGAATCCGAAAAATTAGTTGTATTTCAGCGTTTAATATTCAATATAATTTTTCGTTGTAAATTTAAAGGAGCAGTAGTAGTAGTTAGCTAGAAATGCATACGTCATATTGAAATATCATTATGTGGTCTGGCATAGATTCATTGTACCTGATAATTATACAAAATTTTTTTTAGAATTTACCTACATTGGTTAAAATAAAGAAAAACATTCTGTAAATTGAGTAATTTAAGCGTTCCATATCTCCACAGCTGGATGGGAATTATTAAGAATGAAATGAAAGTGAAGAAAAAAAATTCTAATGAAGGCGGTGGAGACAGGTTGCTTATTCACGTAAAGGGCGGCGAGGTAAATTTTCCTAGGTGAGCGTTAAGCGCTCTTAAAGACTCAACTGGTAGGGTGATTTTAATTAGAAAGCTTTTGAACTCTCCGGACGCTTTCCATTAATTAATGACTGAAAATTTAAGAAAAAAAAAACTACTTAATAGGTACGCGCACTCATTTATAGGCTAAGGGGGCCGAGTACTGAAAGTACGAAGATTGTTTAGTTTGTATTTTTATAGTATTTACTATATTTATATATTGGCTGCCTCCGTGGCGCAGTTGATTATGAAACGAGAAGTTGCGGGTTCGATTCCTGAACAGAGAAAAATGTTTGTGGGATCCACGACATTTGTGTCGGGTCTGGGTGTTGTTAGACCGAAAAGTCTCTCGCAGTGCCGGTACCCACGACACAAGACTCGGTCTTAGTGTGGGGTCAGGACTATGTATGAGTTTGGTATATTTTTTGATGGTTTAAGATTCATTTATAGTATTAAAGAAAACTATAAAGTCAGTACATTTTCGAAACCGTTTCTTCTGTATTCCAGAACCGCATAAACAAAAATAGCTGTAAAATTTCTAACATTGTAACCGTCTCAAGACGCTTCAAACACTTGCATCTTCAATTAAAACACAACAGATATCGCTGAATTGTCAAACAGTAGTTCCGTTTTGTACAAATGTAAATTGTCAGTATACAAGCTTGATGAATAACGTGCCATATGGTTTATGCAAATGCAACAAAGTTTGCCATTGCGGTACGAAGGCTTACCAAATGCGCGCGGGCGGTCGACAAACAAGATGCCGTGCTGACTGGTGATAATCTAGGAAAGGTTAATATACTACATGTAGTTACATACCACTTCTTGAATCCCTTTTTTTTTAATGAGGTTTTATTTCTTAGTAAACAAAATATTTTATTTATTATTAGTAGGTATTCGGGATAAACACGAAGGCGCAAAATGTACCGATCATACAAATGCGTCTGATACGTACCAACGCTAGAGGCAGTGTATAAAATGTATGCATGATCCGCAGATTTGTTTTGGAAACATTTTTGAAAAATGTCGTGGGATGCTTTTGAAACTGAGCTACTAGATTATAGAATACGCTTGCTTGGCTTATAGAATGATCAGTGAATTTAGGTTACTATGTTTTTTTTGAAATTGCTTTGAATGGCGAGATAAGCATGCCGTCCGCCTGATGGAAGGCGATGCGACCGCTCATGAACAGTAGCAAAACCAAACAACACCTTGAATTACAAAGCAATGCTTGGCATTCCACTGCGCTCGCCATCCTGAGGCATAAAAGGTTGAGTATCAATATGTCCAGTAGATACTCTGGCTACAATGTCCTTCAATCCCAAACACAACAATGCATTTACACTGCTGTTTGGCGGGAGAAACAGACATTGCCGTGGTACCTACCCAGGCAGCCTTTCACATTTGAGAGACCTTCCACCAGTGAATGTCAACCTGTTTGTGAACTCAGCCACGAATCATCCCATTTAACATGGAAAACGATCTTATTCAACACCATTTTCCATTGAATTTCATATCTACACTGTCGAAGAATTTGAAGACATGAATCATCTTCAAACTAAAAGGCAAATACATACAAAAGCGAATTTGTACAAGTGAAATTTACAACGCAAGACTCAATCAAAGGAGACAGTTGCACTCGCAGTTTCCACAAGTTGCAATTTGAAATCTTGTTATGCTTGAGCTGAAATTCCGCGCCCGATCTCGTTCCCGTTTCGTACAGTTTAAATTAAATAATAAAAGCGTTTTAACGTCACCAAATGAAATTTGCGACAATCGTTTGTGTATCACAGGCTAAGTTTCGTCTTGAACATTTGCTTTTAAATTCTTTGTAAAATATGTTGTCTAATAAGCAAAGGACTTTTGAAACATTATATTCGTATTCTATTCGAAAAATCTTTCTAAAAGCAACAATAATATTTAGGTAGAAGACTATTCTTACTTAGAAAAAGTCTGCTCTTTCAGAGTTCACATTATAAATAAAATTTTGCATGTACTAAAATCAACACTACCAAAAGGTTCCAAAAGAACAATGGCAACTGTCCATACATTATTTTTATTGACATTAAAATTAAATGACTTAAGATGAAAAAAATATCGTTAGCCTGAGAGTTAATTTCTAATTTAATATGTGTAATAATTGTTGTTAAAGAAACAGGGGAAAAATTGATATTCACAATGTATTCACATCAGATTTTTTGTGTTTGCACACCTACGAGTAAAATGGCTGACCGTACTATGAAGTATTGTGTTGTCAGGAATATCATTTTATAATAAATAAAAAGTATAATAATACACCCGTTTTATTAGTATCTTGTGTTTTTATTTATATTAGCCTAAAAAGTATATTTACACGTATCATTAATAATTACAGGTGATCTGCCGCAGTCTCAGTTGACAGTTACCTTTAATTATCAACATCTTTACTATAAATCAATCCAAGCATTAAAATAAGATCGATGATCATAACAAACGTAACATATCACACACAGTAAATATAAAAGTCCGTAACAATGCACAGCAACGCAGTAACAGGCTCCTTATTCCTCAATTATTGTTGACTCAGTCCGTACTAAATATTTATCAACAATTCACGCAACGGAAACGTCAAAAGTCTATTTTTTTTGCTGGGTTATCTATATCAATCGTCAATCGATTGCTTTATGTATGAATCTTCTGGCCAGGCTCATATCATACTTTGAATTTACTTATTATTTAATACAGATAAAATATTTGTGTTGTTACTATTTAATCAAATAAAATATCAATGAAGTATAATTATTTACAAAATTAAAATAATTGACAAATTGCGGGAGTTTGCCAATAATAAATTGAATGACAAAGTTATCTCGAATAATCTTGCAAATAACAGTACTTTACTAGATAGCAAACTACTTAAGTCGAATAAATATAAAATGGCAACACTTAGCCAATTATAGTTTATAAATCCGGAATTACTCAAATGGCTTTCCATTTTAAAGGTTTTTTTTTTCACCCGCTTTGTATAATTCTTATGACTATTTGAAAAAATGTACAAAAATATTGGAAATTGTTTTGTATATATGCCACTTTAAGACGCTCAAATTAAGATGAATCGAAAATTCGCCATTGTTCTTTGTTATTTATAACATGTCGCTATAACAGAGGCGATATAAGAAAATGATTAACAGTTGAACAAATAGAAAATAATACGCGTAACCTATCTCGAGCGTTAATTTGTACTACGGACTTGGGTAAGTAGATTTTTGGGGCCCTGAATATCTAAAATAATTCACTTTTTAAATAATGTGTGTTTGTTTGTCTTTTATGCTTTATCTTAGCATTATGGCGATGTTTTAGAGTTTCTTAGCAATATTTATAATAGGTATCAGGGTTATAATTTCGTAATTATTGTTTGATGAAAATTATCTTTTAAATAATTACAGGGCCACCAAATTTCCTAAAACCAAATATTGAATTTTGGGATCATATTAAATTACATTTGAACTTCCTCTATCTACAACAAAAAGTGTTTAAATCAAACTGGATCCAAAGTCGCTGCCTCAGTCAAATACCCCCCTGGCAGTTGCACAAATAAGGCCCAGCCTAGGAGCTTCGTAAGGCAACTAAATGAAAATAAAGTGTCACCATTAATCAGTGGCGAGCGGCTCACGTACCGCCCGTGATCCCAGCAAGGCCTTTCCACGCCTAAATATTCAACAGACACTCATTAGTCTGCACAATAAATGAATACACCCTTCTGAATGGCGAATAAAAACTAACTACGGTCGAGAAATTGAGTTTGTTCAAAACTGTTAAGTAGGAGGTCCTAGAGAATTCTGTAAAATTCTGTGTTGGAAACTTAAGGGCTTTTGTCTTAGTAATTGTGTTGAATTTGATTTTTACGTCATTTTCCCCTTGACATTTTAAACATTGTTATAAAATTAATATTTGAAACTTAGGGAACTATGATGCAATATTGACGGCTTCAGACAATTTTGGTCCTAAGAGAGCCAAGTAATAAAAACTTACAGTCGCTTTTTCTCTGCCCACTCATCAGCGTGTTCTTGGGCCACCCTCTCCAAGTGCTCCCTGGCCTTCTCCGCCTTGGTGAATACCTGAAGACGCCGTGCTACGTCCACTTCCACGCGCTTCAGCGTTAGATCATCTCGGGCGCGCTCGTCCTGTCAACATATCAATCCTGTCTAAAATACTTACGAGGTTTATTGCTGTCAAATTTGTACCCGTGTGCTGTAACTCGCCGTATTCACGAATCAGTGTCGTTTATCCGTTTTCTTCTTTTAGTTTATGTGGGAAGAATCAAGAAATATTACATTGCACTAATTAAATTACACATAAGCAACATTCGTAACAGTTGTACAATCATTCAAACAAAAATATTATTTACAGATTTTATCTCGGATTTGGTTTCATTTTTTAACTTCCCAATTCCCAATTTTGATTAATTTACAGCCTTCGTGATCACGGAGCGGACTAACTAAACCAAACCCGCGATAAAATCCATAAATAATAGTTTATTTTCAATGTAACATTCGCGTAAATCTAGGAAACCACTTGTGTAATATTATTACAAATAAACGTCACCATCTTCTTCATCTCCATATGAATTCGATCCATGAACTGGTTGTAAAGGTATTTCCTGTACTGATTGAACTCTTTGAGCGAGCACACCGCCCTTCCCTCCTTGGTGCAGAATCCTAGCTGCTTCATGCGTCTCCGCGCTGGCTTCTGTGCGAAGTGATGTGCCAGATGTGGGTCGTGCATTGGCACGTAATCGTATGAAACGTTGTTACAATACGGGTCCGTTAGGTCGAATGTCGGTTGCGGACCGCCGCTGCCGAGACCTAGGCGTCTCACCTGAAATATTTATTTCTGTATCAGCCCATATACGTCCCACTGCAGGGCACGGGCCTCCTCTACAATCGACAGTACGATTGAGAGTGGTTAGGCCATATAGTCTACCACGCTGGCCTAGTGCGGGTTGGCGGACTTACATACCATAGAAATTTTTATAAATCGCTATGGTATGCAGGTTTCCTCACGATGTTTTCCTTCACCGTTTTAGTGCGTGGTGATTGACTAAGTCAGAGGTGTGCCCTGGGATTCGAACCCGCGACCACCGTGAACATGTTGGCAGTCGCGTCTAGTCCGTTTACCAACAGGCCACCATATAAATTATTTATGGAACATCACATACAGTAATAAGACAATAAAATATACAGGGTATATCAAGACTGCTACCGAAAACGAAGCCGGGTGGTAGCTTAAGCGACTTCAGACACAATGCAACAGAAAAAGTTGCAAAAAAAAGCGACAATTTTTTTTTTATTTTTTTTCCTATGGCCATATTTGGGTGGTAAATACATTTTTTCCTAAAATAATAGTGTATACCCTTTTATTTATAAATACTCTAAGGTATAAAAGAGTTTAAATTATTATTTTAGCAAAAACTATGGATTTACCACCCAAAAATGACGATATTTAAAAAATCATAAAAAATCATTGTCGCGTTTCTTTGCGAAATTTTTAGTTGCATTGTGTTTGTAGTCACTAAAACTACCACCCGGCTGCGTTTTCGGTAGCAGTCTTGAGATACCCGGTATGACAACACGTTTAAATAAAGGTTTATTGGAGGTCTTATCGCTTAGCGCGATTTCTTCCAGACAACCATTAGATGGACTAACACCCGTATTCTAAGACGTTTCCTCGAATCTTCCTTAACCTTATCTCTGTCGAGATGACGTTTAAAATGAATTCGAGGAATTCTCGAATATGGTATCCTTAGTTAAAAATATATCTATTTCCTAGAGGATCAAGTGAGTTTGAGTCGAGGAAATACGTCATCAAATACGTCATTGATGTGTTAATAACAAAGAGTAATTACCTCTAGAGAAATTCACGCTGTAACCGCACATGAGACATCAATAGCTATTAGTGATGTAACGAATGTTCGCATTCGCATTCGCGAATCGCGAATATTCGCATATTTTTTGACATTCGCATTCGCATTCGTATTCGCAAGAAACGAAGCGAATATTAGGCGAATGTTTTTGACAAATAAAAAGGAAATTTATACAAATTTTGATGGTACTGGATAAATAATACAACTATTATAATTAGCGTATTCTTTAATTATTTATAATATTGATAATATCTACGTTTCGTAAGTCTTTTGACTGTACTTATGAAGTTATAACTTCTATTTTTTTTTTAATAAAACCAAATGTTATTTACAGTTATAAAAAATAATCAACCAAAATTAAACATTTGATATCCAAAATGTTATATTTTTAAAATCTTCATCTTCAATAATTTTTCAATGCAATTAATAAACATACTCAAGAAAACAAAATAATAAATACCTACTTGTAAACAAAAATAACAATTTCTTCCGTACAATTAAGAAAACAATATTTATTTGGTTTTAAACATACAAAGTTTTAATGTCTACATTGATAATAATTAACCTTTGGACTTATTTTAAATATTTTTCTATTATACTTATATTTATTTTATGTTTCTATGATTTAAACTTTAAAGATTATAATTAAATGGCAATATGTTATTAACACAGTTGACTATTTCTGGCTTCCTAAACTTAAACTCTCCTAACTCTAATTCTTAGTAAGTAAATCTAAGTGAAGGAATGTTACATTTCAAAAATAATAATTTTGAGGCTCTTTCTCCATGCAGCTTGTTACGTTGTGGTGTATAGAGTAATCCAGATCCACTGAAAACTCTTTCACTGGGCACACTTGTGGGTGGAGTTGGTAAATATTCTCTAGCTAACGGAGAGAGAAAACCAAATTTTTTTATATTACTCTTCCACCATAGAAGAGGATCTTCTTCATTTTCAATGCGCTTGTCCATCACATATTCATCAATTATTTTTTTTATTGAAACTTCTTTAGGGTTTGGAATTGGATCAATTTCTGTTTCTTCTTCGCTTTCACTGGAATATAACATAATTTTCATAGTTTCTCTTAACGATACAGATTTATCTGAATAATTGCCATATAAAGGCCATTGCTATTGCCATAATAAAAGACAAACACAGTAATACTAAATTAACTTCAAACAAAATAAACAAATAATTTCTAACGACTAAATTTGTTCATTCAACCTGTCAAAGCACGGGCCCGGCCGGCTCGACATGCTCGACTATGTTCGTATTAAACATGGCTGGCCCGAATTGTTGCGCGCCAAATTTGAAAAACAACATTCGCATTCGCATTCGTATTCGCGAATGTTAGCTATGAATATTCGCATCCGCATTCGCATTCGCGAATGTGAGAAAACTAACATTCGTTACATCACTAATAGCTATATCTAGCAACACAACAAAATAAGCGCCATATTGTGGCCATGAATTAAAATAGACCCTATTTCAATAATGTTAGGTTGCTTTATTGCTTGAACGAAGTCGCTTTGTTCGGCGAAGTTCTTTTTTCGCCAAACAACAAAAAGCGGCACGTCACATGAAATAGAACATTATTTTGCATCTCATTCTGACATAAAGAAATTCGTATCGGTGTGTCTCATTTTTGCGATGTACAGTACATTTCGGCTCTCTCTAGAGGTAATTACTCTAAGGTTAATAAGGTACAGATTTACAAAAACTATTTGACATTTCAATATTATGCTCACTTGAAAAATGACAGTGAAAATTTGTCATGTAAATGCATCTATATCAATGTTACACTAGATAAGACGTTCTTTGTAACAAACGTGTCCCACCAAAGTGCGGTGCATGCACCGCACACGAATCAGTCTGCCGCGTGACGGCCGCGCAATAGTACGCCTCTTTGTTTATATTTATAAGTAATTTATTTTGACTTTTCCCCGTCAAACCGACAGCGAAATTTTCTTAAGTTACAATATAATTAAAGAATACAACGTAAGTTATATAATATTGCAGAATAATGCCGATAATACAGATCTTTTATTTATTAATGGATTAAATATATTTTAGAGCTCGTTAAAATACAAGGTGAGCTCCTTAATCGTGTATCTCATTTCCGCGCATAAAAATTGCCCGTCGAGTGAGAGAGACGAACTATATAAGATATAGATTATTCAAGGGACATTCATATCAGTGGACCAAATAGGCATAAACTATTCGAATACATTACAAATACAAATATGTAGGAAGGATGTAGTTGCAAATTGATTTCAGTATTTTATTTTAATCATATGTTGTTAATTATTAACTCAAAATATGTGTGTTGTATGTATATTTTGAAACAGTGGATAGTATTTAGACCCCATTTCTTAATATGAATTACTTAATGGACTATTCGAACCCATTGTTATTGAAGACTAATACCATTTAATATTGTTTTATATTCTTCCGCGTCGGTTACGAAAAAAGGAGATCTCTATAATATTTGTCCACAATTATTGGAATGGATATAAGTGGCTGCCATTAGAACATACCTATATTTGAAATAAAACTATTATTTACGGATTTTATCGCGAATTTAGTTTAATTTTTTACATTTTTAACTTCCCGACTATACCTATATTTGTTCAATTTATTTTCGACACGAAGATTTCAGATATTCCAAATGCGGTAGTCATTTTTGTATCGGCTTGTTAAAAATTCATAAATGTTATTATAATAAATGTCAGACTGATTGTACACTGATTGACTGCTTGACAGACTTGTACACTTGTAAGAGTATTTAATTTCATTTACATCATTTCCATTAATTATTCACGTAAATAAAAAAAAAAACATTGCAAATATATTATTGCTATGACGGTATTTATACTTAGGCAGTATCTTAGGCAAAGCTATTATTGACATGAACTGTCTTGTCTGTCTAATAATCTTTGATCATAATTTGTAATATTCAAGTAAACGTACTAGATGTCGCTACTGAGCTTTTGACAAATACGGGACAAATAGTTTCTATGACGCGCCTCGTCTATCGGTAGAATATAAGTCAATGTGTAAATGGGTGTTTTTCAAAAAAGTTGACCGTTACGAAACCGGAATGTTATTATTTTAGTATTCATATTTTATTATATTTTGCAATTTTTGGATAGTATATTAAATTAGCTTTTTGAAAATATCAATTGTTTTATATTCGAATAAGCAGTTAAACAAAAAAAAAATATTTTATAGAGCTCGCAGGGCAGAAGTAGTTCCAATTAGTAACACTTTTCATATATCTTTTTTTAAATAAAAACCAAGTATTTTGTATTTTTTAAATTAAATCTCTTTTTGTTTAAATCAGTTACATTCATTATAATAGCAAACAAAAACTATTTATAGCATTTTTAACAAATTATTGATGAAAATACTTCCGATTAGTAACATTTGTTTGATAATGTCTTCAAATTATTCTCTGTTATGTAAAAACGCAAGGTATAGAATTAAATCTCTTAGAAGTGCAGGTAAAACATGTCAAAATAAACAATATTTAGTTGTTAAAATAATCATCTTCTTCTAAAATTACAAGAAAAATAACATTTTCTAGACCAAGTCTTACTGTAACAAGTTACTAACTGGATTTCTTAGTTACTAACAGGAACATAAAGTTGAGTTCACAATACTAACTTATTACTACTTCTACAATTTTAATAAATAATTTATTTAAAGTTAAATCACAGTAATCAATTAACAACATCGCTTAAGCTACTTAAAATTATGATATATATATATATATATATATATATATATATATATATACAACATGTAACAGATTTAAATGTAAAAGCGGAAAGTAGTACGTTCAGAATCAGCTACTGAACCGATATCAACATTTTTTTCGGTAGGTATTTTTTTTCAAAATAATTAGTTAAGACCAAGTAAATTACAGACACTCTTTCATTTACTACTCCGAACAAACGAAATTGAAACGTAACTCCAGGACATAAGATCATTTTTAAATGAATCACTAAACGAATACTCTAATAAACTAAATAATGAACAAAAATGAACTTTATTTCAATAATAATAAAGTTTATTTAAGCAATCTATCATTAATCAAACGCACACAACGATAGGCCTCAATAAACGTAATAATCTACCAAAATAAATAACTATCATATTCTCTTTTCCACATATTTCACTACAACTAGATAGAGCAGGATGCAGCTATTGTTTAATGCAATTTGATCCATCCGACAAACGATGGCGCGCGCGGCGCGGCGGTACATCAAAAGGTTTGGCAACCGGTATAGGGATGCGCCGCGAAAAAAATTACTCCCGGTATTTGCAAGACTGGGCGATCCAAATCCCGCGCAATACATGCACTTAAATGAAACGAATTAAATAGTAACAAAATCACTATGAAATGAAACAACAAGTAGGTATTTCTATGAAAAATAATTTCACGGAACGTTAAAATGGTGATTAAATTCGGTTTGTAAATTTGCTACAATGTATGCGGAATCCCGGTGTGTCTAATATCCCGTTATTGCAATCCCTAAATGGGCACCGACTATGTGAAAAAAATCCAGTCGTGCACCGCAGTTATCTGTGTCTACTTGTGTTTAAGTGTTTAGTAGATATTTCGATAACTTTCGCGTGCGATGTCTTTTCGGTATTTGAATATTGAATACACTGAAATGGTGAGAACTTTGGCACAGTGTGGTGAATGGTGATAATGTATCATTGGCATGCAGGACATTTAACAACAGGCACCAGTGTAGTGTCCGACAGTATCTCGATGCTGAGTTCGGAGAGCGCTGGATAGGTCGCGGCGAACCTGTGCAATGGCCTCCTAGGTCACCCGACTTGACGCCTCTTGACTTTTTTTGTGGGGACGTAATAAATCTCTGGTATAACTAGACTACTAAAAAGTAGAATAGTGGCAGCCTTCCTAAAAGTGAAGAGTGACACTGAAGTTTTACATAAATTACGTGAACAATTACGCAAATGTGCATCAAAGTGTATCAAGGTGGTGGACATTTCGAACATATTTTAAAAAGAAATCGCCGCATGCATACATCATACATCGCCGAGTGCCATGTAACACGTAAGTTAATTTTGTTGTATTTTTTTGTGTTGTGATTCCCAATCTAGTCTTCGTTGTTAGATATTGCGTTATCTAATTATCTTATTCATTAGTAATTCAAAATAAATGACGCTCGTATCCTACCCGCCTGTAGGAACGAAGTTTAGCGGAAGTGAAATTAATAATATTTTATAGCCGATTCATGCAAAATATTGTCTTACGTTTGGTTCGTACGCATTATATCTAGTAAGTAAAATATTTAGATTTTATAGCTAAAACACAAAATGTTATGCTTACAGATTAAATTAATAATAATTTGTTTACCGAACCACCCAGTAATCAGTTACGTACGTAATTTGTATTTCGTTTATAGTCAGCTGTTTCTGCCGGCGCGGCGCGGCGCGTCGCAGCGTTCGGCGTTAGGTACTCGTGTGAATAGGTCTTGTGTAAATGTGTGCGTGTCCGCGAGCGTGTGTAGTAGTACTCTCTTATTTGTAACTCGTGAGGTGACCATGTTAAGTGCCTACATTTGGTATAACTAATTTCATAAATAAAAGATTTGTAATTATGGTAGTACGATTTCAATGCATAAACTATGATTGCAATAATATTTTAAAGTTGGGGTGTCTGAGGTTGTGAATTAATCCTGTTACACGTTGTATATATATAATTCGCCCTTTTTAAATAACACATATCAATTATTAACTTTGTACGCCGTAATGTTTACGCTAAATTCTGTCTGCCTTTTAAACTAAAAGGCCTTATTCATAGACAGTTTCAAAATCTATTTTCGTTATCGAATGTATTGTCCCTTTCGATTGAATTTTGAATTTACTTTGAACGAAGAAGACAAAACATTCGATTACTTAAAGGTTAGTTATTACAATATTCACATTCGTCGTCTGGAAAATATTCATAAATAGAGAATAATGAACAGGTTTAGTCTATTTGTCTGCCACTAAAAATAAAAAAATGAGTTGGTATTCCGGTGTTCGTGTCAGTATTAGGGTTGCAGTTATAACATTTTCTTGCTAGTATAAAGTGTGTTCTTTTCCATGGCCACTTCGTTATTTTAAGTAGTCTTAAATCTTTGCGGGTCAAAAAATTGTCAATGTCCAGAAATACTACCATTATTTCCAGTAAGCGAGTACACTTATGCGTGTTATGTCGAAAACCTGCAACTTTTACGGTTATTCGCTAAATATTAACGTACGGAAATTCTGTGTCATAGTATAGTCTACCCGCGATCATGGCGCTTGCAACAACGTCGAAACATTAGGAGCTCAGAAAATTATAATAACGGAAATGACTAGATGAATATTAAAGATAATCATCATCATCATATCAGCCACAGGAAGTCCACTGCTGAACATAGGCCTCCCCCAAGGATCTCCACAATGACCTGTTGGAAGCGGCCTGTTGGAATTTAAGATAATACTTTATTTTTATTTTACTGAGTACTCGACCTTATAATTCCAGTTAGTAACAAAATCCATTCCGGCTATATGTAACGTTACTTAACTGACGTTACGAAACTACATTTTATAACTTCACATCAATATATTTTATATAAAATACACAAAAAATATGATTCTAATAAACTTCAGTTATTTTTAGATACTTAGTGCTAACTTTAAACAATGTTCGTGTTAAAACAATAATATACTTACTTTCAAAATCACTGTACTAATCGGAACACGTTAATGCTAACACGCTATTCTGAAAACTAAGTAACGGTAATTAAGGCCGGAAAAAATACGATCAAATGATTTTAAACTGTCAAAAATTAGTTGCTAAATTAAAAAGAATATCTGAATTACTTGTTTCTTTTTGTAAAGTCGACTAAAATCGTCGTTACTAATTGGGAATTCCGGTATTATCAAAATTCGAGGACAAAACTAAATTTCATTTATTTACTTATTTTGATACAACAGCAAGTTAAAAGACATTAAAACATATTTTCATATTGTTTTACCACAAACCAAGTGACTTTAGTATAAGTTTGGAGAGAATATTTGAGGACTATGATAGTTCAAAGTTAGGAATGTATGCATGGGACATCGTGAAATTGGGGGGCATGTACTTACATTTTATGTGTTTTTTTAAAGTAAATTATTTATTTTAAATGATTTTTCTATGTGAATTTACTCTTATTGAAATTTGCTATCGATTGCTATTTTAAACTTGAAATTTTCACTGATAATTATTAAATAATTTGAATGATAAGTCAGTGGACATTATGATTTGGCCATGGTCAAAAGATTTGAAAAATGCCCAAATAATAAACACTGTTTCCATAGTGAAAATATTTCCTCAAGTGTTCCATAAGGTAGGTCGCGAGGTACCTTGAGTTTGCCAGTTGATTCTTTTTCTCAAGTAAGAAAAAGTATTGAGTGACGTTGAGTGGAGGAGACTTTTTTCAACTATGAATACAGATTTCCTCCAAGTAAGGCCGAGTGGAGTCGGACATTTTCGAGGAACGTCTTAGAATACGGGTGTAAGTTGGACAGAAGCTAGGAAGAAATGGCAGGTCACAACAAAGGCAAAAAAAGAATAATAGCAATAAAAAAAAGAAAATAATTCATCATTATATTATAGCAGAGTGAAAAATATGGCAGTATAATTTCCTTAGTAAGTTAAAACAGAAATAGCCCGGCATAATTGTCTCGAGCAGTAGGAGATACGTTTTCATTGTGTATATTGTCAGTCAATATTGGAAATCGTAGTACAATATCTAAAGAACCTAACGCAACTGTTAATTTTCAGGTATGGGTAATGAGGTCTAGTGAAACATTGTAAAACAGGGAGCGCCCATAATTTTGCAAGATTAGTACGAAATGCTAAAGGAGAGCTCTACTATTCCATGTATATAAACACAAATAATTGTATTCAGCCTGCGGTCAAAACCCCGCTTATAAGAAAACAATCATGTCGGCGACAAACCGACCGACAATTTGGTGGTATGTGCTCTGCTCAGGTGCCCGGCTACACTTAACGTCATAAAAATCTTCATGTCATGCCGGGCCGGCGACAAACCCGCCAACAAAAAGTTGTCAATGTGTGCCGGCGTGTCGGCGGCTTAAGCCCTGGTCTGTCGAAGCTACGCACAACGTTGCGTTGCGCGGAATGCGGTGTCAAACTCGGTTTTGTATGAAAAACATTGACATTGACATGACGTTTCGCCGCAGTATGCGTCAGCCCGCGTCTGCGGTGAGGGGTCAACCGAGTGACGGGTAGACTGGTCTTTTGTGCTGTCACAGTATGCGTCAGTGTAGAGCGGAAAGTGCGGTGAAGCGCGGGGCGGATACACCGCACAACGTGCCGTCATTCTCGTCATTTCGTCGCGGTAAGCGTATTTGCGCAATGTATTTATTTGAGGACAATATTTTTATCAATTTTCGTTTGGTTTAAACTTTTGTTTAGGCTGTGGCGCGTATATCGACTATGTGCTGCCGCACATTACGTTCAATACTGTTCATGTACGTTCCCAATGACAATGGTATAATATTACACCACGTAGGAATAACATTTTAAAGCCTTGGTTTGGTAAAAGATACAATTAAAAAGTAAAAATAATTGATATTTAATAAGTACAAGATTATAAACTGGAGTCAATTACATTTATTTTATTGTTATAAAAATGGAGAACGGAATTGTATGTTCATTGTTCTAAGTACCTAGTACCCCATGCTTTTAAACAAAATATAGCAACTGAATTAGTTCGCAACTGATCAGGGTACAATTGGAGACGATTTATTAGTGGGTATCTATATACATTCAGTCTTTATTCCTATTCACAGGGCACTTTATGAGCTATCATTGCAGAGCACTGGTCTCCTTTACAATCGAGAATACGATTGAGAGTGGTTAGGCCATATTACAGTCCACCACGCTAGCTGACCTTATCCCTTTATATAGTATATATGCATAGAAAGAAATACAAACAATAAACCTAATAAGAACATCAATCGTTTAAGTGCATGCACTTTTTATATGAGCCCGAAAAAGTAGCTACAAAGAATCTTATTATGAGTTTTGTATCAGCCCATATACATACATTCGTTGTATAATGGTTGTATATTATCGTCGTAGTTATTTACAAAATCCACCTGCAAGATATAATAAACTATCGCTGTTCGACACAATTAGCACCACTCTCCTAGCACCTGGAGTGCATCAGCATGTGATAACATGGAGCAATCTTAAATATGTAGTTCCTCAACGTAGTATCAAGTTCTGTGTTTTCCCTTTTTTTCCATTCCCATTCCATTAAAACCCCCTCTATATATATTGTAATTTGTGCTACTTGCACCTACGCATATATATTTTTAGCTCTGTGTTATAAATTCTGTTAAATACTAAAATAAAATTATTATTGTAAAAAGTGCCCATCAGTATTGTTCCAGGTTTTGCTCGTGATAATTTTATAGGAAAATAATTTAATCGTTATGGAATTTAGCTTTTACCCAATTACGGTACGATCGATAACGATAATTTAAGAAAGGATATCTACATAAATCCAGTGAAATTTAATTTGATCTGACAATAAATTGATTAAGCGAAAAAAGATGTATTCAGCAGATGCGTATTTCATTAGAATGATACGAACCACTTTTATCACGTATTAATATTGCGAAAATTGTCTCGTAAACATAAATACCCAGTTTATTTAAAATGACGCACAAACTTTTTTTTAAGAAATTATATATATTTTCGAACATAAATGATTGTTATTTGTTGTCATGGAAATTCAAGTAAACTTCAATGCGAAATTGCCATAGTAACGTTTGTTGTCAATGAACGGTTCTCCCATTGGTCAACGGTTTTACGCACAGAGTAAAACCTATATGTGAACCACCTTTTTTGTTGTTATTTGAACTACGTTGCATGACGTCATGACGTTGCTGCTTACCGCAGTGCCGCGCGTATCCTTCGACAGACCAGGCCTTTAGGTGTATAGTGCGCTATACATATTAAAAATAAGGTCTAAGATTTCCCATTTTGTAAGTCCGCTATTAGCTCCGAATAATAATATAGTCGAAGTAGTAACTAAATCACCAAAAGGGTGTAATATCTGCCAAAACTAATATAAAAAAGACCGTCAATCAATACCGGTTCAGCCATAAATCATGCAAACTCGTTAACAAAAATATCTGACATCATTGTCAGTTCATCAGCTGTACAAATTTCAATAAGTATAGATAATAATCAAATAGCATATCTATTATTGAAGATAGCGGTACAATTACAGGGTGGAACAATTGTTTGTGATTTTACATCACGAGGTTTTTGAGTGCCGAGGGTATGGAATGGCGCGGAGTGCAACTAAACTAGCAAACATTTCGACCACTTTCTTAGATCAAAGATTTATTTGGACCCATGGTTTTAACTTGTCAATGTTATTGATACAGCGACTATCAGGCTATCTTTCATTAGAAATCCTAAGTGTTCGTTTCAAATTCTAACTTTAAACTAGGCATTACGAATTCGAATCCCTCTCGTATTTAATACGATGGTTATGAATTGACTACCTATCCCTAGCTAAGTGTTTGAAAATTTAATAGAAACTACAAAAAATCACAAATAGGTTCCAAACACAAGCTATCGCAATACATACTTACAAGATTTCCCAAAGTTCAACGTACAATACACATGGGATCTTCAACTTAGATCCCATCATTCACAATCGTCGTGTACTCCCAAAAGACCAATAAAGAGATATGTAAGCGTAATTTAGAAAATATTTTTTCCAAACTGATATTATTATTTTAAATGCTCTCAAAGGAATTCCTTGCCAAGAGTCAACTTTCGGAATACATCATGTACGGTGGCGTATTTGAAATACCGATGTTAAACATTTTTTTCCAGAATGAAACACATTTTGTCATAACATGGGACTGGCAAGCGGGTCAGAGAGTAACTTTACAAGCAATGAGTGATTTTCTTTAAGGTATTGGTGAGCCATTATCTAAAGTTGATATAAATTTGCTGGTTGTGCTTTAAGACAAGAACAAGGCAACTCATAATTTCTTTCTACACCGAAATACACCAATGGGGTCATTTGCCTTAATATTCAAACTTAGGACCTCTCAGATCCAACCAATAAGACGGCGTACTTCACTAACGCTCTAGAAAATGATCTTCAACAAAAAAAAAAGATCAAAGACCACCCTGAGGGACATTAAGTGGGTGGGATCAAAGCTGCATTACTGCCAGCTGGTTGCGTGTCGTACTAACTGGCCCATTATCTTCCAAATATCGTTGACGAGCTTCGAAAATCCAAATCAAAAACGAGCTAGTCACTTCTATTTTAACTGTGATATTGCTTTCGTAAGTTTTTTTTGTTTTTATTTATTATGTATCAAACGGTCATTAATTTACAAATGTTTTTACAAAATTAAGTTAAACAATAGACCTATAGTGCCGTAAACAGAATAATACAAGAAAAAATATGTACTTAATATTTGGAACACTTAAACTTGAAATTTGTCCGATTGGCGTTCTATTCTCGAAGTATGCGACAATAATTAATTTTTATTTACGAACTACATATTGTATTTGTATGAAGGTAAATGGGCAAAAATATTTCCAAGAACTGTTGTATTATTTCATGAATATAATTGTAACTTAAAAGCTGAGCTTTGGCGTAAGAGCTGTTTTTTAATATGTAGTCACCTAAAATAATTATTACACCATTTTACAAGTACCATATCTGGTTATGAAGACTTTGAAATATACTAGCATCTCGTAATTACTATTAGCTTCATAACCAATCAAATTTTATAACTTTTATATTACTGGCGTGTATCGGAAAAACTATGCGAAAATAAAATACTTATGTATTTGGTTCGACAACAGTACCAATTGGTCAAGTAATAAATTATTTTAGTATATCTTAATTAAAGTTCAGTAAGTGTGTTTTAGCCACTGATATTACAGTGGATACAAAATCAATACCGTATGGGGACGTACCGCTTGATTTCTTTGTCACATAAGATGAAGAATATATCCCCGTATGCTTTTAAGTTTAAACCGAACGGCGAACCGCATCTTTTGCTGAACTAGTTTCCGCTATTATGTAAATAACTTCGAAATATATCATTTCAATATTCAACACACATCAGTATTTTGATACAAATGCAAAGAATGGAAATAAAAATAGATATTTTTCTTAATATATGAAATGAAATATAAAATCGCTCTGCCACTTTTAGCTAAGTAAAAATTCTGCCAACCCGCACTAGGCCAGGGTGGTGGATTATACCAGCCTAACCCTCTCGAACGTAGGTACTAGCGATTGTAGCGGACCTAGGGCTGATACAGACACAGAAAAATATCTTTATCCCTCACTCCGATCAACGGAAGTCTATTGCTGAGCCATAGGTCTATCCATGGCTTTCCATTGAGACCTAATTAAAGCAGCCTTCCATTTTCCTACTTGAAAATATATAAGCCCCTACAGACCATATCTAACACTGTCCCATAATGTACCAAGGCGACGACAATATTTTATTTGCAAAAACATGACCAAGAGCGTTAGGATTAATCGTGTGCGAAGCCGTGAACGCGCCACCGCATTCGCCCGATGAATGGGGGGCATTAGCATAATGACGGCCTGCCCTCTTTAAAAAGAATTTAAAAATGCTTTCCCGACCATTATTCCAATTTCTATTTAGATTTCACACGTTCACCGAGCTCGAAATCCGACGGGTTTTAAAAAATAACGATGTGTATAATGTTTTCGTCAGAAGAATAGTTGTTTGATAACTTACATATTGTATTCTCTCAAGTTAGCATATATCGTAGCCTGTATCCTTGAGGGAGTAGGCAGATATGACACAAATGTCAAATAGATTCGCCGAGCCTTCTACCATTCCAATACGTGATAGAGGATGAGTCCATCGCCACGCCATGTAATTATCACAAACTCAGGCTATCGACATAAAGTTGATTATCGACCTGGAAATCGAACCTTGGCCTTCATTTCACAGTATTATAGTGTCGCTGGACAATTGAATCTCTATCAGTATCAGCCCATATACGTCCCACTGCAGAGCACGGGCCTACTCTACAATCGAGAATACGATTGAGAATGGTTAGGCCATATAGACTACCACGCTGGCCTAGTGCGGGTCGGCGGACTTTCATACCATAGAAATTCTTGTGAATCGCTAATATAATAATGTTTTTTATTTTACGTAACTATTATTTTTGTTCGTAATTAGTAAAATTTTCTGTCTCGACTAAATCGTATGATATTTATCAGCGCGTGTCAAATCACCTTGGTATAGGGTGATGGGAGCAATCTCTTCCTACTTTGACATACGTACATACAAAAGTAAATACGTAATAATTGTTCCACGTGTTGTGACCTCAACAAGTGGACGGAGTAATGGGGGCGAGTTAAACTAAGCATTAAGCCCCGGACTATAAATTGGAACGGTCGCCCGGACGTGTTGACTGTTTAACCCGGAACGTTGTGGGAGGAAATCTTTAAATTAACTTCAATATACATTAAAAAGAGAATATTATTGAATTTATTAAAATGTTCAACATAATTAAGATTCATTTTTTGTGTTCCAACACCCAGTTCAAAAAATGTTTTTTTACTGGAGAAGAACGGGCAAGAAACTCTAGTGTTGCCTGTTGCTCTTATTTATTACGAAAGTATGACCATTATATTAATCGATAGGGTATCGTAGTGTGATAAAGTTATCTTTTACCAGACGGTGCGATTATAACAGCTTGTTCACAACTGGATAAACACGGATTGAACTCGAAACGCGGAAATCTTGTGTGGATTATGATAGCTTTCCCCTATTATTTGCCTATACGCAAATGTTACGCAAATGTAATATGATCCTAAATAATAAATGGATATGGTTTATTTATTCTTATTTTTACAGGTTTCATGCAGGTTTGACATGGTACACCCGGAAAGATTGACATGGACCATCCGTCCGTAGCATCTGCTAACTAGACTGGAACATAAAAAAAACTTTCAGCCATCTTCGTGGTATCCACCACATCATACCATAAGTTGAGTGGATCTTCCGAACACAGCCGCAACTAACCGTGGTTTTAATTTTCATTTAGTTATTTTTTTAATTTACCTTACGTATTGTCAATATTAACGATGTTTGAGTATCTCGCGACTGTGAAAAATAAATAATTATTCTTTCTTTCTTTCTCTTTCGGCGCATAGGAAAGTGACATAACAATTTTTCATAATTATAGGATATTACTACAGCAGAGAAATATACTGCGTGTTCAACAAGACTATACGCAGTATACTATTATAAGCTTCTTAAAATTTACATACATCTGACAACCCTTTACAAATTACACAAAGGTCAACCGTTAATCACAAACCCTACTCATTTGGTCAAGGGCTATTTAAACATGGTACTTTGAACTTTTGAATAGATAACTATTTGTTAAGACTAATGTAATGACGAAGTACTCTAGGTACATAATGTAATTAACTTGTTTTTTTATTGCAATAAGTGGCGATACAAGCCGTTCGCACGATGTTAAGCGACACTAACACTTATGAATAGGACCAAACTAAACAACACCTTGAATTACAAATCAATACTGTGCATTCCACTGCGCTCGCCATCCTGAGACTTAAGATGTTATATTTCAATATCTCTAGTTACTCTAGCTACAATGTCCTTTAAACCAATACACAACAGTGCTTGGGGGAGAAAAAGATATTGTGGGAGAAAGAGATATTAATACTATTTGTCATGATAGTGAAAAACTTTTATAATTTTTCTCGTAGGTTATGGGAGGCAAACGAGAAATGTATTGCAGTCTTATATTCTAATTTAAATATCTTATGGTATTTCTGGAAAGAAATATAATCAGGCTAGGTTATGTTACTTATTGGTGGTACAATATTCGTAGCGATTTTAAACAGTGACTTTAATCGAGATCTGACATTTTTCTCACCACATTATTATTCACCGAATTTTAAAGAAAAACAACCTTTCAAAATTACAAATCCCTTCCCAAATTATTCAGAACATGAAAACACACTTAAACAATTTTAATTCCAGTAAATGCGTGAAACACCACGTCGGCTCATAAAGATATTGTACCATTTGAATACAAAATAAAGGTTGATTTACAGGCTCCGGAGCTCTCATTCAGGCCCGTTCACGTCTCGAAAACGCCCGGGGATTTGCATCACAATCATTTCAAACCGAGCTGTCTGTTTAATCCGCGAAATATTGAGGGCGCTTACCGACTGCTTAGAATGCGTTGTATGCTCAACATACTTATATAAAAATGCGTATTAAAAGATACTTGGAAGTTTGGACTGAAGTAGGAATAACCGGCTATTTTAAAATGTTGGCCATGGAAATAATATGTTCTTCCCGTTAACGTCCAAACTCTTTTACTGGTTACTTGATTAGAAATAATGTTGAAGTGTTTGGTATTTCGGACGGATGAGATAGGCCAAACAGAAATTAATAATAATTAATTATTGATTCATACTTACATAGATATTGCGTAAAAGCATATGAAAACATTGTAACATTTCAAAGATTATAAATGAGCGAAAATTCATTTAGCTAAGTGCCAATGTATTTGGTTCTGTTGCTAAAACCCATTAGACCACAAAAATATTGTACGCTCCATATACAAAGAAAAAAAAGTTTTTAATAATATTAGGTTAAACATTTCCTCTTTTTTTTGCTTCATTACGGCTTCGCGCGGTTTGTGAATGTAGCCAGTCCTCAAGTATTTGTTTAGTCTATTTGCCCAATTTCGGCGAAAGTGGTCAAATATAATCCACCGTATATTATTGTTCGTCAGTTGGTCTGTAGAATCCCCCAAGTCATGTTTTAGCAAGGCAAAGGTAACTTCCCTACTTTACTAATACCTCTGATAGAGCCCAGCGAAAAAATCGAATTAATCACATAAAATAATATTGCTTAACCTTCACTTCATTTATACACCTTTACATAACTACATTGAATTAAAATACAGCAAATTAAAGAAAATAATACGACAATTTTGTCATGCCTACGAGTTTCCCGCCAAAACTCTTAAAATTTCTCAACACTTATTTATACGTACAGAAATAATACAAAAAGTATGAATTTCTATACTCACGTCTTCACCAATTTTTCCGCGCGAGAATATAATCCTTCCAGCCGGCATTTTAGGCATAGGCAGTTTATTTTCCAACCCAAGTCTGTACCACAAAGGCAATCCATTTTTTGGTACAGCCCTAACTGGTTTTGGTATCGAGTCAATAACTTTCTTCAACTCCGTAGGTTTCCTTAGGGTCATCAACGTGATATCGATGTCACATAAATCATCGAGTTCCAATTCCGAACCCTTTGCCGAAGACATGCTTAAAAATTCAATAAAAAAACATAAAATGAACACCTCACTCACAGAAAACTGCGGATTGAACTAAAATTTTGACGTCAAATGACGTTCGATTTTCAAAAAATATTTTTCTCTTTTTGTTTGCTTAAGTGGCCAGTGCTTCTGTTAACAAAGAATTAGGTTGCATTTGATACCATGAAACGAGATCGCAATACTACTATATGTATTATTTTGTATATTATTTAATTATATTATGCTTTGATATAGACATGATTTAATAAAGAAATATTATCGCTACAGTAATTATAGAATAAGGGTTGAGTTCAAAAGAAACGCATATATATTGGGTATATCAAGACCGCTACCGAAAACGAAGCCGGATGGTAGTTTTAGTGCCTACAAACACAATGCAACAAAAAATTTCGCAAAGAAACGCGAAAATTATTTTTAATGATTTTATCATTTTTGGGTGGTAAATCCATAGTTTTTGCTAAAATAACAATCCCATCAAAAACATCCTGTAAAAAATTCCAAGTCTCGCAGCTCAGGTTTTCTACCGCAAAAAGTTGTGAGATGCATGTAATACCAAGTCGATTTATTTATTTTATTTATTAAAAAATATTTACGTTGAAAATAAATAGATCGACAGACTAATTAACGTCGCGTTTCTTTGCCAAATTTTAATTGCATTGTGTTTGTAGTCACTAAAACTACCACCCAGCTTCGTTTTCGGTAGCAGTCTTGATAAACCCTGTATGTATGTCCTACTTTTATTTTGTGTTTTTAATTTATTTGTTGGTATATATTGAAATAAAACTATTATTTACGGATTTTATCGCGGATTTGGTTTAATTTTTACATTTTTTGAGTTCCCGACGTTTCGATTACTTTACAGCTTTCGTGGTCACGAGGCGGACAAAATCCGCGATAAAATCCGTAAATAATAGTTTTATTTCAAAGTGTAACATTCGTATGTAAATCTAAGAAACCATTATGTTGGTATATACTTTTTTTTCACTATACACCCTAGACTGCCCTTTCTCTCTCCTCTGTCTTATTTCCATCCAAAGGTTGCCTGGAAGAGATTACCTAGAGTGCAATAAGGCCGCCGATTGCACTTATTTTAAATATTGTTTTAATTACTGTTATTTTATTTTTTCTGGTGTATAATAAAGTTTATAAATAATAAATAAATAAAATTGTGTTAAACATATATTAGATATACAGGTGTCCCAGTACTAGACGATAAGCCTGTGACGAGAGATAGATCAGAACTATGAAGGCACAGAAACAAAAAAAAAAACGGATATTTTTTAATAAATCTTAATAATAATTCTAGCGTTTCTTTACTTTAACTTTTAATTTTCGTGAATATATCACAGGTAATCGAATTGAGCTTCGATGTCGCGTTACGATCGGTGAGTTAGATTGCCGGACGCCCGATACCCCTTTTCTCTTCCCATCCTTTATCCTGCCGCTCCCCTTCTGATTTGACGGTCCGGCAACACATCTATGATACGAAAGATGGGGACGTTCATGAGCGACAGTGAACACTCATCATTAGGTTTTTTTATTGCAATGAATGGCGAGACGCATGCCGTTCGCCTGATGGCAAGTGATACGACCACTCATGAACAGTAGCAAAACCTAACAAGGCCTTGAATTACAAAGCAATGCTTGGGATTCCACTGCGCTAGTCATTCTAAGACATAAGATGTTAAGTCTTAATATGTCCAGTAGTTACTCTGGCGACAATATCCTTCAAACCGAAACACAACAGTGCATTTACACTACTGTTTAGCGGAGATAGAGATATGAGAGCAAATGAGAGACCTACTACCAGTAAGTGACTTGATTGCTAGTTTACCAGTCCTTAATTAAAACCTAGGGTCTTATGACGATGATGATGTGACGAGTGCTATGCATTGCTTAACAATGAATGCTAAGTTAGCAGTCCCCGATAGTGAGTGTTCACTGCCGTTCTAGAACATGACCATCGATTGGATCATGATAGATGTGTTGTATGCTCAAATCAGAAGGGGAGCGAGCAGGATAAAGGAGTGCTAAATGGTGTTGCTCTTAGTATTTAGTTAGGCGTGACGCTAATATGAAAATGGTCACATGGTTTTGAACCTTGTTGTTTGACAGTCTTCGTAGTGGTCAGACGCCGCCTGTGAAACGAGAGATAGCGGGTTTGCTCTATCATCATCATAATTATCTCAGCAACAGGAAGTCCACTGGTGAACATAGGCCTCCCCCAAGGATCAAGGTTTGATCTATGCACCAAGACAATTTTTTGTGTGAACCAACAAGTCAAGTATTTTTTGTCAAGTATTTTTTTGGAACTTGATTTTTGTGACACCGGAGATTTTCTCGTAGTTTCTGATACCAACACAAGAATTGGTTTCATTATGGGCTTAGGACATTTTGAGCTTGTTTGTTGTCTAAATGTCTTGTCATTAACGCAAACCGAAGAGGAAAAATAATGATACAGAAAGAATTTGCTACATCTACAGATAGCTCTGGCTATGTCAACAATCATTAAAATTATGTTTTCTTATGGCACGTATACATGAGTGAACACAACTAAATATTAAATAAAAAGTTCTTTAAAAAATCTAACGTTTAGTTAGAAATACGCGGCTGCAAGCAAATGTGTGTATTTACATAAATTGTGTTTGGCGCAATCGCTTGGCCATATTAAACTTGTTCGGATATTTCATAATTGTGGATATTGAAATTTGTAAATCATTTTCATAGGTTCTTTACTTAATTATTTTTATTTAGCGACTTGACTTGCCTTTGCGGGGTACAAGTACTGTTTCGTTGTTTTTGTATAGGATAGACATTTTTTAGTAAATGTCAGGTCTGCGAATTATTTATTGCAATAAATGACGACACGAGCATTGAATTCCCCTGATAGTAAGCGATTCGACCGCTCATGGACAGTATCAAAACCAAACAACACCATGAATTGAAAAGCATTCCACTGCGCTTGCCATCCTAAGATGTTAAGACTCAATTTCTCCAGTAGTTACTCTGGCTACATATTTCTTTAGAACGGAACACATCTTTGCATTTACCTTGTTGTTTGGCAGCAGAAATATAAATTGAGATAGTACCTGCCCAGGCGGTCTCTCACATATGAGAGACCTACTACCAGTAAAAGATTTGCTTATAACAACTGCCTGTATCCAACCATTAGCTATATTTAAAATCACAAAAAAAGTTGCAACACAATGCCTTTAAAATCTATTCATTACTCTTTATCAGCCCATATACGTCTCAGTGCAGGGACACGGGCCTCAACTACAATCGAGAGTACGATTGAGACTGGTTAGGCTAATGGCTATACATTCCACCGCGCTGGCCTAGTGCGGGCTAGCGGACTTTACACACCATACAAATTCTTACAAATTCGCTATAGTATGCAATATTTCCTCACGAAGTTTTCCTTCATCGTTACAGTGCGTAGTGAGTGACTATCAATACACACATGACTCCCAAAAGTTAGAGGTATGAGGATTTGAACCCGTGACAACCGTGAGCATGTAGGCAGCCGCGTCTGGTCCGTTTTCCAACAGGCTATCACGCAATGGCTCTAACGCCCGAATACTCAATCGCCATTCAAAAATTAAGTTTTTCTTAATTTTGCAATGCCCACGTATCCAGTACATTTAAGCGGGATTAGCGTAGTTAAATGCAACATAATATTTAAGACGCATCTGAGTATTCAGGCGTAAAACTCATTCTTTAATAGCACCGTTCAATTCTTGATACTCACACTACAGTCCAAATACACTATCCAGTGGTGTAAGATTCTCCCCATTAGACGCAATAATGCCGGCCCGTCTATACCTCCTTCGCAGTTTACACAGATAGAACGAAGTTTAATTCGCATGTGTGAAGCATGTGATTACTGTTTAATCTCATTAAACATTGCGTATGGTATTGAAGTCATTCTTTTTGCAAATTGAGCTATAAAGTATCAATTATATTTGCGTGTCTATTTATTTTCTTAAGGTACCTGGTTTGTGTAAATTGAAGGATGAGATTATATCTCCTTTTGGAATTGACTATTCCATTTGAAGTTAGTATTTTTCTATTAATTAATGGTATTTTTCATAAAGTTTGATTTTCTCTATATTCTTAAGTGATGTATCATCACTAAGCTACATAGGATTTTTTTTCAGATTGTATTACATAATATTGACGGTAATGTATAAGAAGACAGCAATAAACTTGGTAAAAAAATAAAGGAGAATGCCTATTTTACTAAGAAACTTAGTATCGGTGCGAAGATTTTTGTGTCTCGATGAAAAGAAAACAAATATAAACATAATTTCGACTCAGGTCCGGATTTCTTGGAGAATTTAAATTAAAGTCGCAAAAAAAATGTAATCTTCTATTCTTTGAAAAAAAAAATGTAACGATAATTAGTTTATTTTAAAAAATCTGTCGCCCGGTATAAATCTGGAAAACGCTTATTGAAAACCTATTCAAATGCTATAATGAATTTTAAGCAGTATAGGTATCGGGATCAACGATATTTTTTACCGATACTATGAATTCATTATGACAATCTCCTTTATAAAATGTGGGTAGTTATCGCTACTGGCATCTCTACCTACCCACAGTGACATTAACTGTAAATACTTCAGATTCAGGTGAGTTCTTCATTTTTTTGGGATTGTAGCAAAAAAAGAACTGAGATTTTCCACAATTAGACCATATTTAGATTTCATATAGGTACTTAAAGATAAATCATAGAAATAAAAAATAAATCATAGAGTAAAAAAAAGCAACAAGAAACAAGTAGGACAATAAACATCCGATAACATTCTTGTATCAGAATAGTAGCCTGATACACCAATCAATTTCGAATTCTCCATACAATCAAATGTAAATTTCGACACAATATAGTTCCAGAGCTATTAATTAGAACGGCCACAGTAAAAATGCGTTGCACTTGCAGTGCGCCGAGTTACAGTGTAGAAATTGCGCAGAGTATCGGCGCGGCGCGGCGCGGCGCGGGAACGTCGGTGATACCAGACGAGTGCCGACCGCCGCGCGACGCCCGCGTCCCGACGCCCGACGCGACATACGCCCGACGCGACGGACGCCCGAGCGAACCCGAACGTGTTTACCTACGCGTGTGAAACTTCATAACTTAACAACTCGTGGTAAAAATATTACAAACATACTCCGCGCATCGGAACGACACTGCGATATTATAAACAAAAACCGAACGGTCCTTTTGAATTAAAGGTTAGGTTTGTTGAACTTTTTCGCGGCACGCGCGCTCGGCTTCTGTAATGACGTCACAGTGCAGCTAACTAGATTAGGCACGCTTAGCTATGTAAACTGAAGCAAGGCGCGCGACGCACTTGGAGGACGCATACAAATAACTCTGATAATGATAATAGATTTCATTCATGAGTTGTACATAATGTGTACGGTCGTGAACGGTTTATGGTTCTGAAATAATTTTTTTTATCGAGTTTTAAATGGAATCGTGATCTGAAAATCTTTTTCACATTGTTGGGTTTACAACTTTTTATTTACGTTAGTAGGTAGTTAGAGTTGTGAAACATTTCTGAGTGTTGGAATTTTCGCTGGAAAGAGATAAAGTTTACCTTCCCTGCGTTTTGTTTAGCCGCTGAATTGTTTTTAAGTTATGCAGAGCAGCGATTCTCATATTTCGCTCGCCGTTTTCTGTAACATCAACATTATCTTTCGTATTTAATTAGTATTAACTTCGTTATGATAACATATTTTTTTTTATTATTGTGAGATATGATCTCTTGATATTTAATTTTAAGTTTTAAAAACAGATATTCAAGGTCTCCTTTTTTCGAACTTCGAACTATTATTTATTAAAATTAACATTGGCCAAAACATGATTATATTTTATCGAGGGTACCTCAAACATAAAGTGCGTGGTGGGCTGTTGGTTGGACTAGACGCGACTGCCAACATGTTCACGGTGGTCGCGGGTTCGAATCCCAGGGCACACCTCTGACTTTTCGGAGTCATGTGTGTATTGATAGTCAATCACCACACACTAAAACGGTGAAGGAAAACATCGTGAGGAAACCTGCATACCATAGCGATTTATAAAATTTCTATGGTATGTAAGTCTGCCAACCCGCACAAGGCCAGCGTGGTGGACTATTTGGCCTAACCACTCTCAATCGTACTCTCGATTGTAGAGGAGGCCCGTGCTCTGCAGTGGGACGTATATGGGCTGATACAGACCTCAAATATATTAAAAATCTGACGTCAAGTGCCTGAATTTCCTTTCCATTTTATGAAATGTGATTTTTGCTCAGCATTGGGACGTATGTATGTTTCGCATCGAATGTACACAGATCGATAATGTGAACATTTCAAAAAAAAAATTCAAATTAGTTTATTTTTTCTGATACCATTTCTTCTTACCCATTTTTTTAATTGTTAGACTTGGTTTAATTTAATGTAACAGTGTCACGTATTTTCTTGTTTTAACACCTTTTTCCCTGAATAAGCAAGGAAAATAGTAAAACCCATTTCATCTTTTCTAACATTATTGCAACTACTCGTAGATTTAAATATTAATAACAGAAATTTTAGCCTGAAACCCAACATTTCTTTTCATTAAAATTGTATATTTCTAAAATGAGTTATGACGTCATAGAAATAGCTGTTGAGAGAGCGACATAAATACTGTCTTCTCTCTGAGCGAAGATTTATGGTATCTCACTTTTTCAACTGGACTTTTTCATGACGTACCACTTAAATTCATATAGAAACGTCGATCTGGGTTTTGACTGACCGTATCCTATATTTCTTAAGTTGTAAGAACATGTCTGTAACGATATTTTATATATTTAACCATAACTTACCCTACGGCCAGGTACGAACCTAATCTGCCAATAAGTAAGAAAAATATTCAGTCAACCACGCTGGCTTGAGGTAATGTACAAAGATTCTGAAAATGTTTGTGTAGTTTACTCTAACTTAAACAGGTTTCCTTTTGTATTGAATAGATCAAAAAGTCCATTATATGTATTTTTTTGGATTCTATAATATTGAAATATGTTTTTTAATATGATTAGGTTTCTGAGTACGTGGGTTGCGGTAGGTACTTCTAGAATTAGCTTATAACGCGGAATATGCCAACTCCACTCTCTTTGAAGGATTAGGCAAAGGAATCGAATACATACAGCCTCGACAAATAACACTCTAGAGTTTTAATTTATTTCATATTCAGAGATTTTACTTTTGGTATTTTTACGCTTATTTTGGTTTATTACAGAGACCAAATGACACAGAAACCTAGATTTATATCAAATAAAAACATTTTAGTGGTAGCTTATACACTTAACCTTTTTAGCGTTGGTATCTTTTACACATTAATATTTCACGAAGGTACCATCAAACGCAAATTTATTTAATGGTTATTTAAAGTATGAAGGAATACATCGCGGGTGAATATTAATATCCTGAGAGGTATTCTACTGGTGGTAGGTCTCTCATATGTGAGAGGCTGCCTGGGTGGGTACCACCGCATGTCTATTTCTCCCGTCAAACAGCAGTTTAAATATACTGTTGTGTTTCGGATTGAAGGACATTGTAGCCAGAGTAACTACTGGACATATTGAGACTTAACATCTTGGCGCAGTGGAATGCCAAGCATTGCTTTGTAATTCAAGGTGTTGTTTGGTTTTGCTACTGTTCATGAGCGGTCGCATCGCTTACCATCAGGCGAACAGCATGATCGTCTCGCCATTCACTGCAATAAAAAAAAGGTATCTAATTAATTACAAAAGTAAAAAAATCGACCCGCATTAGGTATGTCAGCGTGGTAGTCTAAGCCCTCATTTGTAATATCTAGAATTAGGCCTTAGTGCACTGAAATAGATAATGTTTATAGAATATCCCAGCCGAAAAACATTAAACAAATGAATATGTAACTTCTTTGGAAATTCAGTCTCGTTTCATCCACATAGTACGAGTATCTTCCATAGAGTATCTTCTATTTTCAAATCACTTTTTAAACGGTTTTATTTAGCTCACCCCGTTTGTTTGTTTGGGTCAAATTTAGTAATTGAAATTTAACCCTCTTCCCGTTAACCGATTGATCTTTGAAATTTGGTATACGCCTTTGATTCTGGTGACAATACAATTATCCATATTCAATATTATTGTGAATCCAAGATGGCAGCCGCTACAAGATGGCGGACAACTTAGTTTTTTTCAATCCCTTCAATATGGGTATCAAATGAAAGGGCTTGTCAAGTAAAACTCAGTGCACTATACAAAATCAAAATCAAAGATGGCCACTGCTACAAAATGGCGGATAATGTATTTTTCAATCCCATCAATATGGGTATCAAAATAAAGGGCTTGGTAAGTATAATACAGTATACTATACAAAATTACAATATGAATCTCCCACCCAAGTCAAGATCTGGTATCTTGTCGAGGACTGTGTGGCGTTAGGGTGGCTAAAAATGATACGTCGCTAGGGGTACACCACCCAAGTTAAGGTAAAAGGTAAAAGCGCGCCGAGAACTGTATGGCATAAGGGTGGATTAAAAAAGTTAAAAAAAAATTAGGTTAAACGGTTTTATATTGCAGATATTTCCACTTTAAATGAATTTTGGACGTGCCCCACGATTTTATTTTAGTTTAATCAACGCATATGTTTCAAATTTTTATATTTCAAAAATGACATCTTTTGTCATAGGTGTTTACACAAATGTATATTGCATTTTTAGGAATTTATGTGACCATAGATATTTCCAGAAAGTGAGTAGGTTACGAGTTACTTTATTTTGAAAATAAAACAATGTATACATATCGGTACCCATGACTGTATCCATGATTTTTTTTTTAGCTTTTAGTACATTTATCTGCAATATAAAACCGTTTAACTTAATTTTTTTTTTACTTTTTTATGGAATATTATTTAGAGTTTAGAACTTCTAAAAAGATTTTAAACGTAAACTCAACCCGTTTAATACTTGTGCGATTGGATCTTATAGATGAAAAAATAGCGTAGAATATATGTGTATTGTATGTATATTTTATTATATGAACTTAATAGAAAGTATAAAACTGCAGTCGAACCGGACATATTCACTTAATAATAATTGTTCGGCATTTCAGTAGCATTTAAAGGGCAGTGCTTTTAGGGATAAATATTCTATGCCCGTGGTATACTATTTTTGTTGATATCTAAGAATGTTCTAAATAATAAATAAATACAAAAAATATTATTTATAATATTTTAGCTACATTGAGGACTCGTTTGATCTAGTTTCATTTCGTGGAATAGTTCTGAAGGCAGGTAATTAAAGGAAATTGAAATTAAAACTTATTTTGGTTTTTAGGATACATTTTGCTTTTTATTTTATTTCATAATAATAATGTATAGTTACGGGTTTCAAAATGCAATAAATAATAGTTTTAATTCAATATTAATAATATTCTGTGGTTGATCTTTTCTGATTAAATTACTAAAACAATTTTGATGAATTTTAGCAATGGAAATACAGAAGGTGAAAATAAAGAATTTATTCTTAAAAAATAAAAACATTTCGTTTCGGAGTACTATTTAAAATAAAAGTGAAAGGAATAAAAAAAAAAGTAACTAAGTTTTGAACCAATACAGGGTGTTTAATATTATGACACTATTTCTTTTTAGTATTTCAAATTATTAATACTGAAAATCTCCCTTTTTGTTGTCAGTCAAACAAGTTGAGACGAAGTCGTTATATATTACTATATAAAAATACTTATTTCTTAACTAATGAATACTATTAAATTTCGTTTCAATAAATCTAGTGGTGGAAGGTCTCTCATATGTGAGAGGCCATCTGGGTACCGCAATGTCTAGTTCTCCCGTGAAACAGCAATGTAAATGTACTGTTGTGTTTCGGATTGAAGGACATTCTAGCCAGAGTAACTACTGGATATATTGAGACTTAACATCTTATGTCTCGTGATGGCGAGTGCAGTGGAATTTGGCTACTGTTTATGAGCGGTCGTATCGCTACCACCAGGCGAACGGCTTGCTCGTCTCGCCATTCATTGCAATAAAAAAAAACGTGTTCTTGAATAATATTCTGCTGCAATAATCACCCTTCGCCTTAAACATTTCATATATTATTAATAATGCAAGTCTATAATTGATTTCCATTTGTTAAGCGACCGTGGCGTTCAATCTCAGTTTCCATTGCGTATCAATTTGTCGTCATTTGTATACCGGTTCGTTTCAGTATAGTCAATATTTATTTATTGTACTCAATATAAAGCATTTTATGTTTGAAAGTATGACGGGTTGGCGTCACGATTTTTTAACATAATCGTCACGCCTGGATCCTATAGGGGTAGGCAGAAACTGTGGATTTCCATGGTTACATATTTTCGATAATTTGCCGTTTGATGCATAAATTGATTGAATTGAAAAATTTATGTATTAAAATATAGTTATAATATTGCTTACCATCAGGCGGGCCGTATGATAGCTTGCCGCATTAGCCTTATTAAAAAAAAAACTATGTAACGATAGGAAACTCATTAGTGACACTCGTGTTTTTGGTTCAGCTGTAAATCTATGGTTTCAGAATGATCTTAATCATTTTGGCGACCCGTTTTACTTTACTTCGATTCATTGCATTTATAAACAGGTCGACAATACCTACGTAAACTATCGAAATTATAAATTTGATACTTTACAACAACAACGTTTAAAGTGGCAAATTCGATATTTGCTCTTTCGATACTATTTAATAGAAAAACAATTGAAGAAATAAAATTTGAATATATTTCATCAAAAAGAATTATACTTACTTAAATCTTTATCTCTATGTGGTAGAAAATAAAAATTCAATTATTTTTTTCAGTTTCCATAGTTTATGTAGGGCCCGTCGGGGTGCTTTGTAGTAGTTTTTCCAGTAACATAAAAAATATCCGCCTAGATTTACCGAGATCGTATTTTGATACCAAAAAGATTAGGAACTAATAAGCCCAATACATATTTACAGCCTTATACATAGAGTGTTTAATTTTAATTATCTAATGATATTTTCGATACATAAATATTTTTCGTTCGAAAGGGAAATAACATTCGATAATTTAAATATATTTATATATTGTCTATAAATAAGGCTCTTTGACGACACATTTAAACTATGTACTGCTGAAATCGGTAGTTTGGTATAACGAGAGACACATTGATATAAATATATGGACAGGGCGGAATGCGTGTAAAGTGTTCCAACGTAAGTGGTGCGCGCGCTCCAGTGCGTCTCTAGTGAAGCGTTACTGTACCCCAAGCAGGAACATTTTGAAGTATCGTATAGTAATAGTATCGTGACAACGATTACTATACTATAACTACTCCATATCGGTAGCATGAATCGATTAACCATACTCTCGTGAACTCGATACTATTACGTTACGATAGTGACAGATAACCTAGGGTAATGAACGAATGTTATTGAATGATTCGTGCGGAATTGTCATTCACTACGTGGGTACATTAATTTATTATTATTATAAAATACCAAAAAAATATAAAACATGCATTAATGTCGCGTAGAAAGGTTATGGAAATAAATTAATAAGCAAATACATATTTCTTGCTTTTATTCCGCAATATACAAAAATGACTCCAATTAATTATGCGTTTAGATTTCCGAACGTAGCAATTTTTTTTTATTAGTTGTCAAACAATTAATGCAAATTATTAAATAATAACTCTCATACATGCTCTCATATTATTTAAGTTATAGATAAAGATATGTACATATGTTTTATAAAATCCCTCTACATTTTTAAGGAGGAGAGCTTTATGAAAGTATTCTCTATATTTTTGCTCGTTAAGTTCCTCGGCAATTATTTTCACATATTATATGCTCACACTTCTCTGCCCTAAGAGCTTGCTCGACTATACATTGACTTATAAGCTTATAAGTATAACATAAAATGATTAAGTAGGTACGCAAAACGAAAGTCAAAGTTCCATGTAAATATTTTATTTATAATTTTTTTACAGTTTTAGGTTAGGTATGTTTTTAACTACAATAAATTCCAGACTTTCTATATCCTCATACTTGTTCGCAAGATTCCCAAGTTCGTTGCTCCGATTCCAAACAGTCCATAGTCTAAGAAATAACCTTCATATTTGAGTTAGGTATCACAATAATTATAACTTCATATCGCAGCATTGAATTTCATATAACTAGCGAAATACGAAGTAGATAATTACACACAATAACACTAAGGCATCGGGATTCGGGAAACACTAAGCATGACCGTAATTAACACATTTTTCCTTAATTCGATGTGTAGAAATGCAAAAATATACTCTCGATAATGTTCTCACGGTAAAAATGTCGGTGACAAAACAATCGTATTTCTCGATAGTAAATCGGCGATACTATACGTCAAAAATTATTCCTGCTACCACTTTTCATACATTTGTATAGTAAAACTATCGTTATTACCATACTATAGTATCGTAAATGTTTCCCGCTGCCATAATTTAGTTCCAAATACGCTCACAATGGCGCTGTTCAAATTCCCATACAAAATTTTACTATTACGATTACTATACTATAGAGCCAAATGTTCCTGCTTGGGGCACTGAAATTAGCTGTCGGTCGCAACGTTTTGGAAATATTGCTTGTATTATGACAGAAAGTTTAATAACAATTAAAATAGTACTTTTTTACCGTTTAGACGAAATCTGTTAAATTGAGTTAAGGTAATATTTATTTTAGAGTTTTCTTGGTCATCTGTTTTCCTTTAAAATGTTTATTGGTGGCTATTAACTCGTTTGAAAAGTCCTGTTTTTAATCTGTCATCTGTTTAAGCTCCAAATGTACTGAAGAGCCAATCCTTAGTTTTTAAACGAATGAGTGGAACGATTCAAATGTAAGGTATCAATTCAATCACTCTCGAGGAAGGTTAAAATAAATATATTATGAATGTCCCGTATCAAATGCGCTAGGAGGAAAATGACGACAAAAACATTCGTTTTATAATATAAATAAATTATTTATGTTAACTTTATTCTTAACACACCTTTTAATCAAAACAGGAATAAACAAAGGAACTTAATATTGTTTTCAAGTTGCAAATATATTTTTTCTTGTTTTTACTTTTTTTCATCTGTGTGGCATTATAAACGAATATGTTCACAAGAATATTAAGAAGAGTTGATTTGGCCTTTAATAGCCTCAAATTCTAGTAAAAACATTTTGGTATAGATATCTTGTACGTAACCAATAATTATAATATCTATTAAATAGTAAATTAACCTGAGAGTCGAACCCAGGACGCTTCATAGTCCATGTGCAATACTGACGAATGCAAGATAAATGTAAGAATTAGAAATTCTTATGTAAAGTTTTCTTACTAAAACTTCATTATTATCGGCGCAGTAATTTCTTAACCAAAACGTAACATACACACAAGTATATATTATAGTTAATTTCGCATACATAATATTAGTATAGATAGGTATAATATGTTTAGTACATGTATTAAAACGGGGAATAAAACACGATAAAAACCAATTTGTCCTTTCACACGCGTAGTCACAAACATCTCCGGAAACCATTTTAAATTCAACTAAATTGGACACTTAGCATGACGCGGCTTCATAATTCCGCTGCAGTTGTCGGAATTTTACAATTTTACATTCACAGCATTCTTTTATTAGTTTTTGTACATAAATGTACGTGTTTTTGACTAGTTAAAATAAGAATGTATGCATATGATTGCATGTAGACTAATATGAGAAATTGTGAGGTCGATTTTAAAAAAATATATCGCTGGGCAGAGAAGTATTCAATAGGACGAAGATGTGAGCAGAAAAAATATTAATGAAGATGTTCACTAGTTACAATTTCTGACATAAGATAAATTAGGCTAAGCGTATTGTAAACATTTTTATGGGTACAACTTTCTACCGTGGTATTTTTGATTGAAAACGTTGATAGACTCAGGCCTTTTTCCAAGAAGGGGTAGGCAGAGGTGCTGCCAGGACACCCATATTTCGTTACATTTCGTTTTCAACGTTTCTAACTTAGAATTCATATACTAGCAAAAATGAAATCTAGATAATTAGTTCCTTGTAATTGTCGTAACGTCTTTATCGAGTTGCCAATCACTAGATACTTCAATTAAAACTATATACTTTTTCATAGTTTTCGCGGTAATTTTTCTCAATTTTTTTTCATGAATCTGTTGACATGATTCTTTAAAGTGGTTTTGTCTGTAAAAAGAATGTCTGTGGGCCGGCACCAGTGGAACAATAAAACTCCGCTAAAAATAGCTTTTTTTCCCCTTAGTGCCAACCTCTCTGTGCTCCACAAAATTTGATACGGGAAAGATTGACTTTCATATAATTTGTTTCCCTGAATACGTTTCGCGAAGTCCGATAAATGTTATACTATATTCATCGTTTAATTATTGGTTTGTTTTTCCTTCGTATCGTACTGAATTTCAGTTTTCGTTTGAGGTTATCATTTTGGATTTATTCTTTATAAAAAAATCCGTAAAATATCGTTTTTGTTTATAGTACGCATAGATCCTTAATTAATGTGTAAGGTGATAAACTGTGCCATCATTTAAACTAAAATTTAGTGTTTTGTGATACATTACATTTAGTGGTATAAGTGTATTTAAGTGCAAAATGTCGGAGAGATTCAAAGTGACAAAGTTTGAGGAACCTTCTGGAAAGACTTACAAGAACTATGGAGCTACGTCGGCGGAGAGTGATGTTGAACTGAAGGGAAAGCTGCTTGATACAGGTATGAAAAAAAAATATTTTTTTCTTTTTTATTTATCATTTATTTTATATTTTAAGAAGAATGCCCATCATAGTATCGGTAAAAAACCCGATACCGATACTGCTTAAAAATTTTTATTGCATTTTTATGGTTTGTCCTTAAACTTATTCCTGTTTCATTCCTGTTTTCAACGGATTTTTATAAAATAAAGTAATTATCATAACATGTCAGTTTGTTCAGAGAGCCGAAAACAAAAATATAATTTTTATTAGACTTCAAGTTCATTTCTCCAATATCGCAACTATATTTATATTTATTAAAATATAAATTTTTCCCTACACAAAAAGTGGGTGTCATCGTGGGACAAAATACTTCGAATCAATACTAAGTTTCATAGTAAATGGGCATTCTGATTTTACTGCAGGATCATAATTATGTCTAAGTATAATAATTATAATTAGGTGTGTGAATATCAAGCGTCTTCTAGATATGTAGGTGATATAACAGTACCGCCTAGCCATCCTAATATTAATAATATTGAGTGAGGTACTTTTTTTTTTTTTTTTTTTTTTATTGCAGTGAATGGCGAGACGAGCAAGCCGTTCGCCTGATGGTAAGCGATACGAACGCTCATAAACAGTAGCAACATTCCACTGCGCTCGCCATCCTGAGACATAAGATGTTCAGTCTCAATATGTCCAGTAGTTGCTCTGGCTACAATGTCCTTCAATCCGAAACACAACAGTGCATTTAAGCAGTGTTGTTTCACGGGAGAAATAGACATTGCGGTGGTACCTACCCAGATGGCCTCTCACATATGAGAGACCTACCACCACTTTTTCATAAGATGAAGTCATAGCAAGCGCTCTGTTTAAATAATATAATACTAGTTCAGACTGAATATACTCTCATCACATATTTTCCAGTACACGAAAAATAAACTATTATTTAGCACATATTCGTACCTATAGCATTCATTAGAATGCGTTGAAACTTTTTTTTATATTATTGTGGATATGCTTATGAAGGATTCTGTAATAGTAACAAAAGTGCGTGGTGGCCTGTTGGCAAACGGACTAGACGCGGTTGCCAACATGTTCACGGTGGTCGCGGGTTCAAATCCCAGAGCACACCTCTGACTTTTCGGAGTCATGTGTGTATTGATAGTCAATCACCACGCACTAAAACGGTGAAGAAAAACATCGTGAGGAAACCTGCATACCGTAGCGATTTATAAGAATTTCTATGGTATGTAAGTCTGCCAACCCGCATTAGGCCAGCGTGGTGGACTATATGGCCTAACCACTCTCAATCGTACTCTCGATTGTAGAGTAGGCCCGTGCCCTGTAGTGGGACGTATATGGGCTGATACAGATACAGATAGAACAAAATCCCACAACATGTAGTGGGATTGCAAACCTACGAAGGTGCAATAGAGTCGTATTTGTATAGGTTCTATGTATTACGCTGAAAATCGAAAAATATTAATATTGCCTTGTATACAATGGTGCATTACTCGCACTTTGACAAAGCCGAGTGATGGCGCTAGTGTTTAATATTTAATCCCGTTGTCACAACCTTAATGACTGCACTTAGAATAATTGTGTTCTTTTGTTCCTTAGAACTAAGTAATGACTTTATTCATGAAGATTATTTTATGAGGTGGAGATTAACATGTTAGGTAGGTACATATTAATCCTGGTGCCTACTATACATTTATCTAGGAAAATAAGAAATATATCCTAGGATCATAGCTATAAGTGCGTGGTGGCCTGTTTGTAAATGGAATAAACGCGGCTGCCTACATGGGTACGGTAGTCGCGGATTCAAATCTACACCTCTGACTTTTCAAAGTCATGTGTGTATTGATACAGTGCGTTCCATTTGACGATCGCAACGATCGCGCTCACGACGGCGATATTTACCGTTCCACTAGCTCGTGAGCGTTACGATCGCAAACCCAAGTGGAACGGGTTATGGGGCGTTTTGAGCGTTTAGGTAATAAATATTTTAAAATAGCTATAATAAGGTTAGGTTGCATTATTCGTTCAAAGTAATTTTCTCCGGTGACATTTTTGTTGTGTTGACATTTCCAAATCCCGCCAATATTCTCAACGCGCACCACGACCCACTTCTTGACATAGGTCGTCGTGGGCGTCGCGTGAGCATTTGTCATGACGTCATCAATGACGTGTTCACCGCGACCACAACGATCGTGATCGTCAAATGGAACGGCGAAATAAGTGCGCCGTGAGCGCCTAATGGAACGCGCCCATAGTCAATCACCACGCACTGTAACGATGAAGGAGAAAATTTTGAGGAAGCCTTGCATGCTATAGCGACTTTGTAAGAGTTTCTAGGGTATGTAAAATAATCCAACAGTGTCGTGGACTATATTATGACCTAACTACTCTCAATCGTTCTCTCGATTGTAGAGGAGGCCCGTGCCCTGCAGTGCGGCGTATGTATATGGGCTGATACAGTACAGTACCGATATCCATAGTTATAAAAAAAAAACTTTATTTATCTTTAAAAATCTTTATTGCTTACCTAAGGAGATTTTAAAAAACGTAATAGTAACTTATAAATTTTTTTTACATTGCAGCTTGCATAAATGATGGGTTTTACCTATTAATTGCCCACTAGTTATTGCTGCTGTCATGTGTGTATTGATAGTCAATCACCACGCACTAAAACGGTGAAGGAATACATCGTGAGGAAACCTGCATACCATAGCGATTTATAAAATTTCTATGGTATGTAAGTCCGCCAACCCGCACTAGGCCAGCGTGGTGGACTATATGGCCTAACCACTCTCAATCGTACTCTCGATTGTAGAGGAGGCCTGTGCCCTGCAGTGGGACGTATATGGGCTGATACAGTATTGCTGCTGAGGTAACCATGATTCCCACACTAAGCTCTGGGCTTGTTTTATGGGTAGCCACTAAAACTAAAGGAACTAAAGGAGAAAATATAATAGTTGTGAAATAGGTATTAGAAATTATAATAAAAAGAGATTTTAGTTATCTTTTCAATTTGTGTCTTGTTAATTTGAAAGAGGGTCTAAAAGTCCTTTTTCAAAAGTACGCAAAAAACGCATTGTTGATCTAGGCGGTCATTAACACCCAGATGTGTAAAGAAAAAAATAAGGGTTTTGTGTTAGAAACGTACCACGTTTTGTACGGTTAGGCTACTAAAGTAATATTTTTTTTGGAAAATATAACAAAACACACAATAACTACAAGTCATAGATGAACAGCGAAGAGGGTAAAGTTAGATAATTCAAAATTATTTTAGAGACTACCCTTAAAAATGTGGATGGAAACTTAAGACCCTCCAAGAGAATTTTTAATGATGTAAAGTTTTGTACTAACAAATACTTTAAAGAGAGTTTGAGAAATCTCTGAGGCGGATTAGTGAATATTTTATCGGATACAAACAAGATAACATTAAGTAAATTTTATGTTATATAATATTTTGTATTTACATCTCCAAGTGTGTGACCTGTTGATAAACGGATCAGACCCGGCTGCCAACATGTTCTAGGTGGTCGCGGGATCAAACCCCAGGGCACACCTCTGACTTTTCGGAGTCAGGTGTGAATTGATAGTCAATCACCAACAGTGAAGGAAAACATCTTGTGGAAACCTACAAACCATACAGTCCACTACGCTGGCCTAGTGCGTGTAGGCGAACTTTGCATACCATATAAATTCTTACAAATCACTATGGTAGCCTAAAGCCTTAGCAATCTCTTCTCGTAATATGATTAACAACACCGCATTATTTTTTTAACTTACCCTGAACTTAAAGTTCAATGCATTTTAAAGTATATTATTGCACGTAATTGCGTATTAATAATCCAGGACAAGGAAAGTTTTACTTAAAGCGAGCGTGGACCGAGGTACATGCGATGTATGCTAACGGCTGTAATACTGCACAACCTAGTGATGTGACGTGCAACTGCAATGTGTATTTTATAATAAAAGTAGCGGCCCGGCCCAGCTTCGCCCGGGTGCAAATACGCATCCCGTCATTTTAATACTCGGACTGTGAAGAGGCTATAGTACGTCATAATGACCCCACTGTTAGTCAAAGTAATTGCAGTCCAGATAGAATATCCACCGACATGAGATGATAAGCTATCGGCGTTCGGCGGTATGATTGGAACATAATGTACGCGGGATTAACCCGAAACGCGACATATATTGGTCAGGAGGCCAAGCTCTTAACTACTATATCTGGTAATATCTCTACTAATCTCTGGAACCAATTGCTTTCCAAGCATTTCCGGACAAATACGACCTGATGACTTTCAAAAGAATAGCGTATTCCCAATTTAAAGGCCGGCAACAAATCTCTCTGCCCTATGGTGTTCCTGGGTGGCGGTGATAACTTACCATCAGGTAAACTGCATGCTCGTTTGTGTTCTATATTATAAACAAATATACAACGCTGTAAAGTGGTCGCTGTCTGGGTGGAAGCGAATATCTTATCACTAGCAAACATATGATTTAATCGCAAGAGTATGTAATTTGACATTTATTCAGGAAAATTTTGAATGTTGGCCGCTACCAATAGGCTGCTGTGGTAAACCTTGAAGTAGACTCTTGAGATATAGATTACAAAAAAAAGTTGAGTAAAATTATTTAAAATTAAATTATATTATAATTACAGTTGCTAAAAAACCAAATAGAGAAATTGAGAGAATTCAATGCTCCGATAATTATAAAAAATGAGAATTGATTGGTGTGGGGATTGAACCCGTGGCCTGTCTATTCACAGCTCGCGTCTAACTAACTGTGCCACGAAGGATGTCGATGTTTAACTTTACCAAAATACTCCAAGCAATATTCCTAGAACTCATCTGATTTATCAAGGACACCAAGGCTGCCGCGTATGTACTCGTTATTTTTCCGTGACTAATATTTGCGTGATCAACTAATATTTGTTTAAGATCTTGTAAAGACATAGAGTTTTTCGTAGATTTTAATAGGTCCATGACACAATATTAGAGCGCGATGACGGCTATGAAGTAAGGTGTATTTATTTCTTTAGTTACTGGCGGTAGGTGTCTCATATAGAGGCCGCCTGGGTAGGTACCACCGCAATGTCTATTTCTCCCACCAAACAGCAGTTTAAATGCACTATTGTGGTTCGGATTGAAAGGCGCCAGAATAGCTACTGGACATGTATAGACTTAACATCTTATGTCTCAGGATGGCAAGCGCAGTGGAATGCCAAGCATTGATTTGTAATTTAAGGTGTTGTTTGCTACTGTTCATGAGCGGTCGTATCGCTTACCATCAGGCGAACGCCAAGCTTGTCTCGCCATTTATTGAAATAAAAAAAAGTTATTAAATGGCGTCAAGCTCAAACACACAAATGAGACATTATAAAGATCTAGTTCTTAAACTAATGTTAAGCTGGCAAAGTTCCGATAGTTACTTTTTTTTGGCCTCGTAGTCTACCTACAAATATATTATAACTGTATCTGTATCACCCCATATACGTCCCATGGCAGAGTTCAGGCCTTGTCTGTAATCGAGTGTACGATTGAGAGGTATTAGGTCGTATACTCCACCACGCTGGTCTAGTGCGGGTTGATAAACTTTTACATGCTATGAACTTCTTCCTAATCGCAATTTTATCCAGGTTTCCTCACAATGTTTTCATTCCATTATAGTGAGTGGTAATTGTCTATATATTTTAGAACTATGCAAAAAAACAGTATTTCAACATTTATAGTACCTACACCTGAAAAATATTCACACTCAAAGTAAAAATAATACAGAACCACTGAAATTTACCTCACATAGTATTTTGTTTACATAAGCGTGAGAAACTCTGCAAAAATATACGCATACGACCCTCTGGGATTTCACGTAGTTCTGCGGTAAAATTCAGCCTGTGCTCATTCACAGGACTATTTCTGGGATGAAAAAGGTGCGTCATTATGTGTTGAATACAGGTATATTCAGTTGTGTGATCATTAAAAAATGGTACCTCAATGTTGAGATATTCGGTTGTTCTATTTATTCTAAACTATCTTTGAATTGTCTGTTTATTTATTGTGTCTCGAGGAATACGACTGGGTCGTTGGCAATCTCATATTCCATAGTATTTTGTTGTAGACTTTTTGTTATCGCCTAATAGCGATCACCATATAAAATTAACTTTCGGTGGGAAACCCATCATATTGAAAGATTTATCTTATTAAAGTTAAACCTTTCAATATGATCTGGTGATTACACCAGATACATAATTTAGATTCTGTTTCAGACCATATACGTCCCAAGGGCGCGCAGGGCATGGGCCTCCTCTAAAATCGAGAGTACGATTCAGAGAGCTTGGGCTATATATTATAGTCCACCACCCTGGTGTAGAGTGTCTTATTTAGTTTGCAATGCACTTCATCCTTTATCATTCATTCATACCGGGATAAATGTTTGTGCGGCCCACAAATATTATTATATATGTGACTGTCGCGTGTTATTTATTATTATTAAATATTTCAAACCATCATACGCTTTTGAGTCAACTCTTTTAAAATATATTATGCTCTGTACTTACAATAATTAGTGTATCGAGACGGGATAAAACGTGTCGACCACATCACTACTTATTACGTATTATCAATTTCAAACAGTCGCTCCTTGTAATTTGATTGTGTAATGCCATTCGAGTATCGTGGAATTAAGTGGCTTCTTATACGTTCCAACAAAGACTTTGTACTTACAACGTTATTTAGAAAAATATTACGTTTTAAATGTTTATTGAGTTGTATTTGTTTACAATGCTGAATGTTATGCTTACTAAAGCATAAAGTTGTAAATATGATGTATAAACAATATTATTGTATTTTGGTGGTATGTGAAGTCTTATGGTGAAGGCCTTAGGCCGGTGCCTTGCAGTGGGATGCATATGGATTGAATGATATTGATGGTATGTTTAAGAGGTTCAAATACAGAAAGCCCAAAAATACAAGGCGACCAGATACCGTTGTTTTACATAAAATGGACATTAAAGTAACAACTATGCTGTTGAGTTTCGTTCGATAAGTGAGATTGCTGTAAAGGTTAGGGTACATCATATTGAAAAACTAATTAAAGTGATTATTGCAACTCTACGTATTTTAAATTACATATTTAAAGTATTTCCAAATGCCCGTTCTTTGTTCCATCTATTTTATTTCTGTACTATGTATTTTTTTAGTAAATGAATGTTACCTGATCTAGAGAATGTATATGGTATGAAAAGTCCGCCAACCCGCACTATGCCAGTGTCTCGCCTCTCTAAGCGTGTTCTACCGCCTGTATCACGGTGAGTGCTCTGAAGAATTGTTCAACTTGATCCCCTCCTCTCCATTCCTAACCAGAACCACGCGTGCTGGCTTGCGAAGCCATAGCTTGACGGTCCACACCATCCCGGCGCGAACCAAACGGTTCTCGAATTCGTTTTTGTGCCGCACCGTCAGGCTGTGGAATTGTTTGCCGTCTCACGTGTTCCCTCCTTCCTACAATCCTGGGTCCTTCCACCGTGGTGTGAAGAGGCACCTTAGCAGGCCGGCAAAATTGTTTCCATTGGCATGGGACTGCCGTCTGATGCCAATGGGTACTCTGCCTGGGCGGCATTGGCACTTACTATCAGGTGCAATGCCGAAAAAAAAAGTGTAGTGGACTATACGGCCTAACCCCTCTCAATAGTACTCTCGATTGTAGAGTAGGCACGTGCCCTGCAGTGCGACGTATATGGCTACGCTGATACAGAAACAGGAACATAAACAGACCATTAAGAGTATACATAGTACTGACTCTAAGATCGAGTCTTGTGTCGTGGATATCAAAACTACGAGATAATTTTTGATCTCCCTAACACCCAGACCCGAAACAAATGCCTGTGGTTCACAAAACCATTTGTCTCGGTGCGGGGATCGGATCCGCGGCCTCTCGTTTTACAGCCGTCTAACCAACTGCGCCACGGAGGCTGTCTATAGTAAGTAGTATTGTAGTAACTTCAACCTACCAATGTAACAAACTCAGTTTTTTACCTCTCAGCTCTCGCTCATTGCGTCAGTCTATTAATATATTCAACGTTCATTAATATTACCTATAGGTAATTGAATACAACGTGTCCGTAATTTATAACAATTTATGTAATGAAATATAATTAATTCTCGAAGTGTTAATTATGTTATCTTAATTAATACGTTGATGGTAAGCGTCGCGTATACCGCGTTACAATTAACTAGACATGGCTTTGTGGTTCGGATGAAAATATCTCATACATTTTGTTTTAAAATAAAATAATGTTAGTGCTGATATGAGACCACGTGTATCCTTCGGATGACAAAGATGTCCCACAGCCCACAGCTGGGAACGGGCCTTCTCAACTATAATCGGGTTGCCAGGGGATTGTGATTTTTTTGTTAGTGCTATAAAAGGGAAGACGAGCGTGGCATTCGCTTGATTAGTGAAACGACCGCTCATGGACAGTAGCAATGCTTGGCATTCCACTGTGCTCGCCGTCTTGAGACATAAGATAATGGTTTCTTAGATTTACGCGAATGTTACACATTGAAATAAAACTATTATAAACTACCAGAAGTGGTTTTACATTATTTAATAAAATTAGGTATCCGCTTTGCACAAAGTCACGATCAATAATCATCCAAAGACATTCAAACTACTGTCACATGTGTTTCGTCTTCTCTTGAGAGGGTGCGTGCCAACGAGGTAACATCCACGGAGTTCACATATAACACGGCCTCTCCTGACACCCTGGCGTCCCGACAGGCTTAGTCGTCGTCGACCAAAGATGTAGAAATCAACCGAAGTAATGATCCAACGCCATCGGCAAGTTCCTTTTCTTGCAAAGACGTTGAAACCAGGCGTGGCAAAGGCCTAGTTGTTCAGTCAAACGTTGAGGATGGGCCAGCCCCATTGGAATCTATTTATTTAGATTCAAACACTCATCATCCACACCATGATTAGTCTCTGAAACCAAAGTCCAAATTACTTCAGAGCTCCATTGCTACATGTAACAAAGTAAATTTGTTAGAGATTGTCATAAAAGTCAAACCAGTCAGAAAGTCAAAGTCAAATAAGTTTATACAAGCTAAAACATTCAACATATAAAAGTCTAAACATATGCACATACACAGGTCCTCGGTATGGGCCCCTACCGAGGAAATACTTAAATCTACACTAGGGGTCAGGGTGCATTTAATCCCCCTAGCGACTCTCCGAACACGGAAAGCTTTCACACCGAGGGAAAAGGAGGCTGTACTCCCTCGATGACTCTCCGAACACGGAAAGCTTTCACGCCGAGGGAAAAGGAGGCTGTACTCCCTCGACGACTCTCCGAACACGGAAAGCTTTCACGCCGAGGGAAAAGGAGGCTGTACTCCCTCGACGACTCTCCGAACACGGAAAGCTTTCACACCGAGGGAAAAGGAGGCTGTACTCCCTCGATGACTCTCCGAACACGGAAAGCTTTCACGCCGAGGGAAAAGGAGGCTGTACTCCCTCGACGACTCTCCGAACACGGAAAGCTTTCACACCGAGGGAAAAGGACACTGTACTCCCTCGATGACTCTTCGCGAAAAGCTTTTAAAAGGAACAAACCAAGGTACCAGCTTCAATCTAAGACAGGTACTTAAAGAGTGAACACACACCTTCAAAGAATATTGCACACGTCTCAGGGGTCCATTCACCTTTCCATGGAATCATATACTGAGCAGCCGCATAAGTAGACTTCCATATGATCCAGCAAGTAACTTTAACTCATATCGGTGATTAGAGAGGGTTTTCACTACCCTATAGGGCCCCCGCATGCCAGAATCCAATTTACCCTGAGATTGAGCAAACTTGACAACAAACACCAGGTCACCCTTCTGGAATTCACGAGGAGGCTTCCGGCGCTCATTGACCATTATGTCTTGACGAGTCTGATTGTTTTTCAACCGTTCGGCCGTCCTTTGTCTGAGCATTTCCCGTTTTGCTTCCCGGTTGCCTTTGGTTAAATTCAATGCCACATCTCGCACCAACGTTCGGATTGCAGGCGTTGCGCTTTCATGGCCAATTAAAAGGTTAAGAGGAGAAGTCTGCGTAGTTTTCTGCTTTGTTAGGTTAAGAATGAGCTGTAAATGCCATAGTTCTTCAGCCCACTCAGCTTTTTGATGATTGACCGCAATACGAAGCATATTCAAGACCGTACGGATGTAACGTTCAACCTGTCCGTTTGCATGATGCATTTCAGGAGTTATGAAGTGAAGCTGTACACCAAGGACCTTCATCCATGAAGTGAAGCCCGTCGACTCAAACATGCGTCCCCTATCTGATACAACTAACTTAGGAGTACCAAACAACGATAACACAATTTTAAATACTCGTTTCAGTTCATTTAAATCTTGTCGACATATAGGTGTCAAGAGACAATATTTTGTGAACGCATTTACCACAAGCATGACAAACTTATAACCCTTGGACATAGGGAGAGGCCCGAGAACATCAACATGTAAGGTTTCAAAGGGAACTTCGGATTTTTCCCAGGATGTATTGGCTGTAAAGGTGCTCGCGGTACACGCTTGTGGGCGACACATGTTAAACAATGAGAAGTATATTAGTGACAAACTTTCTAAGACTAGGGAACCACAAATGTCTTAAAATTAGATCCACTACCTTATCTGCGCCTACATGGCCATGCTCATCATGAAAGATGCGGAGGAGGCTCAAACGGTTACCTTTAGGTATAAAGCAAAGTAGCCTCGGGTCTTCACCCGTCGGCATATATCGGTAATATAATATGTCATTGTGTACTTCATACCTTGACGCATCCAATTGACCTTGTTCAAGCAATCGAATCATATTTTGAGTCTCCTCATCACCTGCTTGAGCAATTTGAGCCCAATTACGTGGGCGTTCGACATTGTTAACATTACATGGGTTTCTACTTAAATAGTCCACGTGCGGCATCATGGTGCCCTTTCGGTAAAGAATGGTGAAATTAAAATCTTGTAGATAAATCCACCATCTCGCCACACGCGGTAACAAGTCTTTCTTATTTTGGGTGGATTTTAAGGCATTACAATCCGTTACCACCAGAAACTGAATACCAATGAGATAGTGCCTGAAATGCTTTAATGCATTTACTACCGCAAGGGTTTCGAGTTCATAGGAATGGTATTTCGGTTCAGCACCTTTTGTGACCTGACTATAATAGGCCACAACATGCCGACTACCATCCCTATGAACCTGTTGTAGAACCGCACCATACCCAAGACTACTTGCATCCGTATGAACTTCCGTAGGTAAACTTGGATCGAATATCGCAAGTACGGGTGCACCAGTTAAAATTTTAATAATTTCTTGACGTACAGTTTCATGTTCCGCAGTCCAGTGAAACTGCACGTCCTTACAAGTCAGGCGCGCAATGCAAGCAGTTCTGGTGGAATACTCTGGGATGTATTTTCGAAAATACCCCGCCAACCCAAGAAACTGTCTAACCTGTTTAACATTCTGTGGTGCAATGGAATCTGAAAGAGCCTGAACCTTACCAGTAGCGGGTCGCACTTCACCGTTAGATATCACCCGCCCCAGGTATTCTACTTCTGTGCACAAAAAGAAACATTTGTTCAGATTTAACGAGAACCCAGCTTCCGTCAATGTTTGTAGTACTCCCCGCAAAGTTTGCAGTCCCTCTTCAACGGAAGAAGACAAGATCAAACAATCGTCGATGTATACCAGAACTTTCCCATCAGTGATGAATTTCTGCAAAGTTTTACTAATAATGCGCTGGTATACAATCGGCGCGTTTGCTAACCCAAATGGCATTTTTACGTACTCATAATGGGCCTCTGGCGTCACGAAGCCGGTGAGTGGTATGGATTCTTCATCAAGCTTTATTTGATGGAACCCAGTCGCCATGTCCAAAGTCGTAAAGTAGGTGCTTTTACCCAAACGGTCAATGTGGTCATCCCAAGTAACATTTAAGCGGAAAAATATTATATTTACCAGCGCATTACCAGCTATAAGCTTAAAAAATGTTGTACAAGAGTGTAAAAATATGTTTAGGACTGGACTAAAGTATAACTGTACAACTGTATACAGTATAGCTGATTAACGGCTGTATAGAGCCTAAATTTTTACCTTTAGCTTTTAAATAGCATTGGAAAACGCTAAAATACAGACCGCGGCGTAAAAAACTGCGTTCAGCAACTTTATACGACAATAACTGTATATTGCTCTCAAATTATACTTTTGTATAACCTACTTCTGTACAAGAGCATTAAATATTGTTATAGCCTGAATATTGGTGTAAAATTACTCTGTTGTTCAGCCTTCAAGTTAAGCTTGATAATAGCTGTACAACGGAAATCTAGGATACTCTTACCAAGCAATTCCCTTTATAATAGTGTAATACAATTCTATCTCATGTAGAAGAGTTTAGATTTACTCCTTTTTAAAGCCAAATGCGATTGGCGTACATTTTTCCCTTTTTACAGTTTTTCGTGTTTTAGAAGATTAAAGTTATTATTATAGTGTTGGCATACGTAATTATCCAGCTTATAGATTATTTTGAAACTACTATAGCCTTAAAATCAGTCTATTTATTGGATACAACTAATAACAAAACGGAGTCATAATTTTGATCATTTGCCAATTTGTTAAGTGAACAAGAGTTAAGATGGATATAAAACCATGGAAAAACAAAAAAGAACCGGCGGAATAAAAAGAAAATAAAAAAAAGCTTATTCCCAACGTGAACTAACGGAACAAAATATAATTTTACAAGGGCACGGACAGCCAAATTCCAAGTTGGTATCACCATCATGCAATGAGTGTTCCGTAGAATCAAAATTGTTGGATCATGATGAAATAGCAAATATCTGTGCTGAAGATATGAATGTTGGGTTGGTAACATGCGGTGAGGGTTCTGTACAGGCAGAATCAGGTATAATGGAGCAAAGTATGGACAATTATAGCGAATTTGTTGAGTCTGAAAGTTCATCAGATGAAGACGAAGCAAATCTAAATTTATTGTTTCGCAATAATATAAAAAAATGGGCCATTGAAGATAATATTCGTCAAAGTTCATTAAAAAATTAATCCAAATATTAAACGGAAGATTTCCAGACTTATTGCCTCAGGATACAAGAACAATACTCCGTACAACGACTGAGGTATACATAAAATCAATTGAAATAGACTGTGAATATTGGCACAATGGACTCCTTCATCAGCTCATTACTCTTTTCGATAATATGTTGGACATTCCGGATATATTGAGCTTAATTATAAATTTTGACGGCCTTCCTATATACAAGAGTTCCAAAAACGAGTTTTGGCCAATTTTATGTGCCATTTATGAATATCCAGACTTACATCCATTTGTCATTGGTATATATTACGGAAGTGGAAAACCTAAAAATCTTGATAAATATTTGGAAGATTTCGTTATAGAAATGCGAACGCTATTGGAAGATGGTATTCAACATGGTCTTAAGAAAATACGTATCAAAATTTGATGTTTTGTCTGTGACTCTCCAGCACGGGCATTTATTAAAGGTAAATATTATTACTTATTATGTCATAACAGATTTCTGTGGTTGCTTTTTTTTTCAGTAGTACCTATGCTAATAAATAATGTATTTTTAGGTGTATGCAATTTCAATGGCAAACATGGGTGCTTTAAATGCACTACTGTAGGGGATTACTCACATACATCACATACAGTAGTGTTTCCAGAAACAAGATGTCCTTTGCGCACAGACGATGGTTTCCGTAAAAAACTCTATGGAAATCACCACAAGGCTGATTCACCATTGCTCCAGCTACCAAATATTGATATGGTTAATGATTTTCCAGTAGCAGATTCGTTACATTTAATAGACTTGGGAATCATGAAGAGGTTACTTATCGGTTGGCGAGACGGTAATTTCGGCAAATACGTTACCAAATGGTGTTCAAAACATATAGATATAGTACAGATGTTTTTGAAAAAATGTAAGCTGTCTTTTGAGATACATAGGTCAGTTAGAGGAATTGACTCTCTAGCGCATTGGAAAGCATCAGAGTATAGAACTTTTTTCTTTTACTTGAGTATTGTAATTCTACCAGACGTTCTACCAAAAGAAGCCTTTGTACATTTTTTATTTTTGTATTGCGCTGTAATAATATGTTCGAGCTCTAACTACATTAATATGTTACCTCTGTCAGAAAATCTTCTCCAATACTTTGTAGAGCATTACAAGGATTTTTACGGGCCAGATTATGTTACAAGTAACGTCCATAATTTAATTCATTTAACTGATGAAGTTCAAAGATTTGGACCACTTCACACGTTCAGTGCTTATCCATTTGAAAATAAATTGTTTTTAATTAAACGAATGTTGCGGACTGGACATAAACCTCTTTCGCAAGTGGCAAAAAGACTTAGTGAAGCTGCTCAAGACGACACTATTCACTTTGCTTCTAAAAAATCTACTAATGATGATTTGCCACGTATATCCAAAAACAGTAAAAACGTATAAAGATACACTTTAAAGACTTTTTGCTTTCTACACAACATGAAAACAAATTTTTCATGACCAAAGACGATAAAATAGTCAAAATAAAGTCTATCAGTGAAGATGGTGACATAATTTGTAATATTATCACAAGACTATCTGTTGTTTTTGAATTACCTGTGAAGTCATCGTTTTTTAATATATTCAAAACGAAATTAAATAACAGTCAGTGCAATGATATAGTTTTACGTGCTTGTGATGTTAATTTAAATTTGTTTGTATTGAACATGGTGAGGAATCATATTTCATACCACTTTTACACACTTTGTGAGAAATAAAATTTCGTTGATTTAATTGATAATTTGTTTTTATTTTTTCTCTTAATTGAGGTTGGTACAATAAGATTATAAAGTTCTTTTCATACATATTTGTTTGTTCTTTAAACTGCAATATCACAATCAAACACAAGATTTTGTTTGTTCTTAAAACTAAATGACACTATCAGTGACAAAAATTGGTTTGTTCTTAAAACTACAATATCACAATCAAACAAAACTTTAATTTGTTTGTACTTAAGGCGAGTAGTGCCGCCAACGACCTCGACGCTAGCGCGACTTCATGAAAAAAAATGTTATCTCTTCATGCAAACAATAGATCAGAATTTCAAAAATTCTGATCTATTGTTTATAATCTATTGTATTATATTAAATCTAAATTAATTACTTGTAAAATCAATAAAATCCGCTTAGTTAAGAATCACACATATACCTATTACTTATTTACACACACACAGATACTATCATTTTTGTAAACTCTTAGTACTGTGTAGTTTTGCGCTTATAAATTGAGATTTTTTTTGCTTTTGTCCATTATGCTGCCCATAAATATCTAACTATATTTTTTGAAAAATATAGTGATAGTGTTTGTGTGTTTGTTAGTATTGTGTCTTAGATTAGAGCCTATGCAGACGGCGCGTTGCGTCAGCGTTGCGTTGACGGAGTGTTCTTGCAAGTTTGAACACTACGGCATGACATAATGAGTTCAATTTTGAAAAACGTCACTGAATGACTAGCGTTGACTTGTCATTCGGTGACGTTTTTGCAATAGAATCTTATATCTCATGCCGTAGCGTTCAATTTTTTAAGAATGATTCGTAGACGTAATGCTGCTGACTCAACGCGCCACTGTGTGAATACTGAATAGGATCTTACTTATTTGGGTAATCATCATTTTTCGTGTTATTTGTACTTTCAGTTTCTTTGCCGGTTACTACGGGATTTATTGCTGTCTTTTTTGAGTAAATCATGACTTTCACCTTTTTCTACTATGTCGCATCCTTCATCATTAAATATTTGCAAATCTTCATGTGAATTCTTAGCCGTATTTTGATTATCTTTTTCGTTTGGTTCTTTAGGGTCATCTACAGCTTTATTTGCGTTATCATTTACGAAAATATTTTGATTATTTTCTTCGTTTGGTTCTTTAGGGATATCTACAGCTTTATTTGCGTCATCATTTCCGAAAGTATTTTGATTATTTTCTTCGTTTGGTTCTTTAGGGTTCTCTACAGATTTATTTGCGTTATCATTTCCGATAGTTTCTGTTGCAGTCTTCGATTTTTTATTGTGAACTATCCCTTTTTTTTCACGTTTGCGTTTTGTTGCAGCTCTGAGATTTTTATTTTCCAGTCGTTTTACCGAGTTTTTCAGAACGGTTTTGAAAAAATCTTCCACTGCGTCTTCGGTGAAAAGAGGATCCCAATGGTTTATCATTTCGGAAAAAAATAATATAATCCTTTTGTATCCCTTTAGATCAATTTTGACAACATCAGTTTTTCTGCTGCCCCCTGACCACGAGAACTGGCATAGAAACTTCTTGTCAAAGATAATATCAAGTAACTTGTATGCACATTTAGTACCACTTCCTTCATGTTTAGAACAAAGAAGTGAGAACTGCTGTTTCAATTGTTTATATTCGGCTTTGTCGGACAACTTTTCATCAAACTCTTGAAGTTCACGGACATTAGAGATAGGTTTTAAAATAAAACGGGTATTTTCAACTGGGTTGACTTCACTGAGTGGAGTAACATTTGAGCTTTGAGATTTCAAGCGAGTAAAATAATAATCTAATTGAACAGATAGATTTTGAAGTTGCTGAAAGTTTATCTTTTCTTGGTTTGCTATTTCTTTCTGCGATTCATGTAACAACGATCAATGTGTCCAGTAGGGTTTTTCACTTACCAAAGCAGCCATATTGTTGTAGTTAGTGATGTTATTGGTATTTATCATTCCATCATCATTAACGTCAGATGTGTCACTGTATTGCGCCATCATTTCAATTTCTTCTTCTGCTCTACTGTATGACAATATTGAAGTCCGTTTAAGAACACATTTTATGGTAAGCCAATCAGCCTGCGGTATCGAATTTTCGTTTATTACAAGTTTATTTATGGGATATTTTTTAGGAGGCCATCTTAATAATCCCTTCTTTTCCCAGCAACTTGGCACGATGGATAGCTGAGGTTTCCCTCTTTCGATTGTCTCTACAATCTTGAATGGCATGTTGATCCTGAAAAAAGCAATATAGTAAAAACCTTGAATGCAGTTTTCTTTCCTTTTAAAAATAAACTAAAGTTGCCCATTGCCTTCGACTACAAAATTTCTATAAATTACCTAGATAGGTACTCTGCATCTAAGCAGGAATAAAATAATCACAAGTCCCAACGTAATCCTATATCCAACCCCTTTATTATTGTTCATATAAGTACTTAGGTATCTAAATTAAACCGATTAACGATACCCACCTGTTATATAGAGGCAACACAGAACACAGATTTCACTGTCACTGTTTGTATTTATACTTTTTATTGAATAAAATTAACTATTAAAACTGGTGGGTAAATTGTTCAAACTCTTCAGCAATTATTAAAATATCACACGACAAAATCTTTGTATGTCATGTCACATCACAATAACATCGAAGAATAATCTACTTGTTGTTATTATTATTATGTTGCCGTCTTGGCCGGTGAGCTGTATTTGTAAGAGCGAGAGCGAGAGAGTCCCCTTTCCCTTGGAGGAGCGAGCGCGGCGATGATAGCGCAAGTGTACTACAGAGTAAACTGTGTTTGTGTGCCCATCTATCTACTCACACGTTCCCACTTAACATAAACATACCTAGTTTGTAAATCAACAATGTGCTTATGAGGCTTCATAAATTTAGCATTTAGATTCAAGCATAAAAATATACTTAGAGTATTTAGAGCGTCGTCGCTTGCTTAGATAAATTATTATCAAAGCAAGCAACGACGGTCTAAAGAGTTAAGAGTTAAATTATCTATTTGTTTTACCCATATTACAGTAGGTACTTATCATATAAAAACAATCTTGTCGAACATACTCTATTATACTCATATACGCTTTGTTTTAAAAATAGACTTATTTTTAGTATTTCTACTTTTTTAGAGCCTATAGTTATATATTCAAAAAATTTATTAAAAACTAGAAAAAAGATAAAAATGCCATGCCAAGGAATCGGATTGTTTTATCGAAACATTTTCAACTGAACCCTAATCAGCTAGGCCGTACTTTGTGGAACTTGGGATATTGACGCTCCCGAGCTTACTTATTTATCAAGTTGCCATATACACTAAACAGAATATAGACTGTTACTCGAGGCGAAGCGATAATAAAGTACATGGTTTGCGAAACGCTCAGAAATTGTGTTTAGTTACGCATAAGCTTGAAAAGGCAAAGCGCACTATCCATGCGATGGGTCCACCGGTATATAACAATCTACCCGGGAATATCCAGGACGCCCCGAGCTTGACCACCTTTAAGTCTAGGTTAAAAACTTGGCTAGTAGAAAAGGCATTTTACAGCTTTAACGAATTTATAAATTTAAAATAGGAATGTATGGACTTACAATGATTTGCAATAGCAATTATTTTTTAAATTTTGTAATGTAATTATTTATTTTTATTTTATTATAATAATTAATGTTTTTATGTTGAAATTGTGACGTGTAAATTATTTTATTAATAAAGATATGATATGATATGATATGAAAATATTTGGAACACTTTCGATAAAACAATCCGATTCCTTGCTCACCGCCTTACGGGCCTTGGTTTTTGGTCATAATGAGGTTTTCTATATTTTCAACTGAACCCTAATTAACTGTATAAATGAATATGAATAAGACTTTAAGACAGCTTCTACAGTACTTAAATAGTAATGTACAGACAATGTTACGCTTTAGGCTGAGATGCGTTCTTAAATAACGACTCTGTTATGCAAAAAGCTGCATTAAGAGGTACTAGAAGAGCAGGAGCTGTATAAACTCAGGACGCCATTTTATCATAACCTATAAATTGCTTTCCAATTTTACGAGATATTTTTTTGTTTGTTTTTGAAATTTCAGTACAAATTTACAAAGGATTTTAACTGTATAGTACACACAATTACGTTTACTATCAATAGAACAGTCCGGGTTACTCTTAAAACTGCTTTCAGATATGATCACATATTTGTTGTTACAGAAAAAATGTATGTATATCCTTTATTTCGAAGGGGCGTGAGTTTTGAGCTTTAACTAGTATACATATTCACATAAAAATATCAGTCGCAAGCATAATAACAACGATAAACAGGAAAGAGTACTTACCACTTAGTTATCAAATATTTTTTTCACTTATACTTCACATATGGTCTCTGCCTTGGCACATAGTAAATTAAGAAATAAAATGGAGAATGGAAATGGAGAAACGAACACAATTATAATATATTTATTCTTCTATTAAGATTTTCACAAGCCTGATTCTGTATAAAAGAATAAAAAGGAAAATTAGAGAATGGAAGCTGTATAAAAGTATCTAAATAGTATCTTAGCCAGCCAAATAGTGCAGCTATTATGCAGCTGTTATACAGCAAAATCTACACTTAAAGCTGTATAATTTTGGGGCCCATTTCAGAGTTATAAGGGCTGTATAGCTTGCTATACAGTCTTTATACAGCAACGTTTAACAGCCTGTAGAAAACAAATAGTCTATAATACAGCTTTTATACAGTTCAAAATGTTACTTGGGATCAATTAGGGGTAGCGGAAATCGATCTTTTACCGTTCGGGCATTTAACGCACGGAAATCGACACACATCCGGTCAGAGCCGTCCTTTTTCTTAACAAGCAACACTGGGCTTGCATAAGGCGACTCTGACTCACGAATGATACCCTTCGAAAGTAAATCTTGAATAATTCGACGTACCTTCAACTTTTCGTCATATGACATCTTGTACGGTCTATAATGAACTGGTGTATCGTCCTTTAGACGAATGCTCATGGTACCTGTTGTAACCGTGGAAGTGGCCGTACCTGAAATCATGTGTTCGGAGAACTCGTCCAAGATCCTATTGAGATCAACCAAATGAGGACCGCTTAAACTGGTTTTATACGAGCGTTGTCGGTTATCATGCACAGAAGAAACAGCACATTCAGGAGCCCGTATGATTCTCTGCAAGTCCTTGGTACGTACATATGTGACGCCCTCCCGATTCAGCACATCGGTGCCAATAATGACTGGAGCATTCATACACTCACTAGGGACAACCAAGAAGTCCACATCTAATGAAATGTCTTCCAGCTGAACCACGAGAGAGACGTAAAAATTAACATGCGTAATTAACTTACCTACGCCTTTATTTGTCGACTGATGGGTTTCTTGGTACAAGAAAGATGATTTACTACCACTGAAGAGATAAGCGACACCCCTATAGCACCACTATCTATAAGTATGTCAACTGGAATTCCATTGATGACACCAACAACGACGTCTTTTTGTTTTGAGCTGAGTAACTTGAGCAAAAGTTGACTTTACCTGAATCCGCACGCTTCCTTACAAAGCAATCACGTATGTGATGGCCTTGTTTTTTGCAGTATGCACATGAGACGAATCGATCAATCTTAGCAGCGGTCGGTTTAGGGCCGGCTCAGTTGCAGAACCAGTGGCAGCAAGTTTCGACTTCTTAGAACATTGCAACTGTTTGTGTCCCAACTTACCACATAAATAACATTTAACGCCTATTCCAATTCCCGGAGTCGGTCGGTTGGTAACTGTCGTTTTCTCGGTACCACTTTGCGCAATCGGATAGCGCATAGCACGAGCATCTGCATTTTCCGATTTTGAGAAGGTAGCCAAATAACCTACCAGGTCCCGCGGAGCTAAATTTGCGTTCATAGCCGCTGCTTTAACTTGGGGATCCGTAACACCCCGAAGCACAATATCGGTGATTAGGTCATCACTAAGGCCCTTAACAACCCACAACTGAAGTAATGATTTTCGTGCATATTCAGCATAAATACGAAAACCATTAGAATTAGTGGACATTACCTCATACAAGATTGTTGCCCGATCTACCTTTTTGGTACATAAACATCTAAAGTCCTCTTTAAAGTTGGTCCATGAACGGTCGTTGGTAACCCACTCATCCAACCATGACCTTGCATCACCTTTCAAACACTTACCAACACGAGCGAGGCACTCGCGTTCATCCCACCGATTTGCAACCTTGGCCCGATCAACTTCCTCAAACCAGGAATCCACGTCATGTATATTAGGGTTAAAATTAGACACATAATAGCTATGTGTACTTACCGATTTCAATGATTGAATCGCTTCGACAATCTGTTCTGTTCCGCTCGGGTTGCGTGACTCAGTAGAGGCTAATCGACCTGATAAATGCGAATCATACGCTTGCGACTCTAAAGCCTGAAGACGCGACATTATAGTGTGCCAGGATTCATAACTACTAAACTCACGATTATCGTTTCGCCGATTACTATCACAGCGGTAATGGTTGTGGCCACGACTGCGCCCGTAGTCACAACTCCGGCTACGATCGCGACTGCTCTTGCGACTGCTATTATGATCTCGGCGCGTGTGACGTTCACCACGACGTTCATTGCGGCTTCGGCTACGGCTGCGACTACAAGTAAAGTGTCGTTTTCTTACCGGAGGGGTATACCCTCTACTTGAACTGCGCGAACGATGTCTCACCAAGCGTTCGCCGCGCGAGCGGCTGGTAGTAGAATAACACCGGTCACGAGATCGGGATCGACCCATTTTCTACTACAGCAATACAAAACAAGCTTACCAGAGATTATCAATCGCAACCTTGTGTTTCACGGACACTCAAACAAAATAAACCAACTGACTTTTGAAAATTTCAAAGTGGACGTAGTGAGCAATCCCACTTCTGATATAAACTACCAGAAGTGGTTTTACATTATTTAATAAAATTAGGTATCCGCTTTGCACAAAGTCACGATCAATAATCATCCAAAGACATTCAAACTACTGTCACATGTGTTTCGTCTTCTCTTGAGAGGGTGCGTGCCAACGAGGTAACATCCACGGAGTTCACATATAACACTATTATTTACGGATTTTATCGCGAATTTAGTTAATTTTTTTTTTACATTTTTGACTTCCCGACGTTTCGATCACTTTACAGCTTTCGCGGTCACGGGGCGGATCACGGTCCGCCATTAAACTAAATTCGCGATAAAATCCATAAATAATAGTTTTATTTCAATGAGACATAAGATGTTAAGTCTCAGTATGTCTAGTAGTTAATCTCGCTACAATGTCATTCAAACCGGAACACAACTGTGCATTTACAATACTGTTAGGAAGGGGGGATGAGACATTGCGGTGGACCTGCCTTACCTGTCTCTCATGTATGAGAGACCTGCCACCAGTTAATATTTCGTTTTGACATTTATTTATTATTAGTTCTCTTTCGTTTGATAAAGTGACTAAAACAATTTGACAATAAATATTGTATTGCAATTAAAGTATCATATCCGAAACATAGTTATTTCTTCTTGGATGTTTGGTTAACACAATGACGTCGACCTGGTATATCGAATTTTTATTCGCTGAACCAGCAACGCGATTCTATCAGTCGGTCAGTTTGTCAGGTTTTTATAATTGTGTATGGACATAGGGGACACATGTATGCTTACACCAGTTTTAAAACTCCAGGCAATATCGAACATCAAAACCTTTGTACTTTGAAGTCTGACAGCCTTCGTGGCGCAGTTGATAAGACAACTTGGTTCTGGTTTAGGTATCTACAACACAAGAATAAAATACATATGTATATGTTGGATGTTTTAAGTAAACGCTTTTATTACGTTAGATAGGTCCAAGTGGCCCCTGATTACTCAAAATACCTATATACAAACATACCCAAACTCAACCCTTTTATCCAGAAAGTGCAGGCAGAATTAAATTAGGACACTCAAGTTTCGTCTTGTATTTTCCATCTCACGTCATGGGGAAAGCCTATTGCTATAACAGGCACAAATTCCTGACTCCGGTTTCATTATAATGAATAGAAACAATACCACTAGAAAGGGATTCGATCAAGGCCTATACCATGTTCTTTTTCCTACCCATATTCTATTCTATGAAATAAGCGTAAAAACCTGGAACGATTATATGTACGTAGCCCATGTGTGTCGAGTAAACAAAGGTAGAGCAAAACACATACGATTGTTTGAGTTTAAAAAATATTGAACTAGACCAGTGGCTCTTAAACTTTTACGACTGGTCTCTATATCCTATCTATCTTTAACGAGAGGTTAAAATACTACCATTACTATGTCGATATAATTATGTTCTTCAACAATCAAAAATAGATATATACATTTAACTTGCCTAGCGTAATATTTTATGCACCATATCTATATCTGCCTATATTCATTGACACATGAAATACATGGAAAATCTAATGAAATCTATAGTTAAAGATATAGATTAGAATTAGATTATAGAAACCGGCCAATAGTCATCAGAGACCATTTGACGAAAAATTTGTCTAGCCATTGACTACCCAGTCGATTGACTGGTTTGGTTGTATATTAATACATTACAGAAATGTACTTAAATAAATAAAGGTTTGATATCACTAAATAAAACATACATACATACTGAGGCAGGCAGGCAGAGGTGCCTGGACACCCATATTTCATCTTGTATGTTCCGTCCCACATGTGATGGGGGGCGACTCTATCGCCATATCGGGCACAACAAATTCCTCACTCCGGACTGGTAATTAATAGAAAACTCAATATCAGTTTGCCCGAGTCGGGATTTGAACCCGAAGACCTCAGCTTTGCAAGCGTACCGTAGTACGCCTACGCTCTTTTTTTCAAAGAGCAGCGCTTGAGTTTCTTGCCCGTTCTTCTCTAGTGAAAACTGCTTTCTGAACCGAGTGTTAGATAAAAAAAAATGTTGAACATTCTAATGGAATCAATAAATTAATTTCATTTTCATTTGCGCCGCCCAGGCAGTCAAATAAAACATGTATACAATTGAGTATGGTCCCAGGATGGCTCCGCGGACCACTTGGTTGCTTTCAGGGACTGCCAGTGGTGGGAGGACCGTTTAAGAACCACTGGTCTAAATGATACACGGTAGAGGTTACGTGAATAGATTTGTTTGTGCAGATCACATATCAATTTCCACGTGACTAGTGGCGGTGGGTATGGCCTGTGTGGCTGGGTTCGATTCTGTGGTCGACTTATTGAATCTGTATGATTTTTTGAAAGAAAAAGAAAAAAAGAAAAGAAATTATTATTGTTACAATAGGAGTATAACAGTAGAAGTATAAGAATGTTTAATAAAATGTGATGAGCGACAATAATAAATTTAAGTACAATGCTAACACACAAAATAAAACACACCATATCGCGATATCTAGGTGGCCATATCACCATAAGGTTGTAAAGTTACCCCAATGGGAAAACCACGACACAGCCCTAGTAGTCAGTGGCTACAGTAACATTTTGGGTTATAGAACCACACCGGGACTGTTATTAATTGATAACCATTGACTGATATTAATTTAGCTGTAATGGTTCATTGAGGGTCATGAATATTTTCTCTTGTTAATCGATATTTAATCTTATATATAAAAATGAATCGCAAAATGTGTTGGTAACCGCATAATTCAACAACGCCTGGACCAATTTGGCTGATTTTGGTCTTGAAATATTCGTGGAAGTCCTGGAAGGTTTTAGGGGTGAGAAAAATAGGAAAATTTTCTGAGGAAGATACTAAAAACCTTTTTTTGGGTATCGTTTAAGCGTGATGCGTCCAGCCAATATAGGATGATCTTTGTTTTTTTGACGGGAGACGTAAAAGACGGTCCAGCTTTAACTACCATCCAACGTAAAATGATCTATCTTTCCATTGTCTTTCATTGACGGCTGACGAAATAGAACAAAATTCAAAAATGTGTACATCGTGTATATAATATTATCTAGATACGGCGTCTTGCGCATAATTATGTGAAATGTAAATTGAAATCATGTCCATATCTACCAAAATCGCCCATTGTTTTTTGAGATTATTGCAACAGTTTTAAACAAGGTATACTCTATCGAAGCGTTTTGCCGGAGTACACCAAAATATATCTAATTATAATTTTTCGTTTTCATAAACGACATTGTTTTTGAATTGATACTTTTAGATGCGCTGGGGGACATATTTAGATTTCGCATTAATATTGTTTTTAGACTCAAGAATAAAAAGAATATTGGTACGTTGATGCCGTATCTAGACATTATAACGAAACGATATGCAGTTTTATATTTTTAAATATTTGTTCTATTACTTACGTCACCTGGTAAGGCAGTATGAAGGTTTTATTAATTTGTATATGGTAACGTACTAGACGCGACTGCCAACAAGTTAACGATGGTCACGGGTTCAAATCCCAGGGCACACCTCTGACTTTTCGGATTAATTTCTACGTGAAATAAAATCCGCCAACTCGCACTAAGCCAGCAGGGTGGACTATAATATCTTCTTCTATAATATGAAAATGAATCGCAAATGTGTTGGTAAGCGCATAACTCAACAACGCCTGGACCAATTTGGCCAATTCTTTTTCTAAATGGTTATTATTACTTTATTACTAACAAAAAGTAATGGCGTGAAATATTATTAGGAAAAACAGCATTTTGGTGCTGAAATAAGGGACGGAATATTGGATGGACAATAAAAAACGCTAAAGTTTTTAATGTCAAAATTTCATAAGGCAATCTTTATATGTACATGTATATGGAGAGACGGGATATAATAGAGTAGAAGGTACGGGAGAGGGCTGGGATAGCTGACAGATTTGATAGGACGAAATGTAAATGCACGTTATAAGACGGGATGGATAATAAAAGAGAAAGGACGGGACGGATCGGGAACTGAACAGACGGATGAGACGGGATTGAGCCGGACAGTAGGATAGCTATGTCAAGTTTAGGTATACAAGAGATTAATACGAAAAATAACATGTATTTGGTGTGGAGTGGAATCAAAAAATATATGCACCCAGGCGAAGCTGGGTCGGGCCGCTAGTACATTATAAATATGATTGTATTAATGATCAGATGAATTGCAGACACATTTCAATACAACTAAATAATGAACATTTTCTATATTATGGAACTTAGAACATTGTGTTTTACAAAAGCGATTTCTACACAAATAACATGATATATTGATATCATACATCATACACTATTAGTTAACAATATTATTTCATTGCAAGATTAAAAAACAACGGTACATTCATATCAATTTATTCGAGTATATAGAAACGGGTTAAATAAAATTCCTTTTGTAATCAGTTATAATTACTTAATAAAGACGATTACATTGTAAATCCCTTTAAAAGTAAATTCAACATCTCTATCTTACCTTTAGCGTTAGTTACTGGCTTTAAATTCGTATTCAGCAAAGAACTTTTAACTCGCCCTCAAAGCATCCAAAGTTTCTTGAAAACATGCATTCGTTTGCGGGCGTTTTTCTAAAAAGTTCCACTTTTAAGCCTTTAAACTTTAAATCCGGGTATTTAGTCGTAAAAAAACTGTACAGGCACGTACTTGGCAATTAGTAGGGGGGCTTTAATAAAATAATTAATTTACAACTATCCTGATATTTATATTGCGACGGTGTTTATTAAATTAACTTATTTTCTGAAAGGTCAAAGGAATGTTTTGGTAGACATTGTTTATTATGGGTTGACATCCATCTTAGTTTCTTATTTGGGATCAACCATTGTTTAAGTAACTTAAAGGTATAATGATATAGTCTTCTTTAACCTTTCTCTATATATCTCTATACAGCCACAAGAGGTGCTGAACATAGGGGTTCCGTGAAAGATCTCCACATTGACCTTATATCTTTATTTCTATTAAATTAACTTCATTAAACAAACAATACGTTCACACCTTACCGCATAATAGCACGGATTTATAATCAATTAAATACATTTATTCATATTCCATACCTTATAATTACGTTGGATTTATTATTTAATCGTAGAGCTGTCTCGACTGCAAGATGAGTGAACTGCCTTGAACAAGATTTCAATAAAATCTAAATAAAACAGAGCTGCTAATAAAATCTTTAGGTTGTCGTTATTATACATAGTATATTGTCGAAACCTCTTTCTATCTCAGCTTTCCTACCTTATAAGTTAGCATTAGTTCTAGTTATAATAAAATTATTTGTGATGTAATTTTAGGCTTACACGGGGCTGGCATAACCACTTTTGTCTAAAACCTCCTTAATCCATTTTTGACCGACTTCAAAAAAAAGGAGGACTTTTCTCAATTCGACTGAATGTTGCTTTTTTTAATTAAAAATCACATTAAATTTCGTGAAGTCAGTGAGATGATTAAGATACTCAATAAACTATAGATACTTAATATCAGTTTGTGCACTACCGGTACCTTGAATAACTTACGGCCTTATTCATAGAAAATTTTAAAATCTTTTTTAGGTATCGAATGTTTTGTCCCTTTCGAACGACTTTTAAATTCAGTTTGAGGGAAGAAGACCCAACGTTCTATAGCAAAAAAAAAGTTTTTTAAACAGTCTATGAATAGGCCTTTATCTGTTCTGTAGCAGCCCATATACGTCCCACTGCAGGGCACGGGCCTCCTCTACAATCGACAGTACGATTGAGTGTGGTTAGGCCATATAGTCCACCACGCTGGCCTAGTGCGGGTTGGCGGACTTACATACCATAGATTTTTTTTTATAAATCGCTATGGTATGCAGGTTTCCTCACGATGTTTTCCTTCACCGTTTTAGTGCGTGGTGATTGACTATCTATACACACATGACTCCGAAAAGTCAGAGGTGTGCCCTGGGATTCGAACCCGCGACCACCGTGAACATGTTGGCAGTCGCGTCTAGTCCGTTTACCAACAGGCCACCACGCACTTAAACATTTATTTTCCAACCAATACCAATCATAGGATTTATCAAAATGTGTAGGATCGACAATCTTTCAATAACTTAAGTATAACAAATTACCCATAGCTGTCCTCGTGAATTCACTCATAGTACATATAAATACCTACATCACTTCTTTCCTTATCCATAGTTACTATACTTCTTCCTTTAAAGTAACAATCAAATGATTTACTATATGTTGATGGCTAAAGCTAAAAGTTAAAAACTTTATTCGTTCCATTGACGCGAGTCTTTACAAAATCCATAATGCATATTGACTCCCAACGCTTCCCTACATTACGTACACTAGAAACACTTAAAAATAAAGAGCAATGCACGACCGAATTGCATTTATGCGGCGACACGGAAACCCGAAGCGAGTCGGCAAACCCGATTTCTGACACGCTATTATAATTTTAGTTTCCCATTGGCAATGTAATGGTGTTGCTATTTGAGTTTATGGCTGTGCGGTTTGCATTACTTACCTATTTGGGTGTTCAATGGAGGTTATATTTTGATTTTTTTTTTGTATCAGCCCATATTCGTCCCACTGCAGGGCACGGGCCTCCTCTACAATCGACAGTACGATTGAGAGTGGGTTAGGCCATATAGTCTACCACGCTGGCCTAGTGCGGGTTGGCGGACTTACATACCATAGAAATTCTTATAAATCGCTATTGTATGCAAGTTTCCTCACGATGTTTTCCTTCACCGTTTTAGTGCGTGGTGATTGACTATCAATACATACTATATATTTTGATGTCTATATTGAATTTGAAAGCTTTAAAATCACAGCTTTCGTAGTGCAGTAGGCTAGAAGCAGATTGAAACGAGAGGCCAGAGGTTGGATTCGATTGTTTGTCATCCTCAGGTATTTGTTTCGGGTCTGCGTGTTTATGAGACCGCAATTTTTTTTTACTCTGGCTACAACTTCCTTCAAAGCGGAACACAACAGTGCATTTACACTGTTGTTAGATGTTCTATCAAAAGAAAATTATGAGTTATTTTTTTCTGCTTGTTTATAATTGTTTATGCAACGCTACAAAATTCGCCAACTCATAACCGAATAATAACATGTTACAAACTGCAGTTTTACTACAAGTTAATTCTGAATTTCCTCTGTTACATGGAGTTGTTTACTTACAACACAAGTACAGATTGTATATTATTAATACCTATCCGGTGATGTTTGCTCGCTCGCTCCATCGGATATTAATCTGTGCAACGGAACTCGTGGTTACTACACATTATACAATAGTATATGGAGTTCACTATATTCAGTATTGTATTATTTTGTTATTTGTTTAGGTACTTATTCTGTATGTCACTGTAGTCACTCTGCCGATTTAGTTTAAATAAAAATATGATTTGGGCTTGACTGCCTCGGTGGCGTAGTTGTTCTAAGGTACGGTTACAAAGCTGAGGTCTCGGGTTCGAATCCCGGGTTGGGCAGTGATATTGGATTTTTCTATTAATCATCAGCCCAGAGTCAGGAATTTGTGCCCGATATGGCGATAGGCTCGCCACCTATCACATTGTGGGACGGAACATACAAGGCGAAATCTGGGTGTCCTGGCACCTCTGCCTACCCCTTCTGGGATGTAGGCGTGAGTTTATGTATGTATGTATGATTTGGGCTGTCTTGTCTCTCCTATCTAGCGGTTTTTTCATTTCCATTCCTACCTCGAAGGAAATAAGAAAACTTTAATTTTTTTTCAAAGCCAACGAACCGACAATACCTCTGATGAGTGTTCATGAGTGAAGTTGACTATTTACAACCAAATACGTCTTATTTTATACAAATTTGATTTGCAATTTAATCAAATTTTCTAAGCATCACTGCGGAAATCATAAGATTCATCTGGAATAAAACTCATGCGATCACAAAGATTTTATAGTTCATGCTTATATTCCCAATGGCAGGACTGCTACTAGTTCTTATGGTTGGTCGAATCTATTTTCTACCCAAGATGTAGAAGCAGTCTAGCTATCACCATGATACGCATGAATTTTAGCTCTAGATATATTATCATTATAAGGTAGTCTCCAAAAATTATAATATACATAGAATGACGACAAAGCCATTTTTTTCTCTTTATGTAACTTATTATATATATATATTTTTATAAATAATGAGTCTCGTAACCTTTTACACTGAATAATACAAATAGAATTGCTCGAACTGCGAAAAGAGTTATTTCCGAGTTAAGGCCATTTAAGCAAAAAATATTCGATCGTGTAAATATTACAATCATGCTAGTAGATAGAATACCCGCGATGATTCAAAATAAACATTACATCTTTACATCGCATCTTTACATAAACTCTTATAAACATTACGTCATTCATTGGACATGCTAAAGTGTTTATTATACAAACCTAGTCAATGTTTTTGCTTTGAGTAAAATAATAATCACTGAGGATTTTAATTAGTAGTTCAGAAAATTCTTGCGCTTCTTGATATAGTCCGGTACTCCCACTGTTGAGTACCGGACTCTTTTTTATTCACAAGTTGAAGTGGTAGTGGGCGGGTCACGTCTGCCGCATGCACCCAAAGCAGTGGGCAAGAATTTGCACTGAGTGGCGTTCCGAACACCCAAAAACACGACCCGGCAGACCTAGGCGTAGGTGGAGAGACGAAATCGACAGGTTTCTTCAGGATTGGCCCCAAATTGCCCAAGACCGCACAATCTGGAAGGAAAGGGAGGAGGCCTTTGCCCAGCAGTGGGACACTAATGGCTGATAATAAATAATATAGGTTGGGCAAACAAACAAACTGGCACCTGGTGGTGAGAAATCACTGCTGCCCATGAACATCCACGACGCTTGGATCAAAGATGTGTTACTAGCCCTTCAAATCGGAAGTTGTGGGGAGAAAAGCATGGGAGAAGGAAAGGGATACTGTGCATCCGGCAATCTCACTAAAAAGGTGAAACGCGATACTAAATCTATTGCTTCATGTGGATTAACTGTGAGATTGTGGTACTGCCCCAGACGAGCCTCCCCATTCATGCCGTGTCATGACTGACAATAGCGTAGTTTTACCTCTTCAAAAACTCCTATGTAAGCGAGAATACGACTGAGATAATGTATGCCGTGGTTCAACCAGTTTTTTAGAAACAAGAAACCATATGTTTCAGCCTGTGGCTGAACCCGAAACGCAATTCAACTCCAACAAGGTCTAGAATTCTACCGGTTCTTTAGCATATTTCATTGCCTGTTCAGTAAACTAAAAGCTTGAACATCCGAGGTGATTAATTACTATTGTTCGCCGTTGAAGGCTGTAGCAGAAGCCTTGAACCGGCTGGAAAAGTAATATACCAGACCCGTAATTACAATAAATTCTATCGCTTACAGGTCACCTATTCACTGCTTAGTTTCTTTTACTATACGTCCTAAAGCCAAGTGATATGAAGCCCATGAATCTGATGCACATTCATGGGTTTTTGGTACGCCTCATTGTTACTGATACTCTAAAAAATTTTTTTGTGACTCTTGTTATGAGACCAGGTAGTGTGTAATTGATAATTATTTATTTAAAGGACGTCATGTAGCTTGATTACTGTTCCGAGAATTCACCTTAAGGAGAACTAACTCAAAATCTTACTCACTGACCCGACCTAAATTATTGACTCATAATTCTCAAGTAACATGAACCGTATTCGGTGCCTACGGCAGAAGTGTATATGGAATAAATTAGATCTGAATCTAGACCTGGGTTCAAGGTGAGCTCTATCAAACCGCTGTAAAATATTTCAACAACTGAAGCTTATTTTTAGCATTAAACGCACGGATTTTGTTTAATCCAATAAATTCGATACATTTCAAACCTCAGTTGTAAAACAATTTACAAGAATAATGAATGTATTTTCTGACGTTGTTTTTTTTTATTGCTATGAATGGTGAGAGGAGCATGCATGATGGTAAGCGATACGACCGCTCATGAACAGTGTCAATACCGAACACCTCGAATTAAAAAGCAATGCTTGGCATTCCACTGCGCTCGCCATCCTGATTCATAAGATGTTGGGTCTCATTATGTCCAGTAGTTACTCTGACTACAATGTCCTTTACACCGAAATACAACAGTGCATTTAAATTGCTGTTTGGCGGGAGAAACAGACATTGCAGTGGTACCTACCCAGGCGGCCTCTCACATATGAGATACCTACCATCTGTGGAAGAACTACATCGCAATGCCATCCCTCCACGTTCTTGTTGTGTTTCAGCAATTTTTGTTCAGCATATTATGCTGCATATTTCTTGACCATAAATGCCAAGGAACTATGGAAAGTAGTTCATGAATTATAATTAGATATCAAATTAGGTATATGGAAGAAATCACGGCAGCGATAAGACCCATGCACACAAATTTCACTCAAAATAAATAACTTTTGAGCAAATTCTGATTAAATGGATTTCTCTAAGACAAAACAAATCAACTAACAGGAAATTAAACTTTGCTGTTATTGTGTATGCTTCAATAATCTTTCTGTTTATGAAAATAGCCGAAGTGTTCCGAACGACGCGACGATCGGCTTTTGTTCAATTGTAATTACGCCAGCTTTTTGGGGCTACATTGTGGGCAGGTGTATGCAGACGGCAGGGATAGGTATGTAAAGTCTTCCAAGCCGCACTAGGCCAGCCTGGTGGACTATATGGCTTAACCATTCTCAATTGTACTCTCGATCATAGAGGAGGCCTGTGCTCTGCATTGGAAGGTGTATGGGTTGATAAAAAATAAAAAAGTAGATGTCTTTTATAAGTACTAGTTTGAAACTGATTTTGAGGCATATTTGTCGATTAGTGGATTGTAGTTGAGATAGTCAAGTGCGTGGTGGCCTGTTGGTTAACGGACTAGACGCGGCTGCCTTCATGTTCACGGTGGTCGCGGGTTCGAATCCCAGGGCACACCTCTGACTTTTCGGAGTCATGTGTGTATTGATATAATCAATCACCACGCACTAAAACGGCGAAGGAAAACATCGTGAGGAAACCTGCATACCATAGCGATTTATAAAAAATTCTATGGTATGTAAGTCCGCCAACCCGCACTAGGCCAGCGTGGTGGACTATATGGCCTAACCATTCTCAATCGTATTCTCCATTGTAGAGTAGGCCCGTGCCCTGCAGTGGGACGTATATGGGCTGATACAGACAGTTGAGATAGTGAGAAATTTCGGACGCCTGCCTACCAGGGCGACCTGGTTAAGTTTGCAGGAACTCGTTGGATGCAGCCCGCGTTTAATAGGTCGATGTGGAGATTCTCGTAGTTGGTCTATGATCAGCAGTGGAATCCTGTGAGTGAAGAGAGAGAGAGAGAGAGACAAGATAGAGAATCTAGCAAGAAATGTATATCTTTTGGCATATGTAGGCAAGCTGCATCCTAAAGGTGACATGCTTGGCTTACCACAACGCAATGCATAGTTTTTTCCCTATCAAGTTCGGAGGTTGCCGTCTGGGCCAAAATATACCGATACCGGCACGGCCACCAGCTTAAGTATGAAAAAAAAAAGCCCCGATTAAAGTCTACTAGGGGTGATAATAAAAGCATAACTAACTCTTGGTAAATTTATTCATAGAAAATATAAAGAACAAGGTCAGCACCACGTCATTTCATGTTTATATTTGATCATGTAATAAGGTTTTTTTGCTTTAGATCACCTTCTAATCATGTGGTATAATGTGTATGTAATCTCGCCGTACTAATGTATTCTTAAGGCAAGCGCTCCTGAGTTAGAGCACCTACTAAATAGTCGGACATTGTAAAGAGGACGGTTGGTGGTAGCCTATAACACGCGGTCCATACCACCCAGGATCGAACACAATGGAGGAACACCACGTGTGGTCGCGATCCTCAGTAGTGAGGGAACGATGAGAAGAAAAGAGATGTTTGCGGACTTTTACATATTACAGAAATTCTTTCGAATTTGTCGTCGTACTAATGTATAAGTATTATTGGCGGGCTCTAATATACTATAGATTTTTTTCAAAATCGCTTTGGTATATGTTTCCTTACGATATTTTCTTTCACCGTAAACAAGATTGTAGAGGAAGCCCGTGCCCTAAAGTGCGATGTATGTACATACATATGTACATATATGGGCTGATACAGAATTCAGAATTAGTTTAGGTGCATTAATGGCTTGAATTATGAGATCATTCTAGTTACCACTGCCAAGTTTGGTTGCAAAAAGGTCGAAAAGCATGGGAATTAACCAATTGGTTTATGCATATCGGGTAAGTAGGCTGGTATCATTTTGTCGATAAACATATTTATATATCTGAGTTGCATTGCACTTATCATCAAATTCATCGCAAATATTTCTTCGTGTCAGTATCATAGAGGTTCAATGAGAGAGAGATAGAGATTCAAAATCATAGAAATTAAAAAAAGAATTTACATAAAAGTAGATACGATTTGATTCTGCCACTAAAATTAACCAAATCTATAAGCGAAGATGGCTAATTACTAACTCGTTTGTCAGCTTAAGCAGTAAAAATAAATAAAACATCTTTCTAGACACAACAAAATCAGTACATCTGCCCGTAATTTTCTTGTTAACAATCGTGTTACCTCTTTTTTCCCAGACCTTGGCTTATAAGATAGAATAATCAAATCGCACCGAACAAATAATATTAGGAGCGTATCCGAAAAAATATATTCGTTTATGCCTAAACTTGTTTATTAAGCCCTACAAAATATGAAGCATGGTTGATTTATCTTATCCCAACATCCGAGGGATTGAAAATAAACACGAGAATTGTATTTACGAGATGGGAAATCTTCTCAATACAATATTTTTTTTCAAATTACGGAGGACATGTTGAGCTTTGGTAGTAACTCACTGACCCCTGAATGGTAATTGGCTATTGTATAAGGCACACGCGTTTTGACGGGTCGATGTGGTAATCCCTAGAAAATGAGTACCTATTTTCAACATTTAATCACCTGTAGCTGAAGAAGACAAGATTGTTGTTAAAAAAGGCCCCCTCAAAAATATTATTTTAGAACTTATGCGCATTATAATCTTAATTTGAAATGAAGTACAAACATTTCGAGATTGAGGGAAATATATTAATTTTTTGTATTATTTTTCAACCAAAATTGGTGTACATAGCTTATTAATACAGTACCGAACAGTTATTGACATAAATATATGGACAGTGTGGAAAGTTTTCCAGCGTAAGTGGTGCGTGCGCTCCAATGCATTTCTAGTGGAGCCGCACTGAAACAAAATTAGTCGTCGTTCGCAACTATTTTGAAAATACTTGCTTGTATTATGACAGAGAGTTTATTAAAAATGGAGATAATATTTTTTATAGCCGTTTAGACGAAATCTATTTAATTAAGTTAATTAATTATTTCATTAAGCGCAATTTTCACAGTCATCTTTTTGAAACTTCAAATGTACTGAAGGGCCTATCCTTAGATTTAAAATCAATGCGAACAATGATTTAATTTGGGATATTTTCGTAACAATAACTTTGTTGTTCTTGTTCCAAATTTAATCTGGATTTAAGTTTTGAAAGTCAACTTTAACTTTCGATTTAATTTTATATCTAATGCAAAACGTTTAAGGTATTAAAACATTTAATATTAATATTGAAATTAATAGATGAATGATGATCGGTAGCTAAGTTGCGTATAGAACAAATTATTGATTTTAAGGTCTACGATTTAATATATATTATCTTTCGGTTAAGGGTGTATGTGAGAGAAGTCTCTCGTAGTTCTTGATACCCACGACACAAGACTCGATCTTAGAGTCAGTACTATGTATGTATGTGACTGTTGGGTGTTATTTATTTATTTCTTTCTTTCTTTTATATCCATTTATACTATTAGCGACCGCTGGTTTAGGTCAATTAAATTAGCTTCATTATTCTAGCTTATTTAATCTTATGTTTCGCTCATTATCTATCCATATCAAAGGTCAGTCTTACATATACTTATATAATTCACAACGTAAAATTCTATTACGAAACTTAATTCATAAATTATTATTTATCTCATTATTATCTTAACACAGTGAAATAAAGGAAAGCCGTCTGCAACGGGGTCGTGACCTGTTTATGATAAGTTATGAAGTCACATGACAGTGTTTGATTAGCTGCCATACGTGACGAGACGGTATGTGAATATAATGCGTGTAATGTAAACAAAGTTGCAATAAATTAAAATTATTGAAATGTAAAATAATTAAGTATTTTTTTATACATACATAAACTCTCGCCTTTTTCCCAGAAGCGGTAGGGAGAGGTGCCAGGACATCCACATTTCGCCTTGTATGTTTCGTTCCACGACGTGAAAGGTGGGGCGAGCCTATCGCCATATCGGGCACAAATTCCTAACTCTGGGCTGATTATGAATCATCATCATCATCATATCAGCCACAGGAAGTCCACTGCTGAACATAGGCCTCCCCCAAGGATCTCCACAATGACCTGTTGGAAGCGGCCTGCATCCAGCGACTTCCTGCGACCTTAGTCAGATCGTCCGTCCACCTTGTAGGCGGGCGTCCGACATTTCGCTTGCCTGTACGTGGCCTCCACTCGAGAACCTTTCGGCCCCAACGGCCATCGGTTCTACGAGCTATGTGCCCGGCCCACTGCCACTTCAACTTGCCAATCCTATGGGCTATGTCGGTAACCTTGGTTCTCCTACGGATGTCCTCATTTCTGATTCGATCTCGTAGGGAAACACCGAGCATAGCCCGCTCCATGGCTCGTTGAGTGACTTTGAGCCTTTTAATGAGGCCCACAGTGAGAGGCCACGTCTCGGTGCCGTATGTCATCACTGGTAACACAACTATCGAAGACTTTCGATTTTAGGCACTGAGGTATTTTGGACGAGAAGACGTCGCGAAGTTTCCCGAACGCTGCCCAACCGAGTTGGATTCGCCGATTGACCTCTCTCTCGAAGTTGGACTTGCCTAACCGGACCACTTGTCCTAAATAGACATATTCGTCTACAACTTCGAGAGTCGAGCCCCCAACTCCAATGGGGGTGGGCACAACATGGATATTCGACATGATCTTCGTTTTATCCATGTTCATTTTAAGACCCACCTGTTGGGAGACTCGATTAAGGTCTTCGGGCATAGTGCTAAGGTCTTCCAGCGATTCTGCCAAGACCACAATATCGTCGGCAAATCGAAGGTGAGTAATATACTCGCCGTTGATGTTGATGCCGAATCCTTTCCACTGTAAGAGCTTGAAGGCATTTTCCAGCGCGGCAGTGAACAGTTTCGGAGATATGACATCTCCCTGTCTCACGCCTCTCTGTAGTGGAATAGCCTTCGTGCTCTGATCCTGTACTCGGACCGACATGGTGGAGTTGTTGTATATACACCTCAACACTTCGATGTACCGATAGTCTATGTGGCACCGCTGAAGAGACTGTAGCACAGCCCAGGTCTCGATCGAATCAAAGGCTTTCTCATAGTCCACAAACGCTAAACAAAGCGGCAAGTTATACTCCTCGGTTTTTTGTATAACCTGCCGTAGCGTATGAATATGGTCTATGGTACTAAAGCCTTTTCGGAAACCGGCTTGTTCAGGAGGCTGGAAGTCATCAAACTTGCCTTCGAGACGATTTGTGATGACCCTTGAAAACAACTTATAGACATGGCTCAGGAGCGAGATGGGCCTGTAGTTCTTCAGCAAAGTGTTATCACCTTTTTGTGAAGAACAGTACCACCACGCTCCTGCTCCATGCCTCCGGCGTTGAGCCCTCGAGGAGAACGGAATTGAAGAGCCTCTGAAGGACTTTTAGTATCGGCGTTCCGCCCGCTTTCAGAAGCTCTGAAGTGATTCCGTCCTCACCCGGCGCCTTGTTGTTTTTAAGTTGTTTGAGGGCCATCTCAATCTCAAACAGGCTGATGTCCGGGATATCATCGCTAAAGTGTCGGATTAACTCGGCTCTCGGGTCTTCGGCCGAGCTAACAGTAGGTTCGGCAACCGAGGTGTAAAGCTGTCCGTAGAACCTCTCGATCTCTCTTAATACCTCTGCCCTAGTCGATACCACGCGGCCATCATCCGTTTTCAGCCTAGACAACTGGCTTTGCCCAATAGACAAGTCTCTTGCAAACACTTTGGAGCCTCCGTTCCGCTCAATTGTCTCCTTAATGCTCACAGTATTGTGAGCACGGACATCGTGTCGCAAGGACTTCCAGATTCGTCTATTGAGCCGCCGATATGCTTCGGCGTCAACGGAAGACTGCAGCGTCAAAGATCGACGTTCGGCCATGAGGTCAAGTGAGAGGTGATTATGAATAGAAAAATCCAAAATCACAATTTTTTTTTATTATTGCAATGAATGGCGAGATGAGTTTGCATTTCATCTGATTCTTAGGGCTGAAACTGCGTTATGCGGGCGCCCGCGACGGGCAACCGTCGCGCGTCTCCATGCGTGGACACGCGGGCTGGCTCCATGAGAACGCGACGGTCCCCGTCGCGGAGACCCGATTTACGCAGTGTGGCTGGTTCAATTTTAAAGGTGTGCATATACAGTCGTGTCGATGGAGAGCTTACTTTACCACTGGATACTACGCGGCGCGACCCATTTCTAAGTAGATCCAGCGAGTCAAACTCATTGGGCTTGGTTTTGGTCAATTTACTAAAATAAGTATTTGTGACTTGTCTTATAAAGATTTGGCATATTTATTATTATTTTTATTTGTTTTCTCGATCGGTCGTCATATAATTTAATTGTATATTGGTTAATTTTTAAGTTTGCAATTTTTAATAATTTAAAATAGGGGATGTAATAAGTGAATAATTCAGAGCCCCAGGAGGTCGCAATGTGCAAGAGAACACCTAATCCCAGGCTTTTTTATCCTCAATATATTCCTTAATATTATAATAACCCCTAGTCATAAGTTTGTTTTTAATATGTGTCCTAAATAGTTTGTCCGGTAGCTGCGTTATCCAATTGGGAAGTTTATTATAAAATTTAATACAACTACCCAAGAAAGATTTTTTTGACTTTTCTAGTCTTAACGAGGGTATTGCTAGTTTTTTTTTATTCCGGGTATTAATAGTGTGGGTGTCACTGACCTTATAAAACTTATTAATATTTTTACGAACGTGCATTATATTCCGAAAGATGTATTCAGATGACACGGTTAGTATATTGCTTTCCTTAAAAACAGATGCTCCGATGCTTCCAAGAGGCTTCCAGTGCATTAACACGGCTGTGTAAATATAAAAAAAACTAATGATTTCTTAGATTTACGCGAATGTTACCCATTAAAATAAAACTATTATTTACGGATTTTATCGCGAATTTAGTTTAATTTTTTACATTTTTGACTTCCCGACGTTTCGATTACTTAACAGCTTTCGTGGTCACGGTGGGAAGTCAAAAATGTAAAAAATTAAACTAAATTCGCGATAAAATCCGTAAATAATAGTTTTATTTCAATAAAAAAAACTGTTATGCTTATTCCTTGATCTATTACTTTTTGTTTGTTTGTTAGTGTTATTATTGTTTGTATCTTCTTTTTCTTTAAACCAGACAAAGAATTCAAACAAAACTTTGTGAACCATCCAAACGTTTGAGCCGATAAATTAGATAGATACATTTCAACTAGGTAAAAAGAGTATGTTTTTAACGGGGGCGGTAAGATCGCATAATTTGATATTAATATGGGAACCCGATATACTACGACGGAAAGGTTTAGATACTTGTAATTTTTATTGAATGTTATTTTCAAAAATCGCACGAAAATGTATAGAAAAGTTACGTATGAAATTATTCAACAAAGACAATGACGTTTTTAATAGTGTGTTCATAATTATTTTTCTTAAATGTTAATTGTCACCGCATCGTACTCTTTTTACTTAATACTCAATATCTTTATTGCATACCACATGTAATAAAGATGTTACAATTTTATAAAAAGGTCCAATGTGAACCCTGTTAGGCACGGCAACAATTTAGCAGAGAGGAGGAAGCTTTTGTATTCATTTTATATATGATTATTTAGAATATTTTATCCATATAATTTATAATAAGTGTAGGAGTACATATTTGACAGCCTCCGTGGCGTAGTTGGTTAGACGCCGCCTGTGAAACGAGAGGCCGCGGGTTCGATCCCCGCACCGAGAGAAATGTTTGTGCGGCCCACAAATATTTCTTCCGGGTCTGGGTGTTTGTGAGACCGAAAAGTCTCTCGTAGTTCCTGATACCCACGACACAAGACTCGATCTTAGTGTGGGGTCAGGACTATGTATGTGACTGTTGGGTGTAATAAAAAAAAATGTATAACATTAATCCACAATTGTATTAAATATGCACTTTTTGCCAAGTTATACTTTGGTTTCAAAAAACTATAGCAATCCTTGCATTAAACCCAGCTGTATGCGGTTGCAATCTCCGCCCTTTGATGCTCCCCTAGGTAACACAACGCTCTCCAATTTTCAAATTAAAGCCCCTTTGCGAACAAAGCTAAAAGGAAGACCTACTGCCGCTCTGGTTGCGGGCTTGTGTGCACATTCCTTACTGAATGATAGGGTGCGGTCTAGACATACATGAAGATTTTTTCATCATTAATGGGTAGGGTATATCAAGACTGATTCCGAAAGCGAAGCCGGGTAGTAGTTTTAGTGACTACAGACACAGTAAAAAATCGCCAAAAAACGCAATATCATGGTGTTATAGTGGTAAATCGATAGAATTTGGTATAATAATAATAATTTTAACACTTGCGTACAATAGCGTTTCTAAAAATTAAAAGTGTATACATTATTATTTTAGAAAAGCAATTCAAAATCACTTTGCCCGATCGGGGATTCGAATCCGAGACCTCAACTTTCCAATCAGACTGTACTACAATAGGGAACATGCACCAGACTTTAAACTAAGTCAAAATATTTTTTTTTGAAATCTTTATTAATATAGAATTATACCTTAAAGATATTTTTTTAATTTATCAACTCTAAATCGGTAAAATAAATACTTAAAAATGACATTTCAAATTTGCTGCGCATTTTTTCCGAAATGCGATCTATTGCTTGAAAAGGAAAGTGACGACAATGGTTGCGTTCTTATGAAGTTTTAGCTTGTTGTTTTACGTTTGTTTATGAGTTATTTTGTGCTTTCTTTATACTATTAAATAAAATGGATTATTTTGTCGCGAAATACAGTTCTGTAGCAATTAATGAAAGAAACTTAATCCAAGTTGTTCATAACGCAACCTCTGACGTCACAGCGAGTTCGCGCCAACATGACGTTTGAATGCTTCGAAACTGATAGCAGTTTTGATTATTTTTTTGTACTCTTTTGATTGATATTTTCAAAGACTTATATTTTTTTCCGGTAATGTAATAACATACAGAATTGATTAAAAATATAAAAAAAATGACATGCATATTCCCTATTACGCCACCAAAGCCTTGATAAATTCTATATGTGATAATATCACGGATTAAATCTGTGAAGCGTCGGGCAAATCTGTGTTGGAATGGCTAGCCAATCGATGCGCTATCAGAAGAGCACTTAACAACAAGCGTAGTGAAGTCACTTCGCAGTACAAAAAAAGCAAATATTGAACGTGACTATTTCTGCACATTATGTAAAAAAACTGAATGAATAACGTAATTCCCAGTTTTTAGTTCTTTTTCTTGTTCACTGCTTTTTTTTGCACTTTAGAAATCGATAAGAATGTACAATGAGGTAAAAATAATTCGGAGAACTTCAATGACGTTTGCTGCATCAATATGTGTGGTGTGGTGGTACCCACCCATTGTCTATTTCTTCCGTCAAACAGCAGTGTAGAAGCACTGTTGTGTTTCGAATTGAAGAACATTGTAGCCAGAGTAACTACTGGACATATTGAGACTTAACATCTTATGTCTCAGGATGGCGAGTGCAGTGGAATGCCAAGCATTGCTTTGTGATTCGAGATTTTGTTTGGTTATGAGCTGTCGTATTGCTTACCATCAGGTGAACGGCATGCTCGTCTCGCCATTCATTGGAATAAAAAAAAATACAGCAGCGCATTTAAGTAATGGTTTCAATGTCCAAGTCGGGCAATATTAAAAAATCAGCTTCATAAAATATAGTTTCAACCACCCATCGGTCAACAAACTATTTAAATCATAAATCATATTATTTAGTGTCATTAATTATAGCACCCGACTTAAGAATTGAACTCCATAAGGATCACCGAAAGAGGTGATAATTCACCTCATACGATACTTCAATATTGATATTATTACTGGACTGATCAAATAAAACGTAGGATACAGGTATTGTTAATATAGGACTCAAATATCAGCCAATTTATCCAAACTTATTTTATTTTATTTTATTTTACAGTTTTCGGAAAACTAACAGCTAATGTGTACATAAAATTAGAATAATAGGTAATTAAAGGCTAATTTTAAGTTTCCACAGATAACACATGCATTACAAAGTACGATTCACCCATTAGTAACTTAAGATTATTTACACAACTAATAATAATTAACAACGGATAGTAAAAAATAATTTGATTACAAAGAGAAAAAACGTTTGCTCATGAGTCGCTTACAACTTTTTGTACTAGTATTAAATAAATCTAAATCCACATCATTACTGTCCCCACCCGTACACATAATTACGTCATTGAAATGTCTGCTAGCTCTCAATATAAAAGAATTTTGCCTGTAGTTCGTCCTCACTAGTGGAACGTACAATAACCGTGGATTGCGAAATGAGGCTGTATTTGTTCGTAACCCTAACATTTCCAACAGTTCTGGACAGTCGACCTTCCCATTCGCCACCTTCATAAGGTAGCATAAATCAGCAATATCTCGACGTTGCTTGAGAGGTAGAAAATGGAATTTTTGACACCTTTTAATATAATCTGGGAGGTATATATTTGCTTTAAACTGTATAAATCGCAAAAACCGTTTCTGAATACCTTCAATCCGGTTAATGTATGTGTTATATCGTGGATTCCATACCTGGGAGGCATACTCCAAGTGACTGCGAACGTATGAGCAGTATAGTATTTTGATAGTCTTAATGTTGCTAAATTCAGATGATAACCTGAGGACAAATCCTAGTGCTCGAGAAGCCTTTTTAACAATGTTATCCACGTGTTGGTCAAATAAGAGTTTATTGTCGAAAGTGACGCCTAAATCGCAAATAGAGTTAATTCTAGACAAAATTTTGTTATTAATAGTATAATCAAAATTAATTACATTGGTTTTACGTGTGTAGGAATTTACATAGCACTTTGATACGTTCAGATCCAATTTATTAATGGAGCAGTATGCTTGAAATCTGTTAAGGTCATTTTGTAAACGTAACGTATCTTCCGTAGTACTTGATGTGCTAAACATATTGTTGGAAAAAGTAATATCAATAGCAACAATTATAACGTTTTGTACATTATTAGACGCTTGTGATAACGTTATCGCGACGCGACGCTCTGTGGTAAGCTGTTGTTTACATCAGTTTTCATAATATAGCATTGTTTTATGAAACAAATGATATTCTGGTTAGAGAAAAAAATACAGCAAAGATACAAATATTATAAAATAAAAATCTTTTATACAGACCAATCAGCCCTTATTGTTCGTGGGTACATAATAACTTATCTGAAAAACTGTTGTTTATAAAATATCTTATCATAACAAAATTTCAAAAACATAAAACGATATGAAATCACGTGAAGAAATAAAGAATTCATGGTGTTGTTTGGTTATGCTACTGTCCATAAGCGTTCGTATCCCGAGATACGAACACTTATGGGCTTAGAAGAATAAAAAGGTGGATTTGTATACTAGGTAACTGTGCACTTAGCAACAGATATATTGCAGTGTTCAATCATCATGGACCTGTTTACCTTATCATGCAGTTCTCCCAAGTTGCCGTCGAATTGGTACGTAGACAATTACGAGCGTATCGCATGGGACACAAAATTCTGGCTCCGGGCTGATAGTGAAAAGAAAAATTCAATATAATTCGGCCTAACCCGGGATTCAAACCCGAGACCTCAGCTTTGTAATCGTACCATAGTACAACGTCGTAATTGAATTTACATAGACTAAGTCCGGAATTGGATACAAAAGAAAATACTATTTCTTCTTCCCATTAAGAACACCAAATGCGACAATACACGGTGTTTTAATAGAATATAGCCACTTCCAGAATGTGGTGAGAGTCTCGTACCAACCAACACATATCGCTTAAAATAGTAAGATAAAAGATCTATAAATTTTCTCCTCACTTTAAGATATAAAATTCTAAGGAGGTCGGAGACTTGGTGGCTCAGTTCCGACCGCAAATCGAGTGCACTCCTCGCGGTTTAGCATCGTCAGACTTTTTACAATCGATATCTGTTTGAAGAATTTTGTGAGATGGAAGTTGAAGTTCGGTGAAAGATACGAAATTTTGTGATTGAATAAATAAGAATGAAAAAATCCATTGTTTTCAATCATAATTTCTAAGTATTTCTACAATCCAAAGTAGCACCAGTTTGGCCAATATCTAAAGAATGATATCATATGAATGAATGGTTCGAGGTAAGTATGATTAAATTCTCTCTCTCTCTACAGCTCTGTAAGACGACCGCTCCCCCATTAAATGAGAATATGTAGGAGATCTTGAGTAGACATCTGTCGCGTCTTCTAGCAGCTACCATCTAAAATAACACTAAATTTAAACTGACTTAAAACAACGGCCGCTGCACTCTTTAATTTATACTATGCAGTAGTGCGAAAAGAACAACAAAAAAGAAATAAACGTGATATTGTAATTAATCCTGAGTGGAGCATGGAGCTACGCTTTCGAGAAATTACATTACTTTGTACTTTCCTAGAATATAGTAATGCAGATTCTAGATAAAGAGAAATGTTAGCCTTTTTGTTGCAATGGTTACATAAGCTATAATAGGATCTAGGACATACTCATTTTTTAAAATTTCGTATCACGACACGGATTTAGCAATGTGTCTTTATTCCTAATTATCCTTCCTATAATGCTGTCTCGTTATAGTTTTTAGTATGATAAAGGATATGAATGTACCAAAGATACATTTCAGTTTGAACAGCTGTGTGTGTTTCTATTGTGTAATATTGTATACCGACATGTCAAGATAACCTTCATAGGTCAATGACATTCGATCGCCATTTAAACTGTGCTGAAGGGCAATGACCTAAAATAATGATTTATCTATGATGATTAATCTATTTTCTATTGGCGTGGCGCGGAATTTGGAAACACAAATAAAATTTAGAAAATATCATATAATAAACGCTTGAACTAAACCCATTTATCTACGGCTGTCTTATCAAAGGAAGGCACTTGCGCGCAAATTAGAAAATTAAGGTAATGATAAGATAATGTCATATAATTTTTACATTATTGCATTGTCATCGGTTCTGGATAAGTGTGCAAAATTTTGAGTACCTATAACCAAATCAGAGTAATTACTGGACATATTGAGACTTAACATCTTATGTCTCAAGATGGCGAGCGCAGTGGAATGTTGCTACTGTTTATGAGCGGTTGTATCGCTTACCATCAGGCGAACGGCTTGCTCGTCGCGCCATACATTGCAATAAAAAATACCGACGTTTTGAAGTGCTCGAAAATAGATTTTAAAGATTTTGTTACATACCTAGTCAGGTCATAAATTCTGTCACATGTTTAATATAAAATAATTGAAACAAAATTATTCATTATGTAACCATTTATATACCATAATGAACTTAACAAAACATAGATTCTTATGACGCTAAAGTTTATTCAAAATGACCTCCGTGATTTTGAATACAGGCCTTCAATCTGCGCGGCCAGTTGTCTATCGCAGCACGAACGAGGTTCATGTCAATATCGGCGGCTGCCTTAATCAAGGATGTCTTGAGTGACTCCAAATTGGAATGAGGCTTTGAGCACGCCTTTTCCTCCAAGTGTTACCATATCTTGTAATCTAATGGATTCAAATCTGGACTGGAGGAAGGCCAGTCTTCGTGCCGGATGAAGTCGATTTCACGCGCCGCCAGCCAGTCTTGTGTGCTCTTCGCTCTATGAGCTGGCGCCGAATCTTGTTGGAATACCCAGTGCCTGTTATTGAACGTGGTATGAGAAACAGGTTCCACAAGGTTCGTCAGGACTGTATTTTGATATACAACTGCATTCGTTTTTACACCTTTCTCACAAAAATGTACCTCTGTTAAGCCCCAATAAGAAACTCCCAACCATACCATGAGCGAGGATGGAAAATGACCTCGTTGGACACGCGGAATACGGTTGCTCGCTTCTTCACTACTGTGTGCGTATACCTTATCATTTTGTTTGTTGTAGCTCTCTTCTACGATAAAATTTTTTTCATGTGAAAAATGAATTTCCCGATATTTTTTTCCCGCGTACCGCTTCAACAAAGCGCGGCATCTCTTCAGTCTCAGGTCCATTAGACGAGCATTCAAACGATGTCCTGTTTTTCTTCGATATACCCGAAGCCCTAAGTCTTCATTTAGCACCCTTTTCGCCGTGGTTCTGCTTAACCCCATCTGAAGGGTCAACAGTTTCTGCTTACGTTAGGGATTTCTTTGAATTCGCGCCTTCACAGCTTTTATCCCTGCTGGAGTCCTAACAGACAGAGGGCGACCACTTCTTGACCTGTCATCTACACTTGAGTCTTCATTGTATCGTTTGATGGTACGATAAACGAATCTTTTGATTATATTCAAATTTTTCAGTATGTCAAAAATTTGAATTGGCCTGTAACCGCAGCGATGCAACGCAATAACTGCAACACGGTCTTCTTTAAGCGTCCACTCCATATTTAAAAATGAGTAAAATTCTAAAAAGTATACATTTTTATTTTCATGAACAATTCGAAATTCGATTTCAATAAACTTTTTTGTGGCCAGCATTCTAAAAGAAATGTTTTTACTGTGTGACAATACTTATGACCTGACTGTGTACATACATACAGGCGAAGTTAATAAAGCGTTTTAATAATTACAAATTGACAAATTCTGTTAAAATAGCAATAGAATCTACCTGTCTATAGGTCAATGGTCAATGAGCCACCCAAAGACCTGAAATTAAATACATAACTTTAAAGCGAACAGAGAGGCTAATCGAATTTCAACGAGGCCCAAAAAAGTCGATGTAACAAATAGTTTAAATGTTTATCTACTAAAATCCGTCAAAACTGTTTAAATATATAATGAGCAAACGACATGGCACAGGTGTAACTATTTGTCCAAATGATAACTGTAGTGAACTAAACGTAAGGTAAACTTTCACGAATCACATGACTTGCTTGCACAATTTGTATAAACATATTCTAAATTCAGCCAACAGATTACCGCCTCGCTCGACATTATCGCGTTATGACTAATCTAGGTTATAGTACAATTGTAACCACTTTTCAGTATGTTGGGTTTGTACTGAGTTTCTTTGTTTTTAATTTTAGTTAAACTATCCTGAACAATAGTACTAGGGATATTTATCTATCAACTTTAGACCTTTTAGCACTAATAGGATTGAAGCAGATTTATTATCTTTCAAATTAACACCAGCAACTCTAATTAAGTTATAACGATTATTAAACTGGCTATACAGTTCTTGACTGCCCTTAACTATGGCCATTATCAATATTCTCATTCTTTTCCAAGCTCTGTAAAAAGCGATAGATGATGATGGCCTAATTTTATTCATAATCATTTTCGAGCAGTCGTTAATTTGCCATAGCATCACTTCACTTACAACCGCATGCAGCACAGTTACTATATCAAAATAATTACAAGCAGAAGCAACATCCTAATTTATAAGTAAGCACCAAAGCATCATTATAAAACATATTCCATTTGTCTTCAAGTAGTTCACAGTAGTGTGACAAACACACGTTACTCTAAACAACGAACCCTTCAAATATTACGTACAGCCCGACCTTCGCAAGTTAAGTTGGCTTACGGCCAGAGCGTTGGACGCGTCGCGTGCCGCGTTGACTTTGACCTAAGAGCCTTAACTTCTTCTATCGATGTAAAGTATCTCTAACTTTAATACGTGACTTTTTTTGTCTTTGTAAAGTATAATTTATCTAGTTTTTATCGACGTGTGTCGGAATTAGGATGTACAAATAAATTTAAAAACATAGCTAATTAACGCTTTGTTTGTGATGTTTCCTTAATATAGAAAGCCTCAATGGGGCAATCGGTTAGACGCCGCCTGTGAGAGAAATGTTTGTGCGGCCCACAAATATTTCATTCGGGTCTGGGTGTTTGTGAGACCGAAAAGTCTCTCGTAGTTCCTGATACCCAAGACACAAGACTTGATCTTATGTAATGTGGGGTCTAGACTACGTATTTGACTGTTAGGTGCTATTTATTTAATATAATCAGCAAGCATTTTTACACGTATTAATGCGCCCAATATAATGAAATGTGAAGAGAGAAAACTATTCATAATATTTTTTGACAACACCATGTCAACAACGCATTCGGACGGTGGTAGCAGAAATGAACGATTCAAAAGATCTTATGAAAGACTATTTGAATAAAGAATAGTTTTCATTTAGATTTTTGATTTTGACGCCTACACATCATAAACGATCTAAAATTAAAAGTTAATTTTATGATAATAGTGATTCACATTTAGATACTTATTTAACAAGAGATTCGATTATTGTCCAGTTGCAAATATTTTTTTTGCGAGTAATACTTTTGTGCGAGTAATAAAGTTGGTGCCTCATTGTTGGTGTCGGACGCCCGCCTACAAGGTGGACGGACGATCTGACTAAGATCGCAGGAAGTCGCTGGATGCAGGCCGCTTCCAACAGGTCATTGTGGAGATCATTGGGGGAGGCCTATGTTCAGCAGTGGACTTCCTGTGGCTGATATGATGATGATGATGATGATATTATCTCAATGAAAATTTAGTTTTTTTTTGTATAGACGCTAGTGGTAGGTCTTTCATGTGTGAGAGGTGCGCCTGGGTAGGTACCACCGCAATATCTATTTCTTCCGTCAAATAGTAGTGTGAATGCACTGTTGTGTTTCGATATGAAGGATATTGTAGCCAGAGTAACTACTGGACATATTGAGACTTCACAATTTATGTCTCAGGATGGCGAGTGCAGTGGAATGTCAAGCATTGCTTTGTAATTCAAAGTGTTGTTTGGTTTTGCTACTGTTCATGAGTGGTCATATCGTAATAAAAAAAGGCACAGCTTCGTACTGCCATACTTATGTTGTTACTAAAGTTAATATTTCTCGCATGATTATTTAATTTAATTTATGCAATTTTTATATTTCTCTACCCACCATTCTTGGAGCGGTCCTTTGTTTGTCATTCATATTGATTGATTTGTCAAACAATAATGTGCTACTTTAAAGACAAATGTAGATCAATACGCTTCGTTTCAAATTATATTCTTTTAATTTTATCCAATGTTAAGGGCAAACCGAACTACATTAAACAAAATAAGTATGGTCAATTACCTTGATAAAAATGTATATAGGCAAATATACAAATAAATTCTAAATACAGCTAAAACGTGTGTATCCTATCGGCAGAGGGTCGAACCCCCAGTCAAAGAGTTGATAAAGGGAACACAAGTCTGCATTATGGTAATATAAGGGGCATATACAATTGTCTGACGCGAGGGGTCAGCGGAGTGGCCTTGGTACTAAAACAGTTGTACGGAACTTGGAGTACTTTATTAAATCATTTACTTATTATTTAAATTTGCTGCGTTTGATTTGATGTATTGCGTTTGAATCAAAACGGAATTCGTTCGTTCATCGCATCGTTTGGTGCCAAAAATGTTCAGTCTGTATGCTCAGAAAATATATATGGAACTAATTTTTAAAAATTCTGGTCTGTTCAGAATTGATGAAAAAAGGCTGGCCTAACTGAATTTTAGATTTCTCATCGAATATTCTTTTAATTCGTTTTAGTTTTCGTGTAAAAATAAATTGTTCAATCGCAAAATTCATACATTCATACATAATCATCACGCCTGTATCCCATAGTGGTAGGCAGAGACTATAGATTGCCGCTATGATCGATACTGATATATTACTTTCGCTTAATCCACTTTCGTCGAGCTTTTTATGCATTCTCGTTGGTTCAGGGTACTTTTGGCCTGACCCTTGTTGAGGGTATCACCAATTTGGTTGGTGTAGGTTCGGTGAGGTCCACCTCTACCGAATTTTCCGTCCACACTCGCTTTGTATATTTGCTTGGTTTGTCTCCATAATTAATTTAAGTTAGTAGCATATTCGAAGTAACTCCCATTTTTCAGAAATAAAACAAAATTTAATATTTCAGTTACAAACTACAACATGAAGTACAAACATGGATTAGACCAGACGGCAAATTACGTTACCAGTCCTTCAGACCCCTTCGTCAAGCACATTTACATACACAGACGGGTCACGATATTTTTTTTATGTGGCAGTGAATATAAAACACCGGTCCACCCAACACGTTTACACAATTGTTCACAGTCACATGATTTTAAAATGTACATACGTAATATTGGATTGAACAGTTATTTCGTGACACATACGATACTTATGCATGTGTACAAATCGAGTTTTCGGCATTGTATGTTAATAGAAATAAAGGAATGAACTCATTGAAATCGACGTTAAGTTATAGCTTTTATTTTTTGCAATGAATGGAGAGATGACATGCCTTTCACCTGATGGCAAGTGACCGCTCATGAACAGTAACAAAATCAAACAACACATTGAATTATAAAGCCAGCCTTGACATTCTACTGCACTTGTCACCCAGAGACGTCATAAGATGTTAAGTCTTAAGATGTACAGTAATTCCTCTGGCTACAATGTTCTTCAAACCGAAACACAGCAGTGTATTTACACCGCTGTTTGGCGGGAGAAATAGACATTGCGGTGGTACCTACCTACTAAAGTTAATAAAAAAGAAATAAAAATAAAGTTAAATAAAAATATATGTTTAATCATCAATAATATTACTTGTTAATATACCAATATTACGTAAAAAGTAACATCGAAAATAATAGTAATTGTAAATATTAAGTGCTGTTGAAAACTCGTGTCAACTCTAATATAAACCCCAGCAGGTTTTTTAATGCTGTTTTGTTTTATGTTTCATTCAATGAATGAATACTGGAAAATTATGGTTGAAGAAAATATTTACGTTTTCAACATAGATTGGTATAGCTACACAGTCCAAGTGCAGGAGAGACTGTTCCGTATTTTTCCTTTATTTACTTTTCAATATTGCGTTCTTGAGTGTGTCGGTATTGGAAATTGAAATGAAATGCTGTTTTATTCATCGCTACTAGAAACGGTTTTTTTTTTTTTTTTTTATTGCATTGAATGGCGAGACGAGCAAGCCGTTCGCCTGATGGTAAGCGATACGACCGCTCATGAACAGTAGCAATATTCCACTGCGCTCGCCATCCTGAGACATAAGATGTTAAGTCTCAATATGTCCAGTAGTTGCTCTGGCTACAATGTCCTTCAATCCGAAACACAACAGTGCATTTAAGCAGTGTTGTTTCACGGGAGAAATAGACATTGCGGTGGTACCTACCCAGATGGCCTCCCACATATGAGAGACCTACCACCAGTGAATGTTAGTTGGTATTGAATTAATTAGAAAAGTTAGTAACTGATATGTTAAGTGACAGCGTGGTAAGTACAGTGTATTCTATATTAATTATCAACCAGGGATATATGTTTATCTATCTGTCGCTATCTGAACGGATATGAATATTTTACCCCCAAATAAAATAAATAAACAGTGATAATTATTCGTGCCCGATATGGCGATAGGCTCGCCCCCTGTCACGTTGTCAGATGGAACTTACAAGGGGAAATGTGGATATCCTGGTAGCACCAACGTCTACCCTTCTAGGAAAAAGGCGCGAGTTTATGTAAATCTAGAGAACGACTAAAAACGTCAGTCTTGTGTTAACGATATTAAATACTACTAGAGTCTAGAGACTTTTTGATCTCACCACACCCAGATTTAAAAAAATATTCGCCCACAAAACCCTTGTCGTGTTCTAAAAATAGAATTTATGTTTCATTGTCGACTTTTTCACCAAATGCACTACGAACGTCATGATTATTGATGATTATTGATAATTCATAGCGTCTTTATATGATATAAACAAACCAAAACAAGCTCACTGAGTTTTGTTCCGTGTATACACTCAAAACTGGGTCGCGGTGCGTAGTATTCAGTGGTAATATAAGCCCACCGAGTTTGTTTCGCCGGATCATCTCTGTTTTGGGCCGGTTTAGGTCCGGTGGTAATTATAAACCGCTGCGCACCGTTTTAATAATACTTATGGTCCACTTAGACTCTGATTAACGTAAATTATGTAGTAAAAGTTAAAAAAAATTATAACAAATATTTTGTATACAGGGTATATCAACACTGCTACCGAAAACGAAGCCGACACAATGCAATAGAAAATTTTGCAAAAAAGCGACCATATTTTTAATATTATTTTTTCTATGGCCATATTTGGGTGGTAAATACATTTTTGTCCTAAAATAATAGTGTATGCCCTTTTATTTATAAATACTCTAAGGTATAAAACAGTTTAAATTATTAGCAAAACCTATGGATTTACCACCCAAAAATGACAATATTTAAAAAAAACATTAAAAATTATTGTCGCGTTTATTTGCGAAATTTTTAGTTGCATTGTGTTTGTAGTCACTAAAACTACCACCCGGCTTCGTTTTCGGTAGCAGTCTTGATCACAAGAGCTATTTAATTGCCTACATGACTAATTAAGGAATTTCATTTTCACTTCATAATTTGGGATATATTCTTTAAATAACACCGCGTCAGAATTTTCCCATGAAAACATACTGGACAGCGAGCTATTGTTAGTACAAGACTGATATTGAATCGTTTATGCATGCTGAGTTCTCCTGATGTGTGTATCTTTCACGCCTCGTAACATGATTGTGTTTAAAATACATACGTAAGACGTTTCCGAGTGTTACGGTTCGTCGGACATCAAATACAGACCTTTATCGTATTGTGAGAATGATAAAATAAACAAATGCATTGTGTTTTATGGCGTGAAAGACCTTTTGCATAGATCGTCGAACAATACCCTGTGTGTGCTTCACAATTCTTGTAATATAATATATTCTTAACATTACACTTATAATATACAGTAATTATTTTCGTCTTATTATTGGCATAGTGGCAATATGTATGTTCTGTGTTCTGTGACCTCTGTTATGGTTTCAGGTTAGACAAAATATAGTAAATTATATGTTTGGAAAATTTCTTACGAGTTGTCCTGGTAACACCATATTTTTCTCAACCAAAGTAGTACAGTCAGGTCACCTTAAAATTGCAATAAAATAACTCAAAATACCCGAAGGAACCGTCATCAATGATGTAATAGGATTTAATCTTCGTCACGATTGGCTATGTAATTGTCGTCATCGATGACTGGTATAACGTAGCGCAAGTAAGGATTTGAATTACAAAATCACACAGAGTAACAAGTGACGTATAAATTGAACACAAGGATTTATTATTTGTAAATCAAATTTTTTTTTTTTTTTTTTTTATTCTGATTTATTTAAGAGACTTTGAGTCAATTATGACCATGTCAGTCTCATAGTGTTTTCAAATTATAGAAATTGTATTAAATTAAACTCTAAGGACTGTATACGTAAATTTAAATATCAATATAGCCGCTTCTGATGTTTGTGCCGATAATATGGTTTGAAAGGCGCCCACATCAAACGCGTTTAAATTAAAACATGTAGTTAAGTCTTGTCTCATAGATGCACTTCGAACACATTCTGTTAAGAAGTGTTGGACATCTTCAATGCTATTATTACAAGCCAAACAATTAGGTGTTTCTGTTTTTTTCATTAAATAATTGAATTTGTTCAAGGGAATGTGTCCGGAGCGCAACCTATGAGCAATTACAATAAGCTTGCGACTTAAATTAGCGCCTAAAAACCACGGAACGTGAGGCGGTTCACTAGTCATGGTCCGATACCATATGCCCTTATCTCGAGATGCTATATCAAAATATTCTTTCCACTCAAGCAAAATGCGAATCCGATATTTTGGTAGCAATTCATAATACTCGGGCCTAATATGGGTTTCGATTCCTTTTGATACAGCCTCTCGAGCTAACCTATCGGCCTCCTCGTTCCCACTTATACCTACATGAGATGGAATCCATTGCAAAGACAGACACACTCTCCGGGACATCAGCACATAAATTTTATCCAAAATGGTATAAGCAATCGATGCACCTCTGAGCCCAGAGGCACAGCGAGCTATATGCTGTAAGGCGCTTCTGCTGTCGCACAGAATTACCACCTTTCTAATTCCAGTGCTGATGACATAGGATAGTGCTTCTGAAATCGCAAACAGCTCCACAGACATAATAGAAAGCTGAGATTCGTTAACTATTTTGAAAGATTCTCTAGTATTATGCATTGGATCAAAATATGCAGCACCGCAACCATGCTGCATCTGAGATCCATCAGTATAAATTTTTGCCCACCCGTCATATTTGTTTTGTAACATGCTTAGTGAATTGTATTTAAGGATTTGTAAATTAGTTCTTTTTTTTGGTTGTAATATGTTTTCAATTTGTGGTTGAATGAAACTTATATCAAAATTTGACATCCAGGTTCTTGAGGTGAACATACGTAATGGATTAGCATTATTTATTTTCTCAACTTTGGTTTCTTGGAATACGATTGTAAGAAGAGGTTTCTTTTTCTTTCTAAAATAATTGGAATTAGTTAATCCTAAAAGATTTGACAATATTCTAATAGTTATATTATTTGAACAAGATTGAGTCTTCAAACAAAATTTAGTTGCTAAATATTTTCGTCGCAAATGTAGTGGGGGTAGACACAATTCATATTCCATTACATGTATTGGAGTAGTTTTGATAAAGCCTCCTATAATTCTCATGGCTAAATTCTGAATTTTGTCTAATTTTATTAAATGGGTTTTTGCGGCACTGTCGTATATAAAACTAGAATAGTCGATTCGGCTTCTAATTAATGCAATATAAATTTTACGAAGATGTATAGGATGTACTCCCCAGGATGAACCAGCTAGAACTTTAAGAATATTTATATGCTTAATTGATTTAGCGTGCATTTCATTGATGTGTTTATTCCATAGTAGCGACTTGTCCAGCCAAACTCCCAAATATTTAATGCAATCAACCAGCTGAATAACATGATTATTTACAACTACTGAAATTTGATCTTGTTTTCTTCTTCTGCTAAATAAACACACTTGTGTCTTTGTAAGAGAAATGTCTAATCCTAACTGGCCCAATAACGAAGAAACAATCCTTATGCAATTTTGAAGTTTAGTCACACTGGAATTTGTATTCAAGTTTTGAACAAAAAATACAAAGTCATCTGCATATTGCAAGGTAGATACTTCATTACTAAATGATTTGCACAAATCCGATGTAATTATATTAAAGAGAAGAGGAGAAATAGGGTCTCCTTGTGCTAATCCAGTTCCTGTCCAACGCGTTATAGTGTATTCCTTATTTCTTTCGCTACATATTATTTTTAAATACCTTTGTCTCAAAAATTTATAAAAATAGTCACACAATTTAGCTCCAATTTGTAGTTTATCCAATCTTAAGACAAGCTCATCAACCAAAACATTATTGTATGCATTGTCGATGTCCAAAAAGCATGCCAGCGTGGGTATGTTATTCGCGAAACCACACTGTATTTGGGATACTAGGCGTACTATGCAATCTAAACTAGATTGACCCCTGCGAAATCCTGTAGTGCAATTGTTTAATATGAAGTTTTTTTCAACGAACCACTCCAGACGTTTCGATAACATCAAATGAAAAATTTTGCAGACACATGACATCAAAGATATCGGTCTGAGTTTGGGCGAAGAACTATTGTTATTACTAGGTTTTGGTATGGGTACTATTTTAATGTCTCGCCACTGTTCAGGGATTAGGGAGTATTCCAATATTAGATTGTAAATCCTCAATAGCAGATTTTTACCTACGACAGGGAGATAATATAACATAGAGTATGTTATTTCATCCATTCCTGGAGCAGTATCTTTCTTTTTCAGACAGTTTTGTAGTTCTTGTAGAGAAAATTTACTTTCCAATACATGATTTTTAGAATTAAAAGATAACTGGGATGGTAGTACAAAATCTGGTGCTAGTGAATTCAATAGCTGTTTATTACTGTCGTTTGAAATTGGAGCTGAATTATTTCTTAATCCTTTTACCCATCGCATTCTTCTCCACATTTCAGACGAATTAGTGGCCTGATCAAGTTCTCCAGTAAACTTTTTCCAATTAATGTACTTTTCTTTTCTTATGATTTTTTTCGCTTCAGATACGCTAGTCGAAAGTTTATTAAGGTTGTCTGGTGTTGGGTTTCGTCGAAATTCTTTTAATGCCAGGCGCCGTTTTGCTATAGCATGAGAAATATTTGCCGACCAATAATGTTTTGGCTTAAATGATTCGCATGGGTTTGTGTTAAATTTAAAAAAAGGTATGCTTTTATCTGCTGAATACTTAACTTTTTCTACAAAATAATTATAGATAAGCTGGATATTATTACTATACAAGGGAAAAGTATTCTCAATAATGGTATCACTAAATGTGTCCTGATAGAGTGACCAGTCCGCTAATTTAAAATTGCGTCGCTTAATAACGGTAGGTGACTCTGCATATTCTACAAAATATTTTATGAATATATGATCACTTCCTAAAGTTTCATTTGTAATAAGCCATATAAACATAGTGGCAATGTCTATAGACGTGAAAGTTATATCAGGTGTACTTTTTTGGACCACGCCGTTTACTAGTTTAATTCGTGATGGTTGACCGTTATTTAATGATACAAAGTTGTAATCTGTACTAGAGTCAAAAAGTTGCGAGCCCCTGGAGTCAACTTTGTTGGACCAATTTATGTGATGTGCATTAAAATCTCCTCCTATAATAGTTTTCTCACCAAAAATTGAAAACAAATCATCCCAATCACTTTTGGTGGTTCTAACTGAAGACGGGCAGTACACAGATACGACAAATTTCACAAATTTACAATTAAATATTTCGATACTCACAACCTCAATGCCAGAGTTTCTAATAGCTAGTGGAAAAACATTTGCTTTAAGTGACTTATGAACTACTATCGCTACTCCGCCATATCCATCATATCTATCTCTTCTAAATATGTTGTAACCATTTAGCTTAATGACTGAATCAGACGTTAGCCAGGTCTCGCTAATTAAACATATACCAATTTTCTCTTGACAGAGTAGAAGTTCAAATTCTTGTTTTTTAGGCATCAGACTTTGAGAATTCCACTGTCCAATGTAGATACGTTGTTTAGAAGACATATTAGGGTCTTGGTATCCGCGGTTCCTGGAATGGTTATTGTTGTCCATTAACGATTGGATTGAGAATATTTTTAACTAGATCCCATTTACTCACAGCCCTCACAAAAAAACATCTGATTTCTTCTAAAATTAACCTACATATTTGTAGGAATTTCTGCTCAAGACTTAGATCAGCAAAAATAATATATTGTATTTTGTTCCATACTTCTTTAATACATTCTGTTTTGTTACCTTCTTTATTATTTATATTGGTCTTATCTTTGTTTTTATCTTTTACGTTTGATTTACTGGCCGATGTATCTGTTTTGGTACTTGTATTGTGTCTATGTTTTACAGTCGCCTGTTTGTTAACTTTAGTAACTTTCTTCTTTTTTACTTTTCTTCTTTTTCTATCCTCTGTTTGTACATATATTATACCTTCACTCAAAAGATCTTCACTGCTTCCCATTATATCTTCAGTATATTCTTGGTTTTCTGATCCACTTTCTATTTCTCTGAAACCATCAACTTGCATTTCCAATTCCTTAGAACTTGATTCAAGCACGGAATGAATTGGTGAAGTTTGAAAGTTCTTTGCTGGTTGTGTTTGAGGCAATTCATGCTCACACTGTTCATGTTGCTTTTTATCTTGTTTTCTTTCTTGATATTTCGACAAAGCTACTTTGTAAGTGCAAGTTTCTTTGCACATTATGCGTCTTATCTCCTTTTCTTTCAAGAAAATTGGACAATTTTTATAAAAAGCTAAATGATCCCCTTTACAATTTATGCATCTAAATGTCGTAGTGTTGCAAGTTTGGTGGTCTCCAGTACATTTTGGGCATAGTGGTTTTTTAGCGGGACATGCGCGACTTAGGTGTCCGTATTTCCAACAGACCGAGCATTGTGTTACAGGAAAGGTGTATGGTTCGACTTTGAAGCGACAGTCGTATCCATACACATAACTAGGTAATACTCCACCTTGAAAACAAAATCTTACAGTCTCGCTATCTATCCATTCACCATTGTCACTCAGCCGCTTTAGCCTTTTGACAGAGATAATTTCATAGTCACTTTTAAATGATTTGCAAAGTTCTTCTTCTTCAAATTCTAATTCTATATATTTAACCACGCCATAAATTATGCTCACTTCATTCGTTAAACGGCATCTGTATCCCAACTCCTTGATTTTTGTATTGTTTAATATTTTTTCAGCGTCTTCTCTGCTTTCAAATTTGATTAACAGTTTATATGAGCTTTTATATTTGATTTGAGTGATATTGGGTATGTTTTGTTCTCGTAATAACTTAGCGAATCCAATTTGTTTTGGTAGGATTTTATCCGAAGTGACGCTAACTTCAATATAATCATCAGCAGTTTTTTGTTTCGAAAATCTTTTGTTTTTCCGTTGTACTAGTATAAATTCATCTTTCTCGCAGTTTACAACAAAATCTTGCTCGTCGCTCTCACTTCTTACTCTCTTCTCAGGTCTTGTGTTTAAAACATCTAAACTCTCGTTTGTTATGGTCTCCATCATATTTGACTCTTCACACTCACTAATATTACTTCTTTTACTCCTGTCTCCACTCATTTCGTACTATGTAATGGATCGAGGTCGAAGACGACCTCGTCCAATCTCGACGCACTAATGTGGGTATGACGAAAAAAAATATCTCACGAATAAATACAGTTATCTAATACACGCGTGCGCTCCGTGCGCTCACTGTGGCGAACCGCGCGCGAATGTAAATCAAATTGTTACCATACTAATATGAATTTCAAATGTTATAAAATCCCACGTATATTTTGATTTACATAATAAACTTGTCTAAGGTTTATTAGCATGTGGCAAAATTTGGAACCATAAATAAATTTTAAATAATATTAATTTAACGTATTTTATGATATAAATAACAAGCATTTACATTTTTAATCTAGTAGTGAAAATTTGTCCAATAGAATAAAATGTGAAGAGAGTAAAACTGTATCTAATATAGACCACAACGTATTCAGAAGCCAAAAGATCGTAGACAATGTTTACATAACAATATCCTACTGCTAATGGAAATTAGTATGCCATTTATATAATACTAGACAGACCAAATCCGTTACTCTGCTGAGCACTTGTTTTTCTACGTATTGTAAAAAGATGCGCCTTTATCCAAGATATTAGTTGAATATTTGTTGCTAGAAATGTTTTTCTTTATCCTTGAAGAAATATGAAACATATACCTAACTTCGCAAAATGTGTAATGTGTGTTTCAACCACCGATCTCCTGTTTAGCCGTTTGGATCACAATGTATTTTGTTATGGATCGTTACGACTAACCCTTCTTAATAAAACAACTTTTCATCACTTATTTACATATACCTATATATGTGATTATAATCACATACTTTCCTGACTAGACTTTTGTTATTTCAACCTGACTCTACGAAAACCTTATTTGAAATTAAAACTATTTAATTTTATACTATTTAATACTATTTAATTTTTAATTTATGCCAGATGCATTCCATACCAGTCGACATTTGGATGGTGCAGAGTGAAATTAGTAAGCGCGTAAATTCAATATATTAGAATGTTGGAAATTTAGGAAAAAATGAAACTGTTTCCTGGTCTTACATCTCTCATATTATGTGACAGGCCGCCTAGGTAGGTACCACCGCAATGTCAATTTTCCCCGCCAAACAGCAGTGCAAATGTACTATTGTGTGTCGGTTTGAAGGTCATTTTAGCCAGAGTAACTGCTCGAAATATTGAGACTTAACATCTTATGTCTCAGGATGGCGAGCACAGCTGTGAAACGCCTAGCATTGCTTTGTAATGATTGATGTTGCTTGGTTTTGGTGCTGTGAGCAGTCGTATCGCTTGTATCAGACCAATGTTATGCTCGTCTCGCGATCCATAGCTATAGAAAAATGTTAAGCACACATTCACACACCTTCTTAAAACTAAGTGAAGTTATCATTTCTCTTCCTAAATCTTCATAAGCACGAGAATGTTCTACCATCCACATTCGATATAGATTTCATCCCATGCACTTCCGTGAAACTATCTGATAGTTATTAGACATTCCAAATTCTATAGCAAGTTCCCCAGAGCTATTTGCCTTTGAGTTCGTATCGGATAAACTGATCGCGTGTGTGGATAGTTGCTGTATGAATATATATAACTGAATAGTTATTTACACAATTATTCGACACTATATGCAAGTCTCGGCTTCAAACCATGTTAGAAAATAATTAGTATTGGGAAAGGAATTCGTGATGAGTTGATAAGCTATAGAAAGGAATCAAAAAGCCTGATTGTTTACATATATACACTCACGCCTTTTGAAACATAATACGAGGCTGGTCTCTCCCTAATCGCTTCGATTTAACTGAACAATTCATAAGGCAGATGTTGAGAGTTTAACAATGAGATTTGTGCCCAAAAAAGAAAATACGGAATTAATCTAAATACATTAAATCGAACATCAGACTAAAACGTGTATGTATTTAGAAGATTAGTGGTTGATCCGAGGCCAAACGTTACGGCTTCCGCTAAAATAGGTCATTACACTATTCGAGGGGATTCGTAAATGTTTGTTTCTTGTAATTATTTTGTGTATGTTAAGGCGAAGGAGCACTCTGTAGTGTAAATAGTATTTCAAGATAGAGATCGCCTAATTTCCTCTGGAAAACGTTTCATACTATAATATCGTGAGGAAACCTGCATACCACAGGGATTTATAAAAAAATCTATGGTTTATAAATTCCGCCAACCCGCACTAGGCCGGCGTGGTGGACTTTATGGTCTAACCTATCTTAACACGTTGAGCGCCATGCGTATTTCTAAGACAATCCCGTTCAGGCCACGCGCGCCGCTTCAACGCGCTGGTACTATAGGGATTAAGGTCGGTGTTTCCGATCGCAGTACAAGATCGTTTACGTTTGAAAAGTCTCTGTAGTTCGAAAGTACTGTAAATTATGTTACGACAAAAATGTAAGAAAAGATGGCTGAGTTGAGAGGAGAAAGACAAAGCGTGTTATAACATATTGTAATACTTGTGAAGGAGAACCATTTTTATATTTGCCATGTTTTAATGAATCCCACTAATACTGCAATGATACCAATTTGAGGAAATGAATTAAAGGAAATTAAATAAATTTTCTGTAATTCCATAAAATAGTGTAAATTTTACAGTTCTTATGTTACACGCTGTCAGCCAGCGATGGTTGACGCGGTCCGAACGGAAAGTCTAGTGTCAGCCACCGATGGCTGACATGGCGCTCAAAGTGTTTATCGTACCTTCAGTTCTAGAGGAGGCTTGTGCCCTGCAGTGAGACGAATACGTAGATATAGATTTTTCCAAATGCAGTGGGTATATTTTAGGGGAAATATACTTTAAAATAATATTTTAAAATCCACTCACATCTCTGATGAGCAAGGCTACTCCAACTTTTCTATTATTTTTCTCGCGGTCTCTCCTAAACTAGTTTTAGCCCGTTTAGTCTCAGGCGCATCCAGTTTATGTTGCCAATAGTTTTTAGATATGCCGTGGTATTATCACTCATCGCATACTTAGTCATACCACCACATTTTCTTTATAGCAGCATCGTTACGTATCTGGAGACGACAAATTTGTGTATTGTATAGAAGATATGCCTATCTTTTCGGATGTATTTAAGTCACAGTTTACAAAGATTTTTTTATTGAGAACGACTACATCGACAGGTCTCTCGTTCAATAAGTAAATCTTGCGTCACAAAATGAATGCAAAATTAATTTAAAATCGCTCTTTTGATCTATAATAAACTATCCAAATGTTTAACATAATCACAACAGTAACACCAATGAAAAGAGCATAAAAAATGAGTAGCAACCATTTATAATCAAAATGCTGTTAGCAAACAACTCAAGGGTTCTCGGGAGGAATGAGCAACTTGTTGATTGTGGATAATATTACTACTTACCAGTTGGTCTATTCTGGCATCGAGCCAATAAGAGATTTGCAGAGGCAATATGGTCTTAAGCTTAACCGCAATTGCGAGATGAACGTTTGACTACAGTCTATACATACTTTATTGATCGCCATCATCAGCCCGTTAGTCCACTGCTGGACATAGGCCTCACCCAAGGTCTAGTCACTATAACTGATATTTCTCAGGAATGGTGCGTTACCTTTTCATGGGAGTGGTACCAGGGGATGTGCGTGACCTTGCAAAAGCCGCACGATGCCACTTCGGCTCATTGTTTTGATTTCGATTTGCTTTACATCACTCTGCTCAATAGGCACTGGGCATTATTCATAATGCCCGGGCAATGTGATAAATTTATCGGTTATAATCACATTGACCGCTCTTATTGAGCATTATTCATATTGCCCGGGCATTATGAATAATGCCCGATTAATCACTTAGCCCCGTGGTTCCTAAGCTTTTTAGGTCCGTTACCCCTGTGATCTTAGGGTGATTGATTTTACCCCTCCCACCCTCTAGGGTGACTGATTTTACCCTACTTCCCAAGGATGATCTCAAACAACATGTGTTAACACCTTATACTTAGACTTTATTAAACTTAAAATAGTAGCACATAACCAATAATTATGCTTTTGAAATTTCTATCAGTTTAAAATTTTTATACCACCATAGTACCACAAGGTACAGCTTAGCTTTTACAAGTTTGGTAATATTAGGTTTTGTTTTACTTAAGACGATAACCAGCTCATTGTAACCCCCGCAAAATACAAGTTTTACCTCCGCGGGGGTAATTACCACCAGGTTAGGAACCACGGACTTAGCCCATAACATTTACACCAAAATCACGTTTTCCTAGTGCGGGTTGGTTTGGCCGGTTGGTATGCCGGTTCCTCACGATGTTTTCCCTCACCGTTATAATGTATAGTGATTGGCTATCAATACACACGTGACTCAGATAATTTATTATTATATATTATTTCTAAGCTTACTGTAGTGCGTACTGATTGGGTATCAACACACATATAACTTCGATTTTTTTCCCTAAGCTTTCTATATTTATAGTCCATTATTCCTGATATGGTACAGTGCAATATTATTGATCAATATTTCATTTGTCTATTATGTTCAGCCGATCGCCCTGACCGTATTCCAAACTTAGCATTATCATAATCGACTTAAAATCGATTGATTTTTTGTTTACTGCACTCAAATTAAAATTCTAATAAGGCATAATAATTTGTCATTTGTTGGTCAATATTATAAAGTTTGTTGAAGTAAAGTTTATTTTTATACTGGCACAGCATGATGAGTGCACTGCATCTGATGTTTGGCACCAAAGGCCGTCCAGGTAAAGTATCAAATGACATCAAATGGCAGTCCTATGCCATTCAAAATAATTATGCCGGCCTGCTAAGGAAGTCAAGTTTGATGTAACTAACCTCTGTATCGAACTGTTTTAATGTATAACTTTTAAAAGCGTAGACCAATGTAACATTCAAATTAGACAATCCATCCATCCATCAGCCAAAGGCAGTCCACTGTTGAACATAGGCCTCGCCCAATTATTTGAATAATAGACAATATTCACCTTAAAAAGAAAATCAGTTGATGTCATGTGAAATACAAAATTTGCTGCCGCGTATTTTTTAGCGTCTCAGTAGTAATATTTTTTTCCTCACATCGATTACGAAATCGTATCGCGTCAATAATTCTGGTAGCGTTTTGTAAATTTATAGGCAGCATGATATTTACAGGACTAGCGATGCTGATGTGTAATCTATTGAAAGTGTGCGGAGCGTAAAACCGCACCTACATTTTTTTGTTCGTTTCCAACTAAAAATCATTTATCAATATTAAAAACGTTTGTTTACAAATATTATTCGACGAATCATTCTTCGTAAGTAAATGCTTTTTAATAGCAGCGGTTTGTATTCATTGTTTTTTGTTCAAAACCACTGTACTGTCCTTGCTTTTTTGCAAATGAATTTTCCGTGAATAAGTATTGGATATTCGGCAATCTCACTCACAGAACGAAATGCTACAAAGTTGTCGCTTCATATCGGTTTCCTTTGAGACAGTGGTGTCACGCCGGACAAGCCGGCCCGTTCATGCTGATGACAACAGCGTGATCTACCACTTTTAAGAAAATCTCGCATGACCCAGCATAGTGCAGTATTTTCCAGATGCATTCTATACAAAGCCATAGCTTACCTACCATGTCAAATTAAATTGATACTGCAACATTTTTTACCTCGTATTTTATTTTCATTCGAGTGAGCAATTTGATATCGCAACATCAATTTTAATACGCGGTGCGAGCGCAATCTCTGATACTAATGAAGGCATGTTACGTACCTTCTCTTATTTATCCAAGTATATAGCGTAACTACTTCGATTGACTTGCTACATATATTGAAATTATATTTGCATTTTTATAGTTGTTAAGTTTGGTTAGACTAATAAATTGCGTTCCATTTAATGTTTCGACAGCCTCCGTGGCGTCGTTGGTTACACTGCCGGTTGTGAAACGGCCATGAGCTTGATCCCCGCACCGAGACAAATGTATCTGAGGCCCATAAGTATCTGGCTCGGGTCTGGGTTTTTGTGAGTCGGAATTGTCTCTCCTAGTTCCTGATACCTACGACACAAGACATTGATCTTAATGTGGGATCAGGATTGTGTGTGTGAAAAAAAATGTGCTATCACTGTCTGTTAAAAGAAGTGTATTGCTGAACTAAGCATTTTCACTGTAGTCTGTAAAAAGCGGCCAAGTGCGACTCGGACTCGCCTAATGTTGTCCACGAATAGAACTCTTAACTGTAAAACAGACCGTTTAACATTTAGAAGTTCTGTTGAGAATACTCCCTCTTATCTGTAGTACTTAAATAACAGTCATTATTTTAAAAGTAATATGTTTTACAGTATGCTATTGATTATACAACGGACGTGATTCCTTATCAGTACTCATTTACATCACTTTTTAAACGTTTGCGTTGGTTTATTCAAATGATTCATCTCCATACCGTTTAATATTCTTATCAGTTTGGTTGCCTTTGTGAGGGTATTTACAGTGTCAATTTCAGAAATCTTTGCGGTATTGCGGTGGTTGGAATATATTGAGTCATAAATAATTGCCTAACCTCCCTAACCATTAACCCTAACTTTGGTCTGTGGTAATAAAAAAAAATACAGCTTTATTATAACATAGTTCTGGTAAAGGAGCATACGGGTCTTGTGTATACGGGGATGTGTTGCTAGATCATTCAATCGGAAAGGGAGGGAGAAAAGGAATGGGAAGTGGGAAGTGGTATTGGGTATCCGGAGATCTGTCTCATTGAACAATATGTAAAAATGTGCAAAGCTGTAGCTTCACGTCCATTTCCTTTGAGACTGTGGTACCACTCCTGATGAGCCTGTCCATTCATGTAAGTCATGGCTGACAATAGCATGGTTCTACAACTTCCAAAAAGTCACGTACACCTACCACTTGTAGTTTCCATTTCAAAGTATAAATAAAGGAAGAGTCGGGACTTTTGTAATCCCTACCCTAAATTAGTATCCCGCCCACCCTTACAACTCCCTAAACCGAAACAAGTATAAATTAAGGAAGACTTTGTACTTTATTTGTTAATTGTTAAGAAAAAATGCGGTGTCTGTTAGAAAGGTCAACATCATTAGTCTTCGAATTATTCTAAAAGATTCTACAAGTATTTTCAAAATATTACTTTTACTGGTGGAAGGTCTCTCAAATCTAAGAGGCCGCCTGGTTAAGTATCACCGCAATGTCTATTTTTCAATGCCAAACAGCAGTGTAATTGCACTGTTGTGTTCCGGTTTGAAGGAAATTTTAGCCACAGTAACTACTGGACATAATGAGACGTAACATCTTATGTTTCTGACTGACGAGGGCAATGGAATTCCAAGCATTACTTTGTTATTCATGGTGTTGTTTGGTTTTGCTTCTGTCCATCAGCGATTTCCAACTCCTCCTATTCATTTAACTTTCTGATTAATTTCGTTGCGGGTTAAAGACAAGTTAGACATTCCCGGAGACTCGCCGAGCTTCAATGCTCGGTGTCATTACTTTGCGTGCCACTGTTGATCCTGGCTTACAGGAGTTGCAGTGGTGGGTGTGAGGGCGGGACAGTGTCCATGAGCTATCGCATCACCACTTACTTCAGGCGCAAGGCATTCTCCTCTGGGCATTCATTGCAATAAAACAGAGTAATAAAGTTTCTAATTCAATCACTATTCTTGAACATTCAACCGTTTAATCTCTTCACTTTAAAATTTACAACTCAAGTTGTGCATTAAATGAGTTCTTTGTGAAGAAAATTAACTACGCTCGTACAATGCTTTACAAAGGGTCGACCGTAAAGGTGACATCGCAAAAACGACGTACCCAAGACTGTTTCGAATTTAATAACCACTTTAATATGCCTTTGTTGGGTCTTCGGGCGAACCTGAGATGTTTTTTTAACAGACGTGATCAAGTCAGCTTTAGTATACTATGCAATATTATCTATAATGTGGTTCTTAAAAAGCCTGTGCTTAACAATATGGTTCTGAGAATAGCCTGGGATTACCAAGATTATGTTTCTTTGATTTAACGTTTTTTTTTTCAAAAGTAATAATATTATTAGTTATTATTAGTTGGTTTTGTTGAAACATTGGTTTATTTATTTAGCAGAAGTTACTTGAAAGGTCAATCGATCAATATTGCTTATTCTACTATATTATATTTTTAAAGCATTAATAATAAATAAAGTAACTTCGTCTCTATAAAGCAAAAACAGATCTTTCTGAGTTTGTTTCTAGTTTTTATTCAAGAGCCTTTTGAACGCCAATAACAGTCGGTTTTACTAAAGTTCGATAAAAGACTTACAATTTTACCTTATAGTTAAGTTATTTAATAACCTAGTTATATAGTTTTGGTAAGTTTATTATTTAGTTACGTCATCACTATCTCGAAGACAGTTAGGTTCACCACGAGGCTTCGAGGAATACCGTATTGTCAAAGTCCATGGGCGGCAACTGCCTCTTATTATCGGGCAGATTAAATACATCCAACAGTCATATATATTGTACTGTCCCCATATTAAGATTAATCAAGTCTTGTGTCGTGGGTATCAGAAACTACGAGAGTATTTTCGGTCTCACAAACACCCAGACCCGAGACAAATACTTGTGTGCCTCACAAACATTCGTCCCGTTTCGGCGATGGATCCCGCAGTCTTTCGTTTCACAGCCGGCGTCCAACTGCGCCACGGAGGTTGTCAAAATTAGCAAGATATGATTACTAATTCGTCTTCTCATACGAGAAAAGTATTAATGGCGTTATGCTTAAACATTTACCACAAGGCCGGCACATAGGCATTATTCTGTTAGAAGTCAGTCAATGTAATTAAAGATTTAATAACCGCAGAGCGAGCGCTCGTTGAGGCAGTAAATTCATTATTTTACGACCGAACCCGCGGATAGCTCTCAGTGCATTTGCATAATCTGTTTCCAGCCATGTGTAACTTATATGCAGAGATATTGTTACCCGCGGCACCGCCCGCATTTTGTTTTACTAGGTTTATCGATAGTGTTTACATCGCGGAATATGAGGTGAGAAAGGTTATATTAAAATTATTAGCCCTTTTTTTATTTCAATTAATGGCGAGACGAGCATGCCGTTCAACTGATGGTAAGCGATGCGACCGCTCATGAACAGTATTCAAACCAAACAGCACCTTGAATTACAAAGCAATGCTTGGCATTCTACTGCGCTCGCCATCCTGAGACATAAGATGTAAAGTCTCAATATATCCAGTAGTTACTCTGGCTACAATATCCTCCAAACCAAATAATCAACAGTCCGTTTAAACTGCTGTTTGGCGGGAGCAATAGATACTGTGGTGGTACCTACCCAGGCGACCACTCAGCTATGAGACAACTACCACCAGTTTGTATGTTGTGTAATGAGTGCGAAATAGCGTGGTGATGAAAACTTGTGGAGTGAAAGAGGATGTAGTAACGAGAATTGGCAAAGGAATATTACAATGGTTTGGTCTTGTAGATCGGATGTATAAATGAGACTAACAAAGGAAATATACAATGCGAGTGAGAATGAAAGTCAGAAAGGGTCGACCTCATCAAACATACACCATGCAAATCGGTGATACTCTCAACAAGGGTCAGGTCAAAAGTATCCTGAATAGACGAGAATGCATTAAGAGGTTGATGACAGTGAATAACGCGGAAGTAATATGTCATGATCGAGCAAAGTGGCGGTCTATAGTCTCTGCCTGTCGCTATGGGATACAGCTGTGACGATTATGTATGCATGTATGCAATATGTTGCGCTAAGAAGACTAGGCTGAAGATAAAATTGTTATATATCGGATGCAAAAGTCTATGGAGACGATGGAATCTTTCTGACTCATACGATATTGGATGCATTACCATTCGTTCAAAATAGGGTAATTGTTATGCCGCTTCACAAATTGTGGGTAGTTTGGTGTCTTTAGAAGCCCTAGAATCCAATCGCTCCCCGATCCTTACCGTATATACATTCGTATCATATACATCCCACAATAGTAGTATAATATTATATGGGAATAAAAATTCCAACCCAGCTATGCGTGACTATAAGGAAAGATACATCGACGCTATATCATCTGAAATTCTTTTTCCCAACTGTTTTGCGAATAAACTTATGCTAGTTTCAAACAGCTGCAGGGGATTATTGTATCGAAACTGCTAGACAGTTTAGTTTTTGTTTCAAACTTAATACTGCTTTAGTCGCGGATTGAAAGGACGAACTTTTTGATGTATAACATTAGATGGAACCCAAGTGACAATGACAAGCAAATTTTTGGTCTGGGAAACGTTCAATTTGTCATCGATATGACAGGAGATATAAAGTACGTGATGGCCTATTGGTGACGGACGCGACTGCCGACTGCAACAGTCAACATGTACACGGTGGTCATGGGTTCAAATCCTAGGGCATACCTCCTTCTTTCCAGAGTAATTGTGTATTGATGTTCAATAACCACGCCCTATATCGGTGAAGGCAAAACATCGTGAGTAAACCTGAATATCGTAGCCATTTGTAAAAATAATCTTTGGTATGTAAAGTCTGCCATCTCGCCTAGGCCAGCAGGTTATTTAAAACGTTTTTTGATTAAGTAGACAATATGCAGAAGATCTGTAATTCCCCCATGGTCTTGATGGAGAGTTTCTCCATCCTCCAAGGTTTTAATTATCATCTTGCAAGGCATCTAACCGGAATGGATTAGTGTCAGTTTGAGTTTGTAAAAAATGCCGTTAAATTTGCCCTTTAGAATCAATGATACTTTGCTCAATTATATTTTCATACTTTGCTTAAACACCTAGCATATTATGACGAAAGTATTGCATTCATATCTTGATAATCTCGACATACGAGGAAACAAGCATCTCGGTATTTCATTTATATACAACACAGAGCTACAACAATGTTCTCATTACGCAATATAAACTCAGTAGAACTCGATATGCAGCATATCAGACAGGTATTAAATGGGACCAGTATTTAAATTTTGCATCAGCACGTGACACTCGGTTTCATGTCAAGGATGTGCTCAATTTCCTTCAGTACAACATTATGTAGATGAAACGGAGGCGGATTGATGTACTAAAACCGTTTTCTATGATATTTAACTAGTTAAGGTAGTATGACAAGCCCTGTCGACTCAAAACACTGCCACAGGAAAAGGAATGAAGCTATTGATTAGTCGCATTTTGATCGGTGAGATTGAAATTACTCTAATTTTTTTTATTGCAATGAATAGCGAGACGAGCTTCATCAGATGAACGTGATGCAATACGATCGATCAAGAACAGTAGCAAAACAAAACAACGCCTTGAATTACAAAGCAATGCTTGGAATTCCTCTGCGCTCGCCATCCTGAGACATAAGATGTTAAGTCTCTAATAGTCCAGTAGTTATTACTCTGGCAACAATGTCTATCAATCCGAAACACAATGGTGCACTTACACTGGTGTTTGGCGGGAGAAATAGACATAAGTTAAGGATTTTCTGCAATTTAGTAAAGGAGAACCCCAACATACAAACTTGGGCCCACCCAAACTGTAAGATACAGGTAGAAATTTTATCAACATTTTTCTAAAGGTTTAAGAATCTCTATTTGCATATTTGACAGACGATCGGATATGGCCAAATCGGTTAAATCCTAGAAGTAAATATAGAAAGTTGGTTTTAAATAAACCTTCACTAATTAATAAGTTGATTTATTTCAAGATTGAGAAATTAGTGTGGCATTATTATTATGATATGCATATTGGTATTTTTAAGTATCTTTACTCTTATAATCCTAAAATACGCAATCGACTAATTCACGTGAGCACATGCTCAGAATAAAATTTAAATAGGGTGTAATAATTTAATTTATTCGTGTAGACCAATATTTTTTTAAGTTGGGCCTAAAATCTGAGTTCTCCTTTTACCTATATCCTTTTACCTATACGCTAGTGACAAAATGTAATAACTGTTCTGCGAACAATAAAATTTCCAGCCGCTTTAATTGGATTTGGTCGGTATTCAATTCGTTTTGACAGTATTCAAAAGCCACATAAAACAACGAATAGTGAATACTCCTATTTTGAACCCAAAAACAACAAACATTGACAAGCATTAAACCAGTGTTTTCCTAAATATTACTAAAATATCAAACAAATCTCTGAAAAAAAGCCTGAACGAAAATAAGGTTTTTTATTCAATATATAAGGCACACACCCCTAAAATATTAGTACCGGCAGCCGTCTAAGGAACTATAAAACGAATGCCATAAACTTACTATTACAAAAATGTAGGAAGTGGCATGTCTGCAAAGATTTGAAGGTCGTACCCAAAACCAACATTTGCGATAAAAATGACTTACGGTTGTTATTTTGACGTAACAATCAGTACCGAATACGGAGGTCAGGGTTCTTCAATTGAACAGTTTGCTGTGTTTTAGGGAATTGGAACAAGCGATGTCGTGTGAATATTTTTTTCACCTACTACGCAACGTTTAATCGATTGTCTGTGTAGATATTTATTGTGTTAAAGTTACTGTTAAAGTTTTGTTTGCTTCTTTGAAAACAGAAGGTAATCGTATCGTATCAGCCCATAAACGTTCCACTGCAGGGCACGGGGCTCCTCTACAATCGAGAATATGATTGCGAGTGGTTAGGCCATAGAGTCCACCACGCTGACCTAGTGCGGGTTAGCCGGCCTTTACATACCATTTCATACAAATCGCTATGGTATACAGGTTTCCTCACGATGTTTTCCTTCACTGTTTATTGCGTGGTAGTTGATCAATACACACATGACTCCGAAAAGTCACGCACTTTAGAAGGTAATGAACTAAGTGGACTTGGTAATTATACTGAATATTATTTGGCTATCGGTAGGTGGAAAAGCAACCTACATTCTATAAATTGGATAAATAAAAACATATATAAAAACAATTTAACCTTTATTTTTTATATTTCAGCATATTCGTTTAACTGAAAATATTGGCGTATCTGCAATCAAAACTACAAATAATTATATTTTACTGGACTAATGACTATATTCTAAAACTAAACTTTATAATATTACTACCTGTGTTTTTTGCATTGGAAAGTGGACATTTCCAGCTGCTATTTATTCAGTCTTAGTGATATATTAGTGCTTTTGGACAGTCGCCAAGGCTGTGTTGGTTCACAGTGCGTGCTGTCGAGTTTAACTTACGGGAAATGCAGTGGAACCTTTGTGTGGAGAATAGTAAATAATGGATATATTCAAAGACATTTTGTAATTGAATTTGTATTTGATAAACATTATTCTATATGGCATTGTAATATAGTCGAGTGGAAGAAAATCTAATGAAATAATGTTATTTTACATCGTAAAGGTGCATCTTAGATGTGTAGAGCATCCAATATGTGATACCGGATGAGCCCATATTTGCCCCACTGCAGGGCGTGCCCTCCTCGGCGATCGAGAGTACGATTGAGAGAGGTTAACCAAAATAGTCTACCACTGGCCTAGTGCGGGTTGACGGACTTTACACACTATAGAAATTCATACAAATCGCTATGGTTTCCTTCAACGTTTTAATGGAGATTGATTGTCAATACACACAAGACTCCGATAAGTCAGAGGTGTGCCCTGGGATTCGAACTTGCGACCACCGTGAACATGGCAGCCGCGTCTGGCCAGTTTACCAACAGGCTACCAAACACTAGCGAAGTACCTTTATCAGATATTATATCCAGTTTCTTTCGATCCACGCCATCCCTAAACAATGAAACGAATAAAAACTTGCTTCGTACATTGGCTATTACCTTTCGTAATACACAATATGACAGTGTTCGTGGCCCTAACTTTATACGTAGTAGTTATATAAACTATAAATGTGTTGAGAGTGCCCATTAAGCCAGGTAACCCAACAATTAACAAGGGTTGACAACAGTTTATTCAATAACTATATCTCGTCGTGACCTTTTGAGATAGTTGTACCTTCGCTAACTTATACGATGAGAGAGAGTGACTTTGAGAATCGGTATTTTAATGTAACAAGTAGATTGTACTATAAAGTATTTATGGTAAAGCTTTTATCCATATGGCCTAACAACTCTCAATCGTACTTTCGATTGTAGAGGAGGCTCGTGCCATTGTGACGTATATGGGAGGATACAGATTTAAGCTATAAAGTTATTGGACTAATTTTTTTTTCAAGTTTTTAAATTAGATTAATAACTGAAGTGAATTTATTTATTCTTTATTTTTACAATTATTAGCGAGATGAGTATGCCATTCGTCTGATGGCTAGTGATACGCCCGCTCATGGATAGCATCAAAATCAAACAAAACTATGAATTACAAAGCGATGCTTATCGCCAACCTGAGACACAAGGTGTTAAGAGTAGTTACTCTGGCTACAATGTCGTTCAAACTGGAACACAATAGTGCATGTACACTGCTGTTTGGTGGGAGAAATAGATATTGTGTTGGTACCTACCCAGGCGGCCTCTCACGTATGAGAGACCTAACATAAGTTGACATTTACTTTGCAACGACTATGAGGTTCATTTTAAATTGAAGAAAACTTTTGTTATGTCAGTAAAAAAAGTTGCGACTAATAATTACCAGAATATTTAGGCCAAGCTTGGATTTCTGATGTTTTTAACAACTGTTATAAAACAATTTAAACCAACGCCTTTTTATCGGTGATTTTTTTTAATGGTGTAACATTATTTTTATGGTTATGTCTAATTTTTCCTTATTACAGATAGGTACTTAAAGAAACAAGTTGAAGTTTTCGACTTTACTTTTCGAGTTCGATGGGTCTTTAATAAGTCAATAAAATAATTATGATCGCCCAACCATCAGAATTTTACAAAAATAGTCTAGAAATTTCTCACAGTTAGATTATATTATGTATATCCAAAAGTGGTTATCCTTCGACGTCAAACGTGCGTCTAGACGGCTCAGATCCAAACAGAAAGAATTATTCTGGACATTTTCGCCATTTCCACTTGTTTTTTCTTCGTCCGTGAATGTTTGCTGATCCCATAAAGCACCTCTGAAAGGTTTTCTGTGTTATTTAATTTCACGCTCGTCTGTGAGACCTTATTGAACAATACTAGCTAGTGTTTTGATATCATTTACCTCAGGCGACTTTACAACTTATGTCATAGCGATTATTATAATAAGATATTCAAAATTGCGTAACAGATTTTTAGAGGAAAATGAATTGATAATTGTAGTAGATGGATGTTAAATGCTGCATGAAGTATTAAATTAAAATTACATGCGAGAAAACCAGTACCAATAGTAATTACTAAAAACTATCAAAGAAAATGAATTAGTGGAAGAAGATATTATGTAAATAATAGTAAAATCTCATCCATTTAGAAGAATAAACCAAACAATATCATCTGTAATATTGGTATTTTTTTGTAGGATTTACTCAATTTTTTCATCAACTACCTAAATTTAATATAATTAAACTTAATTTAGTCCACCATTGGGTTAAGGAATAGTAACTAAGAAAGGTAAAATAAAAACACCTAGGGCTGTAATCCTTTCTGATAGCAGACGTAATGTCTATCAGAAAATTTCCCTTTTATTACGTGCCGACAATCTTAGCTTTACCACGTAAATAGCAGTATGCTTAAAATTACCCACAATAAAACCGACTTCTAAACATACGACAGACAGCCGGATATTAAAATACTAATAATTCCACCGACAATAAAATTTACACAAAAATACGCTGCTGTGGTTTTGAAAATTATGTAAAGGTGTACGAAATTGTCATAGGCATGATATTGCGTAGACGGTAGACCTTCATTATGGCTTGTCGTGTCTTCTGACATATTACCGAGTAATAAAATTAGACTATGAAATATGAAATATGTTGAACATGTGTCCCTTTCAGGAATATTATAAAAGTTACTTAAACTTGTTTGGGTATAGTAGAGCTACGTCGTTGACAAGCATGACAAAGTATAAACGGGCAGGCTCGTCCGGTACCACTATCTGACAGAGGATCGACGTTAAGCACAGCTTTTATGTCGCATTTCGTTTGGTGAGTGAAATTGCCCTGTGCTAAAAATACTGTGAATGAAAACTGGCAATAGTATTAAATATTTTATGTTCTTAATTTCAACAGTTCATACGTAAGCTTCGTGAAGAGCTAAACAGAGGTCCTGCGTCTTATATTTTTACCACCTTATTTCCGCCCAAAATGTGATCGGGGCAAGCCTATTTTCATGCGAGACACACATTCCAGTCTCAAATACAAAATGAGATGATACTTTGTATATCGTTTTAATTGTTATCATGTATCCTTACTTTATATGTGGAGCGGTTCTTTGTGTAATTTGATATTTTATTTAATCAAAGTAACGAAGCCAGGTTTTGTGTTGGAACATATTTTGTAAAGGTTGTCTGGTAGAAATCGCTATTAGTAATAAGGAAGACCATTACACGGAACTATAGTGTATATGCTTTAAAGTGCATGTTGCAATCTGTATCAGCCCGTATACGTCCCACTGCAGGGCACGGGCCTCCTCTACAATCGACAGTACGATTGAGAATGGTTAGGCCAGTTGCAGTGGTGTACATATTATTGCATATTATTATTAAAAAGTGCGTGGTGGCCTGTTGGTAAACGGACTAGACGCGACTGCCAACAGGTTCACGGTGGTCGCGGGTTTGAATCCCAGGGCACACCTCTGACTTTTCGGAGTCATGTGCGTATTGATAGTAAATCACCACGCACTAAAACGTTGAAGGAATCGTGAGGAAACCTGCATGCCATAGCGATTTATAAAAATTACTATGGTATGTAAGTCCGCCAACCCGCACTAGGCCAGCGTGGTGGACTATATGGCCTAACCACTCTCAATCGTACTCTCGATTGTAGAGGAGGCCCGTGCCCTGCAGTGGGACGTATATGGGCTGATACAGACATTATTAAAAATATTTTTATACCTTCAAAATAAGATTGTTACTGTCCAATTAAAAATAGGTGACAGTGTTCAATGTTCATGTCAAGTGACAATTCGCATGTTGGCTTTATTGCCAAAATGAAATGTTGTGAATTAAGACATTGGGACTTTTTTTTTCTAGCATAGACAATGTATTTTGAGTTTTTCCAGTTTGGAAGATGGATGATGAGTTTGAGCACGGTGTAGCAATATAATCATTCCTTAGATTAATAGTATTGTCTTGTTATGGAGAAATAAGGCACTAGGTATATTGGCTCACTTCTTGAGGGATATAAGCGTAATGTATTAGTCTATTTTAAGAGTAGGCCCGTGCCCTGCAGTGGGACGTATATGGGCTGATACATTAGTCTATTTGTATTAGTGAATGAAACAGATAATACAGAAAGTACGAGATGAAAGGAGATAGCATTGCGTTATCCAAACATAGAATCGAAGCGATAGAAACAGAAGGGTAAATAAAACTACCTATTTGGTTTTATAAGTATTTAATATATTAACTTTGACGTTGCTACATGAGTCGACTTGTGGTACGCCATCCTGAAACAAATACATTTTTATTTGCTTACAACCTTGATAAAATAAAAAATTAAATTGATTGCCGTTTTTTATATTAGTTTACGGTATATATTACATATTCAATGATATGTGTAAATATAGTTATTCAAAATATATGGGGAAGCTAATGTATTTTATAATGTTCGTGGTTGGATTAAGTTATTTATTATGAAAATAATTCATAACAAATAACTTACTCGTTTTAAATATGATTGAATTAGAAACAAATATAAAACTATCCAAATCCATTAAAACTTTCATCGTCAATTTTCTGTATGATCGGTTTCACATCTGACTTGTTAATCTATGACGTACGCTTTTTGTCCCTATCGCACTTCACAATCTTTGTATTAGGCGATCCTTCTTACACAATTGAAGGCGGTGCTTAATAATTTAAAATAAAAATTAAATTTTGTGTGTTTTTTGTATACTTACGTATGGTGTGTAGGTCCAATTTAGTTTCATATTTTTGCACCATTGTTTTAACACTTTTAAAATACACAATTCGGCACTTTAGACAATATTTTCGAAATAAATTATGTTGACAGCACTGAGGTCTTCCCTCTGTCGCCGTTGCTATGCGACTAAATGAAATTACACCAATTGCCCGAATTTGAACGCCTCACTTTTAAAGTGCTAGTGCGATATCTACGTCTTATTTGTATATTATATCATTGATGGATTTACCACCCCAAAATGACGATATTTAAAAAATCATAAAAAATAATTGTCGCGTTTCTATGCGAAATTTTTAATTGCATTGTGTTAGTAGCCACTAAAACTACCACCCGGCTTCATTTTCGGTAGCAGTCTTGAGATACCCTGTATAAGTATTCGTATTTTATAAGTTACGAACTTCATTTGTGTTCTCTTTATTGTGGACCGCCGTCTACCACTATTCCCGATAATATCCATCCCACGGTTGTCTGGCAGATATCGCTTTAAGCGATAAGACCGCCCATTGTAACACAAGTTTTTTTTCTTATTTGTTGTATTTCCTTGTTTTGGTTACAATAAAGAATTCTTGTATTAAATTGTAATTATATCTAAGTATGTCTATATATGGTAAGGCTCTCATATGTAAGACACTCTCTGGATAGATACCACCGTAATGTTTATTTCTTCTGCCAAGTAACAGTGTAAATGCACGGTTGTGTCTCGGATTGAAGGGCATTTTAGCCAGAGTAGCTACTGGGAATATTGAGACTTAAAATCTTATGTCTCAGAATGGCGAGTGCAACGAAATGTCATGCATTACTTTGTCATTCATGGTGTCGTTGGTTTTGCTACTTTCCATGAGCGGGCGTATCGCATACCATCGCCATTCATTTCTATAAAACATATGTTACAATCTTTTAAATTGTATACTAAAACCTTAAACAGATATGTATAGGTGATAATTGCCACGTAGTCATCTTCGGCGGTCGGCTTAAGCCCCACTCTGTATGCCTTTAATTGGCCGCGACGCGTGCGAAGCCTTACAGTGCGACTGTCACGATATCTTGATTTTTTCAACCTGAAAATATATTTTACACTTGCTTGAAGCGAGTATGATGAAAACAAACTTTAATATTATTACAACTTCTAGAGCACACAATACATTGACATCGAAACTCGGGATTGAAATTAACCCACAACGAAATTAATCATGTAGTAAAAAAAGAAAAAGATAGTAAATATGATGTTTTGTCTTTGTAATGTGCGGTAAACAACAGGCCAGTATTTTCTTCTTGGAACACTCTGTTAATCACCAGGTATCATTGCGTCATTGGTCATTTCGTCATACTCGTATAAATAAAATAGTGAGGGATGGAAATATGTGATTGGTTTCTGATAATCATAAATTACCACTCTCAATCGATTACGATTGTAGAGTAGGCCCGTGCCCTGCAGTGGGACGTATATGGGCTGATACAGAATCATAAATTATCCGTCATCTTCAATTACAAAGAATTCATAGCGCCCAAAGGTACAATTAGCAAAATGTATGGCAGCGTCATGCTCGGGTACAGCCGGACGTTTTGTTGTGACGCATCACTTCAGCCCACTTTAGCGATAGCTAATCCTGTAATTGGATTGCTCGACCCAGCCGCTAAGGGACCGTACACACTGGCACTGATTACAAAACGCAAGCGTTGCGATTAGTTGCGGTAATAAGGATGCTTAAAGTGCTGATATCTGATGACGAATTAAGCGGTACATAGAAATTGACCGTACATTATTGTGGATAAGATTAAAATGACGAAGGTCTAAGGAATCGCAAGCATGACGTAACAGTAAAATTTAAGTTTACAACTGTGACTTTTTCTATTTTCATTGTGCATTGTAGTTGTTCAGGTTTTTTCAGACCTAACTTTTAAGGTGTCCCTAATTTGGTTTGTTATGGTCAACATTCATCAATTCTTCTATTCACGTTCAGTGTTCAGAAATGTTACTGTCTGTTTTGGGCACCTCATGCGATATTCTCTTGTCGATACTTCTCATAAAATTCTAGTTATTTCTAATATTTCCTCGGTCTGTCTTGGGTACTTAGAAATTATTCCAAATAATTTGACCGACGTTTGCCCTTTTTACGCAACTAGAATGAACAAGTTTAATTAGGTTAAAGCCAAACTTGTGCGTAAACCTGCCTCAGAATAATTTATTATTTAGCTTTTTTAAAGTCTGTTAACTAATTGTTATAAAAATCTCGAAGCTTTAGTCCCTCGAAGACTACAAGAATATGTCCTTTTAAACGCATAGACGTGTTTGCTCATTTGTAGAATAAATTAATACATAAATATCAATAAATTAACTATGAATTGATGATAGTTACTAGATATACAATATGTTTTGCATTGTGCATATTCTAGTTACATTTTTTTTCGACTCATTTGTTTACTGGTACTTTCTACAGGATGTAAATTGCGATGTCGTCTACTATTTTTGAAGTTAGTTAGTTCCCTGCGAATTTAAAATCGTTTGAATAATTTTGTGGTTTTTAATTCTGCCAACCTGGTGACTAGCCTGGTAAAATTTATGGTCTAGTCCCTCTCAATGTTACTTTTGATTGTAAAGGAGAATCGTGCCCTGCAATGGGACATCTATGGGCTGGTACAGATATCAATTTTACCATAAACGAAATCATCAGAATCCAAGTGAAATTCGTAACGCCCTTTTTAGTACTTCATAAAAAATAAATGAATAATTCAAAATTAAGTTTTAAATCTCTTCCTGCTACTGCTACGTATGATTCGCCCCTTATAGCGGCTATACGCGCTAAGTGGTGGTACACCGGTTAATCAAATAGCAGTACAATGTTCAACAAAAGCCCGTGGATGTAAAGCCTTAATTGATTTAAGTTGTCCGGGGTTAATCATGATCCAGATCATTCAGTAAAATGCCATTTAGTTCAGCTCACATTGAACGGGTTACAATTGTAATCTAATCCGATAAGTATTAAATCAATATTAAGATTAGCAGACAATATTTTTTTTTGATACTAGTATTACCACTTATGGTGCAACCGCAATTACTTTTTGTTGCGCAATGTTTTCAAATGTTACTCAGCAACATCTGGTAACAAAAAAATTTTAATGATAAAATATGTAGCGTAACTTTGAAAAACGGTGAAGGAAAACATCGTGAGGAAACCTGCATACCATAGCGATTTATAAGAATTTATATGGTATGTAAGTCCGCAACCCGCACTAGGCCAGCGTGGTGGACTATATGGCCTAACCACTCTCAATCGTACTTTCGATTGTGGAGTAGGCCCACGCCCTGCAGTGGGACATATATGGGCTGATACAACTTTGGACTGCCTCGGTAGCGTAGTTGTACTAGGGTACGGTTATAAAGCTGAGGTCTCGGGTTTTAATCCCGGGTTGGGCAAAGTGATATTGGTTTTTCTATTCGTTATCAGCCCAGAGTCAGGAATTTGTGCCTGATATGGCGATAGGTTCGCCACCTTTCACATCGTGGGACGGAACATACATTGTCACGTCTCGGCGTGTGTTGAAAAAAAAAACAAACCTAGCCGTTAGTCAACAAAAATATAATTTTTATTTTATTTAAAAAAAGTAACAAATATATTAATAAAAGAAGGGAAAAAAAATGTTGTGTAACGTTTTACGTTACAACATACAAGGCGAAATGTGGGTGTCGTGGCACCGCCCTCTACCCCTTCTGGGTAAAAGGTGTGAGTTTATGTATGTATAACTTTTGAAAAACTCTCAAAATTTGGCAAGAATCGCCAACATTGTTAGATAATTTTGATGCTCTTTGTTTAATTTTGTTATTTTATGTTATTAGCAGTATCTACACATTTAGGAACATTCAACAAATAAGGAATAGTGGCAACTAAGTTTCTGAATGTTATGGTGTTGCATAGTGTTTTTTATATTAGTCTAAGAGATCCCATTGCTGGGCAAAAGCCTCCCCTAATCTCTCCCACATCTCACTATTGAGGGTAATGCTCTGTTCTCTGACGAAAACGACAGAAGTCATCAAAAATAATGATAGACTCAAGTGGAACTGGGCCAGGCACATCTATAGGTGCACTATAGGCAGACCCGAAAAGCGATGACGGGACAATTTAGAAAAATGTAACAGGCACTGGATGCACAAAGTTGCTTAACAAAAAATAACAGCGGAGAGGATGCGTCATAAAAGATATTTGTTTTGTATTCTGTATCAGCCCATATAAATCCCACTGCAGGGCACGGGCCTCCTCTACAATCGAGAGTACGATTGGGAGTGGTTAAGCCATATAGTCCACCACGCTGGCCTAGTGCGGGTTGGCAGACTTACATACAATAGAAATTTTATAAATCGCTATGGTATGCAGGTTTCATCACGATGTTTTCCTTCACCGTTTTATTGCGTGGTGATTGACTATCAATACACACATGACTCCGAAAAGTCAGAGGTGTGCCCTGGGATTCGAACCCCCGACCACCGTGAACATGTTGGCAGTCGCGTCTAGTCCGTTTTACCAACAGGCCACCACGCACACCAACAGGCCACCACGCACAATTGTTTTGTATTATACATTGAAAAATCTCTAAAGTTTTTAATAGATGCTATTTGGAGATTTACGAAACTAATTAAAGGCTCATTTCATACAGTAAAGATGTTACTACACATCATATTTTTAATGTGTAAGTTTAATATTCTGTTTATTACTTTGATATATAAACGTAGATTAATAATTGTTCAATAAAACTACAGGAAGATAAACTACAATATATTTTTATAATCTGCCGCTATTCTACATTTAGGTCGATGGAAATAAGTTTTGTTTTTAATAATGTAGAAGATTCTTGTAACGTGTTGCATGAACGTCAGTTTAGCTGTCCGCGTTTGTTGGATATTGATCACAGATAGTCCATATTCACGGGATTGTTCACGGTAGTGGTCGTGGGTTCGAATTCCAGTACACACCTCTGACTTTTCGGATTCATGTGTGTATTGATAGTCAATCAACATGCAATATAAAAGTGAAGGAAAACATCGTGAGGAAACCTGCATACCATAGCGATTTGTAAGAATTTTATGCATTTAAAGTCCGTCAACTGGCACGAGCCCAGTGTAGTGGACTATATGGCCTAACCACTGTCTATCGTACTCTCGATTGTGGAGGAGACCCGTGCCCGGCATTGGGATTTGGGACGTATATGAGCTGATACAGATACAGTCTAGATGAAGTCATAGATGAAGCAAAATGACAGAAGTAATGTCCAAACATTCGTAAAAAATATTGCGCAAATTAATTTGGAACTGACTGTGCTGTCAGTAAAAAAGTCTTTTACAAAAATGATGCAAAACATTTATTTTACTATTCTAAAACCCAAAAGATTTCTCTGTGGTTTATATTTCAAAAACAGTTATTGTATTTTAGTATATTTACGTATTCGTGTGACCTCGCGCAATACAAATCCATAAAACGTTAGCAACATAGTTTGACCTAGACCGACCTTTATAAACTAAAAATAATATGCTAACCTTCTACCAGAACAATTCTTCAACTAAATTAAATGCTAGTTTTTATTTTTTTGAATCGCGTTACAAAAAACACATACATACATAAACTCACGCCTTTGTCCCAGAAGGGGTAGGCAGAGGTGCCAAGACACCCACATGTCACCTTGTATGTTCCGTCCCACGATGTGATGGTGGCAAGACTTTCGCCGTGCCAAGCACTAATTCCTGATTCTGGGCTGATAATGAAAAAAAAAACCAGTATCACTTTTCCCAACCCGGGATTCAAACCCGAGACTTCAGCTTTGTAATTATACCCTAGTACAACTTCGCCACCGAGGCAATCAAAGAGATTAGATTAGATTGACAAATATTTTAGGACAATGTTCCATCGTTTTTTTATTGCAATAAATGGCGAGACGAGCACGTTATTCATTAGAAGTGATACGATCGCTTATGGACAGTAGCAGAACCTGTAAGACACTTATAAAATAACAATTAAAATAACAATACATATTCTTTTTATACTTAGTTTCATTTATATGTAGGGTTTAACATTTCCATTCATGATTATGCAGAATGTTGAATTATCTTTTTCGAATCTCAATACGACGCATTCAATTCTTTAGGTTAACTCAATTTATAAAATTATTGTTATACTTCGCTATTGCAATAAATAATTGATTATATTTAAATATCTATGGCTATGCTCGGTGTTTCCCTGAAGGATAGAATCAGGAATAAGGTTATCGGACACAGAACCAAGGTGACCGACATAGCCCAGCGGATCATCAAGTTGAAGTGGCAGTGGGCTGGTCACATTTGTCGGAGAACCGACAACCGTTGGGCTAGACGTGTTCTCGAGTGGAGACCGCGCCTCGGCAAGCGTTGTGTAGGACGCCCTCCAATGAGGTGGAGTGATGATATCAGAAAGATGGCTGGTAGCGGTTGGAGACGATGGGCTGAAGATCGAGCCCAGTGGCGTGCCATAGGAGAGGCCTATGTCCAGCAGTGGACGCGAATAGGCTGATGATGATGATTATGATTTAAATATCAATTACAATACCAGTTCATAACTAAATACGAAAACTTTTTAATAATTATTTGTTTCATTTCTACAATCAGTTGAAAGTTCGTATTTGTATGCCCATTCATGCTAGCCGTCGGTATTGGCTTCTGTTCCCAAGGGAACTTTGTACAGGATAATAAACATGCAAAGTTATAACTAGATATTCAAGTTGAACCTGACGAACTCGTTCCGAGCCATGCTTTATAAATCTGCGCTACTAGCTTGTTCTGTTTCTACTGACTAAGCTAGATAGCAACTTAGATTAAATACTATAAATAAATACACCCAAAAAAAGACATATAAAGTGCGTGGTGGCCTGTTGGTAAACGGACTAGACGCGGCTGCCAACATGTTCACGGTGGTCGCGGGTTCGAATCCCAGGGCACACCTCTGACTTTTCGGAGTCATGTGTGTATTGATAGTCAATCACCACGCACTAAAACGGTGAAGGAAAACATCGTGAGGAAACCTGCATACCATAGCGATTTATAAAAATTCAATGGTATGTAAGTCCGCCAACACGCACTAGGCCAGCGTGGTGCACTATATGGCCTAACCACTCTCAATCGTATTCTCGATTGTAGAGTAGGCCCGTGCCCTGCAGTGGGACGTATATGGGCAGATATAGATATAGAAAATACACCCAACTGTCATATACAGGGTATATCAAGACTGCTACCAAAAACGAAGCCGGGTGGTAGTTTAAGTGACTTCAGACACAATGCAACAGAAATGTTGCAAAAAAAAGCGACAATTTTTTTTTGTTATTTTTTTCCTATGACCATATTTGGGTGGTAAATACATTTTTTTCTAAAATAATAGTGTATACCCTTTTATTTATAAATAATCTAATGTATAAAAGCGTTTCAATTATTATTTTAGCAAAAACTATGGATTTACTTGGGTGGTAAATCCATCCATCCAAATGACGATGTTTAAAAAATCATAAAAAGTAATTGTCACTTTTCTTTGCGAAATTTTTAGTTGCCATGTGTTTGTAGTCACTAAAACTACCACTCGGCTTCGTTTTCGATAGCAGTCTTGAGATACCCGGTATAGTCCTGACCCCACACACAGATCGAGTCTTGTGTTGTGGCTATCAGGAACTACGAGAGAATTTTCGGTCTCACAAACATCCAGACCCGAAACAAATACCTGTGGTTCACACAAATATTTGTTTCGGTGCGGGGATCGAATACGCGGTCACTAACCAACCAACTTCCTTATGGAATTGTTAAAATAAATTTTATGCTATTACACTTCACACTAGAAATCCCTTTTTTGTGAACTGACAATATTTGTTGAAATATGTAACAAAAAAAAAACATGATATGTGGATAGCAAAAATTAATGAACGTTTTATCTTCTCTTAACATGATTTAACTTATTCACGTTTGTAAGGCTAATAAGCGGTTTCTTATGAATAAGTAGGAACACTAAATAATGGGTAAGAATAATGACTTAATAATTTTTCATTCCGCACGACAACCAAAGTTTTAGCTACTGAAATATATGAAATGAAATGAAAATATTTATTGAATCCATAAAATGTCATACACTATTTAGATTCAGACATTTTTTTTCCACTACCACCCAGTTCACAAGGCTGTTTTCGCCAGAGAAGAACGGGCAAGAAACTCTAGCGTTGCTCTTTTCAAAATAAGTTTACAATACAGTGATCATACAGGAGTTGAAATTCAGAGCAGTTCATAAATTATTCATAATAATAATTATATTGTACGGCTGAGTTAAGTGTGGTCGCCCTGACCACGGATTCGGTATACACTGTTCAGCAAAAGCAATGAAAGGCAATAAAAAAAGAAAAAACAAAGTAATTTAATATTATCATTATAAGCAAATCGAGCAGACCAGTCTCCACAAGCAGCACCCGTTCACGAGTATAACCCACGTACCAGCCATCGGTCTCCTCAACCGTGTTATAGGGAAGTGACCGACCCGGCACACGACGCCGCCGCAAGCACAGACCTTTAAGCGAGCATGACGTACTCAAATTGCCTACAACTATGGTGAAACAAGTGGGATAATTATTTTAATTATATTTAACAGAGTACACACACGTCCGGTTCGGGGTCTTATATTATGTTTTATTCCCACACCTTACTATCTTCTAAGTATTCTGAAATTTTATAATATGCTTTATTACACAACTGTCGTTTAATATTAGATTTAAATTTATTTATAGTTAAGGCTTTTATGTGAGTGGGAACTTTATTATAGAAATGTATACAGTAACCCTTAAAATATTTGCTAATTTTCTGGAGCCTGGTTTTATGACTGACTAGATTATTTCTATTTCTAGTATTTCTGCCATGAATATCGCTAACCTTTTGAAATTGTTCTATATTCTTATGGACATACATTAAATTAGCGAATATAAATTCTGATGCTACTGTCATTATATTTATTTCTTTAAATTTTTCTCTCAGAGATTGTCTGGAGCCTAGCGAATAAATAGATCTTATGGCTCGCTTTTGAAGAAGAAAGATGGTATTAATGTCAGCAGCACCACCCCACAGTAAAATTCCGTAACTCATTAGGCTATGAAAGTAAGCAAAATAGACCAATCGAGCTGTATCAATGTCAGTCAATTGGCGAATCTTGCCCACTGCAAAAACTGCAGCACTCAGCTTTTTAGCTAACGCTGTTATGTGGGGACCCCATTGAAGTTTAGGATCCAATGTGATTCCCAAAAACTTAGTAGTCTCCACAAGGCTCAACACATCCCCGTTCATAAAAATGTTGGCATTGTATAGAAAATAATGTTCTATTTTTCCAACTATATCTGCTGATTGCAGTTGCAATAAACTAGATTTGAAACAAATTAAAAGAGCATGCAAATTGAAACAGAACTGCGCACTCTTTCGTACGTAACTACGTTGCTATTCGTATATCGTGATTTGTTTACTATCGTTTCGAGCTCGGCTCTCGTCGAACGGGCAGAGTTGAAAAGGGTTTTGTTAAAAGTGCTCCTATTTTTGGTAGAGCTGACAGAAAAAAAAAACTGTATCACTTTTCCCACTAAAGTTTTTGAACTGAGAACTTTGTGGATTGCGTCTTTTTAAATTTAGAGTTCTTGGTTTGTTTATTACTTCGGAATGATGCTACACGTAAGTAACAATGTTGTCGCTGTTGTATAGTCATCAGTTTTAGTCCTTAATTCTTATTTACTCAATTAAACCTTATATGATTTTATGAGTTTATACATACTCGTATATAACAAATAAATACGCCCATCAGTTATAGCGGTTGGTTTCAAAAACTACGGCAAACTTATTGGTCTCAAAAACACCCAGACTCGAAACAAATGACTTCGGTTCACAGAAATATTTGTCTTGTTGCGGGGATCAAACCGCGGCCTCTCGTTTCACAGCCAGCGTCTAACCAACTGCACCACCAAGACTGTCAAATAACAACCAATACTTACATAACCTAAATTATTTTTTAAAATTGCATCCGTGTACAATAGTTTAAAAAAATAAAGGTTAGTAAAACTGATAGTAGGATAATATTGCCAAGCTCCAATTCTAGCAAATAAAAATAAGTTTACCGTAGACGCGCAGACAATGCACTACTTTAACAGATTTTTCCCTTTGATTGTATTTCAAGGAAAAAATCTGCAGAGATCGAAGCAAAAAGATCTCGCCTTCAGATGACGGGCGAGTACAAGATGTTCTTAGCTTTCCTTTGTTTAATGCCTTGTGTTCAGTCAGGTCTGGAGATAGTGAAGCTTATTAGATGTTGTAAAGGAACCAATATTCTAAGCACTGTTATACTCGTGAGTTCTGCAACTACAAATCTACGTGGATTTAAGGCTTGTTATATTTTAATCGTATGAAATAACATTTATATAGATATATATAAGAAATGAATATCAATAATGCTATAACAAATATTTTTTTGTGAATGGAGATTGAGTAATATATATTGTTGACTTGCCAATACATTAATTTCATTTCATTTCATGATGGAGAATTTATACTGAAATTATTAGATTGGAAGAAAAATGTAGCTATACTTAAAATGTCGAGTTTAGTTTGCAGCATAACATTCTTTTTTAATTTATTGGAATGCAGTTAAATAAATGTTTGTCGAATCAAAACGAAATGTTGCTTTAAATATCTTACTGAAAATTATGATTTCGGAATAATAAGTAATAATTAGAGCGTAGTGTCGATCATTATAATAAAAAACCTTTTGAAAAGAAGAAAGTTGATTAACACGAAAATTGAACTAATTAATTCAATTTAGCAGACATTTTCGGATTGCAAAAATTAACGGGTGTCTGTCCAATCTAGTTCAGGCAGATTGAAACAAATTACAGGCCTGGTGGAATATGATGATGATCAACTTGAGAAAATTATGTGTTACTTGGCAAAATTAATTTTGTTACTAACGTCAAGGATGTGAGGAATATTCTATTGTTTTGGTGGTGTAGTTGAAAGTAGCCAGCCTCATGACGCAGCATGAATGGGAGGCTCGTCCCGGGCAGTAACGCTATATCACAGGAATTCGACGTGAAACTAAAACTTTGATGTCGTGTTTCGTTCCGTGAATAAGATTGGCAGATAGCGAATACCCCTTTACTCTTTCCATCCTTTTTTCTTTTCCGCTTTTCTCGCGATTTGATGGATCGGCGTTGTGAAAAACGACAACACATGGTCGGCAGTGATAACTTACCATCAGGAGACCTGTGTGCTCGGTTGCACAGACTTATGCAGTTTAAAAAGCATAGTGCAAAACAATGCGTTGAGAGTTCGTTCTTCGCATTGAGATAACATTATGTCTCGTAATTTTTGATAATAAACAACTATAGTGGTAATTTTATGTTTCAGTTTTAAAGCCGTTTCAAAGTTTTACTATAATATTAAGAAGTATCATAAAATTAGACAAGAAATTCAAGACCACCGTTGATCCTAATAAACCTTTTCTAAAGAGCGTAAAAATTTTCAAACAAAGCCAAATATAGAACTGGAAGAATATAATTCCAGTAACAAGTCCCCGAATCCGAAATAAACAATTCAAAATCCACCGAACCGAAACTCACTTCCAAAACTTCATTTGGCAAAACAATTTAGACGCAAAGCCTAATGGATATATTTTTCACTTGCAAATTCTCACCCAATTTTCACGAGTGGATAAATTTGTGAAATGCTACCGAAGATCAGCGTTCTCTTTAATTGGACAGGCTCTGGAGTAATTATCCCGCTTTTATCGAATTCACTCCTTTGTACCACTTAGTCGAGATTGATCAGCTTTATTTTCCTTTATTAGAACGATTGGCGCTTTTGTTTGAATGTTCATCGATGATTCCTCTTCGTTGTTGTAGTGATTATTTTCAAAAAGAGTCTATTTCATAATTATAAATACTTTAGTTTTAAAACGCTTCGTGGTCTATTAACCAGATGACTTAAAATCATATTTTTGATTTTTTGAAGTCTTGTTTGTACTATCAATTACTACTTAGGCAGAGGTAGAGAAGGAAAATATCGCGAGAAATTCTTCTTTGCATATATATCTTTACAGGGATTTTTGATAAAAAAAATACACCCAACAGTCGCATACATAATTCAGACCAAAAACTAAGATCAATTTAGTCTCGTGTCGTGGGAATCAAAACTTGCGAGAGACTTACCGTCTCAAAAAAAAAAATCCAGTATATTTTTTTCTGGCATGATGAGTACACTGCGCTTGATGGTAAGCGCAAATGCCATCCAGATAGAGTATCGAATGGCATAAGACGTTGGTCCCTCACATTCGATACAATTATGCCGGCCTGCTAAGATGCCTCTTCAAACACAATAGGCCAGAGTGATAGACCATGATCTAATCTTTCTCAACTGAATTATTAACAACTGCCGATTAGGGTTTGATACAAACTAGGTCATATCTACGATATCCAGTTTAAGAAACACAAACTTCAATATTCGACATGTGCGTGAGCTCTCCCCAAGTATGTCAGTCTTATATTATTCTATGCTTAATATCCAAAAGTTTGAAGCGAAACTTATGGCGCTAACAAAGCTCCAACTTCAACTGTAAAGTTGTTACATTCGAGTCGGACAACTTCTAGTTATTGTAAGTGATAAGTTTTGGTGTACATACAGTTATTACATTTTGAATATCGTATCTAGTTTAATTATCAACACTTTGCCTTGTATTGGTTCATATACGTTCCAAGGCAAGACACGAACCTCCGCCACCATCGAAAGTTCGATTGAGAGTGGTTAGGCCACATAGTCCAGCACGCTAGCCTAGTGCGGGTTTGCAGACCATACAAAAGAAATTCATACAAATCGTTATGGCATGCAGGTTTCCCCACGATGTTTTCCTTTACCGTTATAGGAATACTAGGTAATTCTAAAAGTTTTATTTTCTTAGAAATCAATGAAATTCTTAGTTATTTTCTTTATTCCGTCGGTGTTTTTTTATTTTATGTTGGTGGTAGTTTATGTATATTAGCCCAGACAGCGATCATCGTCGCGACCACATAATATACACAGTCAGGTCATAAGTATTGTCACACAGTAAAAACTTTTCTTTTAGAATGCTGGCCACAAAAAAGTTTATTGATTTCGAATTTCGTATTGTTCATGAAAATAAAAATGTATACTTTTTAGAATTTTACTCATTTTTAAATATAGTGGACGCTTAAAGAAGACCGTGTTGCAGTTATTGCGTTGCATCGTTGCGGTTACGCGCCAATTCAAATTTTTGACATTCTGAAAAATTTGAATATAACCAAAAGATTCGTTTATGGTACCATCAAACGATACAATGAAGACTCTAGTGTAGATGACAGGTCAAGAAGTGGTCGCCCTCGGTCTGTTAGGACTCCAGCAGTGATAAAAGCTGTGAAGGCTCGAATTCAAAGAAATCCCAAACGTAAGCAGAAACTGCTGGCCCTTCAGATGGGGTTAAGCAGAAGAACCACGGTGAAAAGGGTGTTAAATGAAGACTTAGGGCTTCGGGCATATCGAAGAAAAACAGGATATCGTTTGAATGCTCGTCTAATGGACCTGAGACTGAAGAGATGCCGCGCTTTGATGAAGCGGTACGCGGGAAAAAATATCGGGAAATTCATTTTTCACATGAAAAAATTTTTATCGTAGAAGAGAGCTACAACAAACAACATGATAAGGTGTACGCACACAGTAGTGAAGAAGCGAGCAACCGTATTCCGCGTGTCCAACGAGGTCATTTTCCATCCTCGCTCATGGTATGGTTGGGAGTTTCTTATTGGGGCTTAACAGAGGTACATTTTTGTGAGAAAGGTGTAAAATCGAATGCAGTTGTGTATCAAAATACAGTCCTGACGAACCTTGTGGAACCTGTTTCTCATACCATGTTCAATAACAGGCACTGGGTATTCCAACAAGATTCGGCGCCAGCGATAGAGCGAAGAGCACACAAGACTGGCTGGCGGCGCGTGAAATCGGCTTCATCCGGTACGAAGACTGGCCCTCCTCCAGTCCAGATTTGAATCCGTTAGATTTCAAGATATAGCCACACTTGGAGGAAAAGGCGTGCTCAAAGCTTCATCCCAATTTGGAGTCACTCAAGACATCCTTGATTAAAGCAGGCGCCGATATTGATATGGACCTCGTTCGTGCTGCGATAGACAACTGGCCGCGCAGATTGAAGGCCTGTATTCAAAATCACGGAGGTCATTAGTGTCATAAGAATTTATGTTTTGTTAAGTTCATTTTGGTATATAAATAGTTACATAATGAATAAACTTGTTTCAATTATTTTATATTAAACATGTGACAGAAATTATGACCTGACTAGGTATATAAGTATGACATATTTCGGTCTTATCCAAGTCTCACCCCGTTTATATTTGGTTCCGAGTAAGCTGGAAAATTTTAAATGTCTCAATACAAAAATCCACCGTTTTAGTTGCATCGCTCATACACAGATGAGTATCAACCACTCACTCACCAATGAAGCCCATTTTTCAAATATACTATCTCTTTGTACATCCCGTATTGATGCTAACAATCCTCTGTTTCAATTCAGTTCCACTTTTCAACGCATTCGGTTGTTCATTCGTTGTATCGAGTTTTTTCATCATCAAATATCTCTTCATATTGTATTACATTTTCATGCATGTTCTATACTAGTAAGTTGGAAGTAAATACCAATAGAAATAATATTCATTAAATAAATAGATATTGAGACGTGGGCATCAGGAACTACAAGACTTTCTGATCTCATAAAATCCAATACCTTGATCAAAAGCAGACTTGTGGATCACACAAATATTTGTCTTGGCACGGTATCGAACCCGCGGCCTCTCATTTCACTGCCGGCGTCTTATCAACTGCGCCACAGAGGCTTTCGCAACTAGATGTCAAAAGTTAAATCAGAAACGCATTTCCTTTTCATGGCTCCCTTTGATCGCGTATTTACCATCATGAATTTTTTACCGATAAATTGTTACCGGTAATATTTTCTTACTAACAAATTATTTTAAAACTGTATTTTACTATAATTTGTATAAGGATTGAATTTTGGTTATTATCAGCAGTAATTTTACTCAACTACTCAGTAAACTATTAAGAGGTCACTTAGCACAAGTCTAAAATGATAAAGCTAAGATTTTGGAACTAACTGCTCATGCCAGTGATTCTCGCGTTCTTTATTCGTTCGCTGAAATTGTCGCTGTAGTGACACCTTTTATTTTATAACCTGTCTGATATCGCGTTGCTATGAAAAATGCAAGAGCTTGCAAGAGTACGTTATAAGGAATATGAAAATATAATGGAATTTCACAGCGCCTTTTGCGTGAAAAACATCATTTCCATCATGTCGATCTTTACTTTGATCTTTTTGGTAGATTTGTTTTATTTTAAGTCGATAGACTATCGACTTAAATTATTATAATTTTTAAAAATGTATGAAACAAAGACACGACAATTAAGCTAGAACTCCTAACAGATCTTTTGGCGGAGGCATAATGTTAGAGGACCAAAAGTTCTTCGTCGATATTTTCAAATGAATTTACTAAAGCAAATAAGAAGAGACTGCCCTTTGATCTAAAAATTGGACAGGGCGAGTTTTGGAGTTTGATGTTAGAGATGTTATTAATTTTCTATAAAAAAGTGGTAACACATTTTCCGAGTTTGTCACAAAATTCACAACCGATTTCAGTAAGTGTATTCAGTATTTTATATTCAGCCAGAAGTCAAATATAAATACAAACACCCAATAGTCATATACATCGTCCTGACCAGCACTAACTAAGATCGAGTCTTGTCTCGTGGGTATTAGGAACTATGGGAGACTTTTCGATCTTACAAATACCTAGACCCGATACAAGTACTTGCGGATTACACAAATCGAACTGGCGCTGCGGCCTCTTGCTTCACAGCCAGCGTCTAACTCCGCCACGAAAGCTATGTGAATAAAGTAAAAACCAAGAAACACGCGCAGTACCCTCACACGTAGTCCTGACCCCACAAAAAGACAAATTTCTTCATGAGCTGCCAGTGGCGTGCAGAGGATTATGACACTGGGTATGCGGCGGGGTACTCGGTCACAAAACTTTTTCTTTTACAGTTTTTTAGCATAACCACAGCCAGGCGACCGATCTCTAAGTCGGAAACCATGCCAACATAACAAGTCTTAGATGTACTACTATTCATGTCCACCTTCTACGGCAATACAGACAAAACAGCGTTCGATCTTCGCGGCGGAAGAAATTCTAATAAGTAAAATTAAAAAAAACTCACCTAGTCAGCTTTCAATTTTCACATATTCAAGGTTCCGGTTAGTTGAGATTACTATAGGTACCTATCCCGATGTAAATAAACGCAAGATTTTGGCCACCTCATTCATTCATTTGATAAACATACATTTTTAATACAAACCTCACAATCAAATAACATTTGAAAAAATAAACAAACACACTAGTAAAAGCAAATGGCTACAATTAATATCGAAACTTAGTAATAAACTGTTAAATGTACACTTTCAAATTTTAAAATGAAAATCTTTTAAGAAATATATTTTTTTTACAAACATACTAGTATAAAATAGTAAACAACGCAAAAACACATAAAAAAAGCAAAATGGCCCCCGCGAAACACAAAGCATTTCATATTTAAACAAATAAAACCTTACCAATCAAAAATGCATAATGTGCATAGGTGATTTATTAGATTCCTGCCTGTTAATTTTACTCGGATTATAGGCAACGAACATTTACGATTACTCCCGACAACTGCCGAACTTCCGAGGCCTGCCGCAGGAGTCGCGGCTTTCAATATTCATGGGTGTGTGCGTTTGCGACTGTGCACGGACACTAAAATTACTACACACATGCAAACAAATGTCATGCGGGACGCGGGCGGCGGCATGACTTGGTTGATTAGGTACATTATTTTGCTTTGCAGCGCCGCTTGCTTTTCGCGTGGCAAACATAATGTTTGCGTGATTGCAAATAGGTGCTATTTATAAAATATTAGGCGTTTTTAAGTTATTATATTTTGTTTATTCATTTATTTACTATAAATTAAAGTCATCTAAAACGTACGAACGCAATAATAAAATATCTGTGAATGGCAAGTAAAGCACTGCATTTCTGCCTACAAGGAAGTAAGGAAGTGCACGCCCCTGTGAGCTGCTCAAGTCTTTAAGATCTCTTCTTATAAAGGTTACAAACGATCGCTTTAATGTACCCGCTGTCCGACGTGACCCACAAGGTTCTGGGACAATAAGGTGGCCTAAAGTGGTCGCTAACTAACAAAACGGGTCGAGCCACCGCCGAGAACAATAGCTTGACGGGATCTCATCTTTTCATTTAAGTGGAACCACAAGCGCTAAGCAATGTTATATAATTATGCCGTCAAATAATGCTTCGTCAGGGCGCATTTTCGCTTTAATGTCGTCAACATTATAGTGTACCTTTTCGTCTCCCACCTCAGCCACATCACAGTTTTCTTTTGAATCTGCTTCTTTTATTCCGGGGTGAATAGGTTTCATAAATATTTGAAAAATATTCCTTATTACAAGACTTTTGTATGCTAGCTTTGCTATTTAAAATTAATGTACTTTTGGCAGTTTTATTTCAGGACTATTTTCAGTTATTATGAAAACTATTTTCTACTAGTAACATTCATAAAACTAACAGTAATAGTGTGCATTTAAATTGTAATTAGACCAATGTTAATATTCGCCAATGAAGCCGAAATACAAATGGACATTCTACTTTAATGCTATTGGTTTTAAAGCACATAATGAAATATAGTGTAAACATAACTTTACCGGAAATTAAATGAACAATCGTGCAAAAATTATTATGAGTTAAATATTATATAATCACGCGAAAATTTAATGATATTATGCTGTATGTTAAACAAAACCCTTTGCATAATATATTAGCAATCGCATAGATGGGTTGTAGCTTATTTGGACACACTTTATTTTTAAAATAATTGTCAATATATAAACGGTTTTAGAATTCAGTTTAAATATGACAGTTTTCGTTGACACAATCCTTTCCATGTGTTTCGGAGTTATCGTCTCTAGTCCTTTAGCAATGTTATTGTTATGTTTGAAAACGTCCGTGCCACTGAAGTCTACATGCTTACCATCAAAAGAGAAATTGGATGTAACATCTACTGGTCTAGTAAATCCCATATCGTATACCCGCTATCATCGTATACCGCTATTGGTTCACTACTGTATATCGTTTGGTGACTAAGATTCTTCGGAAGCCTGATACCCTTTTCCTCTAATCCTCCCTTTTTCACTTTTAATTTTAAACGCTTCCTCACCTGCAGTCCAAGTACAACATACTTTCACGGATAGCGGTAATTGATCTCAGTTAGATGACAGCTTCTTTGCAGGATCTTCTTATACAGAAGAAAACATTACACAGCAAGCCAGGATCAAGTATTACAAAGGCCATCTGGTTCTTATAAAACTTACATAGCTGTTATCGACATTTTGTGCGAGTCAAAGTTTTCTCTTTCATTTTTGCCTTGCAAGTAATAAAAAATACCGGCGTCCGTGCAATCCGCTTATTACTAGTTCGCAGTCTATACCAAGTGGCTTATTAAATATTTTCTCAATTTTGTACGTAGTGAAGAGAGGAGAAAAATTATGCTTTAATTTTTTATGAAGAGTTAAGTGAACTCAATTTTGTGTGTATTTTTTGTTCATTTATTCTTGATTCGTGTCGTTTATTATTCAAAGTTAATATAAATGTCGTTTACTTTAATAAAAATACTTTTCGTACAAAACTGAAATTCGATCATGTCGGCGAAACATATTTTTATCATTTAGAGTTCAGCATGACACTTTATTAATATTACCAGGTACAAGATATCTGTAGCTGAAGATAGTCCCTTCGTAAAGATTTCCAAATCCATCGGCAGAAGAGGGCTGTACTATGGTTGCTCACGCGATCTTACTTTCTTGCATTCGATTAAATGTTATAAATTAATAATTGGTGGAGTAATATTGACAGCCTACGAGGTGCAGTTAGTTAGACGCCGGCTGTGAAATGTGAGGCCGCGAGTTGCATCCTCGCACCAAAACAAAAAAATGTTTGTGAGACCGAAAAGTCTCTCGTAAGAAAAAACTCTAATACCCAGGACACAAGATTCGATCTAGTGTGGGGCCAGGACTATGTATCTGACTGACTGGGTGTATTCATTATTTATTTTATTATTTACAAAGAATCTCAATAACCTTAGATCTCTAAAAAATAATAAATCATTACTTTATGACTATTGTGAGACTACTAGTATGCATCTACGATCAGGGTTAGAAACTTAAGATTCATGTTGTAAGCTATCATATCATCTTGTAAACCTTGACATGTGAACCTATCTATACAATTTCCCTCATCTCAATTACAATACAAAAGCTTGTATGCTAGCCTTAGTACAATAGATTTAGGTTAAAGTCAATTATGATAACCTGATGTCGAGCGTGGCTCAATATTCAAGAGAATAGATGATTATCTAGTTCGATAAAGCGCTATGCATTCATAATGATATGACAGGTGCAGGCAAACAAGTACGCATAATCACACGAGTTTTGTTTTTATTCATATAATATTATAGATATAAATCTTACTGATATTGCTCTAAAAATACAGACGAATTGAGAACCTCCTTCTTTTTTTAAGTCGGTTTAAAAGAGGCACATTTGATTCTCCCTTTGACGGGAGTAATTAGTTTAACTTTGTATAAAATATGTAACTATATTATGTTGTTAAAACCAAATATTTGTACAAACTCAAAAGGATTGATTACGCTCTGGTATTTGTCATTACTTTTAGGCTAAATTTGTATTGAAATTGGCTTAACCCTCTTGCATAAAAAGTATTTCCAAATTTAACAGCTAATTCATACATTCATGCTTAAACTTACGCCTTTTCCCCATAGGGGTAGGTAGAAGTGTTACCAGGACACGTTTCACCTTGTATGTTTCCATTTCGGCTAACACTATACAACAGCTATTTTTTGTATACGAAGAACCCATCTTTTAGTTTTATTTGTGTAACTTTTTATTTAAAGGCATAAATAGCATTAAAGGCATAAAGGCATTAATAGGCATAGCCTTTTTAGGATTGATTCTTGGCATTTCGATTCATTTAGTTCTAAATTTTCACAAGCATAAAACTCAAATAATTTAAGAGAACATGTGTTCGTACAGTAAAAGAGACAGTTCTCCAGACTTGTTATATTATTCAACGGAGTGCACCAAGTGTAAGTGTCAGAGCTGTTGCAAGCAGCTTTATATCGCAAACACATGTTCCTAAGTAGTCTGCTGTGAATTTATTTAATTTGAGGTTTAAAACCTCAAATATTGCAACTGGTTTAAAATGTACTAGAATTTATTTAAGCATATAAGGTTTAAAAAAGCTATTGCAACAAAAAACCATACATAAAAAGAATAAACGCATATGTATGTATGATAGCACAATATACAGGGTATATCAAGACTGCTACCGAAAACGAAGCCACACACAATGCAACTAAAATTTTCGCAATGCGACAATTTTTTTATGGTTTTTTAAATATCGTAATTTTTGAGTGGTAAATCCATAGTTCTTGCTAAAATAATTATTTAAAGTTTTTTATACCTTAGAGTCCTTATAAATAAAAGGGTATACACTATTATTTTAGGAAAAAATGAATTTACCATCCAAATACAACCATAGGAAAAAAATAACAAAAAAAATCGACACTTTTTTTGTCAACATTTTCTGTTGCAATGTGTCTGAAGTCACTAAAACTACCACCCGGCTTCGTTTTCGATAACAGTCTTGAGATACCCTGTATAATAATAATTCTTTATACACCACATAAGAAATAAAATACAAGAAAGTAAACATAAAAAAAAGACGGGTTGCACTCCGGGAGTGCCGGCAGAAGTGAAAACTTGATTATTAACGTTGAGCATGTTTGATATTTTGGAATGGTTAGGGAATAATTTTGCACCAATTGCTTTATCAGTATAAAAGTACTATCATTTATGTGGTAGAATACAATATTCATTTATTGCGCTATCGTACACAAACATGACAATTTATATTACATTAAAAATTTAACACTTTAAAACTATTACAATTATTTTACATTAAAAAGTTTATCTCTCCGAAAAATCAACTTTCATCCATAATTTCAACGACTTTTTCACCATCATCATTACCAGAACTATCATCGCCAATCTCTAAAACTGATACGATAGGTTTATGGTAGCTGAAGTAAGAAACGAACAGTTTTGATTCGAACCTATTTAAATGTCTAATAAAGACCGCATCAATAGTAGTTTTGTATTTCGTTGTGCTAAGATTGCGATCATTCGACATAGTTAAACCAAATTCATTATTTAAAAATTCAATTAATAGTTGATTTTTATCGTCTGCGAAGTTTATGTTGAAATCTCCACTCAAAATCATTGGCAATTCATCAAAGCTTTATAAACTGACAGCTAACTGACAGCTGTCTACTCTCCATCCGTCTTACGCTTTTCGTCTTACGATCAGGTCACGTGTCCTGACGCGAGTTTAAGATTTTATACCCATTACAGAAAAAGTGCTCAACGCCGCTAAAGAAGTTTTCACTTCAACAAAACAAAAACAGACATGCAATTGGTGATATAATTGGGGGTCTTATCGCTATAAGCTATCTCTTACAGACAACTGGGAATATACACATATACATAGCATAGCGTACAGATATACCGGGTATCTCAAGACTGCTACCGAAAACGAAGCCGGGTGGTAGTTTTAGTGACTACAAACACAATGCAATTAAAAATTTCGCCTAGAATCGCGACAATTTTTTTTTATGATTTTTTAAATATCGTCATTTTTGGGTGGTAAATCCATAGTTTTTGCTAAAATAATAATTTAAACTCTTTTATACCTTAGAGTATTTATAAATAAAAGGGTATATACTATTATTTTAGGAAAAAATGTATTTACCACCCAAAAATGGCCATAGGAAAAAAATAACAAAAAAAAAATTGACGCTTTTTTTTGCAACTTTTTCTGTTGCATTGTGTCTGAAGTCGCTTAAACTACCACCCGGCTTCGTTTTCGGTAGCAGTCTTGATATACCCTGTATAAGAATTTTATATGAAATCGTTGTTGTTATAGTGGACTGATAAAAGCAATCTCATAAAAGAATACTATCGGGGCGTAGGCGGGTCCCTGCCCTTTCTTTTTTCCTACTCAAATACGTATCCATCCCATGGTTGTCTGGTAGAAATTGCCTTAGAGCGATAAGACCGCCATTTGTACTTTGTTGTTTTATACTGTCTCTAAACTGTTATTTCTTTTTACTGTGTACAATAAAGAATTAAATAAATAAATAAATAAATAATTTCCCAGAGTCCTATTTGATGTATACTTATTTGACAATCCCAAGGAATGGTTTAAGATTAATGACGTACATAATATCTATTGGATAAAAAACATCTGCGTTTTTATCATTTTCTTAAGCCTCTTAATAAATTGCCTTTATATTTCATTTATTACCACTTCTTTCAATTCACCTTCCATATAATCCCCATCATTAATAACCTCGACAATATCTCGGTACCCGAGCCAATTATTGATAAACTTTAATCACTTAAGTTTCGAATTTGAATCGAATTAAATCCGATTACGGTTGGCTTTCATTCCAATCTCGGCTATAAGTACATCTGGAAGGGACAAAATAACCACAGAGTTCTACCGATAGGTGCCACTGAAATCGAATAACGAAAGCCGAGTCCAGTAACAAACTTATCGATTATATTTGTAGTTCCTTGGAAAATATGTTGGCATTTAAAGAGTGGTACGAATAATCTGCGTGGAATGTTTGGTTTGAATAGAGTTCGGTATTGACGTCAATTTTCATTGAAGTTTGCTTTGATTACTGATTGCTTATATTTATGCATAATGGTGGTAAATTGACGAGGGTTGGATCGAAATACTATTGAATAGTTTGAATATTATTATTACGGTTTCAGAATCATAAACATTTGGTTTTAAATGATTTATTTATCCCCCAAACTATGACTGTGAAGGTTGTGAGGTGTTCGAAACGCGGGGAAGTTAAACCAAATCCTCCGTAAAATTCGTAAAATATATGTAGGTTTATTTCAATATAATGTTTGTTATTTATTGCTTAGGCAAACAATATGTAACGTTTTATTGAAACTGTATGTACATAATGAAACATTCATTTACAAAATTAACTTTCAATCAAACTAATTCATGAACATGGCGGACTTTTAAACAAAACCGCAATCAATAAAATAGAAGGCAGGGATAGCAAACAATTTATTTACTTACTAAAAACAACTATTAAAATAGATACAAAACAATATATTTACTAAAAAACACATAGAATGAGATGCGAATTTAATATGAATCGAGGGGATTTTTTTCTGAGACGGACTTCGGTAAATAGAGAGACTGGCTATGAGTTTGTTTAGGTGCTTCGAATTTCATACCCTGTTTTACGGTTAACGCTTCAATGGAAAAGCTTGGATTATAATAAAATAAATACACCTTACAGTAATATGTACATAATCGGTACTCTACCCTATCTGTACGCAGAGAAATTTGAATAATAATAACTAAAATACCTTTATTGTTATCTTATTTGACAAATATAACATAAAAAAAGCCGAAAAAATAGAGGCAAGAAGTCAAATTAACTTAAACTAAACTATATTCTCGGCATTTGGTCGATCTCCGCTCTTCACAGCTTGTCTTTGCACAAAGACCTCTTGTAAGGCTCAGAGACATTTAACGCCAATCAAATTGATGCTTAGTGTAGATTTAATGACAAGAATATATAATAAGGATCGATCATTTAATTGCCATTGAACATCTCTGAGTGTGACCGTGAGTAGAGTAGTTGCCGACAACGCATATCTAAGTCGTATGGTGTGTCAGATGTTCATGGGTGGCAATATTATCACTTACCATCAAGTGAATCGTGTGCTTGTTTGTACACTATAATAAAAGAAAATAACACTATAATAAGAAAGAGAAAGGACCCAGATATTGTGTTTTTTGTATCAGAAACTACGAGAGACTTCTTGGTCTCATTAGCATCTAGACCTAACAAAAATGCATGTCGTCGGCACAAATATTTGGTCTCGATGCGGGAATCAAATGTACGGATTTTCGTTTTACGTCAGCACCTTAACACTGTAATGTAACACTTCTAAGTGCGTGGTGGCCTTTTGGTAGAACGGACTAGACGTGGCAGCCAACATGTTCACGGTGGTCGCGGGTTCGGCACACCTCTGACTTTTCGGAGTCATGTGTGTATTGATAGTCAATCACCACGCACTAAAACGGTGAAGGAAAACATCGTGAGGAAACCTGCATACCATAGCGATTTATAAGAATTTCTATGGTATGTAAGTCCGCCAACCCGCACTAGGCCAGCGTGGTGGACTATATGGCCTAACCACTCTCAATCGTACTCTCGATTGTGGAGTAGGCCCGTGCCCTGCAGTGGGACGTATATGGGCTGATACAGTACAGTACCTTAACACTGCACCACGAAAGCTATTGAGTAGTTAGTAGTTACAATGTACAGTTGCTTAATATATGCAAATTATTTGAACCGAATAACAGAAGTTAAAACCACATGGGGAAGTACAATTTTGTTTCTCAAATCTCTAGTAGGTATGTACGTATTGTTAGCAGCGTCGATCCTAAAATTTGTCATGCGAAATATACAGCAGTAGTTGCAGTGGAACCGGACTTTGAAGTTTAAACCGGGTATGGTGAAATGAGAGCATTCGGTAGATATTCATCAGTACACACGCGCTAGGTCAACATGATAGTGTAGTATGAAAAAATATATGATTTTATACAAATATGGCAGTAAGCTGCCTCAGTTTCATAATTGCAATTCGGTATAATTGCAAAATTGAGGTCTTGAGTTTAAACCCTGGCTAGGGGACATCATCATAGACATAGTGACATCGAATTTTCTATTCATTATCAGCCTGGAGTCAAATGGATATCACGATAGGTTCCTTCTCTATCACATTATGGGGCGAAACACACAAGGCGAAAGGTGGATGTCTTGGTGCAAATCTGCCAATCCCTTCTGGGAAAAAGGCGTGAATTTCCGTCATATGATGTGAGCCTATCGCCATATCGGACACAAATTCCTGTCTACGGGCTGAAATGAATAGAAAAGTTCAATATAATTTTACCTAGCTCGACATTCGAAGCCGAAACCTCAATCATATTAAGGTAGTAGGTATAACAGCGCCACCGAGGCAGTATTCTGGTTAATGTATAAGTTTTAAGTACTTTTATTTGATTAGTAAAATATATGAATTGGTTAAGAGTTTTGCTTTTCCTGCAATTCATCTCGAAGATGAATATTTGTCTAGTGAGAAATTCTCGATCACTTTCTAAAATTTCTTAGCTGGCAACGTCAGTAGAACTTTTCTCCACTTTTAAGCATTTGTTAGTAAATGAACTTTAAATAATATTATGATTATTGCGTAAAATTCCCGCTATAAAGAAAAACTAAAAAGAACCTATTATGTAATATAACGTGAAGTTGATAGTTTTAATACCCATATTATGACAAAATAATGGCCAATTACAGTGCATTTTAAATAAAAATATTATGTTTGTAATACCTGAAGTGTGCCTTAATCAACTTACTGATTTTTTTATTGTAGTTCTGACCCCTATACGATAATACAACCGATCAATTCAGAATTTTAAAACTCAAGTCAATTGTAATTTATTTGAGTTTCTATCTTAGTTTTAATTTTTATTTTGATAGTTTTATAAATGAGTTTTATAAACATGTTGTGATCACCTATAATGCATCATCATTATCATCAGCCCATCGCAGTCCACTGCTGGACATAGGCCTCTCCCTAGGTACGCCACAGAGCCCGGTCTGCTGCTTTATGCATCCAGACGCTGCCGGCCCTCTTGTGCAAGTCAATCCTGGCTACTGGCCAGAGGGTGTCCCACGCTACATATGCGTTTTTTCTTACGCTCCTGTCATAAAAGAAACACAATTTTTAAAATGCATTAGTAAAGGTTCTGTATCTGCCCATATACGTCCCACTGCAGGGCACGGGCCTCCTCTACAATCGAGAATACGATTGAGAGTGGTTAGGCCATATAGCCCACCACGCTGGTCTAGTGCGGGTTGGCGGACTTACATACCATAGAATTTTTTATAAATCGCTATGGTATGCAGGTTTCCTCACGATGTTTTCCTTCGCCGTTTTAGTGCGTGGTGATTGACTATCAATACACACATGACTCCGAAAAGTCAGAGGTGTGCCCTGGGATTCGAACCCGCGACCACCGTGAACATGTTGGCAGTCGCGTCTAGTCCGTTTACCCACAGGCCACCACGCACTTCGCACGCATTAGTAAAGGTTGTAAAGTGTATTTTATGTTGAAGATTGCTACAGAACTATTTTGTAAACATTCGTGTTCCATTATTGATGCAAAACTATCTACTATAACGTCTGTAGAAGTTTTGTTCATAACATTACCTGTAGTTACTGTATAAATTACTTCATCGAACCCCTGGTGAGGTTCTCAGCCACGAGTGCTCTCCAGGCAGTCTATTTTTAGTTATACCTCAACAGAACTGACGCAAATCGCTTTGACATCTTCCTCGATACTATCCAATTACTCGAGCTGAAGTATAACGATTCACAAACTAGCATTAATTTGCAAGATAGGGTGGTATTTCTGTTTATTGTACATATTATTTATAGGTAAACATACTACGTAGTTCGTCCAATTAAAATTTTTCATTTTCGTTTTGAGCTTAAGGAAAGTCTTTCAGTTTGTTAGTTGCATCGTCTGTGAATTAAAATGATGCGCTTAAAGTAATTACATTTCAGTTTAAGCCTCTTTTCTGTTTTTAGTATCGTTATGGACACTAACTACGATTTTTTTATTGCCTGAAGGTAAGCGGTACGACCTTGGATACGACCGATCATGGACAGTAGCACAACCAATCAACACGATTAATTACACAGCCATGCTTGGCATTCCACTACGCTCACCATATTGTACATAAGATGTTAAGTTTCATAATGTCCAACATTTACTCTGGCTACAACATAAAAAGTGCATTAACACTGCTATTTGTTTTGTTGTTTAAGTCTATCGCTGTCAGGCACAATTTCTTAGGCAAATTACATTATCTATATTTATATATATATATATATATATATATACTAGCGGCCCGGCCCGGCTTCGCCTGGGTGCAGATACTTTTTTATTTTACTCCACACCAAATACGTGTTATTTTTCGTATAAGCTCTTGTATACCTAAACATGAGTTAGCTATCCTACTGTCCTGCTCAATTCCGTCCCATCCCGTCTGTTCATTCACTTCCCGATACGTCGCGTCCTTTCTCTTAATTAACCATCCCGTCTTATACCGTGCATTTACATTTCGTCCTATTAAATCTGTCAGCTATCCCAGTCTTCTCCCCTACCTCCCACTCTATTATATCCAGTTTCTCTCTACTTTCTAAACACTTTATCGATTTTGATTATCCATGCAATATCCCATCCCTTATTTCACCCCCACTATGCTGTTTTTCCAAAAATATTACGCCATTACTCTTGTTAGTAATAAAGAGATGAAATATTAATTTTCGTAGAAATGCACTCACACACACACAATTAACGTAGAAACAATTATATTTAACTGGTTTTTCAAGACACAGGCAACGCCTAATTTGAGAATCCCTGCAATATTCTCCATAATTATATAAAATTTTTATTTTATTCAGTTCAGCTCAGTTTTTATTTTTATGTGTTATTTTATTAAAGATTTTTCATTTTCAAGTGAAATTCTATCTTGAAAAGAAGTAAAACTTAATACATGTTTATTTAATTGTCCTATATTTATGTAGCATCATAATATACTCTTTAGTTTACAATAAATTCCTGAACGTATGCATAAATATTTGACAATCAATTTAAATGTCAACCACTTTTCATTACTGTCATTAATTTACATCTTTAAAATCTAAAATACGACATAAATCGAATATTGTGACTATGTGTTGTCGATTCGAAACCTTTATTTAAATACGTTATTTAATTTTAGGGAAGAGTTTACCGTATCGACGCTATGAACATTAAATCTTTGACAGTTACAAACCCATGAACATTTTGTATGGCAAAATGTTTTTTCCTTTTTTTTATACTTTCGTCAATTCAATCGAGATAAAAACTATCCCACCTTTAAGTTGGAACAAATAACACATATCTACAAAATTTCATTATAATCAGTTGAGTGGTTTAGGAGTCCATCGCGGACAAACAACGTGACACGTGAATTATATATATTAAGATATATATATATATATTATTTTTGAATAAGCAAAACTGATTACAAATTAGCTCTTGCTATACTGTAACAGGCCAATGATAAACTGTTATCACAATCTTAATAGATTACTTACCGGAGTATGGAATTGTATTAATCAGCAAAATCACGTTTCCCTTCATCTCTCACATTTCGTCTTACAACGTCTTGCATTCTAAATAATTCGAGTAAATTTCAGTTTATAGTACGACCTAGTTTCCATCTTCCACTGACAACTTGATGCTACGGCTTTGTAAGTGAATATCAATGTGGTATCTGTGTGAGCACGCTCTTAATCTGATCAAGTGGACGTGGCCAATTCTGCTGGGATGGGATATTCATGTGTACATTCTTATTCTTTACTGGTTTAAGGTATCTCATATGTGAGAGACCGCCTGGGTAGTTACCACCACAATGTCTATTTCACTCGCCAAACAGTGAAAAAGTAATGTTGTGTTCATGTTATGGTAATTCATTCAGTTTGGATTTTTACTTTCCGTAAGCGCTCGTATCACTTACTATCAGGCGAATGACATAGCCGTCTCATCATCCACCGCAATAAAATAAATTATTTTTATTATATTAAATTCATACTCCTCTCAGCCTCTGTGGCGCAGTTGGTTAGACGCCGCCTGTGAAACGAGAGGCCGCGGGTTCGATCCCCGCACCGAGAGAAATGTTTGTGCGGCCCACAAATATTTCTTCCGGGTCTGGGTGTTTGTGAGACCGAAAAGTCTCTCGTAGTTCCTGATACCCACGACACAAGACTCGATCTTAGTGTGGGGTCAGGACTATGTATGTGACTGTTGGGTGTTATTTATTTATTTATACTAGCACGTCAAAGTGAGTACACTTAAGTGCGATGAATTCTATGTTGAGAATCTATATAGACGTATATGAAAGAAGTTAGAGAACTTATACCGGGTATCTCAAGACTGCTACCGAAAACGAAGCCGGGTGGTAGTTTTAGTGGCTACAAACACAATGCAACAAAAATTTTCGCATAGAAACGCGACAATTATTTTTTATGATTTTTTAAATATCGTCATTTTTGGGTGGTAAATCCATAGTTTTTGCTAAAATAATAATTTAAACTCTCTTATATCTTAGAGTATTTATAAATTAAAGGGTATACACTATTATTTTAGGAAAAAAATTATTTACCACCAAAATATGGCAATAGGAAAAAAAAATTCAAAAAAAATATTGTCGCTTATTTTTGCAACTTTTTCTGTTGCATTGTGTCTGAAGTCGCTTAAACTACCACCCGGCTTCGTTTTCGGTAGCAGTCTTGATATACCCTGTATGTATGGATAAAATATACCGGATATATCAAGACTGCTACCGAAAACGAAGCCGGGTGGTAGTTTTAGTGACTACAAACACAATGCAACTAAAAATTTCGCTATGAAACGCGTCAATATTTATTTTATTATTTTTTAAATATCGTCAAGTTTGGGTAGTAAATCCATAGTTTTTACTAAAATAATAATTTAAAGCCTTGCAAACCAAAGCGTCTTTAAAAATAAAAGTTTGTACACTATTATTTAAAAAAAACTATGTATTTACCATCCTAATACGACGATAGAAAAAAAATAACAAAAACAATTCCTTACCAATTTGTGCACAAAATTTAGTTGCATTGTGTCTGAAGTCACTAAAACTACCACCCAGCTTCGTTTTCGGTAGCAGTCTTGATATACCATGTATGTATCTCCAAGTGGTTTAGCATATAGAACGTCAGTACTTTATATTTTCTTCATTGGACTTTAATGATTAAAATTCGATATGAACCTACGAATAAAAGGACAAAGAATAATAAGGATCGTCCACGTTGCCATATAGATGCTTCTGTAATTTTGCTCATTAGAAGTGAAAATAAAGCACCTCAGTATAATTTGATAAAGTTGTTCCAACCAAGTCGGAACGCCTCATTAAAATTCGTTTATGGTGTGGTTCTACAATTTAAACTCGCATGCAAATAATTAAAATATGTTTTAATTTACTTTCTGGACGTAAAATTCATAAACTAACTTGAAACATTTTTAAGGAATAGTGACACCTTTCAGCTATATTGTACTTCGAAGCAACATCGGCGCCCGTATGTTCCACAGAATTGAAAATTATCGAGAATACTTACTTTGCATATCAAAATGGAAAAAGGTGCAAAACAGTAAACTAGTGTTAAAGTTGAAATTTCTTATTGGATTTTACAGGACGTGTATGAAAATAGAGTCACAGTTTTAATATCGGAAGTATTTAACTGCTTTGGGTCTGGGTAGTGTAGAATCGAAAGTGTATTAGAGTTTTCAGTTGACTATGCCTGATTAGCAGACGCGAATCTGTGGCTTCGAGTCCTTATAGGGTTATTGTACAGTACAATATTTTTTATTATAAACCAATACATGAAAGAAGTACAAAAACGGCGGGTTAAAATAAGCATTGCGGTGGTACCTACCCAGGCCGCCTATCACATATGTATGAGAGACCTACAATCAGTAAAACTTGGAAATGTTAATTATTATTTTACTCGATAATTTTGAGTTTAATTTTGATCTAGACATAAATAGAAATAGTTTCTGTTATATGCTGGTTGCAGGACGCTTTTATGTAACCGGATACCGTTTACCGTATACAATGTTGGAAAACTCCTCGTAGAGATTCATGTATGTGCTCCACGCTTCAGTTTTAGTCTGTGTTTACCTGGCTTGGAGCGAGCAGATGTATTATATTCACCATATGCCTTCCCTTTCAAAGCAATTCTTGGTTACTTACAACTGGCCGGCAATTATTATAGGCCAATACAGAATATGATAGTCAATCACCACGCACTAAAAAGGTGAAGGAAAACATCGTGAGGAAACCTGCATACCATAGCGATATTTAAAAAAATTCTATGGTATGTAAGTCCGCCAACCCGCACTAGGCCAGCGTGGTGGACTATATGGACTAACCATTCTCAATCGTACTGTCGATTGTAGAGGAGGCCCGTGCCCTGCAGGGGGACGTCTATGGGCTGATACAGAATACAGAATACCATTGCTCTGGACGCCTGGGCAGGTTCGACCGCAATGTGATTTTTTCCCTTCAAACAGCAGTGTAAATGCACTGTTGTGTTTTGTTTTGAAAAACATTGTAGCCAGAGTAACTTACTTAATTATTAATACTTTACAACTTACTTAATATCTTATGTCTCAAGGTCACGAGCGCAGTGAAATGCCAAACATAGTTTTTTAGTTCATGGTGTTAATTGGGTTTGCTACAGTCCATGAGCGTATTGCTTACCATAAGATGAACGGTACCCTCGACTCGATATTCATCGCAATAAAAGAAATAAAATATAATTATTCACATAATAATTTACCATAACATTATCCGCCATATTCGTTGGAGTTTAATATGTATTAATGGAAATTCACCTCTGCCGCGGCGCTTTGCCATTGTTAATGGAAATATTTGGCTTTGCCAGATTTTGTGACTAAAATTTCAGTTAGAACTCCGGTTCTCAGTTAGAAAGCACTCGTGATTAAACAAAGAGTAGTGAGAGCATTAAATGTTAACTTAAAGCGGCAATTGTATAAATGAATTAAGATTGGTATTAGTCACTTTTCCATTATCTGGTAATATAATTTATTGCAATTATGTTAATTGACATTTTAAAACTGACATAATTATGACTTGTGACATGAACCATTGTTATTGTAAATGGCGATACAAAAAAATAAAAGAAAAAGAAAGAAAAAAGAAGACAGTTCGTGTTGCTGAGGGAGTTTCTTGCGCCGCTTCTTCTTCACAGCTACAACACGTTCCGAAGCGGTGGTAGCAGAAAAGAACGATTCAAAAGATCTTGTGAAAGACTATTTGAATAAAGAATATTTTGATGATGATATTTTTGTTATTTTTGGTGTTTTTCCAGAAGGATAGGTTGAGGTGTAGGACACCCACATTTCACCTCGTATATTCCGTCCCACGATGTGATAGTGAGGTAGGGGGATGCTATCGCCATATCGGGTGCATATTCCTATTCCGCAAATATTTTAGAATACCTTATACAAATATAGTTTAATGTGTTGCCCCTCGTATACGAATGGTTTTGTTTATTCTAAAACGCGTAATTTCTTTGTTCTAGGTAACTGCTGAAATTATGAAAACCTACACATATTGAGCCAAGCATACGTTTGAATATGATTGAGTTTAGTAGTAGGTAAGTTGGAATATGACTATGCTGCAAAGATATAATTGGAATATCGGTTTAAACTCCAATAATAACAAAGCAGCTAGTAACAAGATGTTTTATAATGATATTTATAACTACCCACATTTATTGAGACATTATGTATCGGAGATAGTGAAAATAAGCATTACAAACCTCAAAAAAGTCTACCATGTCACAATAAAGAATCTCAGCAAACAAACAGCTCACCGTCACCAAAAAGACGTACTCAAAACTAATTTCAGCGAATTAAATATTCTCTCACAATTCAAGTGGAATTTTGGAACGTTGAGCGAAGTTATTGATAGGTTCTAATGGTTTGCGTAACTCTCGAGCTTCGTCGACCCTCGTCGCGTCGACAATGCGAAAATAAATGAACCATCTGTTTGCACAAAAACGGGTGCGAACCCAACGCACTACGCAACGAGGAATTAGGTCGAGAGGATGCTTAATGAGAAAGTATTTTTAGTTATAATGTTGCTACTGAAGTTTTCAATCTAATCAAAACTTGAATATACATACATAAACTCACGCCTTGTTCCCAGAAGGGGTAGGCAGAGGTGCGAGGGCACCCACATTTCGCCTGGTATGTTCCGTCCCACAATGTGATAGGTGGCGAGCCTATCGCCATATCGGGCACAAATTCCTGACTCTGGGCTGATACTGAATAGAAAAATCCAATATCACTTTGCCCAACCCGGGATTCGAACCCGAGACCTCAGCTTTATAACCGTACCGTAGTACAACTACGCCACCGAGGCAGTCGAGGAACTTGAAGTGGTAGTTCCAAGATATATCATGACTGCAGCATGAAAGGGCAGGTTCGTCTGAGGCGGGACCAATGTCTCACAGGAACTCCCATAAAGCGACAGCTTTGATGTCGCTTTTCGTTGGGTAAGTGAAATTGCCGGTTCCCAATAGCTCTTTTCTCTTCTCGTTATTTTTCCTTACCGCTCTCTTCCCTATTTGATATCATATCTATGATCCAAGCGCTGAAGACCTTCATGGGTGGCAGTGAATACCAAACAATAGATAAACTTTTTGTTCGTTTGCCAGACCGATACAATAAAAAAGAAAAAAACCTATAATAATTATTTATATAAGGAAAGCAAATGACAGTGCTGAGGTAAACAAGTTGGCTCGCTTGATAGTAAGCTCCACGCTAGTACTTAAACAGGAGCAACAGTTTTTACTTTTAATTGTTATTAAATTACCAGATAATACTGTATTGCATTTATTGCATTCCTCACTCCTAGACCTTAGGAGATATCTCTCTTAATACTGTTTCTCCTTTCAATGCTTGTTATCCTTCAACCCAGAACATAACATTGGGTCTACACTAAGAGTCAGAGTAACTACTTGACATTATGAAACTTAACATCTTATGTCTCAGGATGGCGAGCGCAGTGGAATGCCAAACATTGCTTTATTATTCATAGTGCTGTTTGGTTTTGCTTTTAAAGAATGGCATGCTCGCCTCGTCATTCTTTCCAATAAAAAACCTTGTACCTTTGTAGGTACAAGTTTTCTAGGTAGAAAACTTGTATTCATAAACCTACCAAATTGGTTTTAGTATTAAAACTACATATGCGACGCCGTCAATAAAAGTGTGTTTCCAGCTCAAAATTCGCTACGTAATTACGAAAAATCTGAAACCGCTTTTCGTGGAAACATCTCGTATTAATTCGTTTCATATTTCGGATGCCGCACATGAGTAAATTTTTATTGGCTGCGGTTGACCTAGTTTCAATATATTTCATAGAAATGATTAAAAATTGGTGTTTTTATACATTATAATGGAAACTTGGACCCACACAATATGTGAGTCGCGTTTGAGTTAAGTCTGTCGATGTCCGATTAGTACCAAGCTGGCTAAATGTGCCGCCTGATCATGCAAAGCCAACATTAAAATGTTGTGCCAGTTTATAAAAACCGTTGTTATAAATATTTTGTTTATTTCATGTTCATTAACAAATTAACAAAAAAATAAAATATTCCTGTTGATCGGCAAATCAGCAGAGGGATACTAAATCAGCAAAAATTACCGATTGATATTTCCTTTTTATTCCTCTTATTAAAAATACTTATACATTAATAGATATAAAACATACACCTGCCAGTCTTTCCTTCAGCAATGTGAGTAAATTGTACGAATGTATGGATGAATCAAAATTTGAAACATACATTGCTTGACATTTGGGACGCTGCCAAAAGCGCAGCCAGCCGGATAACTGGCGGAAGAGATTTTGGCACTACAAGCGAGGTTGGTACAACGAAAATCTACGTCTAGGTGGCGCTGTATTTGGTTTGATGATTAAGACTCTCTCGATCATTCCCTTTTTGATGAAATAAATCTATTGATGAACATAGGTTAGTTAACTATAGTTAGTTATAGTAGGTCCCACGATTTTTCAGCGCTCTGTTTCAACATGAGTGAAATTTAGAGAGTGAAATTACTCAAAACTTATACAAGAACATATTATAGCTTCTGAGGTTGACTTCGTCAGGCGCCGACTGTGAAACGAGAACCCGCTGGTTCGATCCCCGCACCAAGATAAATATTTGTCTGATCAGCACTAATTTGTTTCGGGTCTAGGTGTTTCCAAGGTTTAAATGCTGGTAGTAATTTCTGATACACACAACACATGACTCAGAACTTGTGACAGTTAGCTGTATTTATTTTCTTCGTTTTGAAAACTAAATTTTATTATTATATTACTGAATGCTAATTCAAGCTTTATATGTCAAGTTTATGGCTGTTAATTTAAAGGTAATTAGCAAAGAATGGCTTTACTCAATAGCTTTCAAGAACACAAAAACCGCGTTGCGCGATTTCCCAGAAGTTAAAATGGCAAGAGTGCGCTACTTTTCTCGGAAGCAATTACGATTTCTGAAGTGCATTTTATACAAAGAAAATAAAATATTCATACATTTATATTATATTAACGATGAGAGTAATGAAATATTGATTGTAAATGTTAACACGAATTTAAAATGGCTAGAAAGAATGTAATCAAATAATTTATATTTGGTTCATAATAAACAAAAAGCATTCAAAGATTTTCACACGAAAAACATATTATGACCACGCCATTTTTAGGAGAACTTTCAAGATGAGGAGTAATATTTATATTTTTATTTATAATGCAAAATTATCATTATGCTTCCAGTTCTACAAAGCGTATTTAGTTTAATAAGGATATTATATGGGTTATTGGCCTTCCAGCCAGGCATGCTCACAAATATTGCGGCGGGGGTCTACGCACAGTGAGAAGTGCCTTAAGCTTTTTCATTTGCTATACATATCTATTTCTCCCGACAAACAGCAAAGTAAATACACTGTTGTGTCCCAAATCAGACAAGCAACTGACTTTCGGCAATTAACAGTAGTGTCCCAACTAAAGACATTATTTAATATCTTCGATTGGAAAAAAAATATTCCACAAAATGTAATTTCAACATCAGGTAAGTAGATATTAAAACTTGAACCCAGTTAGTCCTAGAATATGATTTAAATGATATTACGCCAACCCACGCCGTACCTACAATTACAATAATTAAATTGTATTCTAATATAACCAATAGAATTATGCAAATTTGATAAATTTCGTACGCACGAAGCAGATTTAGACGAACCGTGGCAACAAAATAACACGGTAGGGATAAAATTTAATTGAATACAAACAAAATCAGCAGGGGGCGCTGTCCATAATCCTTAGCGATAGCAATAGCAATGCTTTACTCCGAAAATAATTTGAATGCTTCGTGAAAATTTTAATTGTTTTATAATTTAACTTTGTTAATAGCAATGTTGTCGTGATTTTGGAATTCTGTCCGTAGTTTAAAAGGGCGACAACGTAACTGACCCATCTGTATTTCTTTTATTGAATAGTTTTCTTGGGAATGGTGCAGTACTTTTAGTTTCAGCTTAAAATTACCAACTGTTGAGGACTTTTGAAGTTCGATTGAAAGAGTTTAGGCCATATGCCACTGCTTTTGCTTGGTGTGGGTTTGTGGATTTCAATTGCCATAGACAACTTGTCTATATATAAGGCGTCATAAAAAAAAACTTCAAATTAAGTTTCGTTTCAATTGGCCATCAACCCATATGACTTCAAAAAGTCAATGCTGTGTCCTCGGATTCAAACCTACGATTATCAAGAGTGGCTCACACACAAGACCTGAGAACTGTAATAATATTATACTTTGTTTTTATTAATAGCGGAGATATTTATAAAGAAATCATATAATTATAAATATATTTTTTAAGTAAAAAAATTAACCGTGTAAGAAAAATATTTTACTGTATCTTGTCTGTTTTCACTTAATTAAATTCAACATCGAGCGATTCTACATGAAATACTTCAACAGCCCTAGTTATAATAATTATTAATAAAAAATAAATAAAATAAATACACCCAACAGTCATATACATAGTCCTGACCCCACACTAAGATAGAGTCTTGTATCGTGGGTATCAGGAACTGCAAGAGACTTTTCGGTCTCACGAACATCCAGACTCGAAATAATTACTTACCTGTGGTTCACACAAAAATTTGTTTCGGTGCGGGGATCAAACCCGCGGCCTCTCGCTTTACAGGAGCAATGCGCCATGGCGGTAATTCGTGTAAATATACATCTGGGGGCACGGCAGTGCCCCCTCCAAGTCGAGCTAAAAAGCGGCACAGTCGTACCATCCTTTTCTCGAAGCTATTCAGACCGTTTTCAACCCCCCATAACTTCGTTGTGGTTTAAGCAAGAAACCTGAATTTTCAGTTACTAAGCAGGCATTGTGTAACCACGGTATATTTAAAATTTCAATCAATTTGAACCAGTACTTTAAGAATTATAACTTGTCAAACTTTCGTAATTTTGTCACTCACTGACTGACTGACCCAAGAAGCTTATACCCAAATGGAGATTGCATTCCGTATATAAAAGTGAAGCACAAAAATTTGACCTTGAATGACGTTGCTACTGCTTGCTATCCTTTTCTTTCGAGTGACAATGAATGAAAATGACTTTTTGTTCATTCAAAGTCTAAGGCACTTCTAGCAGACATAGAACCTTCAAATTTAGAATATTATTAGTATTTAGTGTCTAAATTAAGGGAACATTTAAACATATCATTATTTCTGTCTAGTTTTATACATACACCAACTGCGTGAATAACTTCGTAATCCCATATAAATGTATAGCATTACAAAGTTATATTTGCAGTTAATGATTCGTTGTACCCGTATATAATGGAATAATAGTTGTAGATAGGTATCTATATATATGAGGCATAACAGGAGGGGGGTATAGAGAGGGAAAGGGTGTATTCAGCTCATAAAACTGTACAACATTCCTCTAGAAAAGACATGACGAAGATAAACTTGCAAATAAATAGACTAAATAGCTCGAAAATATCAATTACTTCTTCTATAAATAAAAATAATTATTCTAGAAATAAAAAGTAGCGAAAAGGAAAAAAGTAGGACTCTACAAAAAGGCGTGAGATCCTATTTTAATGTCACAAAAAAAATAGTTTTGTTAATTACGAAGTAATTTTCATTTCAGTAAAACAAGTTTTATAAAATCAAGACCTCGTTTTCATGAAACTTTTTTTGGGTTAAATTGGATTACCTTTGCTTAAAAAACGATGGCTATCACACTGATTCCGTCGAAATGAGACGGTATTGGCAAATAAGACTTTACATTTCAACCTTTTTGAGTGGGTACGCATTATACGGTTCGAATTGCGTAATCCATTCAAGTGATTATATCTTAAATCACTGTCTCTTGACTTTAAAATACACCCTAAATACGGCAAATTGTATATCATTACTGTATTATATTCTTATATTTAGTTCTTATACTGTGAAATTGTCCTTATATTCGAAATCGGTATTACTTTTTATCGAACGTCATAACTCTAAAATGTTTCAGTATACGATTACACATTTTGATTAAAGTATTGATATAAGAAGTGTTTAGGTAATACAAGGATGGAAGGGGTAAAAGCCTACACTCCTATATTTCAGGCCCGGATCTAGGGGGGGGCAAGTCGGGGTCTGTGCCCCGGGCGGCAAGTTCAGGGGGCAGCATATTGAATCTTGGGAGACAACTACAAAACTCATCAATAACGTAACACCACTTACACTTTTTTTTTCGCCGTGCGCGAATTAGTGATTATGCGATAGGGGCGCGTGAAAAAGAGATGAAAACTAAATATTTGGAATGTAATTTATCCATGTCAACAATTACGTTTAGTTTCAAATGTCTAATTTGTGTTTATGTATTTTTTTTTTGTTTTGATTTACTGAAATAATAAAAGGCAATATTTTACACACTGAAAAAATGGGGTTTGAAAATTAAGAATATTTAAAATATTTCAGTAATATGTTCCCTCGTCTCCACGTTGACAATTTAATAATAAACACTTTATTAAATATCTATACTTGGATATTATAAAATATTCCAATAGTGATACATTATAAAAAAAATCTTGCTTAAATGTGAAAAAACACCTATTAACATTGATTTTAGTCTTTAGAGTTCCATGCTAAGAATATTGTTTCTTTTTTTAATTGGTTATTTATTGTTTTCACGCGCCCAGTGGTCAAGGGGCGGCAAGATTCCTCCACGGTTTCCTTTGCCTGTCGTAAGAGGCGATTAATAGGGGTCATTGGGGTCGCTGGCCAACTCTAAGATGTGCGGCAGAACTCGTGGCTTCATAGCGGACGCCTACGGTTAGGGCGTCCGTTGCAGAGAAAATCTACGCCTACCAAAGTTATGAGGAGCCATATTAGGAAGTGCGCCGGGTGGCACGGTGAGTCAACTAGGTGTTACTCGCTCATCCGCATCGCCTATCGTCCGTAATAATGCGATGGTATTTAGTTATGGATTTAGTCGGTATGCCGGCAAAAAATCTTCATAGATTTTTTCAGGGATCCAGCCTGGCTGCAAAATCTATGCGGTACGGACAATAATTGTCCCCGTGCGCCAGATTGGAAGAGAGAGAGCTGGAAACCCCGACATGCACCTTATTGATCTCCCCGTAGATATCGATTAAAAAAAAGGTATTGTATTCACCCTGTTTTTAGGAAATTGAGTTTGAATTAGACCTGGAAGTTTTGAGGCCTGACAAGGCTATCCTTATAATATCCGCCATAATATCTGTGCCACTGTGCGTATAATGTATATAAATGTATGTGTATGGTGTCCTACCACGAGGTCTATTTCAGTCTACTCTGCCCTATTAACCATAAGACGTTCTATGGAGTCGTTAATTCGTCGTGAGACATGACCGAATATTCGAAGTATACGGGGCCGTACTATCTAGGAAAGACGCTACTTAATGCCGAGTAATAGAGCTTGAAATGTTTGTGTGGAATTCGGACCTGATATTCCAAGCATTCCAACACCTCATCTCTAGGGAATCTACATTTTTCTTCTCCCGTAACGTCCATGTTTCAGCGGCGTACAGAAATACGGCAAAGTGCTCGGACAAGCCTGATCTTTAGTAGCCTTTGTAGTAGCCTATGTATTCCTCCATATTATCCTGAGCTTCTCCATTGCCCCTCTAGCCATCGCTATACGTCGTTTTATCTCAATGATACAACCACCATTGTTTTTTTAAACAGCCCAGGATAAATGTACGACTGAACCAGTCTTGGAGGAGCCCAACGACAGTTTGTGATGTGCATTGAAATCGTCCCCGTTGTAAGACCTGTAAAGGCACACGTCGATGCGGCTCAGGCAGCTAAGATTCACGTGCAAATACAAAGCGGAGAAGGAGGGACCCTCCATGCGTGTGAACGCGATGGTGGGGTTATGCACCGCTGAAAGACCAGCTTTGTTTAATTGCGCTGTCATGAGGTTGATAGGATGGGTTTGATGAAGAGGCATCGAGAAGCCAAAGTCAGGGCATTAAGTAGGCCGAATGGGCACTGGCATGAGAGGGTCGGCATGTCGCTAAAGGTCGGCCACATCCGGTCACCAACCGGCACGACGTACCTACCCAAGATTATGTGCGACATGGTGAGGCAGCCCCTCGTGGTGATTAACCACGATTGGGCTCTTGTACTGTACTGTCTCTTTGGCCGGCGGGTCAACACTCCTCCCTTCGAGAGCGACCAAAAATACGTACAAAATCACTATCAGATCACTATGACGGTCTTTACGCCCCGTGGACGGTGATCGCTACCCAGACGGACACTTAAGTCCTACCACCACGAACTGTGTCACTCATTTGGCACTACCCAGGGGTCACGTGTAGGAAAACTAGAGTCAAAGCCTACAGACGTGTGTGACGTTAACCCTCAAAAGTGACGCTAATATAAAGCGTGTAAAAATGCTTAACATGGTGGTAAAATGACGTTCTTTCCCGAAGGCCGTCTGGTTGCTAAAAATGTTGATGATGATTAAAATAAAAATTGTTGTTGTGTGATCTGCGGCGTGAGTTACGGTCTCTCGATGTGCGGAAAGCCAGTGGTCCGGATGGGATTCCAGCGGTGATTTTAAGGGCTTGTGCAGCCGAGTTGTCTCCTGCACTGACTCGCCTCTACCGAGCGTCCTACCGCACAGGTGTTGTGCCGGAATCTTGGAGGGAGGCCAATGTGCAACCGATCCACAAAAAGGCTGATCGGTCGGACCCTACCAATTAGCGCCCTATCGCTATCACCTCAGTGATGTGGAAGGTCATGGAGCGGATCATAAACGCTCAATTGGTCAAATTACCTGGAGGATCACTCGTTGATCAGTGACAGACAATACGGATTCCGTCAATATCGATCAACGGGTGATCTTCTAGCGTTTGTCCTTCATCGCTGGGGTGAGGCGATTGACAGGCGTGGCGAGGCTCTTGCTGTGAGCCTCGACATAGCCAAGGCGTTTGATAGGGTCTGGTACCGTGGTCTTCATTCCAAGCTTCCGGCATACGGTCTGCCCGGCAACCTGTGTTCGTGGATTTCCGGCTTTCTGCAAGGACGTAGAATACGTGTAGTCGTTGACGGACACGCTTCGGCGCTCATATCGGTAAATGCCGGAGTTCCACAGGGCTCGGTGCTGTCGCCCACCTTGTTTATTCTGCATATCAATGACATGTTGTCGCTTGGCAACATTCATTGCTATGCAGATGACAGCACGGTTCATGGGCGATACCACTGCAGGCCTCCGGGTTGCCGAGTCGAAACTGTGAGGGGACGTGAAGATCTTGTCATTGAGATCAACCGGACCTTGGATCTCATTTCTACATGGGGTTCCAAGAATATGGTTGAGTTCAATGCCAAGAAAACTCAGGTGTGTGCGTTCACGTGCAAAAAATCCCCGTTCTCTCTCAGTGCAGGATGACCTGAGTATCCATGGTGTGGATATCCGCTGTGATCTCAATCCAAGGAATCACATCGAGGGCGTAATATCTGCCACATCACGCAGGGTTGAAGTCCTGAACAGGGTGCGTCGATTTTTCACGCCCGGTCAGCTTTGTCGCTTATATAAAGCGCAGGTCCGGCCGGGTATGGAGTACTGCTCGCACCTCTGGGATGGATCCGCCCAGTACCTGCTCGATGCCTTGGATGGATTGCATCGACGGGACATCCGCATTGTGAATGATGCAGACGTTACGAGCAACTTAGAGTCGCTACAACTCCGGAGGGATGTCGCCTCTCTAAGCGTGTTCTACCGCCTGTATCATGGTGAGTGCTCTGAAGAATTGTTCAACTTGATCCCCTCCTCTCCATTCCTTACCAGAACCACGCGTGCTGGCTTGCGAAGCCATAGCTTGACAGTCCACACCATCCCGACGCGAATCAAATGGTTCTCGAATTCTTTTTTGTGCCGCACCGTCAGGCTGTGGAATTGTTTGCCGTCTCACGTGTTCCCTCCTTCCTACAATCATTTGCTCCACCGACATCCAGATTTGAGCATATCCATATAGACATAATCGTAATGTCTATATCTGAAGGTTACAGGTACTGTCTCACAATGATAGATCGTTTTACTCGTTGGCCAGAAGCAATACCACTCCAAGACCAGGAAGCAACAACGGTGGCTAAAGCGTTCTACAACCATTGGATCTCACGCTTTGGCACACCATTAAGGATCACATCCGACCGTGGTAGACAGTTTGAGTCGCACCTATTCAAGCACCTCAATCAACTGGCAGGCACGACGCATTTCAAGACTACGGCTTATCATCCGGCGTCCAACGGTATGGTGGAACGTTTTCATCGTCAGCTGAAGGCGGCTATAAAATGTCATCAGGATATACGGTGGACTGAAATTCTCCCTACGGTGCTGCTGGGTATCCGAGCTGCTTGGAAGGAAGATTTAGAGGCTACGGTCGCCGAGATGGTATATGGTCAGCCACTGCGGATTCCAGAAGAGTTTTTGGTGCAACAGACGACAATCACCGACAGTAACAGTGCAACGGACTTTGTGAAACAGCTACGGCAACACTTTCAAGAGCTGCGACCGACTTCAGTATCTTGGCATGGCGAGAAAAGAACTTTCATTTTTAAAGACCTCAGCACCACTGACCAAGTCTTCGTGCGCCGCGAGGGTCCAAAGGCGCCCCTGCAGAGTCCTTACGAGGGCCCTTTCAAGGTTGTCATGCGAGGGGAGAAGACGTTTGTTGTTAACGTCCGCGGTCGTGACGTTACAATTTCCATTGACCGTCTTAAACCAGCCTATGTGTTAGCTGACCCTGAAAACACTTCAGCTGACGACGAACATCAAGCACCAAGGCAACGGACAACTCAAGACACTGAAGATGTACATCACGAAACAGATGCACACCAGCGAACAAGGTCCGGAAGGCGCGTCCGCTTCCCGGACTATTTACAAAGTGGATTTTCGTGAACTGTCATTCACTGGTAGGGGGGTGCTGTGGCGGTTGCAATACGCCAACTTAGATATAGCTTTTAAAGCGGTTGCAATACGCCAACTTAGATTTAGCTTATAAAATAACACGCTTATTATTTGTAATTTGAACATTATTTAAACACGCATTTCATTTTAAGATATGACTGCAGATGTTTAACCATAAAACATCTGCGACTCGTTTTACTAAAATAAGAATTTTTGTGTACCCTTTTGTATAATATTAGTTAAAAAGATGCTGTTCTAAATTATTGTTTCCTAATTGTAATGGCCCGTTCATGCCGGGGCAATAAAACTGTATTATTATAGTTAAGTTCTTTAGTGGCGGTAATCCTTTGCAACAAATTTATGTTTTTTAGACAATATAATGTTTGGGTAAACCTTTCTGTTTGGACAATAGCCCAGATGTTTGAGCCGACCTTAATTTTTAGTTGAAAGGATAGACCCTATTTTATGGCTTAAATATATTTTCTGGAAGATTTATCCCCACCGATCCTCATTCGGGTAGTCCTATAAAAGGGTCGGTTTATTTGGATGAAGGAAGACAGTCTGCCATCTCTCGTCACGAGCACATCTCGCTCCGAGTCGCATAATTATAATTTTACTCTGTCTGTGAATGTATTAAGTGTTAATTTACAAAATATACAATAGTTAGTTCCTGGAAGTGAGTGCTTATTCTAATACCTACACTTATAACCACCAAAATTCTAAAAAATATTGTTTTGGGTACCATTACATTATTATAGTCCCCACATATTAGTTTTGCTCATTTATATTCCATATACAAACATCGATCGGTTACAAATTTATTGTATCTACAGAATAGATGAGTTTGCTATCTTATCTCTTACGTAGTACTATAAATAATAAATAATAATAAATAACACCCAACAGTCACATACATAGTCCTGACCCCACACTAAGATCGAGTCTTGTGTCGTGGGTATCAGGAACTACGAGAGACTTTTCGGTCTCACAAATACCCAGACCCGAAATAAATATTTGTGGGCCGCACAAACATTTCTCTCGGTGCGGGGATCGAACCCGCGGCCTATCGTTTCACATGCGGCGTCTAACCAACTGCGCCACGGAGGCTGTCATGGCTGTCACTATGACGGTTTAACCCCAAAACCTTAGGTAAATAAGGTTCAAAATCTTTCAAATAGATAGATTTCATATTCCAATTGTCATCTCTACCACCACCACAAAAAATAACGCAAATTAATGGCAACATAAGTCCGGATCTATTCAATTTTAATAATCATCAATCACATTTGGTTGAAATATTTGATTTAAACCTATTTCATAGTAGAAGGTATGCCTAACCATTTCCCATTCATCACACAATGGTATTTCAGGTATGATAGCCTAACGACCGCCATCTTGCGCTCACACGCAAGACAAGATGGCGGCTTTATAACCGCCAACACGCTATTCGCGAAATGTGCTCGCATTCACTAAATCGACGCACATTACACTGAATTTCAACCTAAATAATAGTCGTTTGCGATTCCTTGATTTATTACTTTCAATATAAGTAACAGTACACTAAATCTTTAATTAAAATACGTATACTTAATGCTTTGCTTGTTGTTTAGGTTAGAAAGTTAGAAGTTATGTTTTCTTATAAAGTTGTAAAAGATCAAGTTGAACATTTAAGTTAAATTTCATCGTACTTTTTCAGGGGTTAACCATAGGAGGAGAAAATAAAGTTATGCGTATTCTTTGAATTATTGAAAAAGAACAACTTCTGTGAACCACTTGTTCTGACTTAGTTATTATCTCTATAAAACCAACAAGTTTAGTATTATGTTTTTATTGCAATAAATGGTGAGACGAGCATGCCACTAGCTTGATGACAAGCGAGACTATCGCTTATAAACAATAACAAAACCAATCAACACCTTGAATCACAAACCAATACTTAGCATTCCACTGCGCTCGCATTCCTGAGACAAAATGTTAAGTCACAATATGTCCAGTAGTTACTCTGATTACAATGTCCTTCAAACCGAAACACAACAATGCATTTACACTACTTGGCTGGAGAAATAGACATTGTGGTTGGATCTACCCAGGCGTCCTCTAACTTATGAGAAACTTCCCACCTGCAAACGTGTTTAGTTAATACGTATGAGATAGAAGAGAATTTCTATCTTCTACTTATTCTTTCTCTGCTACAATAAGAGCCGGAGAAATAATTGAACAGGCTGGTATACTTGTGTAGAAATGTGATATGTAAAAGTTCGACAAGCCGTACTTACTCAGCGTGGTGGACTATATGGCCTAACCATTCTTAATCCTATTTTGAATTGTAGAGTAGGCCCGTGTTTTGCTGTAGGACGTAAAGGGGTTATACAGAAAAAAAGATTGATATAAAAAAAAACAAATAATAAGGTACGTAAGAATTGGGTTTTGAAGGCTTAGTACCCTAACTTATACCTTAGTGAGATCCGTTTAATGAATTGCGTTCCATCATCCTAGAATGACGAAGATATATGTTATTCCAAATATATGGAAAGAAACAAAGTTTATTTCATGTGCTTGAGTAGGCTTTGTAACATTAACTTCAAATATTTTATATATTATTATAACACATCACTCAAAACACAAGGTTTCATAGAAGCACCTCAATGAGTTTTGATATTTGAGTATTTCTTAACTGGCAAAACTCGGCAACTTTAATATTAGGAATATGAAACTACAAGTGTAAATATTAGTTTCAACCTTAAACCTCAAGTAGTTTTTAACAGAAATGTATCTACCATACGAATTGATAAACCGACAACAGTTAGTAGTTTCATTTCAACAGTTTTGTATTAGTTTACAGAAGAAACACAAAATCATCTAGATCATTATAATTATTGTACTCCGTCATAGGAAGTCTTCGTATAGAGGAGTATAGAGGAGGCCTATAATAAAAATAAGTATGCAGATTTGGTTTGATTATTACTTAATAGCATTTGTAGTCACAGAGCAAAATCCGTAAAAATATTTAAAAAAAATATTAGAACGAAGTTCCTTATCGCGCGTTGCGAAAGGGGGCTAGACGGAAGAAATTAAGACCAAAAGTTGTAACGACACTTTAAAACATTTGACAAGTCGTTTTTTACAATTTTAGTTTGTTACCCTGCTGTCAATCATCAACCCTTCATTTGATTGTGTATCTTTGCCAATTATTACTAAAATTGAACCTAGTGATTAAATTTATATTATATTATATTTGTTTATAATAAAAAAATATTATTATAACTTATAAGAAATAAAATGTTATTACAATTCCTTCACTAATTAATCGAAAGGAACTTCGTTCCATCCGTTGTGCCATCCCTTGACACCTCTCAAGTTTTTTCAAAACATTACACCCAGAAAATATTTAATAATCAAAAGTTTTTATCTACCATCTCTTTCATAAATGTTCCCAAACATTAAGAAAAACATTTCCTCAGTGAAATGTGTCTCTTTGTAAACTATACAACAATTCTCTGGGAGTTTTTGGGGCGGCATCCTTTTTATATAAATTTTAAAACAAAATATTTGTTACATCTTCGTCACGCCTTTCAAGTATCATGTTTTTGAATATTATAAAATCAATGGTAATCTTAATTAAATAATTGAGGAAATATCTTTGATAACATCATTGCATCAGGGAAGAAATTTGTGTGTCTACATATTTCTCGCAGTTTATAATACCTTCGTTACAAAACATATGAATCGTGTGTCATTTAGACTATGATACGCCTCATTTTAGCATTCTTCTGTATCAGCCCATATACGTCCCACTGCAGGGCACGGGCCTCCTCTACAATCGAGAGTACGATTGAGAGTGGTTAGGCCATATAGGCCAGCGTCCTTGTGCGGGTTGGAATTTTAGCATTAGTAAAATGAAATAAAATAATTCTTTTGAAACAAAAATCTTTTTGCTTTTAAATATTGAGCTGTATATACAGTCATACTACGATCCATCAAATATAAACAACACACTGTGTTAAAAGTATTTCTATGCCCTAACTTGGTGCTTTGTCCAAGTATACTTGTACTAATTCTGTACCCTAATCAAGTTGCTCTGAACTCCGAAGTACCAGAAGTCGACCATAAATCATGGTCCACCCTTCGAACATGTTTCATGATATGTCGCGTGTGCAGATTTATTGCGAGACTCTCGATATTATTAAATACCTCATAAGGTAGTCATACGATAAATACTTTAAATAGTCCGCCGGAGTTACTCATGTACTGGGAAATTTTATTACGTTTAAAGGATGTGTTGCACTATGAGAAAGCTTTATGCGGAATAATAATATTTATATATATGTGTGTGTGTGTGTGTGTGAAAATATAGATCGTTATAAAGAGTTTTATCTATAATGATGATATTTAGGTAAAATAGTAACATTTTCACTCTCATTTTAAATGATTTTCACGCATACTTGTAAACTTGTAAACCACAAGCAAAGAAAAGTTGGAAGGTCTCTCGTATGTAAGAGGCTTCCTGGTTAGGTACCACCGCAATGTCTAATTACCCCGCCAAACAGCAGTGAAAATGCACTGTTTTATTTTGAATTGAAGATCATTGTAACCAGAGTAACTAGTAGACATATTGAGACTTAACATCTGATGTCTCAGGATGGCGAGCGCAGTGGAATGCCAGACATTGTACACATTTTGTAATGAAATGTCCGCTGCTTTCCTTCTTACCGATAATGGCAAAATGTGGTAAAATTGTGTGTGCAATTATAATTGTATTGTTTGGTTTTCTTCTGTCCATGAGCGGTCGTATCGTTTATCATCAGGCGAACAGTATAATCGTCTCGCCATTCATTCAAAAAATCAAAATGCCATTTAATAACACATTATTTTGATAAGTTAATATAATTGCCACTTCTGAGAATTAAAATAGTGAAAATTTTTAACAAAACGATGAATGTAGCAGATGTGACACACATAAATGCATTTTACGTGATTTTGCACAGAATAACGGTGAAATTATTAATCTCTACATTCAGTAGAATGCTGCAACAACATCATCACTTCTCAGAACGTTGGCTTATCTCTGAATAAAAAGATCGGTGTCATTACGTAACGTAACACCATAAAAGTATTCATCTCAAGACGACACTTAAGGTCAGCGCACATTAAAGCTTCCACTTTACGTTATAAAAAATCCCCTATATAATTCTTGAAGAGCTCGACTTCAACTCTTAAAGATCAGTATTTAGATTGGCGATATACAGAGGGTATAAAGTTGTAAAAATAGGTTTAATATTATAGAAAGTAAAGATTTGATGTTTGTTTGCATGGAACAGGCTTTGAAACTGCTGGACTTATTTGAAAAAATATTTCACTATAAGAAACCTACGCTATTCTTGATGAACATAGGTGGTAGGACATTGTCAAAAAAGTGTATGAGGTCCTGGGCGAAGCGAAGTCTGGCCGCTAATGTTAATACATATAAAATGCGTACTGGTCTCGCCTGTATTCCATAGGAGAAGACTGAGACTACCAGTATCTATTTTACTTTACGATTGAGAGATCCTGGCATATTATTTCTTCATATTTTCAAAGAAAAATAACCAGAGACTACCAGTTTTTATTTCACTCGATCCTTGCATAGGATTTCTTTATACGAAAGAAACTTATCAGTGATAATAATAATATGGTGGTAGGTCTTTCATATGTGAGAGGCTGCCTGGGTGGGTACCACCGCAATGTCTATTTCTCCCGTCAATCAGCAGTTTAAATGCACTGTTGTGTTTCAGATTGAATTACATGTAGCCATAGTAACTACTGGACATATTGAGACTTAACATCTTATGTCTCAGGATGGCGAGCGCAGTCGAATGCCAAGCATTGCTTTGTTATCAAGGTGTTGTTTGCTACTGTTCATGAGCGGTCTCATCGCTTACCATCAGGCGAACGGCATGCTCGTCTCGCCATTCACTGCAATATATATATATTGCACCACCACCATAATATTGGATTAATTGATTAACGGTGAAACTTGACCCGAGGGGCTAGTCTCGTAGCGATACTCTTTCACCTTGTTAATGGTGATCGATATTGTCGATAACATGGCGATATACTTGTATGCCTACGATAACGACTGATGGACTATACATTTTGAAATATAACTGATAAGATATGTTGTGTTGGGATTATGTAGGTTGTAGGTCTCTCATATGTGACAGATCGATTCGGTAGGTATCACCGCAATGTCTATTTCTCTCGCCAGAGAGAAGAGTAGCCAGAGTAACTACTAGATGTATTAGGACTTAGCATCGTATGTCTCAGAATAGGCTTCGCAGTGGAATGACAAGTAATGCTTTGTAATTTGTGTTCTTTGGTTTTACTATTGTGTCATCAGGCTAGTGGCGCGGCGTGCTCGTCTCACCATTAAATGAAATTAAAAAAAAATACCTACTACAGCATATCAGTTTAGCACATGCAGTCATTGTCACGTCTATTTTTTGTGTTATAATTGGTCTTTACTGCACTTATCATCAGGTTCATCGCGTTCACTTACTCGTGCAATCTTACATTATTAAAGGACTATTTTTTTTCCAAAACCCAACTGATATGGTTTAACAAGTAAAAATGACGGCAGATATTTCTTTAACTGGTTAACAATGTTAACACTGTTGTTAAACATGCCATGATCGGTCTACTTAATGACGGCAAGAAGTGTATTTTTTTCATACCATACAAGGTCACCTGATGGCAAGTGATCACTGTCGCCCATGAATAACTACAAAGCTTGGATCATGGATAGCACATCCATGCCGGCCCATCAAATAGGGAGGAGAGCGGGCAGGATAAAGAATGGGAAGAGGTAAGGGGTATAGGACATCCGGAAATATCACTCACGGAACGAAACGCGATAGCAAAGCTGATTTTGATCGTGTAAGACAGTGGTATCGCCCGGACGAACCTGCTCATTCATACCAAGTCAGCCTACGTTATGATGCTGCTCATGGCAAAAGGTATTAATATATTATAAGGATTTTTCTTTTTCTCTTTAGCATATGACTTCTTCTGCTTCTTAACTAATATTTTCTTTTCTACCCATCTTGTAGACGGAAAATGATTCAGTTTCGTCCACACTTTTTTTCTTTCACTATGTGCCTTTGAACGATTTTAGCACATTATTCTCTACACCTTTGAATGCTTTGTGAAGATATTTTCGACCTGAGACCTATTCTATATAAAAGGGAAATTTATCATTTATCCAATAATAAAGGGTTAGGTCCGAAACTACGTGCTTCGGTCGGAATTTGAGCGACAATAAATAAGGCAATATAGAAATTGAATTTGAAAGGAAAATTTTAATAGCTTATATATTTGCGTCTGCTGACCGTAATACTCATATTTTCCATATTTACTGTTTATTTCAATCTTTTATTGAAGGATGCTCCAAGTATGAAAGCTGACTTGTTTTCCTTGATTTTTAAAATGTTTTTTTTTCTATAGGAGAGCCACAGCTTTCAGGAAGATCTCTGACTCAGGATCTCAGGATAAGTCATGTTCGTTTCTAAATAAATCAAAAGTAAATGATATTATATATATATATATATATATATATATATATATATATATATATATATATATATATATATATATATATATACAGGGTATATCAAGACTGCTACCGAAAACGAAGCCGGGTGGTATATATTATATATAAAAAGTTGCAAAATAAGCGACAATATTTTTTTGAATTTTTTTTCCTATTGCCATATTTTGGTGGTAAATAATTTTTTTCCTAAAATAATAGTGTATACCCTTTAATTTATAAATACTCTAAGATATAAGAGAGTTTAAATTATTATTTTAGCAAAAACTATGGATTTACCACCCAAAAATGACGATATTTAAAAAATCATAAAAAATAATTGTCGCGTTTCTATGCGAAAATTTTGTTGCATTGTGTTTGTAGCCACTTAAAACTACCACCCGGCTTCGTTTTCGGTAGCAGTCTTGATATACCCTGTATATATATATATATATATATATATATATATATATATATATATATAGATATATATATATATATATAGTATATATATATATATATATTAATTATTTATTTTACACTGCCCTCTCTTTGTACTTTTATATTTTTTGGTTCTGTATGTTGTATTTTTTTTTATGTGTACAATAAAGATTTAAAATAAATAAATAAAATAAATAAATGGCTTGAATGGCAATGGCGGAACTTGAGAATCTAACGAAAGAAAACTAGTCGTTCTAGTAATTTCTCAATCTCACGGTGTCACGTAATCTTTCATCATTCTCATGAGCTTATGGTGATTTTCTTTCAAATGTAAACAAAAATACTGACGTAATAAATTGTCCTCCTCTGAAGATTTGTAAGAGCTTTCGTTTTATTCTAAAACTGCGCGGCGTTCAGCTCGTTTCCGCTTTCGATGGAAGTCAATATAATGGCTCGCATTCGCCCGGGGCGTGAATTTTTCACTGTTATGTACATTTTTTTTATAACTGAGTTGGCGCGTTGCAGACCATTTTCGCTCCAATATCGGTATTGTGTTACGTCTATTAGGTGTTCGCTTAATATCGACTGGCGGGATTTTTTGGTAGTTTTTGAATATTTTTGTAAGCAATTAGACGGCCATATTTTGCTTAACTTATTTTCGTCTTAAGGGTAACTAAGTTTAAGGCAGGCAGTTTGCCCTGCCGGGTACAAAGTATAATGTCGAGAAACTCATATGTGAGATATCAATACACTTGTAGCTGCAGTCAGACAATACTATGTATCTTGTAATATAACATTTAATCAAACCTTTCTAGAGAAGTATTCATTTAAATAACGAACAATGTATAATGTAAGTATCCAATTTGGATTAGCAGTTTTTGAAAAACTTGCGGACATAAAAATTCCCATGCGGGTCGAATATAATTTATTTTTCAAGTCAGATAAAGGTGATTCGCTATCAATACACAAAAGTCAGAGGTGTGCTCTGGAATTCGAACCCGCGACCACCGTGAACATGTTGCCAGTCGCGTCTGGCCCCTTACCAACAGCCCACCACCACGCACTTATATATAGATTATCGGTATCTAGTTACTAATTCGATTTTCGTAACTTTTGAATACAACGATCAGTATTTGATCGAAGTTTGAACATTAAATATGATTATTGCATAATAATTTATGAGCCACTATCAATCCCTTCCATTTACATTATTAATTCCAATACTGATATAAATAATCTAGTTAATCTATCAATCATACTCCCAGATGGAAATCTCTTGAAGATCCCGCGTGGGGAATATCGTAAGATATGGCTTTGATTTCAAAACCCTTTGTGACGGAGAGGAAGCAAATCTATCAGCTTTGATATTAAAAACAGCGCGTTCCGGCTGTTGAAAAATATAATTGCTTTATAATAACTAATAACTGCACATCTTCTTTTTTATTGCAATAAATGGCAAGACGAGCATGCCGTTTGCTTGAAGGCAAGTGATGCGACTGCTCATGAACAGCAGCAAAACCCAAACACCTTGAATTACAAAGCAATGTTTGGCATTCCACTGCTCTCGCCATCATGAGACATAAGATTTTAAGTCTCCATAGGTTCAGTAGTTACTCTACAGATAATATTCTTACAACCGAAATATAACCGTGCATTTACACTGCTGTTTGGCGGGACAAATATACAATGCGGTGGTAGCTACCCAGGCGGCCTCCTACAATTATTTGTTTCGTGAGTTTTATATTGCTTAGTTTCGGAAATCGAACTGATAGCTCCCCCAATGTGTATAATCTCATTGTAAATGTTAATGGAAGACAGTAAGCCCTTGCCATTATGTAACCAATTCCTGGACACATTTTATAAAAAAAAAAATTGCCGAACTCTCAAAATGAGGATTAGGAAATGATAAGGAGGAGAGAAGGAAAGGATTATTTAGCCTTTAGTGATCTCAATCAGTGATCAAAACACGATAGGGAATCCATCACCCCACGTTAATTTTCTATGAAATTGTTACCGCTAACTTACCACCACTGCCCATCTCTTTGTTCTCATAATTAAATACAGAAAATATCTGCCTTTTTTCACACCTGTCGTTTCATCTACACCATACTCTTCGTAGCTTCCAACAAGCCAATTAGATATAAAGTGAATACTGAACTTGGAACGTTCTCACATAATAGGAAACAAAGTACTTTTGAACAGGACGACATATTTGTTACAAATTGGGCCAATTAGGGAACTTCCGTCTATGCTCAAAGGAAGCCCTTTTAACATAGTCTTTAGAAAATGAATACGAGAAAATACTCTGAACAAAGTACTGTCTCGGTGGCGTAGTTTTACAGTACGGTACTGTTACAAAGCTTAGGTCTAGGGTTCAAATCCCGGGTCGGGTACAAATCATAATGTCAAAATCAATAATTTCCATTAAGCAAACAATCCTATTTGATTTTTAACAATCGTATACCTTGAACTTTGACCGTAAGCAACCCTCGATGCCGCTCTAATTGAGTTTTATTGTCACGAAATATTGAATCGGAAACCATTTATAATGAATATTGTGGCATTTGACGCGATGTGTTTGAGCCGAGGTATAAACGTTTTAATCATCAAACGTTCTGCTTTGAATTTTACTTATTCCTATGTGAAGTTAAATGTAAATAAGGGTTCTGTAGATTGAGTCACATAATCAGAAATCTACAGGCTCTGAATCCTAGTTGTAAGATGTTATTTGATTTGAATATGAATTTTGTTCATGCAACCACACATTGTATTATGATTATTTTTTACCACTTGGTTCATTTAAATGAAAAAACTGCTACAAAAATCTGTCATTTATAATAATTAATAATTATTAATTAATTATTAATTAATTATTTTATTTGATACCAGCATAAAAAAGGAACCAAAGGACATTGGTCGATAACTAGTTTTAGTAATTACGCTAGGCTGGACTATGCTCGCTTTGTAATTCTAAGAAGCTGTGAGAAGCCTCTGCTGAATTATAATCAAGTATTTTCTGTTGGATATAGGCTATATTATGTATTACAACAGTGACCTGCATATATGTACAATGAAAGCTGCTCGTGGCTGATAAAGGTATGAAGCTTCTCTGACAATTTCTCCATCTCTTTGTTCAATGGATACTATTTATTTAAATATTTTCTAGTACAAGTTTTTTTTGAAAATCAGTTTTCTGGTGCCTTTAATTATTTCTTTGCGGATTTGGTTTTTTAATTTTTTTAAATGTACTGCTCATAAACTGTGACAAAATTAAACAATATTTCAAATTACAAAATATTGCTTGGCATTCCACTGCGCTCTCCATCTTGAGACATAAGATGTTAGTCTAATTATGTCCAGTAGTCACTCTGGCTAAAATGTATTTCACAACGAAACAGAACAGTGCACTTATACTGCTGTCTCGCGGGAGAAATTGACATTGCGGTTGAACCTGCCCAGATAGCTTCTCACATATAAAATAAATAATAAATAAATAACACCCAACAGTCACATACATAGTCCTCACCCCACATTAAGATCGAGTCTTGTGTCGTGGGTATCAGGAACTACGAGAGACTTTTCGGTCTCACAAACACCCAGACCCGGAAGAAATATTTGTGGGCCGCACAAACATTTCTCTCGGTGCGGGGATCGAACCCGCGGCCTCTCGTTTCACAGGCAGCGTCTAACCGCCTGCGCCACGGTGGCTGTCTCATATGAAACACAAATACTACCACTAGTTGGGTTATTTCTTGAAACTTCTTGTCATTGTGATTATTTTACAGTTCGTGGTCACGGGACAAAATACCACTAAGAATCTATAATGGATTTGTTAGGGTGTAAATAATTCGTTTATAGTCACAAATTGGAGGGTACGGAAGAACAATCAATCCTTTTGCTAAAAAAGTTTTGGAGGCATGTTTTCTTCTCCTATATTCATTTTTGAAGAATAACGTATTTTGATTGTAACTTGTTTTGAAATTGGTTCAGAAGTTGGTTCTCATTTATATGTTTTTTTTTCTAGTTTATGAACCAAAATATAACTCTTCTAGGACTAATGGATCTACATGTGTCTCTCATAAAATAAGTAATGATAAGTTAAGGTTTAAATAGCGCTATTTTTCATCTTCTTCTATCTGCTTGTCGTTTCCTAAACTTCAAAACATTAAAACAAAATGTTTTTTTTTAGAAATTTTGCTTTTTAGATCAACTATAGATATATTTTTCGACTTCCCAACATCTATACTTTCCGGGCGAGAATTATTGGTGTACTATGCTAATATTTTCCTGTTATATAACTAAGGTATAGTTATCTAAATGTATACAAGTAACATTTAGATCGGTTACATGTGCCCTGGAATTGTACTTGCTTCTGATCCTTGGACCCTACTATATTCATCCGAAACGAAGTTCGAAACTTCGGATGATCGAAATTTATATACGATACGAATGTACCTACATATGCTTATGGTCGTTATTGACTTATGGTCGTAACCATAGACTTATGGTTACGATGTACGTTATACAAATTCTAACTTTTACAGGATACATTCGTATCGTATAAAAAACTCCGATCGTCCGAAGTTTCGAACGTCGTTTCGGATGAATATAGTAGTTACCTATTTCATAGTTGTCTTACTAAACAACATACTTTATTAACTCTATCAATATCATACAGCTCGCTGCCATACAATCAACATTTAAACTTTCAAAGACTTCATTAACCTGACCCACAGTTGGGTCGACCAGACCCCCAGTTGATTTAATTTGACCCTCCACTGGGTCAGAAATTCAGTGAGCGAGATGTTTATAACTGGTTTTCAATTTCAGTGAAATACGCAGTAATTGCTTGCAACGAGTTCAGTAGCACAAGCGTATTGTTTTCAACTTGAAAATAAGTGTTGGAAGACCGAGGGAAGACAACAAATATGTTTTATTGGAAAGTAAATTGTTTTTGTAGTTGCTTTTCTAGACTTTGAAAATATTTAGTGTTCTGTTTTTAAATGCTGTGACCACTTTTATGGAATTGTTGATTTAATTAATTACAGCTGGTGGCATGACAACATTCATTGAAACCACCTTTAAAGTATTAAAATCATTGCTTCTCTTTGAAGAGTTTAGACTTTGGCCATGGCACACATTTTTACCTACTGCCTCAGTGGCACTGTATGGTATGTTTGCAGAGCTGAGGTCTTGGGTTTGAATCCCGGGCCGGACAATCCGTTAATTTCCAGCCTGGAGTCAGGAATATATGCCCGATATGGCGATAGGCTCGTCCCCTATCAGATCATGGGACGGAACGCACAAGGCAAAGTGTGATGACTTGGTAGCACCTCTGCCTAATCTTCATTGAAAAGGTGTGAGTTTATATGTGTACATTTCTGAGACAATTTTATTAAAGCAATTAAAAAATCGTACAACGCCCCCATAACGTAAAATAACATGATTTCGATCCTAGCTCCTAAAATTCAAATTTCAATTCAATTTTTTTCGGATTCAGATGATAGTATTGTTGACAACTATTAGTGGTTTTTTCAATGCATACTATTGTAATATATTTATTACATATGATTATTTTGTAATCGTGATAAATAAATAAAAAATATAAATATATGCAGGGTATATCAAGACTGCTACCGAAAACGAAGCCGGGTGGTAGTTTAAGCGACTTCAGACACAATGCAACAGAAAAAGTTGCAAAAAAGCGACAATTTTTTTTTTGTTATTTTTTTTCCTATGGCCATATTTGGGTGGTAAATACATATTTTCCTAAAATAATAGTGTATGCCCTTTTATTTATAAATACTTTAAGGTATAAAAGAGTTAAAATTATTATTTTAGCAAAAACTATGGATTTACCACTCAAAAACGACGATATTTAAAAAATCATAAAAAATAATTGTCGCGTTTCTATGCGAAATTTTTAATTGCATTGTGTTTGTAGCCACTAAAACTACCACCCGGCTTCGTTTTCGGTAGCAGTCTTGATATACCCGGTATATCGAATATTTATAGTTAAGATCAATGTGTGCCACTAAAAAAAAGGTCAGCATGTGTAATGTAAGCGACATAATATTTAACGCGTCAATTCGCACATTTAAATAGGGCGCTTAGCTCGGCACATGTCACAAGGGGCTCATTAAGCGCATGTTCTTTTCATGTTGGACATTCAGTAGCACTAATTAATTTCTTTCTTTAAGACTGCGTTAATAGGGCCCTATTGATTGTGCCTTTTGTATAACTGTCCCTTCTAATTGGTAGCAACCAAATCCTTGGTATATTGACCAAAATAAAAATATTGTTGTTCATTTTATTGTTTGGTGTTTATATACATTCAAAAGGCCTTAACATTTGAATCGATTGAAAATAATCAATAAATATACGAAATTTGTGAATACATTTAGCCGTTCAAATGAAGTTGGTTTCAATATTATGTACATACTAATAAAAATTGGCCTTGGAATCAATTGTTTCAAACAATGCTTATTACTCAGAATAAAAGTAATATTCTGCCGACCCATATCAACTTGAATATTTTCAATTTGTAAAAGGTTCGTTTTGCTTACAACGATGGTAAAATATAAATATTATGCAAATGCCACTTTAACCCAAATATATTCCGCCTTTTGATCTCACCGTATGTGAAAATGGTCGAACATATCGAAGCATTCGTAACATAATAATTCATTCGTTAGAAACTATGTATAATATGCTTTGAAATGTTTACCTGAGAAACTAATTCAAGTTCTACAAAGTATTACTTCTAGGTGACATTCGTATCCACTTAGATAGCGACCAGCACACAACATTTGTTTTATTGCCTAGATCCGACAAACGAGCAAACAGATCACGTTATGGTAAGCGCAGACTGCCGCCCATGAACGTACATAACGCTTGGATATTAGGTGTGTCACCGGCCCATCATAACTATAGGGGAGCAGGCAGGAAAAAGGAGAAGAGGAGAGTGGTATTAGGCATTCGGAAATCTCACCCATTGATCGATCATTTGAGTGCCACGCATTCCCTCTTGCTCATTCTTTCTATTCCCCCTCCAATGAGCGTTGAACGTTCAATGCAACAGTGCTTTCAAACCCCCCCATGGTAGCGATAAACGTTTAACTTCAAAATTTGGCCCTCAATCATGCTCTTGGTGGCAAAGCGGTTACGTGCTAAGGTATACTCGTTTGTTGTGATGTTCCGTTGTTAGTTTAAATAAAACACAATGATCGACTTCCGGTGTCTGAGGTCCGTTCACTCCATCTGACTTCTGTCAATGTACTAACCGGTGACGGGCGCTCGCTCATTACATCTACCTACAACTCTATTTAGTCAATGATACATTCTTAGCACATTCATATTTTTGAGGGCCCTGAACAAATGCCTGAACTTCGATTAGAAATGTAACTAAACAATTCAATACTTGCTCAGTCAATTAATCTTCAATCTTCAACGTCCTCATGAAGGTCAGTTTGACTGAAGCCATTCATCTCCGTCAGACAAATGAACCGTCTGTTTAGACAACTTATTACCTTAACAACCAAACAATGAGTTTATGAGTTCAAATACTCGAAGAAAAAGGAAGAAATTTAGCTTTGTCTCAAGTTTGAGCCGTTTATTTGACAAAGTATAACTTTTCAAATGTTTCCGTTGTTAAGATACCTTTTGTAATTACTTAAGTTGGAAAGGTTTTTGTGTTTTTATTTTTTGTTTGTTTTGTTTTTATTTTCTTGATAATGAAGAGAGGTTAAAATGTAACTTGGCGTAGATATATATATATATACCGAGTATATCAAGAGTGCTACCTAAAACGAATCCGGGTGGTAGTTTTAGTGACTACAAACACAATGCGACTAAAAATTTCGCTATGAAACGCGACAATGTTTTTTTATTATTTTTTAAATATCGTCGAGTTTGGTTGGTAAATCCATGGTTTTTGCTAAAATTATAATTTAAAGGCCTGCATACCATAGCGTCTTTAAAAATAAAAGGGTGTACACTATTATTTAAGAAAAATCTATGTATTTACCATCCTAATAAGAAGATAGAAAAAAAATAACAAAAAAAAATTCGTTACAAATTTTTGCACAAAATTTAATTGCATTGTGTCTGAAATCACTAAAACTACCACCCAGCTTCGTTTTCGGTAGCAGTCTTGATATACCCGGTATATATAAATATATATACATATATATAGTTTAAGCGACTTCAGACACAATGCAACAGAAAAAGTTGCAAAAAAAGCGACAATATTTTTTTTTGTTTTTTTTTTCCTATGGTCATATTGGGGTGGTAAATACATTTTTTCCTAAAATAATAGTGTATATCCTTTTATTTATAAATACTCTAAGGTATAAAAGAGTTTAAATTATTATTTTAGCAAAAACTATGGATTTACCACCCAACATTGACGATATTTAAAAAATCATAAAAAATAATTGTCGCGTTTCTATGCGAAATTTTTAATTGCATTGTGTTTGTAGCCACTAAAACTACCACCCGGCTTCGTTTTCGGTAGCAGTCTTGAGATACCCTGTATACTAGCGGCCCGACCCAGCTTCGCCTGGGTGCATATATTTTTTGATTCCACTCCACACCAAATACATGTTGTTTTTCGTATAAACTCTTGTATGCCTAAACTTGACGTAGCTATCCTACTGTCCGGCTCAATCCCGTCTCATCCGCCTGTTCAGTCTCTGCCCAATCCGTCCCGTCCCTTCTCTTTATTATCCATCCCGTTTTATAACGTGCATTTACAGTTCGTCCTAACAAATCTGTCATCTATCCCAGCCCTCTCCCGTACCTTCGATTCTATTTTACTTTATGTCCCTTCTCTCCATAAACATCCATATACATCTTATATATAAAATAGGAATTATTAAAATTTAATATGAGAGTTACACTGAGATAGCAAAATAATAATTGTCAACGTTACTACTACACTTGATGCATAAACAATAATCGTATTGTGTGAGAGAAACAGGAGACCAGCTTCGTTCTCATCCCTACTCCGTGCTGTTTACTGGGTCAGAAGTGACACCTGTAGACATCTGGCGGGGATAACTAATTAAATGACGATTGATCAGTTTTCGACCGGAGAGGAAAAATGATTAAATTACTAAAATGGCTATTAAAAAATAAGGGTTGATCGTAGAAGAGTGAAAATTGAGGATTGTATGTATTTTTGTATGTTGTATCATAAAAAATAGAAATTAAAAATTTGGTCTAAAAAATAAAAAAAAATTTAGGGGTGGACTACCCCTAACATTTAGGGGGATGAAAAATAGATGTTGGCCGATTCTCAGACCTACTCAATATGCTCACAAAATTTCATGAGAATCGGTCAAGCCGTTTCGGAGGAGTTCGATTACGCACCCCGTGACAGAAGAATTTTATATATTAGATATATATATACACGAATTATGTATAATCACGAATTATGAAGTAATATATATATATATATATATAAATTCATGATTATACAACAGATCGTATTTCCCAAAGAGATAATTTAAAAGTAAATACGTAAGTGGAATTACCTTCTGCCCCTAAAATACATTATGATTCTTATTTGATAGATCTGTATAATTCTCCGAAGATGAAAACGCGGGTAAAAGCTATTAGTACCTCTAAATAAATAATAAACTACGACAACCCTTAATAAATTATTTATATGAAGACAACTTTAATACATTAGATAATATGCTTTACAAATATTTAATATTATTATCTCTATATTTTATAAGTTCCTTCCAAAAATCTGTCAAGAATGTTTTTGATTTCAGTCTCGATAATTTCTCTTTAATTCTGATGCAGTCAGTTAATGCAATGATAAAAATAATTCAAAGAATATTATGGGGACACAAATCATAAATTCTTTTCCTGTCACTTCCAAATTCATTTACATCTATTATTCGGAATACGAATTGTTCAGTATTTTATAGTAATGAATTTTATCCAAGGTTTACCACTGGTATGCTATAAGAAAACCAATAATTATGAGAGAAGAAAGAAAAAGAAGAAGTTTTTAGAGCGGTCTTTTGTCAAATGTTCAAAATATATTTGAAATCGAAAATAATATTTAGATTTTACTTATTAGTTATTTATTACCAGTGCGCAGATCAATTAAAACATTATTTCACTGGTTGTAGGTATCTCACTGTGTGAAAGGCCGCCTGCGTAAGTACCACCACAATGTCGTTATATTAAGACCTAACATTTTATGTCTCAGGATGACGAGCGCAGTTTAATGCCAAGCAGTGCTTTGTAATTCAAGGTGTTGTTTGGTTTTGCCACTATTCATGAGCGATTGTATGGCTTATCATCAGGTGAACGGCAGGCCCATCTCGCCATTCACTGAAATAAAAAAAAAAAACAACGTACGCGCAACTTAGAAAACTCAAATCGAATGATATATTGACACTGCGATCTTTATCTCAGCAATTCAGTTCCCAACAGGGCTATTACACACTTAATCCCAGACTATTAGAAGAGAAAGAATGAAGTACTATTTGCTCACTTCAGTCGTCCTTGATCCGTAAGACAATGTTTTGTTTTCGAGCAAAAGGCATTATCAAACTTTTTCGAAGTTTTTAGAAATACGCCCTAGGATGGTGTCCTGACCATAATCGCTTCTATCTGTATCAGCCCATATACGTCCCACTGCAGGGCACGGGCCTCCTCTACAATCGACAGTACGATTGAGAGTGGTCAGTGACAACTTGTTACTTTTATAGTAAACACGCGTATTTCAATGTTTCACTGCCGACTGCTAGATGTTGAATGCCTTGCATACAGTCCGGAGGCGCTTTATATTGCAAACTGTCATGCTCCCACCCTTACTTTGACTGTAGGTTGTGAAATAGAATCACAATCGGGTTTTCTTTATTAAAAATACTTCTACAGCTACGTAGATTGCTTATAGCTTGTTTACCATTGTTTTAACAATCTTTTTGTTTAACATTTTGACTTTACATAAAATCGCCCCGACATATATAATATGTTTCATTGGTCCATTCCACTTTGATCACCTGGTTGATCATAGGACACTAAATTGTCGCCTGTGATCACCTGCGATTATGATCACCTAGGTGTTCATATGCGACTGCGACAAAAATTTCATTCTAGTATCCTATGATCACCTACTAATTATTTTTCTTTTTTCACAAATATTCACGTACCTTGCGACTCCACATATGACTCACCACACTAACAAATTGGTGGTACGTCTCTTATACGTGACAGACCGTCTGGAAAGGTACAAACGCAATATCTATTTCTCCCGTAAAATAGCAGTGTAAATGCACTGTTGTGTTCCGGTTTTAAGGATATTGTAGCCAGAGTAACTACTGGTCATATTGAGACTTAACAAATGCCAAGGAAGAATGCCAAGCATTGCTTTGAAATTCATGGTGTAGTTTGTTTTTGCTGCTGTTCATTAGAGGTGGTATTGTATACCATTATTCTATCCACGCCTCGTCGGACCTCCTCGCTAGTGATATTATGATTGTAATAATGTAATGTAACGTAATGTTCCATTTCAACCCTTATACCCTTATAGTAATATTTACGGTTTATAACATCGTCAGATTTATTAAATTACAATATAGGTACATACATTTTATTTGTGTCGCTGAAATCGTAAAGGACCTATAAGTACCTAAAATACAAGGCAACCTCTTCAAATCGCTCAATAATTCTTAATACAATTGTTAACCAGCGCGCACATATGGAATTGGTTTTATCCTTTAGTTTGCTCTTGTTTGAGTTTACAAGTTATATTCCTTCACGTTCGTGCCCTTATTCCCTACTTACGCATGTTTGACGAAAAACATTTATTTAATCTTATAAATAATTGCTTTATTAAATCATCAAATTGTAACAATCGAGAGTAACGTACATACAATTCGGAAGCCAAATCTCTGGTTGGGATTATCCGCTATCTACCATGAGGGAATAGTTGAGTCTTCAGTGAATGATTTTTCTTTGTTAAATACAGCGGGGTTACGCTAAGATCCGAAACGAAGTTTGAATGTTTGAAGGTTCGACCATCGTGCGTAAAATTGTCCGAATGTGCCTAGGTACTCCACTAGATGTTCGTATTTTCTATCGTGTGTCGTAACCATAGACTAAGTTCGGAGTGAAAGATAAGTCATAGAGAATAGTATTAATTTTCTAACCTTGAACGAAACGTGGCACCAAAGCTGCCGCTCTACGTTGATCTCCTGTGAGGTAGTGGTACCGCCCCGGACGAGCCTGTCCATTCATGTTGAAATATGAGTGCCACCAGCATGGTTCTACCACTTGGCAAAGATGATACGTTACTTCGAAACAATAGGTGTACGACAAAGGTTTCTAAATTGATTAACACACACAAAACAAATAAAAAGTATACTAACACTTTATTGAGATGTAAAGGGAACGAGATAAAGTTTCATTCAGTGGATTTATTGGAAATGTAAAACGCAGTACGCACGACACCGGCCGCTATCAACGTCTTGTTTAAAGCGGCCTTTAAAACGAATGGTCCCTCGTAAAATAAGTATTGAGATACTGCTTACACATATATAGACAAATGTAGTAATTTTCGAATTGGTCTATACTTCTAGACAGTCTGAGAAAAGGTAGAAAATTATGTATTACATATTGAATCAGTATACCTTTCTCCTTATTATCTCTAGTGTCAGTAGGAATATAACTTTTGTTAAAATACCGACATTTGTACTTGCAAAAATAGAATATAAAATATAAATAAATAAACAGCCTTAAATAAAATACCTCAGTTTTAGACACTGTTAAGAACTTAAATTAGTATTAAAAATTTATGAACATAACAGCCAAACAAAGTCCCGAAATTCTCCTAAGATACACGTCTTTTTCAATACGAGTATCAGAAATTCCTTCCTTATTATTGGTCCTCCAAAATTCAGACCCAAAACCTCCATTCACAAATCTGTATCTGATACTGCAACAAAGTTGTGAAACTGCATCGCGAAGGCCAACCCAAAATAGTTCTCAAGTGTAATTCCATTCACAATCAAATCTCTTTGGCCTTCAGACGAAGATTGAGGATCAAAACGTCGAAGGCAGGCCTCCATAATTGCGCTTACCGATGAATGCTGGATTGAGCTGTCACGAGATGCGATCACAGAATTGGATTATGCCCTAGCGTTAATTAAATTCGTTTTACGAGAGCTCTCAGTTGGTTTATGTCTGATCGTTTTGTGGGAAATATTTAATTGGAAGTATTAACTGATGTTAGGATACAGTGTACCGAATAAAATGTTAATTTTAACAAAATATTTTGCACACACTTTTGAACTAATAGCAAATTTTCTACAAATTCATACATTTCTCATTACTCTTCACCAACTTATAAAATTTTAAAAAGCAAAGTTTATTCCGTTTGATTTCCGTACGAAACTTTGGTTTCGACCAAAGTTGAAAAGCGGTCGTTTATGTTTGAGTTGATTTTAAGAACTCAAATATTCAAGGTATTTTTAATTAATTTGCGGTCTTGGAAGTATGAAAAAGGGACAAAATATTTTGTTTTACCGCACATGCATGCACAATCTTCCATTGTAATGAGACAGTAGCCCTCAGTTTTTGGACTTACAATAAATTCTACCTAAGGTATTTTTCGTAGAAAACAAATTTCCCCACTCAAAACTACTTCTCGAAATCAAATCAATGCCAGTAGCTTAAAATCAAGCATTAAAGATCCGTCCAAGCCGAAATCGCATTACACGGCCATAACGAGCTGACGACATTATTTCCGTCCAGTGGATTGCGTTCCATCCGACGTCGAACAGCCATCAAATAAACGCGTGTTTGCAGACACGTTGATGGCGCTGGAGTGTTTACACAAACTGTAATTAGTTCAAAACAATGCCTTCCATTTCAGTACTGTTTATTGAATATTGTGTTACTGTTTGTTATTTAGTATCGCTAGTTTAAATTTGTAATGAGGTTACCTTTGTTTTCTGTTTTATGTTGCACTAATGGTTTTTTTTCGTCGTTTGTATTGACGTTATTGTTTGGGTTTAGTTTCAGGTTTTATATGATTCTGTTATTAAACCTGTCACCAACTGTAAAAACTTAAATACCTTTAAGCAAAGCAGAAGAAATTTAAAATTTCTTACGAAATTTTATACGAAGTAAATTCCTAGTGACATCGATAATATGAACATTATTGTATACTTTTCGTGTTAAAATTAAATTGGCTTTATAAATGATCTTATCGTTTTAGTGAGTAACTTTGAAAACATTTTTAATAAGTTTCATCAATATAGACTTATATTAACAAAATGTTTACATCCAATTCTGAAACAATATTTTGTTTTGAAACAATGTTCAAGGAATGACATTGAATCCACAACTATTCTAATATTATTATTGTACGGTGAAGATAAGTTACAATCGAATGATCTAATAGCTTATTTCTAAGGCGCAGTAGACACCAATGGTGCTCTGGCCAAGATGAAAGTAAATACCAAATAGAAGAAAGCAAAATTGAGTTTTGAAAATAACCGAGAATCTCCTTCACTATCAAGCAATTTTAAAAGCGTGCCGCACGATGAAAAGGGGAAATAAAGCGATAACACAGCATTTCAACATACTAGATGCGTTTAATGGAATTTAATATAGGACGTCTGCAAACAAAACGACTCAAGAATGAACGATTACTTCGTTGGGGAGTGGAAATCGGCAAATACTGGAGCGATGAACGACAATGGTGTTTCCTATTCCTTTGAAGTGCGTGGTGGCCTGTTGGTAAACGGACTAGACGCGGCTGCCCACATGATCACAGGTGGTCGCGGGTTAGAATCCCAGGGCACACCTCTGACTTTTCGGAGTCATGTGTGTATTGATAGTCAATCACCACGCACTAAAACGGTGAAGGAAAACATCGTGAGGAAACCTGCATACCATAGCGATTTATAAAAATTTCTATGGTATGTAAGTCCGCCAACCCGCACTAGGCCAGCATGGTGGACTATATAGCCTAACCACTCTCAATCGCACTGTCGATTGTGGAGGAGGCCCGTGCCCTGCAGTGGGACGTATATTGGCTGATACTGATTCCTTTGAAGAGGACATTTTTGAAATCATTTATATGGGAATAGCGGATTGACAAACTGGAAATCACAAATAAACGGGACACTCTCCGCAAAACGGCAGTGTTGCTCTGTTGAGTTTAGTTTTGAATGACATTGTAGCCAGAATAACTACTAGACATATTGAGACTTAACACCTTAAGTCTCAGGAAGGCGAGTGCAGTGGAATGCCAAGCAGTGATTTATATGTTTGTAAGTTTGTTCCAAAGTCTTATTTAGTTTAACTACTGTCCATGCGTTGTCGTATCGCTTACCATCAGGTGAATGTCATACTCGTCTCGTCATTCATCGCAATAAAAAAAGAAAAGTTATCTTATTTTGTAGAATAAATATTGGATATTATAATATTACGTTTTAGTATCAAGCGTACGGGTAAGAATATTCCCACATTTCACACTGCTCAGATTAAACCAGTACGAAGACTAATGAAAATACGCTGTAATAAGTAGTATTACATGAACACGTAATAACATTACTTGTATTTATTAAGTTTTGCTCGAAGTGGAATACTGTGTTCCCTCAGGAAATCACGCTTCGTTGATACCTAAAGTTACAATTGGTTAAGCAGCCGAGTGATGGTATCAATCCTATTTGAATCATTTCATACGATGATACAGGGAAAATCTAATTGATTATTTGTTTTTTTTTTTTTTGCTTATCAGAAAGCAGTAAATTTTGTACCATCAAAAACATCCTGTAAAAAAATTCCAAGTCTCGCAGCTCAGGTTTTCTACCGCAAAACGTTGTGAGATGCATGTAATACCAAGTCGATTAATTTATTTAGTCCTTAAGGGACCTTCTATATAAAGTTATTACGTTAGTTATTACCATATCAATATTAAAAATTCTTTACGTTTTAAATAAATGGATCGACTTGGCCATCGCATGAAAACATAATGTATCGTACAATTTATACATAATCCATTTATTTAAAACGTAAAGAATTTTTAATATTGATATGGTAATAACTAACGTAATAACTTTATATAGAAGGTCCCTTAAGGACTAAATAAATTAATGGACTTGGTATTACATGCATCTCACAACTTTTTGCGGTAGAAAACCTGAGCTGCGAGACTTGGATTTTTTTTACAGGATGTTTTTGATGGGATGTCACGTCTTTTTGTAGAGTCCTACTTTTTCCCTTTTCGGTACTTCTTACTTCTAGAATATCACTAACGATTTTTCTTAAAGCCTCTGTCTTATGGATTTTTCTTATTTTTGTAGGTATCAATTTATTACAAATATAGCGGATTTGATTATTAATGTTCTTTCTTTCATTGTAATTGATATTTTCGAGTTATTTAATCTATTTATTTGCAAGTTTTTCTTCGTCATGTTTTTCTAGAGGAATGTTGTACAGTTTCATGGGCTGAATACACCATTTCCCTCTCTATATCCCCTCCTGTTATGCCTCATGTGTATAGATATCTACAACTATTATTCCATTATATACGGGTACAATGATTCATTAACTGCAAATGTAACTTTGTAATCCTATACATTTATATGGGATTACAAATTTATTCACGCAGTTGGTTTATCTAGAAAACTAGACAGAAATTATGAAATGTTTGAATTTTCCCTTACTTTAGACACTAAACACTAATTATATTCTAAATTTGAAGGTTCTATGTCTGCTAGAAGTGCCTTAGACTTTTGATGATCGGTCAGTCAGTGAGTGACAAAATTAAGAAAGTTTGACTAGTTACAATTCTTAAACTACTAACTATACCGTGTTTACACAATGCCTGTTTAGTAACTGAAAATTCAGGCTTAATGCTTTAGCCACAACGAAGTTATAGGGGGTTGAAAATGGTCTGAATTGCTTCGAGTAAAGGATGTTACGGCCTATAGCTCGACTTGGAGGGAGCTCGGCCGCGCCCCCAGATCCGTTTTTCGTATAGTGTTCAAAAGAGAGGAAAATAAATGTATTTTTAATGTGATTTAAATTTCATACTTGCATCTTTCTTTCAACTCTTACTGAACGACACCGCTCAACTCCGCCAATGATGAAACTAATATCACTAATCACTTTGGGTAATGTCTTTATAACTATCGGTTCTATATTTGTGCCGGTGTTCGGTTTCTTCCGTTAGGAAAATTTGATATGATATTAAAGCCTAGTTATATATCTATCATTTATTTGGTTGGTTTACTTATTCCTAATAACGGTGAAGGAAACATCCCGTGGAAACCTTAGATACTATAGCAAATTTGTAAGAAATTCTATGTTATATAAGGTCAGCCAACCCGCACTGGGCCAGCATGGTGGACTATATGACCTAACCACTCTCAATCGTACTCTCGATTGTAGAGAGGGCCCGTGGCCTGCAATGGCACTTATATGGAGTAATACAGACAGAATTTTTCCTAGACCTACATTATCTGCTGTGTGTTTGACTACCTCGGTAGCGTAGTTGTACTATGGAACGATTACAAATCTGAGGTCTCAGGTTCGAATCCCGGGTCGGTCAAAATGGTATTGGATATTTCTATTCATTATTAGCCCGAAGTCCTGTGCCCGTTACGAATTTGTGCCCGATATGGCGATAGACTCGTCCCCTATCACATCGTGGGTCGGGACATACAAAGCGAAACGTGGGTGTCCTAGTAGTACCTCTCCCTACCCCTTCTGAGAATGAGGCGTGAGATTATGTTTGTACGTTGTGTAAGAATAACAATTCTTCATGTGTTTTGTTGATTTATTTATTTTACCTGCTAGGAAAACCTTTCAATTCTTATTGTTATATCTGTACCTCGGGTCTGTACGCTTCAAACGTTAATATTTAATAGAAAGTAAAGATTTGGGATAATCCCTACTTTTCGGATCATTTTACGATTAATGGCGTGTATTTTTTAAAGCAGTCTTTACATTATATACAAAAATAAAAGGTTGTACGATATATATTTGTACTCTTAAGTGTAGTTTGTAACGTATACATAGGAACTCAAAGTTTCCACTTTGCGTAGTTGAGAGTTTCTTACCGCATCCTTATTCACAGTTGTAAACATGTTCCGAACAAGTTGCATTACTTAAGAAATATGAAAGAAAATAATATTATTCATATTTCGATTATAATAACTTGTAATAATAATAACTCTATATTACACCACACAAAAACTAACATAACGTGTAAACTGAAATAGTAGTGCATATGAGTTTACTCATACAAAATATAGGAGTTTACGTTCTTTCTAAAGCTACTCCAATGCACCTTACAAAAAAGAAGCATAAAAAACAAAAACAGACAAAAAATTTGTGAACCAATGGGTGGTTTGTATTTTGATGTAAAATGTTATTTAAAACATTTTAATAATACACTTAATGTGGGCCGTGAAGTCCTATGTGCAACTTGACTCAAAAAAGAGCAAAGACAACACTCAAGTTACTCAAAAAGAAAAAAACTAAATAATATAAATTTATAATTTGAATTTAAAAAAAGACGTAGATAATATAATTGTAAGAACAACTCAAAAGGCTATTAACGTTAATGAAGTTTGTATAGTATTTGCATGCCAATGTCTCGCTAGGAACGTGGCCAAATGACATGTTGCCTGCAGCCAGCAGATTGCAACGCGTTCCGGTAACAATCTGGGGGTTAATCTATAAAAACGATACAATTTACGAACGGTTGTTGTACGAATGTTCGGACGCCGTACGTAAAACTTCACAAATGTGTCGAGATACTCCAGAAATGTTGGATTCCTTTATAGTTGCTATCATAGACTAAGTTTGGAAAAAATGATATTGATAACAGAGAATAGTATTGATTATTAGAAGTAGAAATCTGATATCTTACTCTGGACGTCGACCATCTGGGGCCCTACTATATTCATCCGAAACGAAGTTCGAAACTTCAGACGAACGATGTTTTTTATACGATACGAATGTATCTACTCTGTAAAAGTTCAAATTTGTATAACGTACATCGTAACTATAAGTCTATGGTTACGACCATAAGTCAATAACGACCATAAGTATAGGTATATGTATATACATTCGTATCGTATATAAACATCGATCATCCGAAGTTTCAAACTTCGTTTCGGATGAATATAGTAGGGCCCCTGAACTTCCGAAGTTCGTATCGTTTTTAAAGAGTAACCCCCCTGAACCTTCCAGTGCAGTGATGAAATTTTAGACAGATTTTGAGATGGATAATTATGTACTAATAAAGTAAAAACATGTGATTTTGTGAGTGATTGTTGGGTCTACTGATATGATGAGGTTTTACAGATAAGATTACTAAAGGATTTCACAATTATTCATTGCTTTGGCCAAACAGCATTCGACTTCGCTTCACTCAGCAATATTAGTTAGGACATACAGTATTATTAGTACAGAATAGGGCGGTAGATTAAAAAAAATATTGAATCTAAATTATATTGAAAATGTTAATGCTTCTTTAATGAATTATTTTAAATCATCTTCAACCACATGAAGTTTACTGCTGAATATAAGTTTCGACAAGAAGCTACAAAATCTTTTCTAGAAAAGCTACAAAAGCTATGGAATCTAAAGCGACCTTTACAAACTGCATCCATCCAGCAAATTCTTGCAACCTTTACAAGAAAGTATTAAAGTCGGTCAGATTTACATACACATACATACATAAACTCACGCCTTGTTCCCGGAAAGGGTAGGTAGAGGTGCTTACCAGGACAACCATGTTATGCCTTGTGTGTAATCCCATGATGTAATACGGGTGAGCTAATGTAGCTGGGCTGATAATGAATAGAAGAATCCAATATAATTGCCCGACCTGGGATTGGAACCCGAGACCTCAGCTATATAATCGTTTTTAGTACAACTGCGCCACCTAAGAAGTCATATATTTAGTATAATTTAATATATTTTTACATCAAACAAGGCATTCTTCGTATGTAATATCTAATAGCGATATCGCGTTTTCACATTTCTCTCCCTTCTAAGGCGAACCCCTTCCTAATAAATTAAGAGTTTTGTGGTTTCATTAACGGTTCCCTAATAGGCGTTAACTACCATCCAAAATGTAAGTTATGATCACGATTTATCATCCTATTTTACGAACAATTTATTGCTGGATATAAATTCTATTCAGTTTGGGACGTTGAGGCGAGCTGAATGAAGATTCAGTAATGAAAGCAACAACATATTTTGATTAGATTTGTGTAGGCAAGGATTATGGAAGTATTTTTTGTTATTTTTAACCTACTTCGAAAAGAAAGAGGTTCTCGGTTTGATTAGTAATTTTTAAATAAGTCGTAATCTTAGACTAAATTCTAAGTGAATAATGATAATTTTCATATAGATATAGTATTGATTTTTTAGAAGTAGAAAAGAAAACCTATATACTTTTGACTTCCGAACATTCAAATTTCGTGTCGGAGTATAGCGGAACCCTCCGTATAAGACGTTTGTCAATCTAATCGTTCCTGAAACAGGATTTGTGCCAAACCGTTCTAGTATTAACAAAACGTTTTCAACCAACACAAGCTTTTTCCCACGTTTACCAAAATATTTCTACCCGCGAGTATCACAAGCGATACATATTCCTTGGAGTCTGAGCCATTGATCCGACAGACGTTGCCGCGAGATAAATCTTTTATTAACATTTCCTTCACAGCCGCGCTTATCCTGTTCCGATATCTTGAGTGACAACGGGGCAAATAACTGTGCGACCCGACGTCGTCTTGTTAGCTTCGAGTTTTGTATAAAATCAGTATTTTTATGCTTTATACTGGGACGGCCGTTTGAAATAATACGAAAGGTTAAAGGACTCAGAAGATTGGCTGCTTTACTTTAAGAACTCTTTCTAGGAAGAAAGAGTAGTAGTATGTTACGTTGATATCGCTGAAGGCACTGTGCATTGTGTTATGTAACTTATTAAAATAATTCGATATTTAAGTAGACCCGCAACGTACAATGCAAAAGTTCATTGTAACGTGATTTTAACAGTTGCTTCAGATGATTTTATTCGCAGAAATAGATGCATTGTGTTCTTAACAAGAACGATATAAATGAGTATTAATAGATGCAGGATTTGAATGTTATGATGAAGGATGAGTATAATGAAACGTTAGGCGAATGATTTATATGGAACGTAGTTTGTGTGAAAGAGATGACTAATGAAAGTACATAAGATGGGAAAATACAGAATGAATGAGAAGTTGTTGAAGTATAGAAGGACGGAATAAGGGAGAACAGTCTGAAAGAGCTGAAAGACAACGTAAGACGTGAAGACAATAAAAGACGATATTTTTTAAAAAGACGAATGTAATATACCGAAGATTATCCAAAAGATGATTGAAATAAAACTATTATTTACGGATTTTATCGCGAATTTAGTTTAATTTTTTACATTTTTGACTTCCCGACGTCTCGATTACTTAACAGCTTTCGTGGTCACGGGGTGGACGGAAAAGATGATTGTTTGATTTGCCCCGAAACGGAACTATTCCCACAACAATATTTTTCAAGGATTTCTCTGCCGCTATTCTTCATACTTGCAACGCACTTTGGCGCTGTGGTAGTTTTAATTAACGATTTAAAATATATTTGTTATACGATTTCAATTATAAGTGCATGATGGCCTGTTTGTAATGGACCAAACGAGGCTGTTAACATATTCACAATGATCACGAGTTGAAATCCCAAGGCGCAACTCTGACGTTTCAGAGTCATATGTATTGATATTTAATCACCACACACTATAACGGAAGCGAACATTGTTAGGAAACCTGAATATAACAGCGATTTGTAAAAACAAAATTGGTGTGTAAAGTCTGCCAACCAACAGTACGTCAGTGTAATGGACTATATGGCCTAACCCCTCTCGATCGTACTTTCTATTATAGAGGAAACCCATCCGCTGCAGTGGGACCTATATGGGCCGATATAGTACAATAAAATACCTTATTTTGATGTAAAGCTATTTTAATATATGATGCTGAGAGATCACCTAATCGTCACAGCCACGACTTGCAAAATGCTTCGGACTTTTTAAATTTAAGTCATTGTTTTCTTTTTACATCTGATTAATGTATGTCGTTTTGTTCGCTAATAAACAGATTTCTTTGTTTTAATAAATAATATTTTTTTATACAAGATAAAGCGAAAAATTCGAAAACTTAGTATGGCTAACCCCTAAAAGCAATACTGAAAATACTTTAGATGTCCTTTTGATAGATGAGTGGAATAAGTTACCTAAGTCCACATACAAAGTTGTGGCGACTGATATAAAATGTTATCTCGACTCAGCTGATGGATTACTCTGAATCGTTTGGTTATTTCCGAAGCTAGTATTATCTTTACTCGTGGTAAGTCTTTCGTTTGTGAGAGGCAGCCTGGGTAGGTACCACCACAAAGTCTACTTCTCCCGCCATACAGCAGTGTAAATATACTGTTGTGTTTCGGTTTAAAGGATATAGCCAGAGTATCTACTGGTCATATTGACACTTAACACACTTTTGTGTATGTCTTAGGATGACGAGTGCAGTGGAATGCCAAGCATTGCTTTGTTATTCAAGGTTCGGTTTGGTTCTTCTAATGTTTATGAGCAGTCGTATCGCTAACTATCAGGCGATCGGCGTGATCGTCTAGCCATTCAGTACAATAAAAAAAACTAGATTTTCTTTTTAGAGCGTTCATGAAGTTGAAGAATTTGTTTAATTATTTGTTCGTTTAGTGGCTTTTAGTAATCAAATGTGATTTATCTCTGGAAATAATTACTAGTACAAATTGCAAAAAAAAGGATATTTAAATTCAAGAGGAAGATTATAAAGTACTTAAAATCTTGCTATAATTGTTAGGTGTTGAATCAAAAGTTATAAAAAATATGGAAATATTCTTGTAGTTGTAATTTAGAGACAAGTCACAAAAACACCAACGTTACACAAAAAAGAATTATCTCTACAAAAATATTATGTGTCTGTGCTAATTCCAATGTGATTTTAGAAAGCCTTGTGTCTTAAAATGGGCAATAGTAAAATTACCACCCAGCTTCATTTTCGGTAGCAATCTTGATACCCTGTGTATATTGATGTAAAACTATATATCGACGCAGGAAAGCGATTTTGTCGTATCTCAAAAATTGGGTATATGGGTTTTATATATTATTTAATTCATAAAAAAATACCGCATTGAATTTCCTCGTGAATTTTCACGAGTAAATTAATAAAATTAAGAGGTAAGGTTTTATTTTAAAATGTTATTATTAAAGAAATGGTATTACTAAGTTTTTAGTTTAGAGGTTATTCATTTTTTAAATATACAAAAATATATTTTTTTGATTTTGGTGTAAAATTGCTTGTTTCGAGATACGACAAAATCGCTTTCCTGCGTCGATATGGATGTATCTATTTATATAGCACGAGATTGTCATAATACATAGTATACTCGTATATATACATTAATCACATTTCTTCACATCATGTTGAGACCCGCGTCCACAATGAAGTTCCATGATACGGGTAGACCGGCGGTAAACAACTGAGTAACTTGTCGGCGGGTTATTAACGAAGTTACGCCTACGTAATAGTCATTATGTCTAAGACCTAGCTACTGGAACACATGGTATATTGCTATATAGGTATGCTTGATGATATTATATACTAGCGGTCCTGTCTCTGACTGCCTGGGTGGCGTAGTTGTACCAGGGTACGGTTACAAAGCTGAGGTCTCAGGTTCGAATACCGAGTTGGGCAAAGTGATATTGAATTTTTCTATTCATTATCAGCCCAGAGTCAGGAGCTTGTGCCCGATATGTATCACATTTTGGAACGGAACATAGAAGGCAAAATTAGGGTGTCCTGGCTACTAGACATGGATAATTCTCGGATTCATAATTGATAGACAATATATCTACACTGCATTGTAATTACTAGCATAGGCATTGTATTACAATTATCTTTGTCGTAGCTTTTTATTAATTCTATTATTGTTAAAAATTCAACATTTTCAGATTTTTTGTAAATGTCCACTATTTCACTCCACTGTCACTCCCGCCCTGAATTGATCGCCTTGAATCATTGGCTATGTATTTAATCTGTTAGTATATAATGTTATTTTTCTATTTTCAGGTAAGTGGAAGTTTATATCAGAACAACAGCTTGAATCATTTCACTGCGGTAAGTCACTTGTAAAGTTAAGGAATTCTATAGCAAAATATGAAACTAATTGTTGGCTTTGACAACACAATTTTCTAAACTAATGATAATTTTAACACAAAATATAACTCATATTATAAATTTTCTTAATTTTGCTCTCAAATTTAAGTTCTTTGTCGTCCATTTAATCAGGACACTGAAGGTATTAAGAGCCCTTTACACCATAATGAAGCGATAAAGGAAGTATCGGTCAAGTATTTCACAAAATCTTGTATCACGGATAAGCGTAAAATATGTGCAAAGGTATAAAAATCCCTTTTATATAGACTTTTTCTTTAGATGAAACCATTTTTTATAGTTCCTATATGACCAATAATATTGTAATCGTTCTGTGGTATTGTAAATAAATTATTATAGCGATACTTCCACATCTATGGTACTGTTATCATCACATATTGATAAATAATTTAAAGAATACAGCATAATGAATTAGGGCACTTAATATTTCATGCAATTAATAATGTACCATTTGGTAAAAAAAAATGTTACCCTAATTGATTATTATCTGCAATACCAAACATGACACTTTACATAAATTGAAAAAAAAAATACATATAAAACACTTACGTTGTAATTTGTCACTATTAAAACTACATTTGAACGGCGCGGCGCATAATTTTCCTAGTATATTTTTTTGAATGACGTTTTTAGGATCTGCCTTATTATAATTTTTCATTTGACTCAATATAAAACAATGAGCTACCGCCTTCATTGTACCCACCTCCTTACACTCCTAACTCCGTAGAAATCTTCGGACATTTACGCCCGACCCCGTTAAAACTGATGGATAAGTCTCGAGATGCGTCGGACAGTATTATGATTGATCACCGACACCCGTATCAATCAGGGGTCGACCGCAGTCTTGCCAAGGAACGGCCAATATGCTCCTTTCTACATATAATCTTTAAAAAGGATGTGTATATTTGAGAGTTGATGGACATTTAAATGTTATCCGGTGTTGTGTGGGGTTTTAACCTCTGGTTTGTTTACTTAGCTGTATTTTGAATTATGTATTTCTGTTTAAAACAATCCATAAAATAACGACCGCCCCAGTGGCGTAGATCTACGCTTCGGTTACAAAGCTGAGGTCTCGGGTTCGAATCCTGGGTGCAAAGTGATATTGGATATTTCTATTCACTATCAGGCCGGAGTCAGGAATTTGTACCCGATATGGCAGTAGGCTCGCCCTCTGTCACAACGTGTGATGGGACACAAGGCGAAATTTGGATATCCTGATAGCACTTCTGCCGATCCCTTCTGAGAACAAGGCGTGAGTTTATGTGTGTATGTTGTCTTTACTATAAGACTAATTTAGTGCCACAGCAATGGATTACTGGAACTATTTGCATAAACCTCGTCCCCCTTTTGTCATAAATAATATTACGAATTCCCCTGATTGCCTATAGGAATACAAATGACAGGAATTCCCCATATTGATATGACTGAGTAAAATAAAAGCTACACTCATTTCATATTGACCATTATGTCAATGTTTTGTCTTTCACATTGATAATATGGTAAAAAAATATATATTATACAGGGTATATCAAGACTGCTACCGAAAACGAAGCCGGGTGGTAGTTTAAGCGACTTCAGACACAATGCAACAGAAAAAGTTGCAAAAAAAAGCGACAATTTTTTTTTTGTAATTTTTTTCCTATTGCCATATTTTGGTGGTAAATACATTTTTTCCTAAAATAATAGTGTATACCCTTTAATTTATAAATACTCTAAGATATAAGAGAGTTTAAATTATTATTTTAGCAAAATCTATGGATTTACCACCCAAAAATGACGATATTTAAAAAATCATAAAAAATAATTGTCGCGTTTCTAAGCGAAATTTTTAATTGCATTGTGTTTGTAGCCACTAAAACTACCACCCGGCTTCGTTTTCGGTAGCAGTCTTGAGATACCCGGTATGTAATCGATTTCCTATTCTGTATTGTTTTCTTTTTATTGATTTCGTAATTGATTAGATTTGCCAGTATCTCGAAAAGATTCGTTGAGTTTTGGTACTCAGTATTAAACGTTTGCCTGCTACTAACTTTTATTTGAAATAATGTTTTAATTGATAAGTGTGTAAGTAGTTTATGTGAGAAAGATTTACTGTGGAAAATATTTACTACTTTTTTTTTATTGCAATGAATGGCGAGACGAGCTTGCCGTTCGCCTGATGGTAAGCGATACGACGGCTCATAAACAGTAGCAACATTCCACTGCGCTCGCCATCCTGAGACATAAGATGTTAAGTCTCAATATGTCCAGTAGTTGCTCTGGCTACAATGTCCTTCAATCCGAAACACAACAGCGCATTTAAGCAGTGTTGATTCACGGGAGGAATAGACATTGCAGTGGTACCTACCCAGATAGCCTCTCACATATGAGAGACCTACCACCAGTAGAACCACTTTCTTAACAAATTAGTTTTGAGAGGTCGACTGAGATAAACAATAAACAAATAAAGATTGACCATTTTTCTAAAGTTTTTTCTGTATGTAAATGTTAACGCTCATTTTTAAACTACTTCTCACCTATCAGAAATGTAATATCAAAGTAAAATCGAATAACTTACGGCCGTTCTCTATATCCTATCTATCTTTAACAAGAGGTTAAAATGGATATCGTTACTATGTCGATACCACTGTATGCTTCAATAAACAAAGATAGACATACAATATTATCTTGCCTAGATATGTATAAATATATGCACCTTATCTAAATATCTCTGTCCTTCTTTACTGAAGCAAAAAATGTATCGGAATTTCGAGAGAAATCTCTTGTTAAAGATAGATAGATTATAGAAACCGGCCGTTAGTGACAAATCTCAGAGGATTTAAGAGCCAAGCTGCTGCATAAAATTTATGGACGGATTCTGATACGTAACGCGAGAATTATGTGGTTTCGCTCCTAACGAAGACGTGTTGGCGTTTGCGAACCACAGCGATATACGATACATGCAGCTTCTGGGTAATATATTCTTGATACTCGTGACTTCTCACGTGATCAAACATTATACCAGCACCTATTATGTGTTTTACTCATAGGCATATGCTATAACTTGGCAAAAAAGTGCACGATGCGGTGAGAACTGGCATTAAAGAAAAACATTTACGGCAATAATATTAAAAATGGCATTGTGTTCGTTGAATAATTTTATACGCAGGTTAGTACGAAGGTATTTCTATACCTTTTCGTACGGTTCTGTTTGTTTTCTGATTTTAAATTAACAAAAAGCAATCAAAAACGTCTTATGTCTCAGGATGGCGAGCGCAGTGGAATGCGAAGGATTGCTTTGTTATTCAAGGTGCTGTTTAGTTTTGCTACTGTTCGTGAGCAGTCGTATCGTTTCAGGCTAATGGCAAGCTGGTCTCGCCATTTTTAGCAATAAAAAAAATTAAACACTTTATATAAGTGTGATCTTACGACGGGTTCTCGAAACTCCACGATTAAATTCCTTCTTCAGCAAGTTAACAACCTCCTCTAAAAAAACAAATAGTTTTCCCCAATTCTCGTGAAAGAGTTAATCCATTAAGGGAAGCTTAGCAGCCACGTATCGACCGCTGGCGTTGTTAGTGAATGGAATGGATTGCGATAAAACTGGGAACAATTTTTAGAACCTCGGAAGGCGTAAAGCCAACGGTTTGGTGTAAGCTGCTTTATTTTTTGTGCAAAACTACGGCAAAAAGTAGAATTGAGTTGGTTGACTTTTTATTAGATTATTGTGTTGTTCTTAGAGCATTGTAGGATGTGCAGATTCAAGACATTATAATATTCTACATTAAAGTTACAAGTGTGATTTAAATAAGTTTATGTAAAAATGGAACATTAGAAAGCTAAATATATTGATTGGATTGAAATTTAATTAGTCTAAGTTCCAGTTTAAAGTTCTTATACCAAATACAACCAACATTGGTTTGAAACATAGTCCCGACGCATCACCTACTTCACCCTCCACGATACCTCACCTTATGAATTCACAATACGTCCATAATCCATATACGAGTGCATATTCGAGAGAATTATTTATTTACATTATCACTGTATCTGTATCAGCCCATATACGTCCCACTTCCGGGCATGGACCTCCTCTACAATCGGCTACCGATTGAGAGTGGTTAGTCCATATATCACTAACATTAAAATTTAATGTCAAGCAGATGTCTGCTTCTTAGTTATTTAGCATTAAGTATAGTATGTATAGTATATTATATTAAGATTAAATTTTAATGTTGTGTACATACACATCCGAGATGGCAGTCGCAGGTTCAAATCCAAGGGCACAACATATCCTGTCGAAGTATCTGTGTGTAAAATTAGTTAGTCAATTACTACCTTTTCCAACAGAGGAAGAAAACATCGTTAGATATATACATCGTAAGATCGTTAGAATATATTTACACTAATAAACATCTTTTTAAGAATTCTAATTTTTGAAACTTTTGTAGCCTGCAATAAAAAATCAGTGTCATGGACTATTGCGCAACTTAAATATAAGTTGGGCTTAACTACGTTAATCCCGCATATATGTACTGGCTAAGTGAGCCTTGCGCTGTTAAGAGCAACTTATTATATTTGGGCGTAAAAAACTTCCTTTTAAACTCTTTTAAATCAGATGACATACTTTCACAGAGGAGTCCAAAGACATTAGTGGGTATATAAGCGTGTAAAGACTATGATTTTTTAGTTATTTAGCTGGGTTTTGCGTCGGCGACGCAGCGAAGGCTGTCAAGGTGTCACTTTCCTATTAACCTACTTATTAATCAAAATAATGTTTCGTACAAAATTACATGAAAATTCAATTTGCTTGTTATTTTCCGCCGACGCGGACGCCAAGAATGCTGATTAAAATAATTTTGTTAAGTACGTTATCAAAATCAGTTGCAAAATGAATGATTAATGCCCAAATACTGGAAAGCCAATTAACTTTTAACTCCGATTAACTAGCTCTAATGACCTGTTAAATTGATTCCAGTTAAATATAACTTCGATTAAACCACTTAAGAATTAAATATTTAATGGGGCATTATCAGGCATTATTCATCCGATTCGTATTCTCGAAAGCAACTTAAGAGTTTGACAGCTGTCAAACAGTCAAATTTTTAAGAATTTCTAGTTTTAAGCAGCCGTCGTCTTAAGGCCGCCTGCGACCACTCTTAACTTCATCAATTCTACATAAAATTTACTAAAATGACTCTCGTGTCGGTTTCATCGCTGTCTGATGACGATATAGCTTCATCAAGGCGAGTCAATCAAGAAAAAAATCAATGCTTTTGACAAATACAAAGAAGAAAACATTCAAACAAAGTGAGGTTCCGCCTGAAGAAAGAAACTGTTCTGCATCTGCGTTCCTTGCTGGAGGCAAAATAGAACCCACTACAAATAGAAGTCGATTGATAAAAACTTGCGACCAACTGTTACTTGCTTTATGATATTCTACGACAGGCAGTTACCAGAAGATTATTGGAGATGTATTTCATGTGGAACAGCCGACTGTACAACACAAAGTTGCAGCAGAGTTAGTTAAACTACAAAATCGTGGCATGAAAATTCCCAACTAACAACAACAATGCCATATTGCGAATGATTTCTATGCGATCGCAGGAGTGATTGAAGTTATAAATTTTATACATATAAGGATCAAATCTCCAGGTAATTTCTACTTATAATAATGTATACATAACTATTAAGCTTTTACATGTACACAAATATATGTTTTCTTATCCTATTGTAACTAAATGTGCTTCTAAAATGCCTAGCGTATTTTATATTGTGTAGTAATCATTTAGAGTATCCCTTTTTACTGTACATAATATTATATTATTAATCAAAGAATAGAATAATATATTATGCACAGTATAAAGGCACACTCTAAATGATTTCTACACAATAATTTATATATATATGCTTGTTGGAATAAAACATTTAGCAGGTAATTGGCTCTTCCCCAGCCCACTGTACCCCATATAACCAAGCTCTCTAAATAGTTGTAGGGCTAAATATATAATATAATATAATTAATCATACAATGATTTGTACTGATTGTAGCTATTCAGTATATACTGGAACAATGTTCAACTACAATAGTAGTTTCCTATAAAGAATTCAATTTTATGAATATATTTTTTCAATTTACATAAAATTATTTGTAGTTTGAAATAAGAATATTTGCTAGAGCTGTAATTTTTATTATCTTGTTTTTAGGAGGACCACAAGCAGAAACATTTAGAAACAGAAAAGGCCATTTTTCTATAAATGTGCAAGCAGTCTGCGACCCTAACTTGAGGATAAGAAACATTATAGGCCGATGGCCAGGCGCGGTGCATGATAGTAAAAATTTCAATGATTCTTCTTTATGTGCATTTCTGGAAAGGGGAGACTGAAGAAGCTTACAATCAAGACCATACTAAAACAAGAAACCCAGTGGAGAGGGTCTTTCGTTTTACAACAAAGATCTTCTTGTCTGCAAGTTGGGCTATAAGTTTTTGAAAATTAGCTATTATAGAGGCATGTGCTGTGTTACATAATATAGCATGTTCCCAGAATGATCATATATTGGAGATTGATCTTTCTGAATCATTTCCACCAGCTCCACATAGTATAACCAATGAAAATGTTGCAACAAGGAATAATATAATAAAATACATATTTTAAACCGTACAGTGCATTTTATTGAATTACCATGGAATGAATACAAATAAAAATGAGTTATGTTTTATTGTAGTATATTTATTTTAATAACAGCATTAGTACATATTATATTTTTTTAATTATCTACATTTCTTTAGATCTGTCTTACATTTATATCTATATTCCTTTATAAATAACAATTATTTTAACATTAATTTAAAACTAAATTAATAAATGTACTATTAAAAATGTACAATAGAAATATAATATGACATTTTTTAACAATGAAAATAGGTGAAATAAACAATTTATTTTATGTATTACATATTAATTAAAATTCATAACATTCTTCAACTTTGATTTAAAACACTGTTTTCTGATGCAAATATTTCTTCCTTGACACAATTTGTCTCATTCTTTTTTGTATATTTTTATATTACAATACTCATTTCAAAAGGGTGTGTATTGTCCAAATGATTTGTTGTATGCATAATTTCTGTAGCATTACCTGCAAAAGTGTTTAAGTTAAAGTATGTCATAATTTTATATATCTCTTTTTATTTTTTACATATATTTGTTGAGCTTACTTATTTAGTCTATAGCTGATATACATGGCACTATATATATGAGCCATATTTCTTGGACGGTCTTATTATATAGGTACACATTGAATATTTATGTACTCCACTCCAGCTCCTGAAACAAAGGATTATTTATAGTTATACACATTGTACCATACTTTATTTTCCATAATTATTACGTAATACTACTATATGAGGAGGAGATAATATATAGGAGGCATAATATGAGAGAAGCCTATAGGTACCCAGCAGTGGGATCCTACAGGCTGTAGATGATGATGGTGATTTAAAATGTGTGAATAATCGATTCATATTATATATTAAATAGTTAATTATCATATAAATTCGTTAAAACTTAGAGGAATACGTGTATACTTACCTGTTTATAATATCCAGCACAGCTTCTTTCTCATATCGTATTTATTTACATAGTCTTCTCCATTTGGTACTTAGGTGGTTCTGCAGCCGTTGTTTGGTATTTTATATACCTATTTATTGAAAAGATATTCCAAAAACTAACTTTAAAACCGAGTGCAATAATTGTAAACAATAAATAAAATAAACAAACATCATAATATTTTTAATAAACTCGCTACGGATATAGGGACATAAGTTTTTTTACCCACATGATTTTATTAACAGATTTTTAAAATAATAACATGGCAATATATAATATAGCTTTAAACATAATCGTAACAAAAGTAAAAACGTTACAATGATTCTTCATATTAAATATAAAGGGTTAAATTTCCAATTTAGGGAAATCATGTATGAAGAATATTGCGTCAAATGGAACGTTTATATTTATACAATAAAAATTGTAACTGAAAACAAACTTTTCGTTAATCTGTGGAAATTTAGCTGGATGTTTGCTGAGTAGACCGATTTATGAGCTAAATGGCTATCCAGTATTTCATTTCGAAATTTAACAGAACCTCAAAATAACGTCATATCAAATGAGTCCGGTGGCTGAGTAGCTATCCAGTATTTGGGGGTAAAGTAATCAATATCTTAGTTTTTCAATTTATGTTTTTCACTCATTTGTTTTGGTAGCTTCTGTGGTGCAAAGGGACGCTGGTTTTAAATTAAAGGAAGCTGGTGCGATTCTTATACTGGGAGAGAAGTTTGTGTGAACCATAGGGTTTATGGTTGTAAGTGTTGTCGGTAAAAAAAACCCTCGTAGTTTTAATACATAACCTCTATAATCACACGCCTTTTTCCCAGGACGGGTAGATAGAGGTGCAAATATTACACCCAATTTTCACCATGTATTTTCCGTCCCATGATGTGATAAGGCCTATATAGTAGAGGGCTAGCCTATCGCCATATCGGGTACAAATTCCTGACTCCGCACTGATAATGAATAGAAAATCCAATATTGCATTGCCTGACCCGGTATTCGAACCCGAGACCATAGCTTTTTCAGTGATACCATAGTACTACTGAAGGAAGCATTGCATTTTAATCCAAGGTGTTGTTTGGTTTTACTGTTCATGAGCCGTCGTACCGCTTACCATCAGGCTAACGGGATGCTCGTCTCGCCATTCATTAAAATAAAATAAAAAAGTAGATTTTCTGTTTTCTTGAACCCGTCTGGCTTGTGTAACCTGCGCAAAATTATAGTAATTGGATAGCCAGATGGATTATATTGACTGGCGAGATTTAATTAAGCATTAGCTTTCCCCACTTAATTGTGCCGCTCTACTCTGGACCGGCGGTTAGACGGTCTAGTGCATGCAATATTGCTATAAACTAAAGGCTACATAGATAGTTTTAAAAACCATTATTATATTTTAGTTATTGATTATATTCTTCGCTCATATTAAATTCAAAGGTGTTCAAAAGGGACAACACATTTTACTCATATAGGTTTTAAAACTAGGGTAAATGAAGTTCAGAATGTGTACTTATATTTTGAGATATTTTAAATTGAAATAAAATTGGATATATATAAGGTGCCTGTTGGTAATCGCACTAGATGGGGCTGCCAATATATTCACGATGGTCGGGTTCAATCACCAAGCAGTATAAGACCGAAGGAAAACATCGTGAGGTAACCTTGCATACCATAGCGAACTAAAAACTTCTAGGTTATGTAAAGTCTGCCAACCCGCACTAGGCCAGCGTGGTGGACTATATGAACTTCGCATTCTCAATCGTACTCATGATTGTAGAGGAGGTCCGTGCCCAGAAGTGGGAAGTATATGGGCTGATACAGTACCGTATAAGATGGTTGGCTTAAAACTAGTATCATTGGCTGGTTTTAGAGACCCATTACGTGTCACATTTGTAAATGGGATTATTATTGTACCCACAGATTACCCTATATTATATTTTTTCACGAGTTTTCTTACCTTCCGTAGAGGTATTCATAAATAATTTTCTCACAAAATGGTGCTAATTGATTCAGTCCAGATAAAACTAGATGAAATTAATTAGAACGGCGCACTCTTCTTATTGTTCACTGTTTTGAAGCTTTGTTTTTATTCACTTTGATGCAAATTTTAATTGGATTGAGGGCCGTAACAATGCTTTTGTGTGAATATTCCATTCGGCCGCGGTAATGGGTGGCGCTACATTAGTTTTTTTTGTTTTGTATTTTTTTTCAATGCGTTTTTCCTGTAAAAAATCTTAAAAACGGGTGCAACATTATTTTACGGTCGCTAGCGTGCAATTCAAAATAATAAAGCGTTTTATGAAGTATTTTTTTTTATTTTGTCAAATTTATAATTTACGGGCGTGTTCATAAGGCAATAAAAATAACAGTAAAAAATGTTATTTAATCCATTATGTCTATAATCGGCATGACTGGTACGCAGGTCTATCTTCGCCTAAAATATTTTTCTCTTACACACAAAATATATTCCTATCATGATGTGTAATTTTAGCAAATGCTTACAATTTCAGTCAGTCGGGTTGAGAATAACAAAAGTGTGTATGATAAAGAACCTTTTAACACGGCCCGCATCCACACATTGTTTCAAGCGATACATATAAAATTCTATACACCTCTGTTATTGTGCTCGAAGGCCGTAATTTATTTCTCGCGGTTTTATCACATCTCAGTTTTCATGTCAGTTTGAACTTTTGTGGTATAGTTTTGATAATTTTTGCATGGCTTGATGTTGAAAGAATCAATGTACGGTAGGATTTAAGTTGATTTTGCAATATAGCTGATAAATCATGTAAAGTCAATGTTAGTGTGAAGGCTTAAAGCTTTTCTTCTAAAGTTTCTTTGGCTTATTAGAAATCAAAACTCTTTCAATTATCTTCATTTTTGGCTTCTTGACAGCCTCGGTGGAGCAGTTGGTTAGACGCTGACTATGAATAGAGAGGCCACGAGTTCGATCCCTACACCGAGACAATTATTTGTACGGCCCACAAGTATATGCTTGGTTTTGGTTATTGTGAGACCGAAGAGTCTTTCGCATTTTCAATATCCACAATTTTCAATAAACACAAATAAATATGACTGTTAGATTTATTTATGTGGGAATAGCTCCGACTTAAATATTGCTTGGGTAATTTTCATTATATTATAGTCTTCTAAAATATATCTTTAGCATTGTCGTCTGTCGTCCGACATCTTCGTCTTTTCTTGCGTTCCATGCAATCTGCAGTTCTGTGCATCCATCCTTCTATACTTACTACTTAGACATCTTTTTTATTATTTTTATTGCACATTTTAATCATTCATCCCCTAATTATTTTCATCTTAAGTGCTTTCATTAGTCATATCTTTCACACATAACAGTCATTAATCTTTCGTTCCATTAAACTCATCTTTCATCATATTCCAATTCTACATTTATTTATTTACAATTCCAATCCATTTTAAAATAGGCAATACTTTACATCGTGTAATTATTAGATTCTTATATTTATAAGTCCTTGTACACCACACTATTCATTGTAATAAAATTGAAATGCGCTTTAATTGGTATGACAATCAGTAGATATCGGTATGCATAATTTTATATATCTAAACAATAGGATGTTATATGCAGCTACGAATGGTAAATTGAATATAACCACAGCATGCCAATTAAAATTTGTGAAAGTGAAATTAATTTGGCACTGATTTGCGGTTCGCTCGTTGAAAGGTGGTGTCGTAATAATTATAAAATACCGGAATACACGCGCCTGAATATTGATTATGAGTTTCTGATTGGAGTAACACGAATCACTGACAAGTTTATATCATGGTTCTTTTGCAAGAAAGAATGACTGTTTTAATATCTCCTTCAATTATAGGCAATATGTGTTACATTAGGCACACAATCGCAAATAAATGTAAGTTAGGATCAAAGAAATATGATTTCTTTAATGCATATAATATTTGATGTATTATTGTTATTAGGAAAACAAATAGAAAATATCACATGTAGGTAAGAGACGAATGTGTTACAAAATCGAGTAAAGTGTCCACTTATAATTAATAACTCAGGTACGAAAATGGTGAACAATAACATTATTAAAAAAATTGCAAAAGGTAACAATATTTAAAAAAATGATGGAAACATTCAGTCGGAGAACAAATCACTTTTTTATATCCAACTTTTTAAACTTTTTTAGATCGAAAATACGTGCCAAAAATAAATTGATATTTTTCCATAACTTTATATTACCTAAATATTCTCGTTTTGTAAGAATAAGCACAATCTATAGAGATGCTTCAGTATGTTTTTCATTGTTTCCTCTATTTATACTAAAAAAACCTTTCAAAAACAATGAATGGTATGGTATATTATTAGTAATTAACTACAAAACCTAAACGTAATTGAAATATTATAATACTACATAGGAAAATGACAGAAACATTAACTACAAATCACATTTATAGGCAGCGGAAATCGATTCCTCGAAGCTGAAATTACATGACGTTGCACTAAATCAATTTGTCGACGGATGTGTTTGTGCAAATTACCTTATAGAGCACGTGGAAGCATATGGCGGCAGTTAACTATGAGGCTTTTATAGATTTTTAGCATGTGGAATATTTGAAAATAGATTTTTAGCAAAGCGAATCTACTAGTAAGCCAGCATTAAGGTTAATTAGGTCTCGAAATTATTTTTTTAATAGCCTAGATTCGGAAAACGAGTAAAAAGGTTACCTGATGGTAAGTGACCACTGTCGCCCATGAATCTTCACAATGCTTGGATCAGAGATCTCAGATGTGCTACCAGCCTATGAAATTGGGAGGGGAGCGTGAAGAATACAGGATGGTATGAGGAAAATGGTATTGGGTATCCGAAAATCACTCGCCGAACGAAATATGACAATACGGCTGTCGCTTCACATTGATCTCCAGTAAGACAGAGGTACCGACACAGACGATACTTTTTATCCGAGGGCGAAATCTATTTATGGTCATCTTCCCGCAAGCCCTGGGGGTGGGGTGCAGGAAGAATATATTCAATGTTATAGAGCGTTGTGATTGACTATCAATACACACATGTCTCCGAAAAGTCAGAGGTGTGAGGGATTTGAAACCGCGACCACCGTGAACATGTTGGCAACCCCGCCTGGTCCGTTTACCAATTGGCCATCACGCACTTATGACTACGATATGTTAAATAAAATAAGTATTGAGAATTATTCTGATGAGAAATGTAATTAGTTTGGCCAGCGTTGTGAAATATCTCGGGGCACAGCAGTGCCCCCACCAAGTCGAGCTAAAAAGCACAGTCGTACCATCCTTTTCACGAACCATTTCAACCCCCCATAACTTCGTTGTGGTTAAAGCAAGAAGCCTGAATTTTCAGTTACTAAGCAGGCATTGTGTATACACGGTATATTTAAAATTTCATTCAATTTGAACCAGTAGTTTAAGAATTGTAACTTGTCAAACTTTCGTAATTTTGTCACTCACTGATTGACTGACCGATCATCAAAAGTCTAAGGCACTTATAGCAGACATAGAACCTTCAAATTTAGAATATAATTAATGTTTAGTATCTAAAGTAAGGGAAAATTTAAACATTTCACAATTTCTGTCTAGTTTTCTAGATACACCAACTGCGTGAATAACTTTGTAATCCCATATAAATGTATAGGATTACAAAGTTACATTTGCATTATACATGCTTGGCCATCGCATGAAAACATAATATATCGTACAATTTATACATAATGCTGCTGGCCAAGTCGATCTATTTATTAAAACGTAAAGAATTTTTAATATTGATATGATAATAACTTACGTAATAACTTTATACAGCAGGTCCCTTAAGCAAGGACTAAATAAATTAATCGACTTGGTATTACATGCATCTCATAACTTTTTGCGGTACAAAGCCTGAGCTGCGAGACTTGGAATTTTTTTACAGGATGTTTTTGATGGGATAAACTTCACTCGAAGTTTTTGAGACGACTACAGTATTTGTAACTTACGGTAGGTTTGTGTGTACGAAACATGATGCAATATTATTTTATGGTGTTGTTGTCCTCGTGTCCTGGTATGCGGTCCAAAACATCATAAAGTTTGCAGGTAATCAATAAATATAGTTGCATGCGGCCGCTATTCCGAATGGCTTGTGGAAATGGTTTTAATTAGCCCAACGGGGAATTTTCTGCTATACCTAAATATCTTTGTTGTTCAGATTTTTATTTAATTTTTTCTATTTGTATTTTAAACGAAGAAACACACATTTCTCGGGCACAAATTTCTGACTACGGTCCGATAATGCATAGAAAAATCAAATATCACTTTGCCCGACCCGGGATTCGAACCTGAGACCCTTTGTAACCGTACCGTAGTTCAATTACATCACCGAAGCAGTCATATATATGTAAACTTATAAATACATGTAATTTAGTACAGCTAAACAATAGTAAAAATAATAAAATCCGGTATTTGTCGAGAGATATTTTTGACTAAAATTATACGGAAAATGTAAACAGACATTTTTTTGTACCGCGCGTGTCAGAGTTGTAAACTTTCTAAAGAACTGCTTCAGCAATTTAATTAACAAGAAAATGTTGATTTAAGTTTCTAGTGATTTTCTAGCTCAGTTAGGTTATTTAATTTCATATACACACCAGAAATTCATTAAGAAAGAAAATTAAAACTCTTACCGAACATTATCATAATTTTATTCTACAGTTTATAAAAAATACGAATATATGATCGTTCACAAAAGTATGAGTATATACAATCCACTATTACTAAGAAATAAACCCCATAACTCATACACAATCAACGAAACCTCATTTTATATTATAGAGAAACACACACGAAACAGACAAAAACTCATGCGCCGAATTAAACCTTATCAAATGAAGCCTTCCCGTACATTCAAAGGCCGCTGGTGCTCCGTACTATTTCCGATCGACTACCCTTGACCAAGCATGCTCTGACTTTCTGGAGGCCGAATATTTCCGGCACAGCGAGTGACATTCATTCCATTTAAAATTTTCATATAGTTTGCACACAGATCGATCCTCACCTTGAATGTCTGCTCGGATTGAGAATAGATTTGATATAAGTGGCTTTATACCGGGTATCTCAAGACTGCTACCGAAAACGAAGCCGGGTGGTAGTTTTAGTGACTACAAACACCATGCAACTAAAATTTTCTCAAAGAAACGCGACAATTATTTTTTATGATTTTTTAAATATCGTCATTTTTGGGTGGTAAATCCATGGTTTTTGCTAAAATAATAATTTAAACTCTTTTATATCTTAGATTATTTTTAAATAAACGGGTATACACTATTATTTTAGGAAAATAAATATTTACCACCCAAATATGGCCATCGGAAAAAAATAACAAAAAAAATATGTCGCTTTTTTTTTACAACTTTTTCTGTTGCATTGTGTCTGAAGTCGCTTAAACTACCACCCGGCTTCGTTTTCGGTAGCAGTCTTGAGATACCCTGTATTTTCGCGATACAGACAGCTTCTGCGGTGCAGTTGGTTAATATCTTTTGTCTCAGGATGGTGAGCGCAGTGGAATGCCAGACATTGCTTTGTAATTCAAGGTGTCGTTTGGTTTCGCTACTGTTCATGCGGTCGTATCGCTTACTATCGGGCGAACGGCATGCTAATCTCGCCATTCATTACAATAAAAACATGTTTACACGCCAGTTTTAAAACAAGATTTGGGCTTGATCGCCTTACCGAGACAAATTTTGTATTTGACAAACATGTATTCGTCTTGGGTCTGGGTGTTTAGGATATCGAGATTCATCTAGTGTCTGATATCCAAGGCATAAAACTCTAATTAGTGTGGGGTCAGGGCTATGTATGTACCTGTTTGGTGTATTTCTTCATAGCTTCCGATTGAACACTTTATATGCGACAGGTTACAGCCTTGTATCTTTGTGTATATCCAGACACAATCAAACTGACGAGAAATATCAAATTCGCTGAGATGTAGGTAAATTCCATCTTGTCTTTTACTCAGGCATTTCTTCGAGTCAGTAACAAAAAGTGACATTAAAAACACCCACGATGTGATAGCGTTGCTATCAAAATATAATACAAAGGTGCCATCAAAGCAGTCGTCTCATACAAAAACTTACTAAAAAGATAAATATAATGCTGGCTGGACCTCTACTGTTCATTGCAATAAAAAAAACTACAAATCACAGAACTCATTTCCAGTGCATGTGACTGAAACCGTACCTCTCTCCTTACCGGGATCAAATTCCAGTGTCGAACAGCTCGTATAAGTTTTCACAAACCGTATAACACACACAAAGTGAATTATACAACTTGAGCAGGTTACATCTTGGGTTCAGTTCCACGGTTTATTTGTACTCTTACATTGTAAAGCTCTTTTATTCAGAAAAATATACCTATTTTGTTATTTAGGTATTCAATGCCAATATATTTGTGGACAGAGTGCACACCATGTAAAACAATGTGTATACATTTGTAAATTTACTGTATGTGTCTACCACACGACACTAATAGTTGCGATTTTTATGATTTTCTTGTAACATTATCTTTATTTCTATTTTGGCTTATTATTATTTCTGTATAATTATCATATAAGCGTTTTGGTGTACTTCCACTGTAAACTTATATTGGTTCTTTTCTTTAAATAGATAAATAAATAAATACAAAATAGAGAGGTAAGAGCACCTTTTCACAAATTATTAATGCGGTAATTTTGTGTGTTTCACTGTATTATTTTATTAGTATAATTTACAGGTTTACAAAAACTAGTCCTAGCGATACTGATTTTTTATACAAAAAGCAATAGTAAAATTAGTTCAAAATAGCGCCATCTGTGATCAAAGCTTGCAACAAAGTTAGTTCTCAAGGTTTCAAGGCTCGTACGGAACATTCTCTTTCCCGTCTATATTTGAAATACTTTTTGGGGTCTCTCCTAGATGGCGGTTTCTAATTTAGTTCTCAGATAGCTGGATAGAGGGCGTAACGATGATACTTTAAATTAAATGAATTTAATCCATTCTATTTCGGTTCTATCATAAATGAAATACTAAAAAATAAATTGATTTAATTAAAACACGTTTAGTATTGTAAAATAAAAATCAGTATCAACAGAGTACGTCTAAGATGGGATGTAAAAATGACTTTATATTATTTTATTTACATTTCAGTAAATACAAAATTCACATAAATTAATCTATACGGCAGCTGCTAAATTCTGGAAAAGGGCGTGAGTTTATGTATTTATATTTCTATTTATTGTATTATTTTTCCTATTCTTTGTGTATATATTTTCTCTATTCAATAAATTGTGCTACATATTGAAATTATGAGTATTATTCGGTAAAAAAGCTAATTCATGAAAAAATAAACAAATTGGCGAGACGTCAGCTCTAATCACCAAATTGGCGGAGTTGTGAAAACGCGGCTGAAAATAGGACAATGATTAACGCGCCAGTCGAAACGAGAGTGCCCTTTGTTCGAGCCTTTTGTGACGCGCGCCGACACAATACCAATCAGGGATGGATCCGATAAAATTACGACTCAAATGGTTATATACCTGAGATTGGCTGCAGGTGTTACGTAAATTATAATACTTGGAAGATGTCATTTAATTTCTATAATTATTTTTTAAAATTATTGTGAAAAATATAGGGAATGCTTATACGAGTAAGTTTTTATAATGCTACAAAAATATGTATAGATTGTGTACGATCTATTTGGCGTCTGAATTACTTTGTCCCTCAAGTCCGTATACCAACAGGCCACCTCGCACTTCCATATCAAGTATTTAAATATTTTTAATGAAATTTATTTAAAGAAGATATTTACACTACAATCGTTGTCACATTCACTTCGACCACCTCAACTCGTTTTTACAAAAAATATATCTAAAAATAATGATAATTTCAAGCAGATTTATATTAAGCTTTGCATTTTATACCAGATATATAGGTATAGTATATAGATAAGATTATATCAGTTTATCTATTGTATGGTTTTATCATAGCTATACCAAAAGGATATACATAAATGGTTAATAAATATGTAGTCCAACCAGTTTAGTAAAGAATGATCTTTTCCTCGTATAGATCCGGCAGATGAGCAAATGGTTGTGATAACTGCCCATGAACATCTACAAGATCTGGACCGTAAATGATAGTGTATCTGTAACATCGATCAACAATAGGTTTTGGTAGGTCTCTCATATGTGAGAGGCCATCTGGGTAGGTACCACCGCAATGTCTATTTCTCCCGTGAAACAACACTGCGTAAATGCACTGTTGTGTTTCGGATTGAAGGACATCGTAGCCAGAGCAACTACTGGACATATTGAGACTTAACATCTTATGTCTCAGGATGGCGAGCGCAGTGGAATGTTGCTACTTTTTATGAGCGGTCGTATCGCTTACCATCAGGCGAACGGCTTGCTCGTATCGCCATTAATAGCAATAAAAAAAAAAACAATAGAAACGATCGAAGCTCTCAAAATAGGCATGGGTAGGAAAGAAAAAGAGAGTTGGAAGTGTGCTAATGCCTCATTACAGTTACTAAAGACAGACGACTAGATTGGAGAAGCATAGATTTTTTATTAATTTATTTGTATATCAATTTAAAAATAATACCATAACAAATTAAAACTAAGGCGGCATCATACGATATTTCTTATTCTACTGAAACTATACATATAATCTATACATATAAATAAAATTGAAGTGTCTGTATTAAAAGTGAAAATAAAAAAAAAATGTCCAACTACATATCGTTATATACACGATACCGGTGCCAAAAATGATATTTAAAAAATTTTTGTCTGTCTGTCTGTTTCTTCCGGCTAATCTCTGAAATGGCTGGACCGATTTTGACGGGACTTTATTTTGTCAGGTAGCTGATATAACAAGGAGTAACTTAGGGTACATTTATTTTAGAAAAAATCTTTTATGTTGCAATGCCCGCGCGCAGCTCACGCGCATGCCACCACTGGGCCGTCACGTCGGGCGCCTCCCACCACTTCTCCCATCAACGAATCAATATCACATTTACAAAATATTGTATATAAAGACATTTTTCAATAAAGCTAATACAAAAAAACTGAAAATAAATTGTAACGGGAGTTTATCGCCGCTCGCTAAGAGATGGCGCCACCGTAGAATTAGACATACCAGCAAAAACTAAAGATCTAAATATAAGTAACAGCTCCTTGATCGGCGGTAGATACAATACAATCGATTGATTTGTTTACTCATTTGTCTTGCATAAGCAATAAAAAACTACTACAAGTATTTTAATGTGCGCAAATATGTTAGGACCATATTAGTTGTTAAACTAATAAGCCTGAATTAGGCGAGAACAGCTTCCGAAATGAGGTCGGCACTGTCGATGTCAACTGTCACATTAATTCCCAATCTGATGGAATTTGCCTATTACATCGCATATTGTAGATTTAATATTGTAAGGCAATTTAATGATAGATTTACTTGATTATAAATCGAATATAGTTCGGCGCTTAGATATTAAGTGAACATATTGTATAATATGAGATTGACAATATTCTTCTTTCTTTCTTTTCTTCAACAGTTGAAAATGGTAGACTGACTGTATAGTTATTCCAAAGTCACATGACTTTTTTATTTTATATTTTCTTTTCATGACTGGCGAGACGAGCTTGCCGTTCGCCAGATAGTAAGCGATATGATAGCTCATGGATAGTAGCAAAATCAAACAACAATATGAATTACAAAGTTATGATTGGTACTCCACTGCGCTCGCCACCCTGAGACAGATGTTAAATCTCAATATGTCCTGGAGTTACACTGACTCCAATGTCCTTTAAACCGGAAAACAACTATGCACTTACACTGCAGTTTGGCGGGAGAAATAAACATTGCGGTGGTATCCAGATGGCCTCTCACATATGAGAGACCCCCCAGTTAAATCTTTAGAAAGTAACAGTTGACTGTTAGGATCATTATCCTTCGCTTATAATAGTCTACTCTTACAACTAAGCTTCCTCGGTTACATGCCATTGCCACCCTTAGTTGCACCCATCTATTCACAACTAGTTCACTACAAAATACGTCACTCCATCTAGCTTCTTGTGCAATTTGTTATAGTGCTCATGAGAAGACGGGAGCTGTATCTAGGTGAGGATATAAGCTTAGTTGACATAAATCTTGAGTCTAACCATTGGTGTAGATTATCTTAGGCAGTTTATGTATATATATATATATATATACCTGAGTAAGTAAAGTAAAATTGTTGGTTATTATCGAATAATTTTCAATTAATAATTATCAATCTGTAAGGATTTCTAAGATAAGATCGATTTTTTTTAAATTTCTGTGGTATGCTAAGTCTGCGAAGTTGGACTCTATGGCCTAACGATTCTCAATCGTACTTTCGATTGTCGAATGGGCTTATACAGATACAGATTCGATCCATCTTTAAACGCAATTATAATATAGCTAGCCTTATGCAGGGATTTTCTTTCAGTTCATGACGATCGTTCCCAGCTAACAAATCGACTAATGTATTCCTGGATTTGGCACTTGGGAGGCTACCAGGATCCACCATTGGTCCGCAGACCACCGATGGAGAATCATTGGTAAAGCATCACAACGGATGCTCTATACCTTGTATGGTAACATCACGAATCAGGCCTGGAAACTGAGAGTAGTCCGAGATATAAATCTGGCCTTGTATAGCTAGCTAATCATATAACAATCGGCTAATCAGATGGTAGGTCCCATACGTCAGAGGCTGCTTGGGTAGGCATCACTAGAATGTCTATTTCTCCCGCCAAACAAGAGTTTAAATGCACTGTTGTGTTTTGGATTGAAAGACATTGGCGCCAGAGTAACCACTGTTAACTGTTACATATTGAGGCTTAATATCTTATGTCTCAGGATGGTGAGCGCAGAGGAATTCTAAGCATTGTTTTGTTATTCATGGTATTGTTTGGTTTTGCTACTGTTTATATGCGATCGTATAACTTATCATTAGGCGAATGGCAGGCTTGTCTCAATGCTGCATTAAAAATAAAAAACAAATAAATTACTATACTCAAATAATTTTAGTCTTATTCGAAATCAAACGTGATCCAGGGCGTTTTCTACAAACACGTGATCCAATTCTGTACATGACATTTCCGCCTTTGTTCGTCAATATTCTGAAGCTAGCTCCAAACTCATTCATCCATACTATCCACGGGCGTTTACCGCTACTATTTGTTACTGTCATAACTTTTTAACGATAATATTGCTATGGTATTTAATCGTAACATTGTTGTGCACGTTTGTTTCTATTGTCCATGTGATAAAATAATGTAATTAATCAATCAATTGCTATATTTTTGAAATCGGATTAAAACTACCTTATGTTATGCTTGCAATATAAAAATACATAAAAATTTTCTGTTGAAAGAATGCATTTTTTTTCGGTCAAACTTATAAATAGGTAAATAATGATTTCGTAGGTTTACGCGAATGTTACACATTGAAATAAAACTGTTTTTTACGGATTTTTATCGCGGTATTGGTTTAATTTTTACATTTTTAAGTTTCCGATGTTTCGATTATTTTACAGCTTTCGTAGTCACGAGGTAGACTCTACATAGTTAGGCGGATATACATATTTACATAGTTCGCATTCTTCGGATCCCATTAGATTGTCAAAACCACTGTTTATTTGATGGAAAATTACTAATTTATTGTACCCGTATTCGCCAGAGCACTGTTGTATAACATGGAATCTAAAATGACACAAACTTTAACGCTAATCATCATAGATTATTTTCGGAGCACAAAAACGGTGAAGGAAAACATCGTGAGGAAACCTGCATACCATAGCGATTAATAAAAATTTCTATGGTAAGTAAGTCCGCCAACCCGCAATAGGCCAGCGTGGTGGATTAATATGGCCTAACCACTCTCAATCATTTTATCAATTGTAGAGGAGGCCCGTGCTCTGCAGTGAGATGTATATGGGCTGATACAGATCATAGAAACTAGATGATTCCTTACGCCTATTATAGTCCTTCATGATGGTTAACCCAGTTATCGTTTTCATTCTATCATCGAGTTCCATCTCTACACTGGTCAGTAGTAGGGGCCAACACTCGCGGTCGATACAGCCAGCCCGGGCCTAGCACCGGGCGCGGCGCGATACCACGTACAGACACAGCTCCAGTTTTTGTCATTTAAATATTGATTCACGTTTTCAGTCCATTGCGTACTTTGTAAGATACTTTGGTTTGTTTTATGATTATGTGTAAGCAATGGTAGCCAATAGCAGGTTATAGAGATAAGAATTGCGATCATTCAATAAAATATTACTGAATTGATACAAATTGATTGAGGTAAAGACTTTAATGCCGTTAAAACGCAGGAAATTTTCTTTCATAATATGATTTGGGTTTAGTCTGAGAATATTACTAAATTAGCTGGTATTTGTTACATTTAAGTTTTTCACGCTTAAATGACGATGAAAGCAATTTGCTTCTATGGATAAACCCTGTTTTTCTACATGTGATGTCTTAGTGATTTAATATTTATTTACATAAAAGTATATAAATCATATTTGTGGTAAACATTTCAGATAATTAATTAGTTGACCTTTTCTGTATTAATTAAACCTCGGCATATCATTGCCTGACCTATTGATATTGCCTTCATTACAAACGCGCCACAAAGCGTAGGTGTTACCAAACATTTATTTTTTGACCGATCTTGATCATAAAGATAAAAATCTGTCGTTTGAATCTAAAATGATGAATTAATAATTTTATTCCGCGTTCTAATTTTATGGCTATGTAGGGCTGTTAAATCGTTTACACAATAAATAAATGGAAACTGGTAGATTTAATTATGTTGTTGTATGTTGATTTATGATACTTAAAATGCGTTGACAACAAATTGCAGAAGGTTGCTCTTGAATTATAAGAAATGCCCGCGCCCAAGGGAAGTGAAATGTGGGCATATTTTATTCGGTGATAAAAATCAGATCCGGGTGCTCTCCCCGGGTTTTTGGGATACTCTATGTATGGAATTTAATGTGTTCAGAATTTACTTGACTTGGTTCTTGACTGGAGTAAAATAGTTGAAACGGATCACATCGTTTGATTTACACAAGTATGTGGTAAAAGGAAGAATACATTTGCCTGCATCGCTTGCACAAATATCATGACAAATACGAGTACGTAAGTCATTGTTTAGGTAAAAAAACCGGGAGTAGTGGGAAGAAAAAAGGATTGGAAAAGGATAGAGGATCCGACAATTTCATTCATCTAACCTCACGATGGTACCGCCCCGGACGAGCATACTCATTCACCCTGAGCCATGGCTGACAACAGCATGACTCTACCACTTTCAAACAACAATTTAGATGTACGGAATTATTTGCTCTTTTTTTCATTATAAATCGCGTATTTTTATGCTTCTATTGTGGGATTAATAGTTTTTACAGTATGAATAAAATAGTAATCGCATAACCTCAAAAGGTGGCGTCCCTTCTCATAAAGTGTGGCAATATCGTACACGATGGTATAGGCTCTACATCCGTTTATGTTATCGTTTAATTTTAGAAAGAAAGAAAAGAAATAAAGAAATACGATTTAATACTCAATCCTCAATATCTTTATTGCACATCACATTATACTTGTAATGTTAAAATTTTAAGTATAATGTACAATGTGAACTCTGTTACGTACGGCAACATTTTAGGAGAGCGGAGGAAGCCATAGTATCAATTTTATGTAGTATCATATTCAGTGTTTTGAATATTTAAAATGCAGTGTAAATATTTGCATTTCATATGCACTTATACATTTAGATGTACATACCTATGTACGTTTAGTATAATTATTTTAATGGCATTTTTAGTCAGTAAAATATATTTTTGAAATAAACAATAGCCTCATTGGGATTGAAATTGAAGGCAAAATATATTTGAAGAGTCCCAAACCGCATTAGGTCAATGTTGTTGTATAAAGTCCATCCATTTTCCCGAAAGGGTCAACATCGTGCGGCGGATATTCGTGAAATCATAAGTCAAATCATTTTGAAACAATATGACCAAACGATGTTTAATAACTGTAAAGTGCCAACCCGCACTAGGCCAGCGTGGTGGACTATATGGCCTAACCACTCTCAATCGTACTTACGATTGTAGAGTAGGCCCGTGCCCTGCAGTGGGACGTATATGGGCTGATACAGAAGATTAGTTAGATGTCTACTTCTCCCGCCGAACAACAGTGTTAATGCTCTGTTGTGGTCCGCTTTGAAGGACATTGTAACCAGAGTAACTACTGGATATACATATTAAGACTTAAAATCTTATGTCTAAGGATAGGGAGTGCAGTGGAATGCTAAGCATTGTTTTGTAACTCATGATGTTGTTCGGTTTTGCTATTGACCATGAGTGGTCGTGTCGCTTACTACGAGGTGAAAGGCAAGCTCGTCTCGATATTCATAGCAATAAAATATAAATGAAATTGACAAATGTCAAGCCTGTATATACGAAAGGGTAGGTAATAGTGTCCTAAGGGCCACCCGCAGATTTTAGTGGATATTTTTATCCCTAGACAGGTAGATAGCGAAAATATCGCTATGTCAGGCAGTAATTCCCATACAAGACAAAAAACTATATGTGATAAATGACTAATTTGATTTATCCAACTGAAAAACTTTACAAGGGGGCTATTCCGACCCAAATGCTAACTTACCAACATAGTGTTGGTAAGAATAATGCGCAATCACTTATCCAATGAATATATGTATATTTTTACGTGACGGTATATTGACGGTATATTAATAATAATAATAATAATAACTCTTTATTATAACACCATATACAAAAGATAAACAAAAGACAAAACAAAAGAAAAAAGAAGAAAACAATAGTTATAGAAAAATAAAGTTGGTGATATAACTGGCGGTCTTATCGCTTTAAGCGATCTCTTCCAGACAACCGGTTGGTAAAGGAAAGATCCAATGGTTATGGACGGTGCTTATTATTAACAATAAACTTACATACAATATAAATATATAAATACCGATATAAACGAATAAATGCAAGATATGATACACTTAAATACAATATAATACATAAACATACATATATACATAACAATAATAGTGAATGACGATAAATCTATTGCGAAAGGTAGAAAGCTTTCACCCTTGATTTAAATATTTCCAGCGAGGACGATCGCTTAGTTGTAAGAGGCAAAGCGTTCCACAGCCGCACTGCCTCAACAGTAAAGGAACGGTCATAAAATGACGTCCTATGTGCTGGAAACTGCAACATCAGATTCTCTGATGACCTAAGACAATGTGAATTAGCAGTATGTAGGAAGTTAAAACGTTCCTGAAGGTAGCGCGGAGAAGAGGGATTAAACAGAACACTGTAGAGAAGAGACAGGATATGAGCATTTCGGCGATGACGTATAGGGAGCCACTTGAGCCTGTTACGATATTCAGAAACATGGTCATATTTGCGCAAACCAAATATAAACCTGATACAAAAATTTTGAAGGCGTTCAAGCTTATTTAGCTGGGCCTCAGTAAGATCGAGATAGCTGGTATCGGCATAGTCGAGAATAGGGAGCAAGAGAGCTTGTGCAAGCGCAATCTTAGTGGTAGTCGGAAGAAAATTACGCAATCTACGCAACGAACCAGCAGAGGCAAACAATTTACGACTAACTGCCACTATTTGAGGGCCCCAAGTTAAACTGCGATCGAAAATAACACCAAGATTTTTCACAGTGTCGCTAAACGGGACCACAACCCCTTCTAGCAGCACGTGAGGCAAAGGAGACCAGTCGATCTTGCAGATAGTTCTTGGGCTTCCTATAATAATGGCTTGTGTTTTTGTTGGGTTCAATTTAAGGCCATATGCTTTACTCCACTCGGATATTGCATGAAGGTCGCTATTCATCAGACGAATAGAGTCATTCAGCTGGTCGAGCGGAGATTGACGATAAAGTTGAAGGTCGTCTGCATAAAGGTGGTAGGAGGAAGAAAGATTACAAGAAATTGAATTAATAAACACTGAGAAAAGAAGGGGAGATAGGACGCCACCCTGAGGAACACCGGCAGATGTGTTGCACCACGAGGAAACCGAATCCCCTAGGCGAACACACTGACGGCGACCAAACAGGTAACTATGAAACCATTCAATCACACTTGGAGATATGTTGAAGGAGCGAAGTATAGCTATGAGAATGTCAAAATCAACCGTGTTAAATGCATTGCTAAAGTCTAGGAGTGTCAGCACAGTTAACTGACTGTTTTCCATCCCCAGACGAATGTCGTCGGTGATTTTGACAAGTGCAGTAACTGTGCTGTGCCCAGGACGAAAGCCGGATTGAAGGGGATTGAGGAGATCATGTTTGGCGAGGAATGAGCTTAACTGGTTATAGACCAGACGCTCGAGGACTTTAGAAAGAAAAGGAAGAATGGATATTGGACGATATTCCGAAAAAGATTTAGGGTTAGGTTTTTTTGGTAAAGGAATAATCTGTGCTTCCTTCCAGGAGCAAGGAAACACAGCATTGGAGATGGAATAATTTAGTATATGACAAAGGACAGGAAGAACGGAATCTAGGATGGGAAGAAGCATATTGCGGCTGATGCTATCCATCCCAACTGCATTAGATGCTATTGAGACGATACTCCTCCGAACATCACAAGTAGTAAATTGACGAAACACAAATGTAGAAAGGCCAGGAGTAGAACTTTGTGAAAGGTAATTAATAGTGGATGCTTTAACTGCATCATCAATATGTGAAGTACAGGAAAAGTGCTGGTTTAACAAATTAATGTCCAAATTGTTTGGAATAGTCTCTTTACGAGGTTTACCAACTCCTATTGACCTCAGGAACTTCCAGACTTTAGCCGAGTCCTCGACTTGAACAGAATTATGAATATGGCGTCGTTGAGCGTCCCTACACACCATATTGCAGCGATTTCTAATTTTAGCGTAACGTGCCTTGTTTGCCTCTGTTGGATGCAACTTATATCTCCTTTTGGCTGCAGACTTCTTACACTGGAGGTCTTTGATGTCTTTTGTGATCCAGGGAGCAGGTAAGTGTTTTATTTTAATAGCTCTTAAAGGAGCATGAACATTGTACAATTGAATAATTGTCGAGTTAAAAATTTCAACTTGCTCATTGATTGAGTTAGCCGTTATCACAGGTGCCCAATCAATAGCTTTAGCATCCTTTAAGAAATTTTCTTCGTTCATACCACCAAAATTGCGTTGCAGAATAACTGTAGGTTTTGATTTAGGAGGCCGAAGTTTATATGACAGAAAAATTAAGTTATGGTAGGAAAAACAATCAGCTAGGCACTGACCATACTTGGCCACATGCTCTAGCGATGAAATAATGATTAGATCAAGGAGAGAAGGGGTCGAGTTTGGAAAATGATGGGTAGCACAAAGAGAAAGTATATGCATGTTGCTCGACTTTACAATTCTTTCTAGAGAGGAGGAACGACTATCTTGCTTAAGTAGGCAAGTATTAAAGTCACCCATAATTAAAGTATGACTATAATTGGGTGTTAAGTCCTCTAAAATCTTTTCGAAAGACGAAAAATAGTTTACTCGCACAGAGGGGCTATAATAGACTCCGAGAAGTACTTTTGTATGGCCCAAAGCGACTTCAATAAAAAGATGCTCACCGACATTGGGTTGAGGTGGTTGGGTGGAGGCGCTAATCACAGAGAAAGGAATGTGTGCGCGTAAGTAAATAGCTACTCCACCACCGCCACCACCAATCCTGTCATTACGTATTAGGTTAAACCCGGGTAGGGTATAGGATATAGAGGGTAAACAGGGTTTAAGCCAAGACTCGGAGACTAATATAGCATGGATGTTTTTTACGTCAAACGATACCAGCATATCAGAAAAATGAGCCGGAATGCTCTGCGCATTAATATGAACTACATTCAAATTCTTAGGCACATCAGAAAAATGTGAATCCAACGTTTCCGAAAGCGTAGGGATACTCGCAAAGCTATCTTCGCTGTTACAATCATTCGAAGAGCAAGATAAAAAATCACTACTGTCACTGTTATCAAATAAATTTACCATTTAGAACTATATAAATATACCAAATATAATATTAAAATAACTCTAACGATAAGCTTTATAATAGTAATAAATACAAACAAAATCTTAAAATAAATCTTTTTACAATAATTTTATACATACGCCACCTGCCGGTTTCCGATAAGTGTAAAAATTAAAAGTAAATATAAAAATAAAAACTACATTGAAACATAAAAACACTTAAAAACAACAAAAATATTACTACCCCTTTAGCATAAATTAAAAACAACATTAATAACATAATTCTTGTAACTCTGTTAGAGTTACAGTAGCAAGTAATAAAATTAGAAATAAAATAAAACAAAACAAAATAAAACAATAACAATAAAGCAAGTTGATAAGGTAGGTAATAAAGTAGCATGTAACAAAACAAAATTAATTAATTGAATTTAAAAATTGTGAGACATTACTCAAATTATAGTTAACAAGCAATAACTAAACGCAACCAAAATCAATGACTTCTAGACATTATGTCAGTTTGACATAAACAAGAAATGTAAACAAAAATGTACTCACATATAATTAAATATATTAGTCGGTTCAATGTTCAAATCAAAGGGGTAGTATGCATAGATAAGGTTAAGGAAAAATATACAGTAGAAACAAGGAATCAATTATTTCCTGGAAGCAGCGGCTGCGCGCCTTGGTTTGATTGTAGCGGATGGATCCTTAGTAGTGGCTTGAACTTTCTTCTGGTTTGAATTATTAGTGGGTGCAACGTGTGTCGTAAGGCCATCCAACTCAGCAACGGTTGTGATGCGGTGCCGCGTGCCGTCTGAACTTATAACGAAGACGTATCCATCGCGAGTCCAGCATTTAGTAACACCGAAACGCTCCCGTGCCTCCATAAAAACATTGTGTCGTGCTTTAGTGAGGAATTCTGACAAAGTTACGCCAGATCCCTTCAGCTTAGCCTTGGCAGCCCAGATGGTATTGCGCAGTGATTGGTCACAGAGCTTAAATAGTATGGGCCTAGGTCGATCAGCATGGTTTTTGCCCATTCTGTGACAGCGGGCAATTCCACTAACATCAAAATTGGACAATTTATGTCTTTGGGCAAGTACATTGACAATGACAGCAGCAGTATCCTCCTTGGAATCTTCTGGGACTCCATGCAGAAGCAGAATTTTCCTGCGTGTGTGCATTTCAAGACGATCATTGTCGCATGAAAGTAGCTGAAGTTGGTTTTGCAGTGTGCGGAGAGCTTGCAGAGTGAACTTCTTAAAAGTATTAATTCAACTTCTAAGGTATTTGATGTGGGAGAAGTTAATTTCTTTTGCCTTTCCTCAAATTCCGTGAATTTGTCATTAAACATGGAACTGAGCTGTGACAGGGACTCCTTAATTGACTCCATTTGTGGTAAATAAAGATTATGAGATAAACCTGATTGTTGTTTTCTTTTCTATTCACCGGCAGGTACAGCTGATGTTTAACTTTAATTATACATATAATTCACTTTAAAATACTATTAAATATTAATTAAAAACTTAAAAAAGTTAGGATGATTCAAAAATCGATGAGCACGTTATAAGTACCGCCAAAAAAAAAAAAAAAAAAAAAAAAAAAAAAAAAAAAAAAAAAAAAAAAAAAAAAAAAAAAAAAAAAAAAAAAAAAAAAAAAAAAAAAGAAAAAAAAAAAAAAAAAAAAAAAAAAAAAAAAAAAAAAAAAAAAAAAAAATTTATTATTGTTTCATTTACGTCTTAGACTGTCCTTTTTGGTTATATTTATATATCCATCTCATAGTTTCCTATAAGAAACTACCTCTTATCACACGATAAGGCCGCAACTTGTGCTATTATTTTTATAGTGTAATTTCTATATCGTATCTTTGTATAGTGTAAAACGGATTAAATATATAATGAGGCGATCAATCGATACTCGTACCTCAATCTAAAATTATAACTCCACCACATCCACATATCCTAAAGTCACTTTGACTTGTAACGCACTTGTGACAGCGTCCCGCTCATGTCACTCATCATTTACTAATTCTACCCTCGTAGTATCTGCTGAATATTTGATAAAGATATAACGCAACAAGTTATTTTTGTAAATATTTATATTGGAATTTTTTATATGAGATGCTAGCACAAATAAGCTAACAAGATTGAAGAAATTTAAATAATGAATCACTGTATTTTAGCCATACATGTAAATATTTATCGATCGGATGCATCTTATCTTGGAACATTGATTTTACGTCACAGAATATTGAATAAGAATTGAAATGGTTTTGAGCAGTGACAGTACACTAACAGCAAAGATGTGTCATAAATAAATACACCCAACAGTCACATGCATAGTCCTGACCCTATACTAAAATCGAGTCGTGCGTCGGGGGTATCAGGAACTACGAGAGATGAATAAGTCTCACAAACACCCAGGAAAAAAATACTTGTAGCTTATACAAACATTTGTATCTCGTTTCACAGTCTAAGTAACTACGCCTCGGAGATTAGCAAATATATCAGAACATATTCCTCCAAAACCTCAACGTTTTACCTGTCAGGTATGACTGTTATATAGATTTATCTGTAAAATCCTGTGTATAAGTAAAGCATACTAAAGTATCACAAAACTACGAGTACAATGTAGTAGCAATTCTAGCGTAGAAAAATCCTTTTAAAAGAAGGAAAACCAAACTATATCCAAAGAATTCTGAAGTCTCAATACACTGCTTACAGCATTGCAAATATTACAGCTATATCTAGAGTGCTTTATTTTTTTTACTTTTCATTTCTTAAAGCGGCGCTTCTTAAACTGGGTTACTGAAAAAATGTATATATAAAACGTAGTATTTTTATGAGGTAAAATACTGCGTCGGAATCAAATCACGTCGGCCAACGTTGATCCCGCTATTGTAGTGAAATAATAACTTGGCCAACAATGACTGACGTATCTCCAGCTCGTGAATGGATAAAAATAATGATACCATTCATCCTTTATTTAATGTGAAAAATTCGGGGCTTCCCAACTGTTGAATACAATTCTGAGATAATTATGGGGTTTCTATCATCCCTTGAATTTTGATTGTCATAGTTATGTTTGTTTTACACTAGCAGCGGTCGGGCCCGGCTTCGCCCGGGTACAGATAGATTTCGAGTCCAGTCTACACTAACAATAAATTATTTCGCGTAGGTATCAACTGTTTTATATTTAAACTGAATGTGAACGCCGCGCCGTCGAGGATATTGCTTCTTCCGTCCCGTCTCGTTATTTGCCGTTCTGTCCAATATCATTCTGCCCCATGACGAAAAACATGCAATTCCATCCTCCCCTATTCCATCCATTCAACTTTGAAAGAATAATAAATATGTACATTTAAATTCTTGACTCAACCCACGGGAATACTACTTTCTTTCGAGATAATAATAACCTATATCCGTCTCCATCGACCAATACATCTCTATCCAAAATTTCATCAGAAGTGGTTCAGCCGTTTTTAGAACGTGAGAACAATTACATTATTCAAATATTTTTTATATCATTTATTCATGTTATTTATAACGATATTTTCACTCCACAAATTTAGTGTAACAATTTTGAAGTGTACAACTTACTGAGATCCAAATGCGCAAACTTGTATGAATAAATTTCGTCCGTCCGGCTCAGTCGATTCCACTAGCATTCAAGATGTTCGGGTAATCCTCTTACAACGGTTTGTTGACGCTACGAGGTGAGTGAATCGCGAAATGTGGTTCAGAACTATTTGATATATTTTATAGTCCTTCGTTTTTTTTTGTATTTTATTATAAACTACTAACAAATGTTTATGATGAAATAGTCTATCTGGAGGTCACTATCCTTTACTTTTTAATATTAGGTGCTGAGAAGTCTTTTGCTGTGTCCTTATAAAAAAAAAGCGAAAAGGTTTTGTTCAGATAAAAGGTTTTGCAAATGTGTATAAACTACGGTACCTGCATGCGTCAGGCTGGCCGTAGGCTTGTTTACCTCCATAGATGTATAAAAAAAATGAGTGAAAATAAATCAGACAAACTAATAAGGCAAACTAGTCGGTATGGCGTGTGAAAGCGGAATGGAACATTTATCTTATTGTTTGTTTATTTTTTATCTATTTGATTGTATTTTGTTGATTGTATAGTATTGTGTAGTGCGTGGTGGCCTGTTGGTAAACGGACTAGACGCGACTGCCACCATGTTCACGGTGGTCGCGGGTTCGAATCCCAGGGCACACCTCTGACTTTTCGGAGTCATGTGTGTATTGATAGTCAATCACCACGCACTAAAACGGTGAAGGAAAACATCGTGAGGAAACCTGCATACCATAGCGATTTATAAAAAAATTCTATGGTATGTAAGTCCGCCAACCCGCACTAGGCCAGCGTGGTGGACTATATGGCCTAACCACTCTCAATCGTACTCTCGATTGTAGAGGAGGCCCGTGCCCTGCAGTGGGACGTATATGGGCTGATACAGAATAGTATTGTGTAATTGGTATTTTGTTAAAATTTTGTTTATTAACATTGTTTTATTTTAGTCTTTAATTAGAAGTACTTATGGTATCTTATTGACCACTGAAAATCAGCGTTGCGCTGTGGCTCCTGCCTTGATGCAACATATAAGCTGAGTGGTCACCTACTTTGTCACAGCGATGCGACGTGCATTCTCGTTTAGTGTATTATTGTTTTTATTATTATGTATGTACATTGTATGTGTAAATTTTTGATAAGCGAGTATGTCCATTGTCTTGTGTGAAAAATAAAAATGCCTTTCTTTCTTTCTTTCTCTTTCTTTCTTTCAGACTAAGCTTCTTGCTATTAACTATAATTAGACATAAAACGGTCGGCATAAAATGTAAATAATCACAACGAATTACTTCCTCTTAATTTAATGATGTAAATATTTTTTACAAATGCCAATCTGCTTATCGAGAAATTTTTGTATTCATTTCATGGCTAAATTTTTTTTTGCATAATTTAGTTTGGTTTCAACGTGTTTATAGTTTAGAATTTGATAATAAATTTTTTATTGCCATCTGGTAGTAAATGCTGAGCGATACCCAAGGTAATTTCGTGGCGTCAAGAAACTTTGACACTTCCTTTAACTTTATTCAAAGTAAACAATTTAGCATGGCCCTGGGAGAGGGTGCAGAAAGGATATGTCGGGGTCACCGGCCTTCCAGCTCGGTGCTTGGATGTTAATGCCGAGCTGGGTCCCTAACGCCTACGCTGGCATACCGACAAAAACCCCTCGATGGCCCTCTCCGCGCATATTAGGACGACTGCGGTCTCTGCTAGCGTGACTCGCTCGGTAATTTTCCGCAAGCAAGTGACTCCCACGCTTAACTCATGTTATGTGCGCTGTTAGTCTCTTAAAATAGTAATAAAAAAATAAGGAAAACAAAAAGGATTATGAAATATTTACTTAGTTTTCCAACTTAGAGTACACATAACACATATTAAATAAATTACGTCACTTTAAAAATTAACTCATTTTTAATTTCATGGCGACACATCTTGCATAAATTGTGGGATATATATTCAAATAACTTAATTAAAAGAAATAGAACAAGACCGTTGCTCCACGTCATACAGCTTACTGAAAGACAGTGATACTCCAAAGATACGCCTAATTTTACAAACATGCCGTTCGCCTAATGGTAAGCGATGCGACCGCTCATGAACAGTAGCAAAACCAAACAACACCTTGAATTAAAGTAATGCTTGGCTTCCACTGCGCTCGCCATCCTGAGACATAAGATGTTTAGTCTCAATATGACCAGTAGTTACTCTGGCTACAATGTCCTTCAATCCGAAACAAAACAGTGCATTTAAACTGCTGTATGACGGGAGAAATAGACATTGCGGTGGTACCCACCCAGGCAGCCTCTCACATATGAAAGACCTACCACCAGTTTTTCTATTCATTATCAGCCCGGAGTTAGGAATTGGAGCCCGATACGGTTATAGGCTCACCCCCTATCACATCATGGAACGGAATGTATATGGTGAAATGTAGGTGTCCTGCCTCTCCCTCCTACCTCTGCCTACTCCTGGGAAAAAGGCGTGAGTTTATGTATGTATTTAAAAGATATGTTAAAACCGGACCCTTCGGAATTTGAAATGAATTAAACATCAATAAAATATTACTTCCTTGTGAACCAAACTTGATATCTCATATAGACTTGCACGTGTCCGATATTCGTTTAAATATTTAACCAAATGAAAACATAATTTTAAAACTTAATCTCAAGCAACGGTAGGTGACGACACCAAAAATATTATATTTTGAATGCGAATATATTATGCAAATCAAATAGCTCGTTATACTTTATATCGATAAATTATTGAATATTAAGATAATATTCTTAAGTGGATATACGCATAACGCCTTCAAGCTTTTACAGTGGAAAGGATTCGGCATCCACATCAACGGAGAGTATATACTCTCCGTGAAGTGTTTCGGCAAATCTTCGACAAAGTGAGTGATATCATTCATTTTGTCGAAGATTTGCCGAAGATATTGTAGTCTTGGCAGAATCACTGGAAGAAGAAGAAGAAGAAGACTATGCTCGAAGACCTCAATCGAGTCTCCTAGCAGATGGGTCTTAAAATGAACATGGGCAAAACGAAGATCATGTCGAATGTCCATTTTGTGCGCACCCCCATCAAAGTTGGGGGCTCGACTCTTGAAGTTGTAGACGAATATGTCTATTTAGGACAAGTGGTCCGCTTAGGCAGATCGTGGGCAGATCCAACTTCGAAAGAGAGTTCAATCGTCGAGTCCAACGCGGTTGGGCAGCGTGCGGGAAACTACGTCTTCTCGTCGAAAATACCTCAGTGCATTAAATTGAAAATCTTCGATAGTTGTGTGTTGCCAGTGATGACACGACACCGAGACATGGCCTCTCACTATTGGCCGTATTAGGAAGCTCAAATTCACTCAACGAGCTATATTTAAGTTTATATAGAAATAAGTAAATAAAATATTGAGGCTTATCATCATATATCTCAGGATGGGGAGCGCAGGCGAATTCCAAGCATTGCTTTGTATTCATGATGTTTTTGGTTTTATTATTATCCATGAGCGGTCGTATGCAAGCTCGTCTCGCCATTAATTGCAATAAAAATAATGTGGACAGCATTACGTATACCATCAGTTGCAGTGCATTGAGTTTAGGGAGAATAAAAAAAAATCACCTGAAGCGTTTATGCATGTAAATCTAGCCACGGAAAAGCAAATTCCAAACGTTAGCATTATTACCGTGTGAAAACATCTGCGAAATACACCCCACGCAGGTTGTAAGTAGAAAAGATTCGGCCACATCACGCCGACATTTCAAATCGATTAGCCAGAAAAAAAGTGTAATAACAAACCCGGAGAAAGATTGATGCGGTTTAAGGTTGCCTGGAGAACGAATTAAGGGCAAGAAACAAGAAACATATTACAGTTATTTCTGGTCATGATATTGATATATTTCTAGCTTGCGCCGTAAAAACTACATAGCATAGTGCAGTTGGACCGGCATTGGATTTGAAATTAGGTGCAGAAGGTTTGATCCCCGGACCGTTATTTTTTTGTGGCATACTGCATACATAAAAAGGTATTTCTTGTAGGTGGTATGAGTAATATTCAAGGTATTTTTACAGCTAGGGCAGGTCTCTCATATGTGAGAGGCCATCTAGGTAGGTACCACCGCAATGTCTATTTCTCCCGTGAAACAACACTGCGTAAATGCATTGTTGTGTTTCGGATTCAAGGAAGTTGTAGCCAGAGTAACTACTGGATTTATTAAAACCTTGACACCTTATGACAGCCTCCGTGGCGCAGTTGGTTAGACGCCGCCTGTGAAACGAGAGGCCGCGGGTTCGATTCCCGCACCGAGACAAATGTTTGTGCGGCCCACAATTATTTCTTCCGGGTCTGGGTGTTTGTGAGACCGAAAAGTCTCTCGTAGTTCCTGATACCCACGACACAAGACTCGATCTTAGTGTGGGGTCAGGACTATGTATGTGACTGTTGGGTGTTATTTATTTATTTATGTCTCAGTATGGCGAGCGCAGTGGAATGCCAAGCATTGCTGCTATCCATGAGCGTTCGTATCGCTTACCATAAGGCGAATGGCAAGCTGGTCTCGCCATTCATAGGATTTTAATAAAACAAGGTCTGGGTGTTTGTTGAGTTGAAAACATCTCAAAACTGATAGTCTATGTAAGCTTATCTTAGGCAAAATAAATTAATACACACATTTTTTTTTTGTATCACCCCATAAACGTCCCTTCTGCAGGGCACAGGCCTACTCTACAATTGAAAGTACGATTGAGAGTGGTTACACCCAATAGGGTACCAGAAACTACGAGAGACTTTTCGGTATCACAAGCAACCAGAACCTGAAAGAAATACCTATGGTTCACTCAAATATTAGGTTCGGTGTGGGGATCGAGCCCGCGGCCTCTCGTTTCACTACCAGCGTCTAATCAACTAAGCCGCAGAGGCTGTCAAATAATGAACAAGTTTATAGAATAAACTCTAAATGTGGTTTCTTATCTGTGATAATTTTTTTATGTTATAGCAAGAATGTAACCAGAAATATTTAAGCAAATTCTGTTGCCTACCAAAGAAAATATAAATTTAGCACTTTGGTAGCATTTTGGGTGCTTTATTATCTAGGCCGTAAATTTATTTACATTCAAATGATTATAAAATTTCAAAATATTCATTTGCAAAATTATATGGAGAGCCTATTAAGACTGTCGCTATAAATTGTGGCCTGTTTGTTTTAAATGCCCCAGCGGTTTTAAACTGAAGGTCTGCAATTTTTTCAAATATTTTTTGTAGTATTGAATGTATTTGATACATATCTAGTGAAATTATATACATTTACACCTAATAAAACTTATCGCAACGTAAACAAAAAAAAAAAATATCGATGAATTATTTTAAATATAGGATTACAGCGATTAAAATATATGTTTACATATTTTGCAGTAATTCATAAAGAATAGAATTTTTTATCCATTTTTTTGCACACAGATTATATCAATGGACGAACTATTTTAAATGACTGTATTTCTCTGTATAAAATTTTATATAAAAGGAGTAATATTTAAATTAGCGACGCTACTAAATATTTATACATATTGTGCAGGCACGTGTAAAAGCCAGGTTTAATATAATTATCTTTAGGATGTAGTTTTTTTCTAATCAAGACCACATTTTTGTGTATAGCTATTACATTATACAGCAGTTTTATGTATTGGCCATAATAATACTTTTATTTATGATAAATAAATAAAAATTAGGAATTAATTTTAAGAATAGATATTTTCATTGTTTGTAGCATGGAATGTATAAAGCAGAAAACTGGGCTTTGTGGCGTACATTGGGAGAGGCCATGTGCAGCAGTGGACTGCATCAGCTGATGATAAATAGTAGAGAATACTTTGTCCATAGACGTTTACTTACACAACACAGATTAAAAGGATTTGGATACCATCTAAGACAGATCGTCTTCGTGCACGCAGTGTACAACTACAGGAGTGATTTTGTTTGAAAAACACCCGATTTGATAGGCATCTATGATCCAATCGTTGGGAATGTTTATGGGCGGCAGTGATCGCTTACCATTAGGGGACTTGTTTGCTCGTCTGCCGAAACTATTGTATAAAAAACACTGCAGCCAAAAACATTGCCCTAGAATAATAAATAAATAACATCCAACAGTCACATACATATTCCTGACCCCACACTAAGATCGAGTCTTGTGTCGTGGGTATCAGGAACTACGAGAGACTTTTCGGTCTCACAAACACCCAGACCCGGAAGAAGTATTTGTGGGCCACACAAACATTTCTCTCGGTGCGGGGATCGAACCCGTGGCCTCTCGTTTCACAGGCGGCGTCTAACCGTCAGGGCCACGGAGGCTGTCTTGCCCTAGAATAACTGGGCATTACTATCTCGCGATGACGAGCACAGTACAGAGCCACGTAGTGCTCAGTTTAGTAGTAATACATTATCAGGGGCGTTACACCTATTTACTGGTAAGCGTAATGGTTACAATCAAACCAGTTTCGTGCTCATCTTGTTCTTGACAATAATCATCTATATTTGTATCAGCCCATATACGTCCCACTGTAGGGCACGAGCCTCCTCTACAATCGAGAGTACGACTGAGAAGAGTTAGGTTATGTAGTGGCCCACGCTAGACTACTGCAGGAAGGTTGACTTCACATACCATAGATTGTTTTACAGGTTGTTATGGTATGCAGGTTTCCTCACGATGTTTTCCGTTATAATGCATGGCGATTAACTACTCGTATTAATACACACATGAGTTCTGGGATCTGGGATTTGGGCCCGCACCGTGAAAATGTTGGAATCCGCATTGGTTCCGTCACCAACAGGCCTCCACTAACTGTGATTTGTGACTACTAACCAAAGACTTTGTGTATACTGCTATGACAATGTGATTGCAGTGCTCGTGAAGCAGAGGAGTCCTATGATGGATCCTTAACCTCTGCGAACGGTGTACGGCATATTGAAATACCGTACCACCGGCAAACATTTTTAATAATTCTAAATTCTACGCCTTAACTCCGTCCGACACAGAGGGCCGATAATGGCGGCCCTTCAGCGACTCGTGTAACGCGCTAACTGTGAAAAAGCGCCCAATGTAGCCGCACGTTAGCCGTCTATTTTTATATTACCTAAAATTGTTTGAATACATTTGTAAAGGTCGCTGAGTAATATGACATAATGTCAAATATGCCTGTTTTAAATCATTTTATACTTTAAGCTGACGGCGGTAGAAAATAAGTATGTTTGTGAGATATGGTCACAAACACGATGGTGGAAAAATCTTTTTTGGGTTTCATTGTCTGAAGATATTTAATTTCAACTAGGGCCTAGTCCGATATAGTTATTTCGATCAGAAATGAGATAAATGATCTCAAATGATAGCAAATCATGATTACTGGAGAAATGTTTATTTGGACTGCACTGCACTAACCACCTTTTCATGCTAGACTAGCTAGTTGGTTGAAGTCAACATTTTTTTCAATAAAGCAATCATCTACTTATATAAAATTAATATAGATTATAATAGAACAAAAATACCATTTTGAAACGGAACAATTTACACAAGTACATTGGTATATTCTTATCAACAGATAAATTATGGACAAGATTTTTGCGCCTCGTGTTTCTGAACAAGAATACCCGAGAGTGGACTAGCGTGTGACTAGCTGCTAGTGGATATAGAAATATTTTTTTTTAATAATTTATTAAAATTAAATATATTTACGCAAATTAACGTATTAAATTAAACGAGAATACTATTTCTTCCTTATGAAGAATTCGATTGGCCATAATACTAAGCACGGTATGCAGCAGACACTTAGTGCGTAGAAAGCGGGTACATAGTCCTCGTAATGATCCTTTAGCATACCTGTAAGCACAAAAAGGTTATACATAAATATAAACACCCAACAGTCTTATACATAGATCACACACTCAGGTCGAGTATATTTATCTGTATAGAATTATTAGAGATTTAATTTTAAATAAATTAATAAATACACCCAACAGATTAAGGCTAGTGTCGTCGGTATCAGGAACTACCAGAGACTTTTTGGTCTCACAAACACCCAGACCCTACACAAATGCTTGTTGTTTACACTTATCTCGTGGGGTTTGAACTTGTGGCCTCTTCTTTCACAGCCGATATTTAACTCACTGCGCCCCAGAGGTTGACAACAAATTAGGATTTATTTCTCAAAATAGATGCTATTAGGTACACTTTTAGCTCAGGTTTAAGGGAATACGCCCGAGACAATGTTTCTAGTTATCAAGATTTATTACATTATTTATTATTTATTTTCGACACTTTATACTTTTGTAAAGGTGGACTCCACAGAACAGATGAATATGGTTAGAAGGGAAATACAAGCGTTTGACGCGTCGCAAGGCGGTGCATAAAAAGCATCACTGCCGCGGAATGGATGATTTGTCAAATCAGTCGTTGTCGAAATGCCTTGGAGTGTGGTGCTCCGGCAAAATAGAGTAAAAATGCAGATTCGCAGCTATTTTATCTTGCAGTTCCAATACTAAAGCGTCGAATATCAATAGAGGAAGAATTTTATACCACTATTAATCCCGATTTTATTGATTTTCACCTTTATTTCCAAAAATTGTGGTTTATAATTACGACATTTTGAAGAATTCGATAATATGATCGACGACATAACAAAAAATATACATTGCTGATTCGTGTACATACAATGTACGAGAATTCCAAGTTCCTACGCAATGCATACGACTCAGTTTTGTTACGTCAACTTCGAAGTTTGTCACATGTCACAAAGTGTTGTAGTCATGTACATAGTAACTATATCGATGTAGTTATAGATTTCTATTCTATTCTATATCAGCCCATATACGTCCCACTGCAGGGCACGGGCCTACTCTACAATCGTAAGTACGATTGAGAGTGGTTAGGCCATATAGTCCACCACGCTGGCCTAGTGCGGGTTGGCAGACTTACATACCATAGAAATTTATAATAGATTTCGTATACACGTAAATCAGTTTTCATAGGCATTAAACAAAGAAAATTAAATCAAACCCTATAGTAATTTTAAATTGTAGTTACTCGTAACGTTTGATAACTTTGACGACCTATCCTTATGTTCTAATGTCATAACTCCGCCAACTTGAAAACAACATATATTTGTGCCTGAATATACTTTATAATATTAATTCATTCGTTTGTAGGTTTCCGAGTGTGAGTCAATAAAGACAACAGGTAGAGAAAACTGGATTCCTACAAAATCCAGTACGATTTGTTCTTAGTATTCATTTTCGTGAAACAGAAGACGATAAAAAAATCTGTATCATAAGTTATATACAAACCAAAAATAATTACGGGCAACGCTTATGGAAAAACTGTATCATGGGGGTGAAATAATGAATTATTGTATGAAAAATCAAAACCACTGAAGCTATTGACGTAAAGAAATCATAATTTTATTGTAATAATTGCATATATGTGCTTTTCCAATAATAAAAATGTTAATATCTCACACATAGTTGAAAATCTTGGAAATCCTGTACATATAGATTTATAAAATAGTATACAAATTAAAATTAACTTTCAATATTAGATATTGTAGTCTCATTTATTTTCTGTCTATCAACATAATACTATTTAAATAACTGTATCAGGAAAAACCATTAAGCATATCGATAAAATAAATTCCGGTCTTATAATAAAACCATATTTTCACAATTTTATCGATACTTTAAATCGACTATTGCAAGCTTTCTGTATTAGATTTGTAGAGGTTTTGCGTTTCAAAAACGATGACACTGGTTTTCAAACAATTTGACGGCTATTGCCTTTCTAATGAAGTAATTACTCTAAGTTTCTAACCATATTCAACTGTTCTGTGGTGGACTCTATGTCTAAGACATTCTCACCAGTCGAACCTAGGGTGATGCAGAGATAAATAGAGGTTATATACAAATATAGCTTTTCTTTCACGTATCCTAAATATTTTAGCATAAAATATTTAGGATACGTGTGATAAAATATAAATGTATTTACACCATGTAGAAGCTCTTTAAATACTGTAGATTGTAAAATGAAATAGAAACTGACCTGTCAATGTTGGTTATTTATTTATTTTATTCATTTATTTATTGCACAAGGGGGACATAATTCCTGTGGCATTATCTACATAAACAGTAGCAAAATCAAATAACACCTTGAATTAAAAAAAGAATGCTTGGCATTCTACTACGCTCGCCATCATGAGACATAAGATGTTAAGTCTTAATATGTCAAGTAGTCATTCTGGCTACAATGTCCTTAAATCCGAAACACAACGGTGCATTTACGCTGCTGTTTGGCGGGAGAAATAGACATTGCGGTGGTGGTACATACCCAGATGACCTCTCACATATGATATAGACTTACCCCCAGTATAAACCAAATAAGAATATATACAAAAATAACACAAAGTTACACGAAAAATAACAGCAGAAAGAACAACCTAACGGGTTTTTAATCATCATCAATCATTCCGTAGCCAGCGGCGGTAAAAAATGTTTCATACATTCACACGTTTGTATGTGTTACGAGTCCATTACACCCATTTATAAAAAACGCGTACTCATAAATGAACATTCATTTTGTATGAATGTTTTAAAATAAATTCAAAGCATCGGCTGACACAAAAAGTATTTTTTATATGCCGCAAGATAGCGCTGAGCATACTTCACAATAAAATAATAATTCATAGGTTCCTGGTGAATCAAAAATTTAATAATTGTTACTAATAAAATCAATAAAGGCGCACTAATAAATAATAGGCCTTTATATTCATTACAGGCACACTTCAGCGTTTAAATTTATGTTTGTTCGTACTTAATTATTTAAAAATTTAATGATTCTAGGATCATATTTCCATTCAAATATATTTTTCAATTGTGTCTACTAAAATCGGCTACGGCCATCTTATCAAAGGAATACAGCTGCGCGCTAATTACCTTCTTTTTTTTTCATAAAAATATATTTCTGAATTTTCAGCTTAAGATAATGTCACATACCGTTTCTGTCCTCGGTTCTCATGTAAAATTTCAAGTCTATAGACTATATGGCCAAACCACTCTCAATCGTACTCACGATTGTGGAGGAGGACCGTGTCCTGCAGTGGGACGTATTTCAATAGTCTGATACAGTAAGAAATGTTTACCGCTCTTTTAGGTAGGTCAGTTGTACCTTACGATAACTGCAGTAAATAAGTGGTTAAAATCGTTTGCGATATGATTTATTAGGTTCATAAAAGCAGAGGCCAGGGTCGCCATCAGGCGGGAACTAATAATTGATGGTCTAGTCCGAGATTGATGCTATAAAAACGTTTGCAATTTGTCACAGAGATCTATATCGCAACGGCAATTCATCACATTGTACAGCAGATGCGGTATTTTCTTTTCCCTCCTATACAAGTAGGCTAAATCGATAAATAAATATTTCGTTCATAATATTTGGTGCTATTCCTATCATCAGTTATTTTAAAGTTGATCAAGCTAGTGCTTTTTTGGTCGAGGCTCCACTATATTTAATGTATACAAATACTGTCAAGCATTTATTAATAAATAAAATAAAAGATACTACAAATTTACAAAAAAGGATAATTGGCGGTCTAATCATTCTAGGCGATTTCTTAATAACAATCGTTGGATACGTTTATGAAAAAGAATAAAAAAAATGGCAGTCTGGAGTAAAAAGGATATTCAATGTGTATGCTGTCGTCATGACATCGGCCTCCGTGGCTCAGTTTGACGCCGGTAGTGAAACGAGAGGCCCCGGATTCGATTCCCAAGTCGAAACAAAAAAATTTGTGATCCAACGGTCTTTGTTTTGGGTCTGTGTGTTTATGAGACCGAAAAGTCTCGTCGTTTCTAATACCCACGACACAAGACTCGACCTTAGTATGGGAGCGTGGGTGGTCAATTTTATTTATCATTTCTTCCCCTCTAACATTACAGCTAACTCATATGACTCTTCTCGTTTCCTGATTATAATATTTTAAAATGAATCCTATTCGTAGCTCACTTCCTTACGTATAAACAGTTTTACAAGAAGGTATTTTTTTTATTGCTTTGAATGGCGAGATGAGCAAGCTGTTCGCCTGATGTTAGCGACACGACCGCTCATAAACAGTACCAAAATTCCATTGTGCTCGCCATCCTGAGACATAAGATGTTAAGTCTCAATATGTCCAGCAGGTACTCTGGCTACAATGTCCTTCAATCCGAAACACAACAGTGCATTTACACTGCTGTTTGACGGAAGAAATAGACATTGCGGTGGTACCTACCCAGATGGCTTCTCACATATGAGAGACCTTCCACCAGTAAAATAAAGTAATAATACAACTGCCATAGCATTTCTAAGCTATAAATGTATGATCAAAGTATACCAACCAATAAATGGAGAGAATGTGACATTGACAATTCCAGTAGCTAGCAGGAACAGCGCGTATGCTCCAGGGAAATCCTCATGGGTCACGTAGTTGGAGACCACCAGTGGACTGGATATATGCAGCCACGCTCGCAGTACGCCCAGAGAGGCATTCGCCGTGCAAACCCACACGAATTCACGTATTTGAAGTAGGACTAGAATGAAAATAGTGAAGATTATCGAGAGCAAAATATATTTTAGAGAAGAAAATTTAACCGACTGTGAACAAAAGAGAAACGAGAACTTGTTAACGGTAGAAATATTTGTGTGGTTCACAGGTATTAATATACCCACAACACAAGGCTCGATCTTAGTGTGGGGTCGGGACTATATATTATGTAACTGTTGGGTGTATTTATTTTATTATGTATAAAAAAGAGGTAGATAGCATTACATTACACTGTGAAGTAGAGAAACATGTTGCTGAATCAAATCAAAACATCAACTTTATTTTAGAATGGGATAAAGCAAAATTGCGTTTTGATATCTGCATAATGCATTCTTAATATTTGTAAAGCCTCAAAGTTTTATTGAGTCCATATGAATCTATCGGTGTAGACTTATGAATATGAAATAACCAGTAATAAAAATGTCCCCCTAACGCATTTTGATGACGCCATAAAATATTGAACTGCAGATTCACACGATACACGTAACGGATGCAAATAAACGCATCCGGATTATACAATCATAAACACTTATGTGTCTATGAGGATGTCTTCTTTAATAGCTTACATACCGGGACAGTGATTGAATGACCCTATTTTTTCTACAGAGGCAACCAACAAACAAGACGGTTTACCAACAACAAAAAAATGATTTAGCCATTGACATAAGTATACATGGTATCTCAAGACTGCTACCGAAAACGAAGCCGGGTGGTAGTTTTAGTGACTTCACACACATTGCAGCAGAAAATGTTGAAAAAAAAGCGACGATTTTTTTTTTGTTACTTTTTTTCCTATGGTCGTATTTGGATAGTATATTCATTTTTTTCCTAAAATAATGGTATATACCCTTTTATTTATAAGGACTCTAAGCTATAAAAGAGTTTAAATTATTATTTTAGCAAAAACTATGGATTTACCACCCAAATATTACGATATTAAAAAAAACATTAAAAAAAATTGTCGCGTTTTCTTGCGAAAATTTTAGTTGCATTGTGTTTGCACTCACTAAAACTACCACCCGGCTTCGTTTTCGGTAGCAGTCTTGATATACCCAGTAAAGACAAGACGAAGTACGTGTAAAGTGTTCCAACGTAAGTGGTGTGAAGCACCATTGCATTACTAAAATTACAATACAATACAGTAGAGCAATACTAAAATTAGTCGTTGACCGTAACGCTTTTGAAAATGCTTGTATTACGTCAGATAGTTTAGTAAAAAAAAGATTTCATCATAACAAACGCCCAAATACTGGAACGCAACTTAAATATAAATGGCGCTTAACTACGTTAATCCCCATTAAGTGTACTGGATAAGTGGGCCGTGCGCTGTTAAGAGCAACTTATTATTTGAATGGCGTTCCAGTATTCGGGCGAAAGTCTATTACATTAAGTTAACTTAATTTTTACTTTAGCACGATTTTCAGCGCCAACTTTTCGATGCTCTAAATAGAGAAAAGGGCGTATCATAAGTTTTTAAATTTATGGAAGTTGCTTTTAATTTTTTTAAATATTGTTTGTGGGATCTACATTACTAATTGAAATTAGTCCAGTTATTTTCAATTAGATTTTTTTAATTTCGTTCTCTATTCAACATTTCCTTTGTTTAATTTTTATTCTATTGAATAGCGCTTCTAATTGTTTTATTCTACAATTGTTTAGTAAATGCTATAAACACCAATATAAAGTTTTCGTTTCTTTGTAACTTAAAATAACATTCGAGACTCTTAATAAATCTAATTTCAATCAAATTAGAAGCCATAAATCTTAAAAAACCAGACCATTTCATTCTCATTTTTCTCACAATCAAGTTCAATTTTAGCAGGCGTAAACAAGTGACGGCCAGTTAAGTCAATGAATACTTACATATTCTGATAATGAGTGTCAACAGCGTCGTGACAAAGAAAAGGGCCCTTGTGTCGATTATAATAAAGCTGCTTAGTGTGGTTAGAAGGCATCGTCCTGCCACGTCAGCGCCTGCCACTATAGCTATACAAGTCGCCACCTGTGCCTGTGACAAAGACTATCAGTCAGTGACCTTATTATTGAGACCTACTTTATTTTTTACCAAGAACACCGACCACTTTACTTATTTGTATAATTCATGTGTTCATAATAAAAACACTATAGTTGTTATCATTATTGTCAAAGTAGACCTCGTGGTTTGTGCAGTGGCCAGTGAGAAACAAAACGTTGAGGATAGGCAAAACATGTTGATAATACCATTGCCATAATTATACTTTGTATTGTACTGTACTGTATCAGCCCATATACGTCCCACTGCCTTGCAAATTATGTAGAAATTCCTAGATCCTGGATCTCTTCCAACAGATTAATGGAGCAGTACTGTCACCTAGATGTTGTACTGTACTCTATCAGCCCATCTACGTTCCACTGCAGGGCACAGGCCTCCTCTACAACCGTAAGATTGAGAGTATTTAGGCCATATAGTCTACTACGCAGTCCTGATGCGGTTTGGCGGACTCTCCATACCAAAGAAATTCTTATAAATCGTTTTGGTATGCCAGGTTGCCCTACGATGTTTTCCTTCACCATTTTATCATACTTTGTGCAGTGATTATCATCATCATCATCATCATCATCATATCAGCCACAGGTAGTCCACTGCTGAACATAGGCCTCCCCCAAGGATCTCCACAATGACCTGTTGGAAGCAGCCTGCATCCAGCGACTTCCTGCAACCTTAGCCAGATCGTCCGTCCACCTTGTAGATGGGCGTCCGACATTTCGCTTGCCTGTACGTGGCCTCCTTTCAAGAACCTTTCAGCTCCAATGGCCATCGGTTGTACGAGCTATGTGCCCGGCCCACTGCCACTTCAACTTGCCAATCCTATGGGCTATGTCGGTAACCATCGTTCTCCTATGGATCTCCTCATTTCTGATTCGATCTTGTAAGGAAATACCGATCATAGCCCTCTCCATGGCTCGTTGAATGACTTTGAGCCTTTTACGCCCGAATACTGGAACGCCATTCAAATAATAAGTTGGTCTTAACAGCGCACGGCCCACTTAGCCAGTACATTTAAGCGGGATTAACGTAGTTAAGCGCAACTTATATTTAAGTTGCGTTTCAGTATTCGGGCGTTAAAGTGATTATATTGTTGAGTAAAATTGACGGATTGACGGCCTCGGTGGATCAGTTTCACTACAGTATGATGGAATGATAAAAGCTGTGGTCTCGGGTACGAGTTTCGGGCCAGGCAAAGTGTTATGGTGTGTTCCTATTCAATAACAGCCTGAATTCAAAAATATATTTTAAATGGATATCCTGGTTTCACCATTGCATACCCCTTGTCGGAATTTATGTATATGTGTAAAATTGATTATATATTCATTTTGGATTTTTTTGTGTGTCATGAAAGTCAAATGTAGAACGTGATAATTAAATATCATTGTTAGATACCTAGCAACCGGTGTGGTGGTTTCAAATAGACTTAAAAATATCATGTTGATATTTAAACAATTCACGCCTTAAATTATGAATTTTGATCTTAAACAATTTCATCGATTATAATATCAGACACTGATATCGATCAAGATAAAAATCTACAAGTTATAAATGAATGAGATTATGTTACTGACCTTATCGTATTTATATTGGAACAGCAACATCGGTTGTAGAATAAAAAACGTTAAATCTGAGAAATTCACGAAGCTCTGCCCGATACAAATGTTGCAGTATACCGGATCTTTGAACATTTTTAAATTCAATATCTCCAACAATCCTCGTCTAGAACATAAACAACGTTTTTAAATACACTTTATATTTAAATATACAATATTTAGGAAATATCTTATCATATATTTTCATTAAATGTATTAATTTGCATGGGTGTGATAAGGATGTCGGTTTGATCAATTTTTGTGTTTCCATAAAGTTTAAAATGTCACACCTACCTTATTCTTTTGAATATTCTTTTATTGTTGCTTTCGACATCGACAGTCTTTTCTTTCTCTTGAAGTAAATCAACATTTTCATAATCTTTTCCAAGTTTTACATCATCTGTAAAAATGGGATAATTTTTATTTTTTACGTCGTCATTATATTACAATCAAAAGTTAATTTGCTAAATAAAAGAATACTTGCTGTTTTTATGCTTTTTGCCACACTTTTTGTTCTATTCTTCATTGCGATCATTCCGGGAATAGTGTGTAAGGATATTCCAAAAATTATCAATAGAGTTCCTCGCAACCCGTATAGAAACATTGTTTTTCTTATCAACATTGGATACCATATTAGAACTATTCCTTGTATTGATTTGCAAAGGCTCATCACAGCGGTTCTTTTCTCAACGAAATAGTGATTTAAAGTTGAATAAGACACTGGTACCATTATTCCAAAACCGATTCCTTGAAGGACTCCGAATGTCAATGGCAGTTGATTAGTATTCGATATTAGTATAGTTAAAAGAGATCCAATTGTAAATAACACTGCCCCAATCAGACCAGCCATTCTTAAAGAAATTCTCTTGGACATTATGTTGAGAGCTATTCCTGAAACAAAACACAAAACTTATTCCAGCGCCCTCTTGACATTATATAATTATTTAAATTGCAATTAGTGACACTGATCTTATTTTCGTAGTGCCATAAATTCTACAAAAGTATGTTATGGTTTAAAAAAGTAAAGTTTGCATAGGAATTGACAATATTTTAGTCCAAGATTCAATGGTGCGAAGTTCAGCTCAGGTCGTTTAGAAGGACATAAATTAATATAGATGAGGACGGTGTGGTCTGATAGTTATTTGCGTCACATACATATAATATGTGGGTAACCGCAATGCAACAGACATAAATATTTCATAATAAAATACAATTATAGAAGAAATATGACAATAGACTGGAAGCGTCATGTATTGGCTTAAGACGTTAACCTATTTGACGCCCTATTACAATATATATATAATATTACGTATATGGTAAGAGCAGTGTTTTGGGCCGTATTTAATTTCTACTATTTTTTTTTGCGATTTTTACGGCTGATTAATTACAATAGACACCGAATCAATTTCATTTTAACCATCCATTGGACTTCCAAATTCTCTAACTAAAATCCATGGCTTTAAATGATCAATAGAACATGATCTAAACATAAAGTCGAATTATTTTGACAGCCGAGCCTTCTATTGTTATTCATAATAAATAAACCAGTTTACTGCAATATACAAATTAACATAAGAATACGATTACAAATTAAAATCAAATTTTAGAAATAAAATAAACATAAACACACCTCCAACAGCCAACATAATAGCAAACACCCCGTGTGCTGTCGTCAACGACTTAGCCGATGAACCAGTTTCAGTCATAAAATCAACGTATATCAATCCAAATGAGTTGACATGTCCGATACCCGATATCTGCAAAGATAAATATAAAAGAAACACATTAATTAATGTCATTATATTTATCATAAATTCACGCAATTGGAAAGTAGATTACATTATCGACCTCCAATATGTCAATTAGCTTATTCAGGGCATTAGAAAGATGAATACAAATTTTATTTTAGTGATACAAAACAACATTAACCTTGTTTTAAATGTGGAAAAACACCAAAGACCTTAGAAACTACGCAGTTTTAGATACCCAAAATGGCTTTGAACATGATTTCCGAAGATATAGTTGCTATTTGCAACTTTGTGAATTTAAGGTGACCATCGTGCTTATATTTTTCATCGCACGAAATCCACCGCTGAATATACAGGGTATATCAAGACTGCTACCGAAAACGAAGCCGGGTGGTAGTTTAAGCGACTTCAAACACAATGCAACAGAAAAAGTTGCAAAAAAAAAGCGACAATTTTTTTTTTGTAATTTTTTCCTATTGCCATATTTTGGTGGTAAATACATTTTTTCCTAAAATAATAGTGTATAGTGTATACCCTTTAATTTATAAATACTCTAAGATATAAGAGAGTTTAAATTATTATTTTAGCAAAATCTATGGATTTACCACCCAAAAATGACGATATTTAAAAAATCATAAAAAATAATTGTCGCGTTTCTAAGCGAAATTTTTAATTGCATTGTGTTTGTAGCCACTAAAACTACCACCCGGCTTCGTTTTCGGTAGCAGTCTTGAGATACCCGGTATAGTCTATATCGTCTTCACAAGGATTTTCAATGAGAGACCGGTATCCAGCGACGACCTGCATCTTTTATTACGTCATTCTTGATAGATAATGAGTGTAGGTTGTAGACGTAATATCTTAAGACGATGGTTCCAAAAGTTACAAAATATTGTTGAATACATTCTACATTTTCGTTCAATCAAGGATTCACAGAATTTGTACACTGTACATTTCCAAAAGTAACCAAACATGTTGTTTTCGACCTGCAGTAAATATTTGTTAGTAAATAACTGCTCATTCGGAGTTGTTGGTTTTGGATAGCTCTACCTAGTCACGAAACTAATTTCCGTCGAATATCACTTGACTCGCCTTTGGAAAATGAGAAAAAGCATTTGATGCTGATATTGATTTGTCAGGTAACTTGATTGATCTGACATTACCAAAAGACTTTGAGCTGAAATGTATCGCGGTAGCCTCTTGACGTCATAATTGTAATATCAATCTTTAGTTTTAAGGCATTTGTTCTATTCCAGTATTATTTACAAATATTCGAGAATTGAGCACCGATTATAAAAACATACTTACCGATTTGTAGATTAATTGCCTACTAATAAAGAAACCACATCCCAAATTAATTTTATCTGTACAGAAGCTACTAAATAAATTGGTAATTAAAATTTGTCTATACAATCTTAAGTTGTTTGTTGATTAATTCGTCGTAGCACATTTACATCTGGGTTAACGTCAAGGGTAAATATAAGTTCACCATGAAGTTTCAATAGATTAGCATAAATACACTAAAGTAAACAATATCATCAAAACATATTCATATTAGGAGAATTTAACACCTGGACTACAAATCTTATAATCAAGAAATTATAGTAATATAATGTTCTTCATTTACACACGACCTGGTAGACAACAAATCTCTACAAAGTTATAAAGTTGAAGAGTTTGTTTGTTTGTTACCTCTAATCTCAGGAACAACATCTTCGAATTGTTTTTTTTTGTTGGATAGATCATTTATCGATGAATACTATAGGCTATAAATCATCACGCTGTGACTTAAAGGAGGAAAGCAGTAGTGAAAAAGCTAGCAAATAGTCGGAATTGAACCCTAGCGGAGTCGTTCCGGACTGCTAGTACAAGATATAGGAACAAAGCCACTAGTATGAAAATTGTAGACAACTTTACATACAATGAATAAATAAAATGTGAGTAAAGAACACTTTCATTACATTCGAGCTTTAGTTTTGATCCCCCTATTACATCAAACGCAATAGAGATACATGCGTGGGTATGTATTTGCCCTAATCTCTCTACTAAATTATCCAATTCCAAGCAAATTATGTAGCAATTTCGAGATCCTCTGTTGAGGTCTTCTGTTAGGCTAATGGAGCAGTATTATCACCTAGAACTAAATGTTACATGAATTAAGGTGTCTAACCAACTTCTTACTGCATTTGTGTTTTGTAATCTCAATTTTGATCTCCCTATTTTGACATCGAACAAAAAAGCAATTGACACATGTGAAAAATAACATGTTGTGATACCCTTTCCAGTTTCTTTTATAATCTTACTAGAAATATTACAAAGATGAAAGTTGTTTCTTAGTTCTTCACGTTCGAATGGCTGGACTAATGTTGATGAAATGTAGTGTAGAGGTAGCTGATACCCTGGATTAACGCAATATTACTTTTTATTACAAAAATCTTGTGTTCTCGTGGGATGAGCAAGGAATACGAATATGTATATATGTTCCTCTTTCAAACTCAAAGACACGGTTATTATTAGAATATAAGGCGAAGGAAATGAGATATAAAAAGGACAGGATTGCATATCTTGAGTCATGGAGCGGAATGAGATGGAAGAGGGCAGGATGTAACGGGATGATACGGGAAAAGCAGTCTAAAGGAAAGCCGCAGCAGTCAAGTTGTATAATAAAACAGTTAATAACTTAATAGGTACTCCAAATAATAATATGCATGTGTCTGATGTGGACTACACTCAAAATGTGTTTACACCCGGGTTAAGCCGGGTCGGACCGATAGTATTTAATATGTACAGGAATATCTCCAATATATTTATATAAGTAGGTCGCTGGCCGACAATACAGAGAAGCGTCGTCAACATCGACTTATTTATATCCCCACACGTGTATCGCTTTGTGTTCATGTTTTGATACAAACCGTTTCTATTAACCTTAACACTGTTTTTATTAATTTCATTGTTTTAAATTCTTGATAACATTATTGGTGATGTATAATATTCTGTGCTATAAAACCTTAAATTTTTGCGAAAAACACGTCATAAATTAAATGATCCTTATGTAAATAATTTGTCAACTAAAAATAGATTTTGTAATTCCGGCAAATACGTGATAATATAAGTTATCTTTTTCTTTTTTTACAATGTGTCACAATACTTTAATAAAATGTATATATGATAAATCAGCTGATTTCCAATGTCAACATTGTGTCAACTGTCATTGAATGGTAAATATAAACAAATACAGTTTAAATGAACCAAAACAATTTCGAAACCATTCTTTCTAAATTCATGATAAACGCTATGTGTCTCAACACAGGTAAAAACATTATAACTATTGTAAATATATAAATATTTATCAAAACATAACCTCAAAATAAAAACAAAGGAACTTTACGAAATTCAAATCGTCGGTTTGAATTTAATGTAAATTTAGTACTCACGAATGTAATAATCGTTCCAAAACACACAACTAGACCCCAAATATCGTATTTTGATCCACTTTCTTTCGATTTAGTTTCTTGATCCATTTTACAGAAGGGACTAACACTCGCCGATGCTATATCTGTACTGACGAGTTGGATGCCACGATAAACAAATGTAGGTAATTGTATAAGTACTATGTACATATTGCACGTTAGATAAAATCCTTTGTTGTATAAAATTTGCAAAGTCTGCGTTTGTATATCACTTTATTATATTATTTACGATATTTGCAGTTGCGTAATGGAATACCTGAGAAATTATAATTGTGTGTCCCGAGCTCATTTTGTGTGTTCAAAAATGATATTACGAATTTCTATTGGTGTTACGCTATTTTTAATACGTTCGTTTTTTTCCATAATATTATTACTATTTCAAGACTAATGTTTGTGTGATAACACATGTTTGTTTCGTCTCTGGATATTATGAAACCGAAAGCTGTGCGTGGGTTTTTATTATTCGCAACAGATTTTAGTTTCACTTTCATTTTCATGCGAATCAGATTATTAGGCCCTTAAATAACTTAGCAAGTTATTTTATACATTACCTAATTAATTGTTAGTTAATTAGTGATATTTACTTATATCCTCGATGTCTGGCCACAAGTTATCGATTGGATTAACTAATATAAAAAATAGACGATTGCAGCAAACGCTATATTGATACTGATAGATTATCAGTATTATCTCATAATTATCAATAATATCAATTCAATTGCTATTAGTTTAAACAATGACCAAAACTGTCCTGTGTTAATACAAGGCCTATAGAAGTTGACAATGATAATAAAATGACTTGGATAATCTTAAGACTGATACAGTGGAGCGACGCTATTAAAAACATTTTATTGATGAAATAAAATAAATTTTGAGATAAGATTGTTGGTTATTATCATAATGTCTGAAGTATAATATAGTTATTTTTACAGGACACATTATCCGAGTGAAACTCCAAAATATAGCTAGCGCATTAAAATTAATATTACATGTAAATAGATCAAAAACAAATTGTTTGGGTTTGGATTTTCTCGTCTTATCTCGTACATAAATATCGAGTTACCTTCCGCTTTCTTATATACATTGCTGTAAAGGTCAATTTACAATAACGTTAGTTATTTTGCAGGCCGGCATAATTGTCTCCATTGGCATGGGACTGCCGTCCGATGCCAATGGATACTCTGCCTGGGCGGCATTGACACTTTCCATCAGGTGCAATGCCGCCACTATGCCAGTAACAGTCTTGCACATATAGTACAGGTTCCCTAGTACAATTTTCATAATGTGTTACTAACAAGCTGATTTTTCGTGAGTAGCTTCCTTTCGACTAGACGCCCATTTTTTTTCTTACAGTAACGTTGGTAAATGGTAGCTTAATAGGGGTAGCAAGGACAGACAAAATATAGACATGTGGCGGTTGCAATACGCCAACTTAGATATAGCTTTTAAAGCGGTTGCAATACGCCAACTTATATTTAGCTTTTAAAATAACACAGTTGTAATTTGAACATTATTTAAACACGCATTTCATTTTAAAATATGACTGCAGTTGTTTAACCATAAAACATCTGCGAGTCGTTTTATTTAAGTAAGATTTTTTGTGTACCCTATTGTATAATATTAGTTAAAAAAGATGCTGTTCTAAATTATTGTTTCCTAATTGTAATGGCCCGTTCATGCCGGGGCAATAAAACTGTATTATTATAGTTAAGTTCTTTAGTGGCGGTAATCCTTTGCAACAAATTTATGTTTTTAGACAATAGTACACATGTTTGGGTAAACCTTTCTGTTTAGACAATAGCCCAGATGTTTGGGCCGACCTTAATTTTTAGTTGAAAGGATAAACCCTATTTTATGGCTTAAATATATTTTCTGGAAGATTTATCCCCACCGATCCTCATTCGGGTAGTCCTATAAAAGGGTCGGTTTATTTGGATGAAAAAAGACAGTCTGCCATCTCTCGTCACGAGCACATCTCGCTCCGAGTCGCATAATTATAATTTTACTCTGTCTGTGAATGTATTAAGTGTTAATTTACAAAATATACAATAGTTAGTTCCTGGAAGTGAGTGCTTATTCTAATACCTACACTTATAACCACCAAAGTGGTGACCCCGAATCAAAAAGAGTGATTTGAGTGTAGTGTATTAAAGTTAAATTGTAGTACGCGACTTTTCCGTGGAAGAGACATTGTTTTTGAATAACACATCAGAAAAAGTGAGCAGTATAATGAACACCGGAAGCGTTAGCGAACAATCTGCTCCGGAGGTTGCGTCGTGTTCTCCACACATACCAGAGTGTAAATCGAATGATTTAGAAGTTTGGTTCGCCATAGCAGAAGCTGCGTTTGCTGCCGCCCGCATCAACTCGGAGAAATCAAAATACGCAATGATAATACAGAAGATACCAACTAACATCATAGACACAATGCGTGATGTCATTTTAAGCCCGCCCGAAGACGCTCCGTATACAACATTCAAGACGATTTTGATAAAGCGTTGTGGTACATCGGAGAGTCAGCGAACACGGCAGCTGCTGGAACGCAAGGACCTGGGAGATGATAAGCCGTCACAGTTTCTTCGACGTCTACGAAACCTAGCGGGTGAGAATATGTCGGAATCTACTGTCCGTACACTTTGGCAAGGACGATTGCCAACGGTCTTACAACCCATCCTAGCAACTGTTAAGGACCAACCGTTGGAGAAAGCTGCGGAAGTTGCAGATGCAGCATTAGAATACTTGCCAATGCGCCCAGCTATTGCAGAGGCCGGAATTCGTCCTACTTCCACCAAACAAGAGGAATCGGTATCGGAAGACATGAAAAAGATGTACGTCTGTTTACAGGACGAGATTGCTTTGCTACGTCGAGAAATCAACGATCCCACTTCATGTGCGCGAGTGCGAGATAGAAACAGATCACGATCTCGCTCACGTTCCAGAAGCCGTGGTCCACGTCCACGTGATTTGTGTTGGTATCACTGGCGGTTTGATACGAAGGCAACAAAATGTGTTCCACCATGCAGCAAGGCTACGGGAAACGCTCCGGGCAGTCGTTAATGACGGCAAACGACCCGTGCCCTAAGAAATCACGCCGTTTATTCGTCTGTGATCGAGCCAGCAAAATCCAATTCCTCGTGGACACTGGAGCTGACATCTGCGTGTTTCCTCGTCATCGTATCCAAGGCCCGCATAAAAAGTCCAACTACGAGCTTTCTGCGGCCAACGGGACAGTGATCGCTACATATGGAATTGCTAATTTAACGTTGGACCTTGGCCTAAGACGAGATTTTACTTGGAGGTTCATAATAGCCGATGTCTCCAAGCCAATCTTAGGTGCTGATTTTTTGGCATATTATGGACTCCTACCAGATCTGCAACGTAGACGTTTGATAGATTCCTCCACCCTGCTTACCTACAAAGCGGAGATAACAGAGTGTCAGGAACCAAGCATCAAAGTCATTAATGGCTCATCACCATACCATGAGCTTCTGCAGGAGTTCCCAGATATTATTCGTCCGGATGGCGCACCTAAAACAGTAAGCCACAGCACAAAACACCACATCATTACGACTCCAGGCCCACCAGTTGCGCACAAACCCCGTCGTCTTGCTCCAGACAAGTTGGCTGCCGCTAAAAGAGAATTCGAGGCGATGTTACGACTAGGATTGTGTCGGCCATCAAAAAGTTCACGGGCTTCTCCACTACACATGGTTCCCAAGAAAGGAGATGAGTGGAGACCATGTGGAGACTATCGGGCACTCAATAGTCGGACAGAACCCGATAAATACCCAGTACGACAAATCCAGGACTTTGCACAAGGACTGCACGGGAAGAACATTTTCTCCACTCTTGACTTAGTAAGAGCATTCCATCAAATACCAGTCGCAGAGGAAGACATACCTAAGACAGCCATCATTACTCCATTCGGACTCTTCGAGTTTATGTACATGACTTTTGGATTACGTAACGCAGCCCAAACCTTCCAGCGCTTCATGGACGAAGTGCTACTGGGATTGGACTTTTGTTACGTGTACATTGATGATATTTTAATTGCATCATCATCACATGAAGAGCACCTCAAGCATTTGAAAATTGTTTTTAATCGTCTTAAGAAATATGGCGTCGTCATCAACCCCAGCAAGTGCATCTTTGGTCAGAAAGAAGTTCGTTTCCTGGGATATATGGTAACTGCAACTGGTACTCAACCATTTCCAGACAGAGTTGTCGATATACAACGGTTTAAATTACCAGACACAGTCAAAAAGCTACGTGGATTTCTCGGTATGATTAATTTTTACCGTAGGTTCATACCAGGTGCAGCCGCAACTCAAGCACTGCTTAACGACCTACTCCAGGGTAACCTTAAAGGAAATGCTCCTGTGCCCTGAACACCAGCTACTACAAAGGCTTTCGAGGCGTGCAAAGAGAGTCTCGCGGAGGCTACCTTGCTTGCTCATCCTAAACCCGACGCACAGTTAGCATTAATGTGTGATGCATCGGACTACGCCGTCGGCGCAGCACTGCAGCAGTTTGTGGATAATCATTGGCAACTGCTGGGCTTCTTCTCGAAGAAATTGAGCCCCACCGAGCAGAAATATGCAGCTTACGACTGCGAACTCCTAGCTATATCTTGCTGTCAAACACTTCAGACACATGATAGAAGCGAGAAAGTTCACTATTTATACTGATCATAAGCCCATTACCTTCGCATTTCGGAAGAAATCAGACCAATGCTCACCACGCCAATTTCGACACTTAGATTTCATCAGCCAGTTTTCAACGGATATTCGTCACATTGCTGGAAAAGATAACCCTGTCGCTGATGCATTGTCTCGCGTAGAAGAGCTCGAAACAACTCTAGACTTCAAGGCACTCGCTGACTCGCAGGCGGACGACGAAGAACTTCGAAAATTGCTAAAAGAAAATACGTCTTTGCAATTGAAACGTATACTGATTCCAGGCACGGACATCCCCGTAACATGTGACGTATCAACGCAAGCTGTTCGACCATTCATCACCACGCCGTTTAGGAGAATTGCATTCAACACTGTCCATCGACTTTCGCATCCCGAAATCAATGCTACGGTCAAACTTATCCCATCAAAAACATCCTGTAAAAAAATTCCAAGTCTCGCAGCTCAGTTTATTTACCGCAAAAAGTTGTGAGATCCATGTAATACCAAGTCGATTAATTTATTTAGTCCTTGATTAAGGGACGTTCTGTATAAAGTTATTACGTAAGTTATTATCATATCAATATTAAAAATTCTTTACGTTGTAAATAAATAGATCGACTTGGCCGTCGCATGAAAACATAATGTATCGTACAATTTATGCATAATGCTACTGGCCAAGTCGATCTATTTATTTAAAACGTAAAGAATTTTTAATATTGATATGATAATAACTTACGTAATAACTTTATATAGAACGTCCCTTAATCAAGGACTAAATAAATTAATCGACTTGGTATTACATGGATCTCACAACTTTTTGCGGTAAATAAACTGAGCTGCGAGACTTGGAATTTTTTTACAGGATGTTTTTGATGGGATCTCACGTCTTTTTGTAGAGTCCTACTTTATTCCTTTTCGGTACTTTTTATTTCTAGAATATATATAATGATTTTTCTTAAAGCCCTCTCTCTTATGGTTTTTTCTTATTTTTGTAGGTATCAATTTATCACAAATATAGCGGATTTGATTTTTAGTGTTCTATCTTTCATGGTGATTGTTTTCGAGCTATTTAGTCTATTTATTTGCAAGGTTATCTTTGTCATGTTTTTCTAGAGGAATGTTGTACAGTTTAATGGGCTGAATACACCCTTTCCCTCTTTATACCCCCTTCTTTTATGCCTCATATATAGTATATATAGATACCAATCTACAACTATTATTCCAGTATATACGGGTACAACGAATCATTAACTGCAAATGTATCTTTGTAATTCTATACAATTATATGAGATTACAAAGTTATTCACGCAGTTGGTGTATCTAGAAAACTAGACAGAAATTATGAAATGTTTGAATTTTTCCTTACTTTAGATACTAAACACTAATTATATTCTAAATTTGAAGGTTCTATGCCTGCTAGAAGTGCCTTAGACTTTTGATGATCGGTCAGTCAGTCAGTGAGTGACAAAATTGCGAAAGTTTGACAAGTTATAATTCTTAAACTACTGGTTCAAATTGAATGAAATTTTAAATATACCGTGTTTACACAATGCCTAATTAGTAACTGAAAATTCAGGCTTCTTGCTTTAACCACAACGAAGTTATGGGGGGTTGAAAATGGTCTGAATTGCTTCGAGAAAAGGATAGTACGGCTGTGCCGCTTTTAGCTCGACTTGGAGGGGGCACTGCCGTGCCCCCAGATGACCCAGCGTTATATTTGGCCGTCAATAAACTCCAATTGCAGAAAATGGGCTCGCAGCTGCATCGATTGTCAACGTGCGAAGATCTCCAGACATGTATCTGCCCCTGTTGGATCATTTGCTCCACCGACATCCAGATTTGAGCATATCCTTTAAGACATAATCGTAATGTCTATATCTGAAGGTTACAGGTACTGTCTCACAATGATAGATCGTTTTACTTGTTGGCCAGAAGCAATACCACTCCAAGACCAGGAAGCAACAACGGTGGCGAAAGCGTTCTACAACCATTGGATCTCACGCTTTGGCACACCATTAAGGATCACATCCGACCGTGGTAGACAGTTCGAGTCGCACCTGTTCAGGCACCTCAATCAACTGGCAGGCACGACGCATTTCAAGACTACGGCTTATCATCCGGCGTCCAACGGTATGATTGAACGTTTTCATCGTCAGCTGAAGGCGGCTATAAAATGTCATCAGGATACACGGTGGACTGAAATTCTCCCTACCGTGCTGCTGGGCATCCGAGCTGCTTGGAAGGAAGATTCAGAGGCTACGGTCGCCGAGATGGTATATGGTCAGCCACTGCGGATTCCAGGAGAGTTTTTGATGCAACAGACGACAATCACCAACAGCAATAGTGCAACGGACTTTGTGAAACAGCTACGGCAACACTTTCAAGAGCTGCGACCGACTTCAGTATCTCGGCATGGCGAGAAACGAACTTTCATTTTTAAAGACCTCAGCACCACTGACCAAGTCTTCGTGCGCCGCGAGGGTCCAAAAGTGCCCCTGCAGAGTCCTTACGAGGGCCCTTTCAAGGTTGTCATGCGAGGGGAGAAGACGTTTGTTGTTAACGTCTGCGGTCGTGACGTTACAATTTCCATTGACCGTCTTAAACCAGCCTATGTGTTAGCTGACCCTGAAAACACTTCAGCTGACGACGAACAATAAGCACCAAGGCAACGGACAACTCAAGACACTGAAGATGTACATCACGAAACAGATGCACACCAGCGAACAAGGTCCGGAAGGCGCGTCCGCTTCCCGGACTATTTCCAAAGTGGATTTTCATGAACTGTCATTCACTGGTAGGGGGGTGCTGTGGCGGTTGCAATACGCCAACTTAGATATAGCTTTTAAAGCGGTTGCAATACGCCAACTTATATTTAGCTTATAAAATAACACGCTTATTAGTTGTAATTTGAACATTATTTAAACACGCATTTCATTTTAAAATATGACTGCAGATGTTAGACCGTAAAAAAATCTGCGAGTCGTTTTATTAAAGTAAGAATTTTTGTGTACCCTATTGTATAATATTAGTTAAAAAGATGCTGTTCTAAATTATTGTTTCCTAATTGTAATGGCCCGTTCATGCCGGGGCAATAAAACTGTATTATTATAGTTAGTTCTTTAGTGGCGGTAATCCTTTGCAACAAATTTATGTTTTTAGACAATAGTACACATGTTTGGGTAAACCTTTCTGTTTAGACAATAGCCCAGATGTTTGGGCCGACCTTAATTTTTAGTTGAAAGGATAGACCCTATTTTATGGCTTAAATATATTTTCTGGAAGATTTATCCCCACCGATCCTCATTCGGGTAGTCCTATAAAAGGGTCGGTTTATTTGGATGAAAAAAGACAGTCTGCCATCTCTCGTCACGAGCACATCTCGCTCCGAGTCGCATAATTATAATTTTACTCTGTCTGTGAATGTATTAAGTGTTAATTTACAAAATATACAATAGTTAGTTCCTGGAAGTGAGTGCTTATTCTAATACCTACACTTATAACCACCAAAGACAAAATGTGTTGATTTGACAAATTTTAAAAATTTATTACTAACCGAATTTTTCTTTGTTAATTATCGAGATAATTATCTAAATAACGTGAAAAAATATTTGTCCTACAAAATATAAGGCTTTGTTAGAGAGTCCCCCCTCTCCAACATGTATCATAAACAAGGAAAATAATTACTAACCAGCTGTTTTTTTTTACATTGGTTAGCTAACATTTTGTATAGTTTACTACCCACAATGTCCTACAAATTGCGTGGTATGTCATCTTGGTCCTACGCTCAAAAGTTGTACGCTCAAAAATACCGCAGGACTTTTTTTTTAATTAGTAACTATAGGACAAATGTATCACGTGATAGGTTCATATATTTTCCAAATAAAACAATGTCCTACAAAATAAAGGTATGTTATATAGTCCTACAAAATTTGTAATTTTTGAGTATAAAAAATAGAATGAAATATATACAGCGTGATTTTGACACCCCCTACAATAAATTAAACCATGTGCATCGCGTAGTAAGTTATATTGTTTGCACGCATAGGAATTGTCGTCGAAGAAGAAACAAAAAAGTTGATTTTTCAAACAAATTATAAGTCAAAATAATGGCATTTAATTTGAACGTCCTATAATTACACTTACCTGATTTACAGCGTCCGTACGGACCAGAGCGGCAACATCGCAATATTCCCGCGTTTATGAAAACAGCCGACCTGCTAGTACATGCAGCACGGCGCTGCGATCGCGAGAACTATCTTTCCATGTCAAAAATTGTTCATAGTAATCACAGAACAAATTAAATTGTTTTTAAAATCCCGTGCAGAGAAAAATAACTCACACGGAATTGCCGTGCAGCCTGCCTTATGCTCATGTTTGGGTTGTCCCGGAAGCAATTCAAAATCCGCTCCTCTAAGTTAATTCGAATACGACGGGGAGGAACATCTTCGTGCGTCTAGGACAACAACTGAGTACTGACCACTGTACCTTAATCTTTGTACAGCTACACCAAATCTCTCACAATATGTTGTGAGGGCCAGGGCGGCGCGGCGTTTTGATTACACTCGCCATACAATAACACCATACCTATCTGTGTATTCCACAGTACTAGAAGTATTCGTCATTGTATTAAGAATACGCGTAAAGTAAATTAATAATAAAAAAAAACCAAAATAACACTAAAATGTACTTATAAACACAAATACTAAAACTTTAACAATAAAAAGAACACTTAAAACACTAAAACTAACACCTACTGATAACGTACTTAATTCCAATATGTGTCTCTATCACTTAAACACTCATAACTATTCACTTACTTAACACTAAATACTAATAACAACAGAATTTAAAAACTATCAAAATGGCGAGTACTGCGCGCGCGCGTCTTTGTTTACATTACCAATTGTACCGCAGTACACCGAACACTTAGCTTACCGCCGCGCCGCCCGCGCCACCATACATTAGGATTTGCTAAAAAATGTAAGATCCCTATGGATTGATTGGATGGATTGGTTGATGCAGTAATTACGTAACTGGATTGGATAATAGTATTTCAAATGAGATACTCTGATTGGCGTAAAAAATCTTTATGTGATTGGTAATTTAAATTAAGGGCCGTGATTAAAATATCTCGAAATCGATATCGATTATTTGTAGTTTAGTCGAATGTGTCAACTTTACTTTTCTAAGCAATTTTACCCGTAAGTAGTTAATTAATAAAACAATCTACAGCTGCGAATACATAGGTGTATTTTGTATAAATTAAGATTTCACAAAGTTTACTTTCGAAACATTAAATATTGTCAAGTTATTGTCATTTTTTCGAGATTAGTCAATTAATAACTTTGTGCACTTTTTTTTTGTTTAAGAGAAAAAGCTTTAAGCTCCCCTTTCGATACCTCGGGGGGGTATCGGGGGTCGAAAGGGGTATATCAGTGTCTCTGGCCTTCCAGCCCGGTTTAAAAGTGGATATTGTGGCCGAGATCGGTCCCTAACAATATCTACTCCAGAATATCCGTATGTTAAAAACCCCTCAATTAACGTGATTTTGACAAAACTATCAGGTGGATTTTTATCTAACTTGGTACAATGTTTCCTGGGGTGGTTACAAACATGTGGACGAAGTTATTTGCAATATGTCAATATCACGCGGTATACTTGCAGTAGTATTCGTATACAACGCTTATAATAACTAACCGGTTTTAACGACGATAATGTTTACTCAAGTTAGGTTTCTTAGTATGGTACTGAGAAAAGATCACCGTTTAGTGCGACCCCGGTTTTAAGCGACCAACTGCTTATAGCGACTAATAATAATAATAATACGTCCGGTTAAAACCACAGAATCCTAACAGAAGTCAAGCTTGTGCATGTACTTCACTTTTGTTGCCACACACACGCTACGCTCGACGTTCGCGCAAAAGTTGAAAATCGCTCTCGCAGTGGTCTCGACTGGTTTCGAATATCGTGTCGGTGAACGCTGTCTATGTGTGCGTTGATTTAGCGCGCTTTGTATGAAGCTTGACTTCTGTTAGTTTAGTATTCTGTGGTTAAAACGACGCACAATGTTTTGTTTGTACAACCTATGCACCAATACCTTGGTGCCCTAAATTTACCCCGCCCCGCGCGCTTCACCTCTCCTTATTAGCGCGTGAATCCATGCTTAGTGTTTGTCACTTCTTAAGACAAGTTCTAAAAGCTCGACAAAATAGTTATTTCGGTAAAATACCGATTTCCAGCTCTGGTGCGAAACGCATCTAAATGTATACCGGGTATATCAAGGGTGCTACCGAAAATGAAGCCGGGTGGTAGTTTAAGTGACTACAAACACAATGTAACTGTGTGTTGGCCGTCTGTATTTTTAGTCGTCTGTGGTCCACAGTAAACAACGCTGTGCGCATGCATTTGTGAGCAAGGATAGCAGTGTGCCTTAGCTCCAATAGCAAAATAAATAAAATAATATTTTTTATTTCATGAATTTCAACTATGTAACTGGAGGACTGGAATAACGTACCACGCAATTTGTAGGACATTGTGGGTGGTAAACTATGCAAATGTTAGCTAACCAATTTAAAAAAATCAGCTGGTTAGTAATTCTATTTCATGGGGGACTCTCTGATAAAACCTTATATTTTGTAGGACAAATATTTTGTCACGTTAATTAGATTATTATCTCGATAATTAACAAAAAAAAAATCGGTTAGTAATATTTTTTTTTAATTCGTCAAGTCAACATATTTCATCCCTATTATCTGTTATAAACCACAATCGAGAATTTCGTACAAGAATTACTTGGGTGTCTCATTGACATGAAGCTATTCTCGAAAATTTAGCTTGATAGTAATTATTTTTACATTAAGTATTAGTACTACAACTTTTGAGCGTAGGACCAAGATGATATACCACGCAATTTGTAGGACAAAATGGGTAGTAAACTATACAACTGTTAGCGAACCAATAAAAAAAAACAGCTGGTTAGTAATTATTTTCCATGACCTTGTTTACGATACATGTTGGAGAGGGGGGACTCCCTAACAAAGCCTTATATTTTGTAGGACAAATATTTTTTCACGTTATTTAGATAATTACCTTGATAATTAACAAAGCAAAATTCGGTTAGTAATAAATTTTTAAAATTCATCAAATCAACATATTTTATCCTTGCTACCCCTACTAAGCTACCATTTACCAACGTTACTGTAAGGAAAAAGTTGGGCGTCTAGTCGAAAAGAAGCTACTCACGAAAAATCAGCTTGTTAGTAATAAATTATGAAAATTGTACTAGGGAACCTGTACTAATAGTAATAGAAATGAAATGAAAATCTTTCAAGAAACAATTACGATGCTTCTTGTAACGAGCTAAGTCAATGTTTCAGTAGCTACTAATGACGATTGTGTCATTTCTTAATAAAATGTTTAGATTTAAAATGCTGTCTGTGATTTATTGAAAAACTTGAAATTAGATCCAATATAAATATATATTCAAATAAGTTGCAAATTCACAACCACTTTAAATTTATAACTTGCAAGTTTAAATATAAAGGGGTTTTTAAATACCTACTGTAAAAATAATATAATATTTATTTGCGTTTGTTATAATTTTTATACATAAATAAAACGCTATATAATGTGGGAACTGGGTAATCTCCATATTATATACCATGCATGTATTTCAATCTTATTCATAATACATCAAAAATTATATAAAATTATTGCCCTTTTGTCCACCTCTCACTAGACATCGTCGTGAGTATAATATATTAATTGCATGTTATCTTATCATATCGATATTTCCTACGCTTTTGCATATTATATAATACTATATTAATTAGACATCTAATAGATATAATATCCCATAAATGTGTGTCAAACGAATCATCTTTTTATAAATGAGTGAATATTTATGGAATATATCACTCGAATACGACTTCTAAAACTTGAATCATAAAATATTTTCAGGTATGGTGCCGGTCCTTGACACCTCTGCTAAAAATCTAAAGTGGTGAGCAACTTTTAGAAAAATACCGGTTCAACCACCTATAGTTGAAAATTTTAGCAAAATACTGGTAGATAATTCAACCATCATATAGTATAATAGGTAAATTAGTTTAATATAGTATTATAAATATGATTTGCTATTAAAAAGCAAGTCGGTTTAATTATGTTGATGCTCAAAACGTACTGCATTTATGCACTATTACATCCCTCAAAAGTAGTGGAATTACTTAGCTAATCGTACTAAATACACCCAGTATTCACCTATATAATCACCATATTAAGATTAATTAAGTATTGTGTCGTGGGTATCAAAATCTACGAGAGAATTTCTGGTCTCAAACACCCAGATCCAAGATAAGGACTTGTTGGCCTAACAAATATTGTATGCTGCTGTTAATTGTTGTTAATACTTGTTACTTGGTTGACTAAGAAATATTCGTAAATTGGACATTGCAATAAAATGTTGAACAACCATACATCACGTGTTCTGGTTTGTTTACATTTAGTTGAGTACCTAAACCGATGGAGTATAGTTTCACAGCCAGCGTCTAACTGCCCCAGAGAAACTGTCGATAGCAAAATAAAGGTAGTGCTGTAATGAGATAAATAAGATCTCATAATTTATACATGTCACAAGCATTAAATCTTTACTGTGGGATTAAGTAACTTTACACGTAGTAAAGGTCCAAAACCATCCATAGATTCATCGCTTTAATACAAAAGCGTCGTGCTGACTTAAAATTCCTCTTTGCTATTCACAATCGAATTCTTCACATTCACACAATATATTTAAATGTGGAATATGTTAGAATTCCAACACAATTAAAACATTATATATGGGTGTCACGGTGAGATTGAATAAATTCCAGTATTTATAATGACTGAACTAGCTTGTATGACGCAAATACACAGCCACAGCCTAAACTAATAAAAAAATATGGTTAATTAAAATATTTTTATCGATATCCACTAAAGTTATCAAGGTCGGAAGGGCTGAATTTAAACGATATTAATTAAATAGATCATTTTTTATGTCGATGAATTTGATATTCATACTGTTTTCCTGTATGGTAACAATAGAGGTAACAAAATCTTCCGGAGGTTTGTCAAGGTAAACGCTACATTGGGCGTAATATAATTTATATAATAATAAATTATATTACGTCCAAGGTATAATGGTATGGAGTCTTACGTTAACGATAAGAAAAATCAAACTGGGGTACTATTAGCCCAGTTTGATTTTCTTTGGATATATTTATTTAAATTGTATTTATCAAAGGAATCCATAACGAAAATGTAATACACAAAGAATTTTGCAAATCCGCTCAGAATTAAACAAGTTAAAGACTTCATGGTTTCTTAGTTAAGTTTACCTGCATGTTATAAGTTGAAATAAAACCATTACTTATGGATACTATCGCATATTTGGTATAATTTTTTCATTTTTTAACTGCGACGTTTCGATTAATTTACAGCTTTCGTGGTCACGGGATGGACTGAGGTATTTATCATCTGGGCATTGAGCATAAAGATTTAACCAAATTAAAGTTAAATACTGTTTAAATCTTATAGTAGGAGGAAAGAAAAGAGATGCGAAACAAAATTAGTGACGTCACTAGGCTTGCATTACTGTGTGAGCATGTAAAAGAGACGGTAAGATGGCCCCACTACAATCCCTTCTATAATTTAAAATAAGTACTAATATCTGACTCATGTTATACCGGGTGTATCAAGAGTACTACCGAGAACGAAGCCGAGTGGTACTTTTAATGACTACAAAACAACGTAACTAAAAATTTCACAAAGAAACGCGACAATTTTTTTAAAATATTGTCGTGTTTGGGTGCTAAAGTAATATTTTAAGGACTTGCGTAACATATCATCTTTAAAACTTAAAAAGTGTACACTATTATTCAAGAAAAAACTATGTGTTATTACCACCCTAATACGACGATAGAAAAAAATTACAAAAAATATCATCACAATTTTTTTCACTAAGTTTATTTGCATTGTGTCTAAAGTCACTAAAACTACCGCCCGGCTTCGTTTTCGGTAGCAGTCTTGATATACCCTTATCCTATTTTAATACTGTTTTGACACAAATGTGTTGCTTAAATGCTATTTGTGTTTGTAAGCAAAATAAAACAAAAACTCGAACTAAGTCAACCCTTTTATCATAATGTTACGTGAGCCCGCTTGTAATTTGATGGCCCTAACCCTTTGAGAGAATGCTTTTCAATGTGACAAATATCCCGTTTCGCTTCCCAACCTTTTTATTTACCACTCTCCTCCCGATCCAGCCAGCAACGCATCTCGCGTTGTGAATGTTCTTGCGCAGCAATGATAACTTACCATTATTTGGTCGTTTGCCAGGCCTATTATGCAAAAAAATATTATCTAGATTTCATTTACCTTTGAAACCTTTGTGTAGGACATTTGGGTTTCAATATGTTTTATTTCATTTAAAAGGAAAAAGGAATAAAGAGAAAGAAACACAAAGCAAAAAGATTAATAGAAATATGCACACTAGGTATTGGAGACAGGGGTGAAATTGGTATGTTAACTTTCCATATGACGCTTAGCTTCGTTTTATATCTGTGCTAGTATGAGCCTACCCTTAGTTCGGGGAAATATATTTAGAGGAAAAACAACAGTATTCTTTGCTTACATATGACACTAATATAATGATAGGAGTTAATAAATAATTGTTACTAAGATTTTCTAATTAACGGAAGAGCGCTTCGATGATTTACTGGGCAAGAAAGCTGAAATGAAATTTCTAGGAAGTCGGCAGGATATTATTCCCCCTATCGCGCAGTGGGTGTTCTTGTAATTAATATTATCTAAATGTATTATTGTTTTTTCCTGCAGGTTCGCTGGCGTGAAGAGGTTTATCTTATTAAACGTTGTAGCTAATGTGTCAAAAAAATTTTTATTGCCTAGAACTGGCAAACGAGCAAGCAGATCACCTGATGGTAAGATCCCTTCGGCTCGTGAACATCCATAACATTTTGGATCATAGTTGTATTGCCGGCCTACCCAATCGGGAGGGGTGCGGGACGGGAAAATGATGGAGGAAAGGGTCATTAGGCATTCATAAAGTGTCATCAAAATCCATTTAGATTTCCTTTGAAAGTGTAACAAAAAATTTTACACTATGATTACTGCCATCTTTTGTTCTATACTTTTCCCTCTCATGGTGAGACGCTTACAAAGCATCTATGATCACTGATATGAAGCTGTTTGTGAAGATTACCAACCTGCACTAGGCTACCGAGTCGAATATTTAATGTGTCTTAATCGAGTCATAGTGAGTCGAATATGGGCCGTGTTGTCTACTTTGTTACATGTCAGTACTGTATGAGCCCATATATTTCCCACTGCAGCGCATGGGCCTAATGTATAATCGATAGTATGATTGAGATTTTATTACCGCACTGTATCGTCAAAATATCAAGGACGAATTGCCAATAAAGGAGGATGATTTCATTAAATCCATTAAAATAGTTCGTAGACGTAATTTAGATAACGGTCGTAAATGGATTGGCATTGAGTTAGATTCAGAGATAAGGAAACATCTGGCGGACACAAAAGAGAAATTATTTATTGACTGGGCCACCTGTCGATTCATTGACGACTTAGAAATAGTGCGTTGTATGAATTGTCAATACTATGGGCATGTGCAAAAGTTCTGTACAGTAAAAACACCTACGTGTGCCGTCTGTGCTGAAGCACACGAGACTAAGGCGTGTCCGCACAGTTCAGACACAGATTTTAAGCCAGTATGCGCACCTTGCAAGCGCTTTAAAAAACCCCACGATCATCGCTGTGGGTCTCAGGAGTGTCCAACGTACAACTACAAACTCCAACAACTATTTCTCTCGACCCAGTACTAACACAATATGAATAATTTTACCATCGGACAGTTAAACCTCCATAATGATAGGGTAGCAACGTCGGAATTAGATACGTTAATTCGCGAGTATAAGTTAAATATCGTACTAGTACAGGAGCAATATCAACATGCGCGTATATCTAGTAAGGTCGTACAACTTGATAGCAACTCACGAGCAGGTATTTTTGTGTCGGGTTCAAATCTTACCGTAACCTCTGTGCGTAATCTTATGACGTCACACTGTGCTGTCGCTGAGGTGTCTAGTCCGATTTGTAAGGTTTATGTTGTGAGCTGTTATTTTCAATACTCAGATCCTGTGGATCCTCACCTGTGTCACCTCCGCTATGTCTTGCGGTCCCTCGCTGGACATAAAATTATTATAGGTGCTGACGTTAATGCGTCATCTGTCCTTTGGTATGGCAAATATCGCTCCACTGATACCGAGCGACGTTGCGCTGTAGAAGATTTCATTGCAGAGATGAATCTCGAAATACACAACACCCCCGATGCACCACCTACTTACAGTAGCCCTATGGGCGAATCTTCTATTGACGTCACACTTTCTAGTGGAGACGTTTGATAGGTGGCGCGTCCTACCGGACGCGTCGTGTAGTGACCATCGCCTGATTGTGTACGAGTTCTTGCCTAGATTGACGCAGGGTCCGGTACATAATAATTTTAATTTTAAATATAAATCCCGAGGCGCAGACTGGGATTTATTTAGCTCGCTATTTGCTCGGCATGCTGGGGACTTCACTCGCAATGATCTGTCAGCTGAAACCTGTGCGGAGATTATGTCGGACACGTTTACATATTGCGCAGACGTTACCATCGGTCGAGGTTCCATCACTAACGCTCGGAGGTGTGATTGGTGGAATGATTTACTAGTCCAACTACGTCGGACTTTTCGCAGAGCGCGTAGGCGTTTTAACGGGCTTAAGAGACGTTCTGTCACAGGGGAAGCAATTACATCTGCTTTAAATAAACTGAGAGTTGCCAGATCGCATTATAAAGCGGCCGTCCAAAATCTAAGGGTAATTTATTACGAAAAGTTGTGGCTCGGTTAGATAGTGAGGGTCCGTGGTCTCCTTTATACCATGAATTCAAAGCGAATAGGTCAATCAATTTGGCATATATTGAGAATTTAAAAATTGACAACAACTACACCACTGGTATTGAGGAGACAACGAACGCTCTGTTACAATCGTTAATTCCGGATGATAATGTTGAAAATGACACAGAATACCACAAGCAGATTAGGATGTGGGCCGGGGAACTGCCGAACTCTTCGGATTCAAATCTGTCGTCGTTTGATGAATTTAGTGAAATCGTACGATCTTTGCCCCTAAACAAGGCTTCCGGTGACGATAAAATATCGAACAAAATGATTAAAGAGGCGTGTAAATCGGCAGGCGATGCGTTACTTAAAGTTTATAACAGATGCATTGCTGAAGGGGTATTTCCGCGAGTATGGCGTACCGGTTTCATTCGGATAATACCCAAGAGTGGCGATAAACCTCCACATGATCCTAAGTCGTATAGACCTATTACACTCTTGCCGTCGCTAGGTAAACTTTTAGAACGTCTTATCGTCCCTCGATTGCTACCGGGCGGACCAAAATTTCACGAAAATCAGTTCGGTTTTACTACGGGTAAGTCAACTATCGACGCGGCAATTTCGGTTAGAAGAGCGGTAAGTACATCGGTGTGTAAATATGTACTCGGTATTTTTCTGGACATCTCCGGTGCTTTCGACAACGCTTGGTGGCCAATGCTGCTTCTTAAGTTGAAATTACGAGGTTGCTTTAAAAATATATATTCACTTATTTACTCGTATTTCTCGCATGGAACAACAAAACTTAAACTTGGACACTATGCCGTGTCGAAACCACTGACGATGGGTTGTCCACAAGGCTCGGTCTTAGGTCCTTATTTGTGGAATTTAGGCTTCGACGATTTTCTTACAATCCCCTTACCGTCGGGGTGTTCTTTGACCGGATATGCGGACGATGGCCTCTTGCTTATAGAGTCAAACAGTAGGTCGAGATTAGAAAATATGGCAGACGCGTGTTTAAAATTAATATGTGATTGGGGACATCGAAATCGCTTACAGTTTGCACCACATAAAACGTTCCAATTACTTCTAAAAGGAACTTTAAAATCACCGCCGCGAATTAAATTTAATAGTATCACTGTAAAGAAAAAAGAATCGGTTTGTTATCTCGGTTTAATTTTGGAAAGGAATTTTTCCTTTCTGGAACATATTAAGAACGTCGGGGAAAAGTCGAAAAGGAACTTTTTTGCTTTGACAAGAATATCGAAATCAACGTGGGGGCTATCTTTCAATACACTAAAAATCATCTATGGAGCAACTTACTTAGGATGTATTTGTTATGGATCTCCCGTATGGGCTGATAGGGCTACTATCGGTGCTGTGCGAAGAAAACTGCTCCAGAGCCAACGTTTGGCGTTGATATTCTTGTGCAAGGCATATAGAACTGTTAGTACCGAAGCTTTGCCTGTCCTGGCGGGTGTACTTCCAGTCGATCTGGAGGTGCAACGTCGCGCCGCCATGTATTACTCTACTAAGGAGAATATGGATCAAAGATTTTTAACTGCACGTGAACTCTTAAAAGTCGACAGATTATTTAAACCGCTTCATATGGTATATAGCGAACTATTAGATGAATGGCAAAATAGATGGGAGGTATCTTTGAAGGGACGGCATTTATACCAATATTTTCCTTGCGTGCGTGATCGTTTGACGAAGACATGGCTAGATGTCGATTATTGCGTATCACAGTTCCTCACGGGCCATGGTAACTTTAAGTCTAAACTATACTCTTTTAAGCTTGTGGAATCGCCTGCGTGCCCATGTTCAACAGCTAATTGCGAATATGAACAATCCGCGCATCATATACTTTGGGAGTGTAGTCTTTGGCAGAATGAGCGTAAAACCATGCTGGATAGTATGCAAATATCATCTGGAGTTGTATACTACACGGACCTTGTAGAGACTAGGACGAATTTCCGTGCTTTCCGGCGTTTTTGCCATACCTATTACTGGAATCAAGTGTAACAGCTCACATATTAGGTCCCATTTAAATGTAATAAGGATTTGATCCGTGGTGCTTTACAGCTGGCTTCTCCGGCTGTAAAAGTCTTTTTGCGAGGTTATTTACCTCTTTATTTCATTGCTTTGTCACCCGCTTTGCACGGAGGGAAGTGGACAATAATTTATTTCCAACTCCTCCTATTAATTTAACTTTCTGATTGATTTCGTTGCGGGTTAAAGACAAGTTAGACATTCCCGGAGACTCGCCGAGCTTCAATGCTCGGTGTCATTACATTGCGTGCCACTGTTGATCCTGGCTTACAGGAGTTGCAGTGGTGGGTGTGAGGGCGGGACAGTCTCCAGTATGATTGAGAGTGGTAAGGACATATTATATAGTCCACCACGCTGGCCTAGTGCGGGTTGGCGGACTAACATACCATAGAAATTTTATAAATCGCTATGGTATGCAGGTTTCCTTACGATGTTTTCCTTCACAGTTTTAGTGCGTGGTGATTGACTATCAATACACACATGACTCCGACAAGTCAGAGATGTGTCTTGGGATTCGAACCCGTAAACACCTTGAATATGGCAGCCGCGTCTCTGTTTACCAACCGGCCACCACGCACTTAATGTCCACTTAATACCACGTACATGACATACATTGCACGTATTCAATAATAATTCGGAAATCCATTGTTTCCATCAAATGAATTAGGTTTGAATAGCAACAATTTGCCATATCTGATTATAATGTAAATACAGAGGCATTTCGTGACCTGCATGTTGATTAACCCGACTCAAAGACGATATTCCCGGGGCCAGTGTGACCGGTATTACATCATTTCCGCTTGTTATCAGACAATGGAGTTCCCTTGTGGGTGGATTACTGTTGTGAATACTGTTGCGAGATAAATTAATGAAAGAGCCACGGTACGCGAGATGTTGCGTGTTCACGCTCAGAAGTAGCAGATATATGTAAATTATATTTTTATAAAGTGCAAGTGCGTGGTGGCCTGTTAGTAAACGGACTAGACGCGGCTGCCAACATGTTCACGGTGGTCGCGGGTTCAAATCCCAGGGCACACTTCTGACTTTTCGGAGTCATGTGTGTATTGACAGTAAATCACCACGCACTAAAACGGTGAAGGAAAACATCGTGAGGAAACCTGCATACCATAGCGATTTATAAGAATTTCTATGGTATGTAAGTCCGCCAACCCGCACTAGGCCAGCGTGGTGGACTATATGGCCTAACTACTCTCAATCGTACTGTCGATTGTAGAGGAGGCCCGTGCCCTGCAGTGGGACGTATATGGGCTGATACAATACAATACAATATTTTTATATCTGTGTAGGAACGTAATAAAAATATACTTTGATCTGTAATTTTAAATAAGTAATAAATAAATAACACCCAAAATTCACATACATAGTCCTAACCCTACACTAAGATCGAGTCTTGTGTCGTGGGTATCAGGAATTACGAGAGAATTTTCGATCTTACACTCAGACCCGAAAGAAATATTTGTGGGCCGCACAAACATTTCTGTGCGGGGATCGAACCCGCGGCCACTTGTTTCACAGGCGGGGTCCAACAGGCTGCGCCACGGAAGCTATGAAATGTTAATTTTTTTATTAAGATTTATTTTGGTAAATTTAGTAACTATAAAGCATTGATAAATTCAGTGCAGTCCAGAGAGAGTTTGCCCTTGAGTGGACCCATTTATGTTAGAATCTGTATCAGCCCATTTACATCCCACTGCCGGACATGGGCTTTTATTACAATTCAGAGTCTGATTGAAAAGGATAGTCATGATAGCATACTCTACGTAAAATGACGTAACGTGGACCCAAAATGCGACAGAATTCTTTGGTCATTAACAGTCACAGATTTCTCGATAGCAAATTGAATGAATAATGTACCTTATATTCGATGGTTCCTATTCGTGTAGATACAAAAATGTACTTTTGAATATCAATTTTGTTTTTTTCTTAGACTCTTATATTAACTAGATATTAACCTAAGCTAAGATTTTGTATACCTATATCAAATTGTATATGCTTTTCGCAAAGACAATTTTCACAAAAATGTTTGCCTTGCATATCCTTTCATAACAGCGATAGGTCCACAAAGAACGAAATGGGAAAGTAATAAAAGAAATAATATAATAAAACATAATATATTAATCACTAATATTTAATATCACGGTGGGAGTTAGGAGACTAACTCTTAGTAACTATTGACTATCAGCAGTGACTCTTTGATTCATGCCGCTTCTGATTCCTTAGTTTGAGGATGAATTCGATGGCCCACGGCACGGCGCAGCAGAGGTTGCAAGCTGTTAACATGTTGAAGGCAATGATGTAACTGCCTGTGTAGTCTCGAATGAATCCTGTGAAAAATAAGTAATTGTAAATATACTTAAGGAAGGATTGTCTGCTGTTTTAAGGAAAGGTTAGATCTATGTCAAAAGGTTCTTGAAAGTCTGCAATGTTTCGGAACTATAGATGGTGACATAATCGATCTTCTTTAGGGAGCTACCTAAATGCACCTTGCATTCATCGTGTGGTCTTCATAATCATAACAAAAATATAAATAAAAGGGCTTAAGAGATATCACAAATATTGTATGACTTCTTTCTGTATGACGTAGATAGGAGTCTTCCATTCGATTAGAAATTTACCGTACAAATCAGTGTTCGTGATAATTTTAAGTAAACATTTCTTCTTCGCACTAGTTTTAAGTTCCTTGTCTATTATTAGTACATAGTTGCCTTTCAAAGACAATACTAAACTTATTACGACGCTAATCTCAAGGTTTAACAAATATTGTATCACTTTCAAATATATGATAAGGATCATACTCTTTGGTTACCAACATCAACGTGAAGTGATCAAGTAACACATATTGATTATTCAAAACATAATGGAGAAATATTTAACTAAAAATAAATTAAAAGTATATTATGTTTAACGCTTTATTCGAGATAATATATTTTGATAGTATAAATAATAAGCAATTATACCCCTTGTCAATTAGCCGACTGCCTCGGTGTCAAAAATAACATTTAGCTAAGGATCTATATACCCAAATAACACAGTAAGCACAAATGGTAAATCAGCCAACGACGGTTGTAATTATTATGATATATTATTGAATCCTCAATACAGGTCACTGATATTAATAATTCAAGTTTCATGTTTGTTACACATCAAATCAATGATTAAATTGCAGAGCTGCAATGCAGAAGCCGCACATTTCAAACATTTGCAAATTAATGTTCAAATATTTGATAACGTACTTGTTACTAGCATTCAACTGAGGTTTTGCTCGCATGCTACATTGGTAAATACAACTTTCATCATGTTATATTTGAAATATTCAAACACGTAATAGTAACTCCTAGTTTTGAACAATCTGGGTGGTTATGAATGAACTCAAATTTGTTATGATCAATAGGAAAGAGATAATGCTATAGGGAGAGATCGATAACGAAATAACAGTCGCAGTGATGACGTAGCCAAATGCCAGACTGATAACAGGTAGCAGCGTCATGAACTAAAGAAAGTTCACTTAACGCTCGCGAACCCACTTGTTAAACCTAGTACCAGCAAAACGATCTATAGATAGACCATGGGGCTCGCATGCCTAATCATGGTAAAAGTGCCTTAAAATAAATAGACAAAAATATCTATGGAAAGACCTAAATCATCAATGAAATGTATGTGGATGAACGTTAATAGCGAGCAAAAAAGAGAACGAAAAAAACTTTTAATGGATTTAAAAACAGAGTAGACATTTGACTTTCGATTTCTTTTACAAGTGCTCGTAAATAAGTTTAAAAAATATTAAGTCTTGTGTTTATTTAAAAGTCTGAATACACGAGTAAAAAACAAAACAAAAAACCAGACATACGATTGCACAATTTGATACATTTATATTTCGACATTGCCCAAACATTTCCGGAGGCTTGAAAAACTGTTGCGTGTTTTTTTCGGTTTGTATAATTATTAGGTTAGCCCCGAGTGAGTCTATCGGACCAGTTCTAATCGGATTTTTCTAGTTAAATGGATAATGGAGGCTGTGTTTTTATTTTGCAATTACGTTGCCAGGAAGGTTGTTAACCCAATAAATGCATTTTCTGTGGCTTATTTACTCGTAGGGCAATGATTTTGCGATGAAATATTTGGTGTAAATGAATTTATTTAAAAAAAAAGGTAAGGGGCTCCAACTAACATCTTTTCAAAGCCCAATCCAACTTCATCTGCATGCTGTGCTGCTGGCTGACAGATATGCATTCGCGACCGACAGATAGCGGGATAACCATCACAGTCACATTTATCCTTTTGATTCATTTAAGTTTTTAAGTTAATCTTATAATTATAAAAATGGGGATCGAGACCGTGTTAACAATTATCGTCCAATATCCGTGCTACCAATAATGTCCAAAATACTTAAACGTATAATCAACAATCGCCTTGTTGGTTATCTAGAAAGTAACAATTTACTAAGTAGCCAGCAATTCGGTTTTAGGAAAAATAAATCTAATGGGCAGGCTGTCCATAATATCACTGATTATCTAGTGAAAAACTTAGATTCAGGAAAAAAATGTCTCGCTATTTTTCTTGACCTTGCAAAAGCTTTTGACACGGTATCGATCCCCATACTACTGAATAAACTGGAGTATTTAGGTGTCAGAGGAGACCAATTGAAATTATTTAAGAGTTACTTGACTGGTCGATCGCAGTGTGTTACTCTTGATGGACATGTTAGTGATGATCTTCCAACTAGCTATGGCGTACCACAGGGTAGTATTCTGGGTCCTAGTCTTTTCTTAGTCTATATAAACGAATTATGTCAAATCAACTTGACGGATGGAAACCTCTTGTCCTTCGCAGACGACACGGTCTTATACTTCTCAGGCAGCACATGGGATAATGTTTATGTTAACACATGGCTGGCGCAAAACTTACTTACATTAAATATAGACAAAACTAAACACACTATATTTACCATTCGCAACATACAACTGCCCGACCCCAACAGATTTAATATTACCGTCAACTCCTATGACCCAAATTCATTCCAATGCTAAAACTCCGCCATAGAAAGAACTACACAAATAAAATACCTAGGAGTACTCATAGATAACATCTTTCATTCAGACCTTACATTAAACTACTATCAGGCAGAATACGAAAACTTATGTTTGTATTCAAACATTTACGACACGTCGCTGATGCCTCCACTCTCAAAATGGTTTACCAGGCGTTATGTCAATCTTTACTTACTTATTGCATTACTTCTTGGGGAGGAGCAGCCAAAAACCACCTAATAATAATCGAACGTGCCCAAAGAGCCTTACTAAAAGTAAGTACATTTAAGCCGTTATTATGTCCCACCAAAGATCTATATGAATTTTGTCAAGTGCTCACTGTCCGTCAAGTTTTTATTCTAAATACTATTCTATTACAACATTCTGTAACAACTCCATCTGGCACCAACAAAACTAATCGCCGAAACTTACTGATTGCAAAATCTACTTCGTTTAACACATCCTTTAGTCACAGATTTTTTTGCTTCCTTGGTCCTTTTCTCTACAATAGATTACATAGAATTCTGAATATTAATACATACGCTGCTAAATATAATTTAAAGAAAACAGTCAGTACATGGCTTCTTCACCAATGTTATGAAGAAACAGAATATCTCCTACATCCTCTAGCCTAACATATACACGAACGCACACACACGCACACACACGCACACGCACACACACACACGCACACACACATACACATAACACAAACACACACACACACACACACCATCACCCATATGCGCACATATTATGTATGCACGCACACATAAATAAGACTACTGACACACACACAGAAAAACATGCGTGCATGCATTTTATGTGCCTTAAATGTGGTGTCCCAATTGGCAATTATTTGTACTACCAAATTTTTATTTTCTTGTTTTGTTTAATTAACTGTAGAATTCCTAGTTTTTAATTATAACTACCTACTTTAAATTACCCTAAAAATGTTACAAATCTAAAAGACCTGTTGCCACCCATTTCAACTGCCCTGCGACATACGGATGGCAGCTGGTGCTTATAGTACAGGACTATCCTAGTTTAAGCATCAGCAGTAACTCAATACGCTTGTTACCTAGCCTAAGCAAATATGTATGACTAAGTCAATTTATGTCTGTTAATCCAGGTTAAGGAAGGAATTTAATAAATGTTTTATTATTCATTTATTTGATTACTGGTGCAATACTGTCTATACAAGGGCCCTACTATATTCAACGAAACGAAGTTCGAAACTTCGGATGATCGAAGTTTATATACGATACGAATGTACGTACATATACTTATGGTCGTTATTGCCTTATTGACGTAACCATAAACTTATGGTTACGTTGTACGTTATACAAATTCGAAATTTTGTAGAGTAGATACATTCGTATCGTATATAAACTTCGATCGTCCGAAGTTTCGAACTTCGTTTCGGATGAATATAGTAGGGCCCCAGAGTGCATTCGTAGTCGATGATCTATGTCTATCAGTCGACAGAATGATGCCCGTTTGATCGATACGGTTTATACCAGGCTGAATCTTTAACCTTAAAACTTTAAACCTTATTTACTTCGGGAGATATTATGACGCTTTTCTTCATAGCACGCGGTGGTCGCAGATCAAAGGAATACCAATATCCTATCACAAACAAGTATTACGGCGCCCAACAACTGCTGAAAAGCCACGCGACCGCGGTTGTAATTGTTCCTAGTCAACGAAATAGTACATTATTTGACCGTTACATCAGATCGCGTGGTGTTTCAACAGTATGTTTCCACTTTTTCAAATTTGGCTTGTATTATGATTATTATATCCTACCTTTTTTCTCAACTCATATACGTCGTACTGCAGGGCACGGGTCTCCTTTACAATCGAAAGTACGATTGATAGTGGTTCGATTCGTTCGTTCGTTCATATAGTCCACCACGCTGGCCTAGTGCGAGTTGGCGGACTTAACTAAGATCCTAATAATAATTAAATAATCAAACTTACCAATCATGGGTCCGATCGTAAGACTGATTCCACCAGCGAGCAGCATGTATAGCCCATACGCCGGTGGATATCGTTCTATAGGCACATGCTCCGCCATAACTATGGGCTGGGCTATATGTACTAAGGATCTTATGGCTCCGAGGATCCCCGTTAACACAAGCAACGGTAAGTACGTTGTAAAGTGGATGAATACTGAAAATAAAAGTATTGTTGTAATGTTGTATCGAATATTGGATGCTTTGTGGTGTTGTGTAGATAGTATTACTTTTTTATCGCAATGAATGCATGCTGTTCGCCTGATGGTAAGCAATACAACCGCTCATGGACAATAGCAAGACCAAACAACACAATTAATTACAAGGGAATGCTTGGCAATCCACTGCGCTCGCCATCCTGAGACATAAGATGTCAAGTCTCAAAATGTCCTGTAGTTATTTTTAAACCAAAACTCTTTTGATTACTCTTCTCTATATAAAATAATTTATATGGTTGAAATTGTAAGTAGTTTAAAAAAAATTAATAGGGTGGCAATACGTGAATAGAAATCTCTATGAAATAAAATACAAAATAGGAATATAAATATATGTTTGTACCAAATGATAAGATCTAAAATATTGATACATACGGAAATTCATTCATTGATTAAAATTGTAAATATGTATTTATATTCGGAGACAAAATGTGGTGGTCGTAATATTAGTATACAGGGTATATCAAGACTGCTACCGAAAACGAAGCCGGGTGGTAGTTTAAGCGACTTCAGACACAATGCAACAGAAAAAGTTGCAAAAAAAAGCGTCATTTTTTTTTGTTATTTTTTTCCTATGGCCATATTTGGGTGGTAAATACATTTTTTCCTAAAATAATAGTATATACCCTTTTATTTATAAATACTCTAAGGTATAAAAGAGTTTAAATTATTATTTTAGCAAAAACTATGGATTTACCACCCAAAAATGACGATATTTAAAAAATCATAAAAAAAAATTGTCGCGTTTCTAGGCGAAATTTTTAATTGCATTGTGTTTGTTGCCTCTAAAACTACCACCCGGCTTCGTTTTCGGTAGCAGTCTTGAGATACCCGGTATAACACGCGTATAATTTTATTATTGAAGAAAAATTCCAAATCAATATCGACTAAATATTTACATCCTATTTGTAAACATAAATAATATAATAAAAATGCCTTTACGCTATTTTACCTTGACTGTCTATCCTATATTGAGTCGTAAAGAATACATACAATAAGGTTGTATTTTATATGTATTTTAATTTCCTTTAAATTCATAACAAGTTTTTTATCTTCAAGTTTAGAGATGATTATCTTTGACATATTAATAATTTAAGAAAAACAACAACTCATTCTCGAATGCATAAGACATTTTACATTGAATTGTCCTAGGTTATAACTTAAGTATCATTTTACAAAACTGGTGTGGCAACCACAAACGATGTTATTATAAACATTTTTTATAAAAATGATGTAAGTTTTCCATTCAAATTATCAATTCAAATTTATTTCAGCAACACACAAGCTCAACCATAAATTTAGTATAAAACATAGATCGGCAATGTGAAAGAGATAGAATAATTTAACTCATATGTCAAAGCGAGATGCATGATGCGACCATACGTTTACACAGAAGTAGCCTGCAGTGACCCAGAGTCGAAATATGTCAAACTAAGCGAGCAACAAAATTCGCATATTTTCCTATTTTATTTAATTTTACAGTACTTGGTTATATTTATTAAACGCAGCTTATTATAGTGCATTGTGCAGTGCTAAGGTTTGGTTCATGCAGGCGTTAAAATCCGAAATAATTAAAGTTTTCACAGGTACCGGCCACTTTTGCACAATACTATTTTGTGACGATATTATAGAATTAAATGGAAATTCGTGTATACATATCGGTAGAAAAGAATATAGTATTTCATTATATAAATACGCTGAAAGCATCCATTGCGTATAAAAAATAATATCAAATACGTGAATTTACAATAATTTCAACCAAAAGTTGCTAGGGATTGACTGACAGATTCGATCAATAAAAGGTTGTCGATAAAATAATCGATGACAACACATGTTGCCCTACATTTTTATGGAACTATAGTATGTTGTGATAGTGTGCATTCTTCTTCTTCTTCTACCTGGCGTTATCTCGGCCATATTAGCCCGGCCGTTATTATAGTATTCATTCTACAATATTAGTAATTACTTTACTTTTTCTCATTTTTTATATTTGTGGAATAATTATTATAACACTTCATGTGTGTGATTTATGAATTAAGAACCTGTTTCAATCTCTGCCAAGAGGCTGTCAATTTATAATAGTAAAACAAGAGTCAAGAACATATTTGATATTATTATAAAATATGCGATACTTCTACGCACAGTATCATCGTCCAAACCTTGAAGCAACATTATTCATTTATCATAACATTAGGACTAGGTATAGGTTTCAAATTTATAATTCTCATAGAAAAAACATTAGTTTAGGTGACGTGATCGAGAAAAGCTTCATAGTTTATTAAACTGTCTCTTTCTTCAGCCACAGGAATGCGACTAATGAACATAGACCTTCGACAAGAATGTCTACATCAGTTTGTTGTAAGTTGCCTGCATCCAACGACTTCCTACAAGCTCCTCCGTACATCTCCAACGCGGCCTAGCAGGCGTCCAACACTTCCCAATGTGTTACAAGTCAATTAATTGACTTGAATAAGCATATTTTTTTTATCTCTAGTATACATATAGTAAAAATGTGTTTCTTAGACTTACGCGAATGTTACTCATTGAAAAAAACGAATAATCACGGATTTTGTTACAGACTGAGTCCACTCAGTGACTACGAAAGCTGTAAAGTAATCGAAACTTCGTGACGGGAAATTAAAAATGAAAAAAAATAAACCGAAAACGCTAAAACTTTGTAAATTATAGTTTTATTTTATAAAAGTGTTTTTTGTTCTCAGTTTAATTAGGTGTATGTACTATGTAGACATGACAATGAAAAAAATAATTTTGTTCAGGTGAACATATAGACCCATACAAAACATCTCAAACAAAATGTTTTCAAATAATATGACAATTTATCTTTATTTATTTGTGTGTTTATCAATCTGTATTGAAATAAACACATGAATAAGTTTCTGTTAATATATAATAAAATGTTGCATATATCCATAACATTTTATTTCACAACTACAGGCCGACGGCTATATCGATATCGATATGATAGTATCGAAAGTGCATGGTACACCACTATATGTCAAGCACACATGTAAACTTCACGCACACAATCGTAAATCAGTTTTGGTCGCGCTCAAAATGACACATTGCCGATCTATGTTCTATACTACATCTATGAGCTCAACATACTTTATTTCATTTAGGTAATGCAAGTTATAGTTATATATTGATATATGTTTTATTGCACACCAAAATAAAAGACGCTAACAGCACACTTACCCACTTATTCATAAAGAGTTAACACTAATTGAACGTTTTATCTCATCTTCATATTATTTAACTAATTTACGTTTCTGTGGTTGATTAGCGGTGTTTTATGAATAATGGGGTTAAAAACTAAAGGCATGATTGCAATAGGCGACCTTCCAGGCAACCTTTTTTTAGTTATATAAAAATAACCCTCACAAATAACATTTCTGCAGTTTTTTTCATACAAAATCATATGAAATCAAACTTCAGCGGTATTCATGACGATATAAGTTGACTTCAAATCGAGTCTATCGTTTCTTTAAAGGTCGACTACGTACAGATAACTTCTCTATTTAAAATATATTAAGCCTTCAAAGTTTGATAAAAATAACGCACCCACCCTCAAACCAATTTATCGCTTTTGTTTAAGCCCTTCCTATAAAGTTAAATCCATAAAATTCCTCCCTACCTTCTGTTTATCCTTTTTATATCCATCCCATGGTTGTCTGTAAGACATTATCTAAGCGATGAGATCACCAATTGTACTTTTATTTTTTATTATAAATATTTAAGTACCTATTTATTTCTGATTGTGTTTATTTCATCTTTTGTGTGCAAGCGATAAATAAAATTATCCACATTTTTCTTCTACAAATAAACAAACTTACCCAATCTGACTAGAGCAGCTAGCAAAGCGCCTGAGAAAAACATGTATCTACTGTTCATCCTGAAGAATTGCCCTGCGAAACCCAGGAACAGTCGAGCGCACATGTCAGTGGCGCCTCCTAGCGCTATTATGTTAGCAATCTCCCCCTGTGGACGATATAGATATTAAATAGCGGGAAGTCATCTTACTAATTATTTGTATTATATAATTTTATTGAATAAAATAAATACTGTTGGTAAAGAAAACGACTGTGAAATGAGGAGACGCGGGTTTAATTCTGACTTAATAAATGTTTGTATCAACTATCACTGAGTATTTACTACCTATAACTGAGTATTATGAGCCGCAAAGTATGTTCTAGTTTTTGCTACTTAGATACGTGGCATTTTTTTGGGTCAGAATATTGTAAATAAATAAAAAAAGATATTTCTAATACGTTCGCATTAAAATTTAAAATACTATTCAGGTAAATTAAGGTAATGGCAGGAATATTAAAGAAAATAATAGTAGATTAAAAAATCTAACTGAAATCTTTAATTTTAAAAAGTCCACAAAGTATCACTTCTAGAAAATCAATCTGAGATTTTAATGTACTATGAAACCTACGATTATAAGAGAATGTAAGTACACCAATTAATTATATTCTATCCAAGTCAATGCTAATTCAATGTTCCAAACAGCAACCAGTTTACGTTTGCAACAAACAACAATATATAAATATTTACATCAATTTGCATATTGACATTTTTTATGATATTCAAATTCATTCTGACATTTTCAGTTTTTTTTATATAAATTTAATTTCAAATATTTTAATCACATAATTATAAAAATATATGCTAATAAAATGTAAAATACTATGTTTATTGTTATTAAATACATAAATTAAATTGTGATACAATGGGAATCAAAAGAAATTATGGTAATTTTGTCAAGTGTCGTTTGGGAATCTCTTATTTTAGGCCAAATTGAGACGAGCGGTTTGGCTTGAAGCTTTGACTTATATTCTACATTGATTTCGATGGCTTGAAGTGTTATCATATGTTTCTTTAAATAGACCCGGGCAACCAATGTGAAGTCTGACGGAAAATTCATATCAAGTAGACTATCTGGAATTTGAACCTATGACTTCACGATTCAAAGCTATGGTGTTATTGTACCAACAAGTGATTGAGGAAAAGATCTGAAATGTTTAACATTTTGATTGATTATTTCGATACCTACATCGATTTTAAAAAATAGATAATTACATTAGAAATGAATCATATTTAGCATATTAAAATATTAATATACGATTTAATTTTAATACATTGCGGTCATTAAAACTTAGCACATTTTATTGCGTTGCTAATGATCTGTTTAAGTTATAATTTAAACCAGTATTTTATTTGTGAACAGAAATGTTGAAAATAAAAAAAAATTGCTTATCTTGTGTAAAGGTTGAAAACATGTAGCAAATGTTTCTAAGTAAATTCTATTTTGATAAGGTATATTTTTAGTAATAATAATACAAAGTGTCTACAAAGTTTTAACCCCAAACCGTCGCGAAGTGTTAATAATCAAAATATATTTAAGTAAAATTATGTTGACTTCACATATACATTAAAAGGCAATTATAAGAGCAAGGCATATTTTTAAAAGGAATATGCTCAATATAAATGATCATATATTGATACATTAATTAAGTCTTCAAAAGCATTTATTAAAAAAAATATTTTGACGGTCTCGAATTTATCCGAGGCATGAGCCTGGCACAAATTTCTGTTGAGGACATTATTTTAAATAGTATACGTACTATTTTTTTTTTTTCAACATTAACACCCACAAAGAGTGCAATTTGCTGCTTGCTAGTTCAATCTAGAATTGAATAGTTTTAGAATCTAGATTGTAAAAGTGACCGGACAATTTTAATTTGAAATACATAACTATTGTTTAATAAAAATCTTCTTACCCGACTTAGATTGTTCTTGTCCAAGAACAAAGGTTCTACTGTGAAAAATGTAAGGTCGGCGAAAAATGTCAACGCCATACCAAATATTATATTGTCGTAAACTAAATCCTTTAATAAAGTTAAATCTAGGAACTCTGCTACTGTTTGCCTGAAACAAAACAAAATTATCATTAGATAACAATAACATAAATAAGTTATATTTTATTATGACGATAAGGCCTATATTTCTATTATTTTCCCCATATTTTTTTCAAAGGAATAATATATCTCTATCTAGCTTAGTTTTAAATAGAAATTCTCGCAGAAAATTATCAGAATGATAATGTTCTTGAATTAAGTCCGGAAGGAATTCAGTCTTGGCAAGAATTTACACTATTACTAAATTGTTTACGCTCGCAAAAGAAAGTGTTTTGAATGTTTAGAATATTTTTATTACAGAAACACGGTAGCTGTGTATCAGTGACCTAACGACCTTTGGCTTCCTAACCAATTTACATAAAATTCCATTTTAATTATCATAATATAGATGTGATTTTATCTATAAATGGAGATAATATTCAAAATTTCAATATAGACCTGTTTGTTTAATATGAAATAACATTTATCAAATTCTACTTACCACTTCCCTTCTCTGTTTTTAATTATAGGCATAGGTTCTACTGCTATGCCACCGAAATTTCCCAAACTGGATACGGAGGCAGCTTTGTACAAATTTTCTAAATATACATTGTCCTTTGAATTAAATTTACTATCAGTCTTTCCATCTTCTGGTATCAACACCACTGGAATGCTTAACCTTCTGGAATCTTGCTCGGCTAATTTTGGCACGAATAATAATTCCGACCCTTTTTGCGTTTCCGTGCGTTTGATCTGATACAAATTTTCCATTGATTTCGCGTTGTCAGTGGCTGCGACTGTTTCGGTATTTTTTGTGAAATTGAATTTGTCGTTGTCATTTTCCACGGCTGGTGTAGGCGGTATCACTGTAAATTTAGATTTGTTTAATCAAAACATTCAATTTATGTATCAAATATCGCTTTCAGAATTAATTTGCTGTTGGAATTAAATTTTGATTGAAAGCAGATATTACCGTAACAGAATATTTCAAAGCTGAGATGATTATTACTGTAAATTTTTGAGTAATAAATGTTTCAATAGCCCTTGTTTGTATCGATTTAAAAATGTAATAGGAGTATCTCTACAACATTTGTAATGATTGCCTCTTGATCTCAATTCAATGTCTCTATGGCATGTATCAATTTATTATTATGATTCATCATAATTCACTATGTCATATACAGTACAAATATTTTTATTCTTTAACCTTCGTTGTCGTCATGAGAATTGTTCGTAATATAGATATTGAATAAATATAGAATACGAGATTCCTTGCGATTTCGAAGTACATCAAACACAAAACCTCTACAAATCCAATATAGAAAGCTTGCAATAGTCGATTTAAAGTATCGATAAAATTATGGAAATATGTTTTTGTTATAACACCGGAATTTATTTTATCTACTACTTAATGGTTTTTCCTGATACAGTTATTTAATTAGTATTATGTTGATAGACGGAAAATAAATAAGATTACAATATCTAATATTGAAAGTAAATTTTAATTTGTATACAATTTTACAAATATATATGTACAGGATTTTCAGCTGTGTGTGGGATATCTGGGGGCACGGCAGTGCCCCCTCCAAGTCGAGCTAAAAAGCGGCACAGTCGTACCATCCTTTTCTCGAAGCCATTCAGACCATTTTCAACCCCCCATAACTTCGTTCTGGTTAAAGCAAAAAGCCTGAATTTTACTAAACAGGCATTGTACAAACACGGTATATTTAAAATTTCATTCAATTTGAACCAGTAGTTTAAGAATTGTAACTTGACAAACTTTCTTAATTTTGTCACTCACTGACTGACTGACCGATCATCAAAAGTCTAAGGCACTTTTAGCAGACATAGAACCTTCAAATTTAGAATATAACTAGCTGTGCCCGCGACTTCGTCCGCGTGGAATTTAACAAAAACTTTATTTTTCTAAAATAAAAGAACTTTTTTATAATAAATGTAGCCTAAGTTACTCCTTATTATATCAGCTACCTGACAAAAAAAGTCCCGTCAAAATCGGTCCAGCCATTTCAGAGATTAGCCGGAACAAACAGACAGAAAATAACTTCAATTTTATTTATATGTATAGATTAGTGTTTAGTGTCTAAACTAAGGGAAAATTTAAACATTTCATAATTTCTGTCTAGTTTTCTAGATACACCAACTGCGTGAATAACTTTGTAATCCCATATAAATGTATAGGATTGCAAAGTTACATTGGCAGTTAATGAATCATTGTACCCGTATATAATGGAATAATAGTTGTAGATAGGTACTTATGTATATGAGGCATAACAGGATGGGGTATAGAGAGGGAAAGAGTGTATTCAGCCCATGAAACTGTACAACATTCCTCTAGAAAAACATGACGAAGAAAAACTTGCAAATAAACCGACTAAATAGCTCGAAAATATCAATTACCATGAAAGAAAGAACATTAATAATCAAATCCGCTATATTTGTGATAAATTGACACCTACAAAAATAAGAAAAATCCATAAGACAGAGGCTTTAAGAAAAATCGTTAGTGATATTCTAGAAGTAAAAAGTACCGAAAAGGAAAAATGTAGGACTCTACAAAAAGACGTGAGATCCCATCTAAAACATCCTGTAAAAAAATGCCAAGTCTCGCAGCGCAGGTTTTCTACCGCAAAAAGTTATGAGATGCATGTAATACCAAGTTGATTAATTAATTTAATCCTTGCTTAAGGGACCATCAGTATAAAGTTATTACGTAAGTTATTATCATATCAATATTAAAAATTCTTTACGTTTTAAATAAATAGATTGACTTGGCCAGCAGCATTATGTATAAATTGTACGATACAGGGGTGCAGGAGGATAAGTAATTGTTGTAAACACCCCACGCTTTGTAACAATAAAATATATGTATTTTACTCCATTTTCTTATATTAAATTCAGTATCAATTATTTTAGTTTTTTTAACTATTATTTAATTATACACCACCTTGCGACGCGTCAAATGCTTGTATTTCCCTTCTAACCATATTCAACTGTTCTGTGGCTCAGGCATTAAAGCCGCCTTTATGCAATATTGTTTATAAAGCATAAAGAAAATAAATATAATTTAAAAATACTTACAAACAATTTTCTCGCAGGTCTTCAATTGTTTCACCATGTGCCATTTCACTGGATGCATGACTAGCGCTCCGAAAATACTGTGAGCAGATATAGCGCACAGAATAGCTAATGTTCCTCTAAATCCATATTCATTCATAGTAAACTTCACGAAAAGTGGATACACCATCGTGATCAAACCAATTGAAGCCTTACATAAACTTAAATAAAGCACTTTCTTCTTTGTAAAGTAGCTGTTAAAACTGGTGTATGAGACGGGAATGAGAAGTCCCATGCCCAAACCTTGTAGAAAGCCATTGGTTATTATTAGTTGCGTTGTGGATACCACAAATATAGCTAGGAACGATGCTAGTGTGTATATAACGGCCCCTATAAGGCCTACTTGTCTTAATGATAACTTCTTTAGTGCTATGTTTGCTGAGAAACCTGAAACAAATGAATTTAGTTAATTCCCTAAGCTAAACGGAAGTTCGGCTAAGTGGTAAAACTAATCCTATCTATACGGAGTAGCCCAAAAATCCACACGATATTTTTAAAATTTTCTACTATGTGATCTGGGTGATAAGAAATAGGTGAATCCATTTATTAAATACTGTAGGAAGTAGTAAACCCAACAGTACAATTATGCAGGTGAATGATTCATTTAATTACTTGTCAATATATGGGATATAACTAACGTGACCATACGTCCCGCTTTGGGCGGGACATATGGTCCCGCTTTCAGGAAATCTATCCCGGTATCCCCAGCAAGGCCGACATCGTCCCGCTCTTGCAAACAGACCAAATAATAATTTAAAATGTATTTATCGCTCGAAATATTTTACCGAACTACTACTGAAAACCGTAGTGGCGTATTATACCAATACTTTCGTAAAAAACATCTTGACTTCATAAATTTTTCCACAATTATTGAGTACGTTATGTATCTGCCTGAAAGTAACGGAACTATCGAAAGACTTTTTTTCTCATATTATCAAAACATGGACAAGTGATAAAACACAGATGAGTGTCGCAGTAATTAAATTTATTTTGTTTATGAAAATACAAATAAATCATGTACCGAGTTTTACAAAATACAAAAATATGATTTTGATTATTATTTAATGTTATTCAATCTTCTATGATAAAAACTTGTAAAATACTAAAAACTTTATTATTTAATTTCACTTATGTTCCGTTCTGGCACAAAAAATAATGGTCACGTTAAATATAACATAGTATTTAGGCCATGGAATTTTTAGAACGTGATTCCATCCATCCATCCATCAGCCAAAGGAAGTCCACTGCTGAACATAGGCCTCCCCCAATGATTTTCACAGAGACCTGTTGGAGGCAATACGTAAGGCCCAGAACGTGATTATGTGGGTTCTATTAATAATGACATTTTAATCCAAACAAGAGGAGATCCGTAGGAGAACCAAGGTTACCGACATAGCCCATAGGATTGGCAAGTTGAAGTGGCAGTGGGCCGGGCACATAGCTCGTAGAACCGATGGCCGTTGGGGCCGAAAGGTTCTCGAGTGGAGGCCACGTACAGGCAAGCGAAGTGTCGGACGCCCGCCTACAAGGTGGACGGACGATCTGACTAAGGTCGCCGGAAGTCGCTGGATGCAGGCCGCTTCCAACAGGTCATTGTGGAGATCATTGGGGGAGGCCTATGTTCAGCAGTGGACTTCCTGTGGCTGATATGATGATGATGATGATGATGAATCCAAACAAATGCAAATTTCAGTGTAATTACAATGTTTACCAAACAAATTTGAGTTAAGATAACCATGTAAGACGGAGAGTAAACAAAACTTAATATTTGAGTTAGTTCACTCTCAAAATGGGATCAAGAAGCGAAGTTAAGCGAACAGCTGTGATTGTATTGTTTGGACTTACTTTGAAAATTAAATTGTTGTTTTACATATATTAAGTTATGATCTTAAATTAATTTAAATAATTAACAATAGTAATGGAGTTAACCCATATAATTTGCACTGTACTGTACTGTATCTGCCCATATTCATCCAACTCCAGCGTACGGGCCTCTTCTACAACTGGGAATACAATTGAGAGCGGTTAGACCATATAGTCCACCACACTGGTCTCATGCGGTTTGGCGGACTGTACATAACTTAGACATTTTTATAAATCGCTATGCGATATAGTCTGAATGCCTCATATTTGTGACTGTCGAGTCAATCACCACGCTTGATAACGGTGAAGAAAAACAACGTGAGGGAACCTGCATACCATAGCGATTTGAAAAATGTCTATGCCATATCAAGTCCGGGATTTTAGAGTACGTCCGAGCTCTAAAGTAGGACCTATATGAGCTAATACAGTAGTGCTAACATTTCTAGACATTAAGGTACTGTATTTTATCATCATCATAGTTTTTAGCCATATAAAGTCCTCTGTAGAAAGGAATTCGTTCGTTCGTTACGTCTTTCACAGTTCTTTAAAGATAGCTGGCATCATCATCATCATCTCATGAAGCAGTGACAAACATGAAAATAGTATTAATTTAGTTAAAGTAATAAAAAGATTTATTTAATTAATAACTAAGGTCTTGAGGGCTCGCCCCCTATGATAATTCTGGGACGGAACATACAAGGCGAAATGTGGGTGTTCTGGCACCTCTGCCTACCCCTTCTGGGAAACAGGCTAGTTAGTGTATGTAATAAAATATCATTAACGTATTAATTATACTACTTTGTTTATACGTGTTACTTTCGTGAAAAGCTTTAGATACTATATACTAGTATAAAAAAATATGGCTCTACTAAAAGTGATAAAAAGCACTTTAAGGCTCTAGAAAATAATATAAATACCGCTATATCGACTAGACACATTTCGAAGATACTACTAGAAGCTAGCCCATATACGTCCTACTGCAGGGCACGGGCCTCCTCTACAATCGACAGTACGATTGAGAGTGGTTAGGCCATATAGTCCACCACGCTGGCCTAGTGCGGGTTGGCGGACTTACATACCATAGAAATTTTTATAAATCGCTATGGTATGCAGGTTTCCAAACGGTGTTTTCCTTTCCCGTTTTAGTGCGTGGTGATCAATACACACATGACTCCGAAAAGTCAGAGGTGTGCCCTGGGATTCGAACCCGCGACCACCGTGAACATGTTGGCAGTCGCGTCTAGTCCGTTTACCCACAGGCCACCACGCACTCCACTAGAAAATTTAATCAATAAAAATTATGCAAAGTAGGAAATAAAAATATTATTAATAATATATTATATATATATATATATATATACCGGGTATCTCAAGACTGCTACCGAAAACGAAGCCGGGTGGTAGTTTTAGTGACTACAAACACATTGCAACTAAAAATTTCGCAAAGAAACGCGACAATTATTTTTTATGATTTTTTAAATATCGTCAATTTTGGGTGGTAAATCCATAGTTTTTGCTAAAATAATAATTTAAACACTTTTATACCTTAGATTATTTATAAATAAAAGTGTATACACTATTATTTTAGGAAAAAATGTATTCAACACCCAAATATAGTCATAGGAAAAAAATTACAAAAAAAAATTGTCGCTTTTTTTTGTAACTTTTTCTGTTGCATTGTGTCTGAAGTCGCTTAAACTACCACCCGGCTTCGTTTTCGGTAGCAGTCTTGATATACCATGTATATATATATATATATATCTACTATAGATAAAAAACTATAAACTTGTTGTTACATATTAGATGTATATCAATAAAATATGAGCTATTATGGAACCGATTTGGAACTACTTCTGTCCTATGCAAATATTTAATGACTATCAATTATAAAAATTGACTAAAATAATTAAATAATCCATAATTTATAACTATAAATCATTGGAATTATTGTTGTTTATTTGACGCCATATTTATGACAGTTGTTATTCTAAAATGGTATAATAAGGCTTATAATAAGTCGTTAAATTTTATTTTAATGAATACACTTAATAGTCAGAAACATAGCCTTGACCTCACATTAAAATCAATTCAGACATTATTTCGTGAGTGAAAAAACGGTGAAGGAAAACATCGTGAGGAAACCTGTATACCATAGCGATTTATAAGAATTTCTATGGTATGTAATTCCGCCAACCCGCACTAGGCCAGCGTGGTGGACTATATGGCCTAACCACTCTCAATCGTACTGTCGATTGTAGAGTAGGCCCGTGCCCTGCAGTGGGACGTATATGGGCTGATACAGATACAGATACAGATGTCGTGAGTATCAGAAAGTACGAAATAGTGTACATTTGACAGCCTCCGTGGCGCTGACGGTTAGACACCGCCTGTGAAACGAGAGGCCGCGGGTTCGATCCCCGCACCGAGAGAAATGTTTATGTGGCCCACAAATATTTCTTTCGGGTCTGGGTGTTTGTGAGACCGAAAAGTCTCTCGTAGTTCCTGATACCCACGACACAAGACTCGATCTTATTGTGGGGTCAGGACTATGTATGTGACTGTTGGGTGTTATTTATTTATTTATTTATCTCAAAAACACCCAGAACCAAGACAAATATTTGTGGGCATTTGTATCCGGATTGAATCTGCGGCCTTTCCATTCAAACTCGGCGTATAACCTGCGCTCCGGAGGCTGTTGATGTATTGTTACCGATAGAAATCATCGACCAAGGGCCCTACTCTATAAATCCGAAACGAAGTTCGAAACTTCGGACGATCGAAGTTTATATACGAATGTACCTACATATACTTATAGTCGTTATTAACTTATGGTCGTAACCATAGACTTATGGTTGCTATGTACGTTATACAAATTCGGACTTCTACAGAGTAGATACATTCGTATCGTATACAGGGTATATCAAGACTGCTACCGAAAACGAAGCCGGGTGGTAGTTTAAGCGACTTCAGACACAATACAACAGAAAAAGTTGCGAAAAAAGCTACAATTTTTTTTTATTTTTTTTCTATTACCATATTTGGGTGGTAAATGCATTTTTTCCTAAAATAATAGTGTATATCCTTATATTTATAAATAATCTAAGGTATAAAAGAGTTTAAATTATTATTTTAGCACAAACTATGGATTTACCACCCAAAAATGACGATATTTAAAAAATCATAAAAAATAATTGTCGCGTTTCTTTACGAAATTTTTAGTTGAATTGTGTTTGTAGTCACGAAAACTACCACCCGGCTTCGTTTTCGGTAGCAGTCTTGAGATACCCAGTATAAACTTCGATCGTCCGAAGTTTCGAACTTCGTTTCGGATTTATAGAGTAGGGCTCCAAATTCCGAAGATAATCTGTAGCAGCCGTCACAATTGTACCGTTCTGTCCAAAACATACTGTTCTTTATAGTTTCGTTCACACTGAATTGTATACGTTACCGGCCATACCCGACCTTAGGATAAAGTTGTTTCGCCTAGAAAAAACTGGTTTATCCTGTTACCGATTGGACACATCATTTAATTTCGGATGTTCTGGATGGCAATGGCTATGAATACAGAGGCCTAGACAAAGCGATGATTAAGTAACGTTAGGTTAGAATTGAAATAAATTATACAGGAACAAAACTATCATATCGGTAACATGTTGTACCAGTTTGCTAGGATACTGGAGCTATCATCTCCGCAGTTGTGTAGATTCTAGTTCAAAATCTAGTCTAATATCGAACCTAAATGTCTGTCCTTGAAGTGGTCATCCGTCTCCAACGTGAGTTCACATGCGTTATATAATATTCATAATGAATTCAAATGCATTCGTTATGATTGCCCTTGATTGACCTTAGAATCAAGGCATTAAAAACTGGCGTTGGTTTTTGCAAGGAATTTAATATAAATGGTTTTAGAATATATTATATTAAAGGTTCATAAAAACTGGTATGTTGATTTAAATGGAAAATGTTACAGTATAAGATAATGGAATTTTATTAATGTATAAATTTTATTTTAATTTTAGGAAATAACGAACTTACTTCACCGTTAAATATGGTTAAGAAAGTTGCCTACCATAGTAATATGTCAGAACTTCTTTGGTATGTAAAGTCTATACGTCTCAATCACCCTTTTGATTGTAGAGGAGGCCCGTGCCCTGCAGTGGGACGTATATGGGCTGATTATATCTTACTGACTTTTCCATTCACACCCGTGTCATATATCTGTTTTGTTAATCTTTTGTTTATTTATTAATCTTTTTATACATAATGTTGTATAAAGGCGGAGTTAATGCCTAAGGCATTCTCTACCAGTCAACCTTTGGGTGATGCAGAGATTGTACAAAGTAGGTGTTAATAGTATAACGAAGTGCAAATATATATATATATATATATATATATATATATATATATATATATATATATATATTAGAAAATACATATTTAAATAATTATTATCCATCCCCTCTACATGCCCAAACCAACTTAAAACAGGTAATGTTACGAGAATGATATAATTTTATACAGGGTATATCAAGACTGCTACCGAAAACGAAGCCGGGTGGTAGTCTAAGCGACTTCAGACACAATACAACAGAAAAAGTTGCAAAAAAAAAGCGTCAATTTTTTTTTGTTATTTTTTTCCTATGGCCATATTTGGGTGGTAAATACATTTTTTCCTGAAATAATAGTGTATACCCTTTTATTTATAAATACTCTAAGGTATAAAAGAGTTTAAATTATTATTTTAGCAAAAACTATGGATTTACCACCCAAAAATGACGATATTTAAAAAATCATAAAAAATAATTGTCGCGTTTCTATGCGAAATTTTTAATTGCATTGTGTTTGTAGCCACCAAAACTACCACCCGGCTTCGTTTTCGGTAGCAGTCTTGAGATACCCGGTATATTCTATGTACTTCATTCACAGAAACTGATTGCACAAAACACTATTTTGTGCAGCAATGTTGTAAATCTACAATAATCAATGTGTTAATAAGATAGAGATTTAACAGAAACTACTCGTATTTGACATTTCAATATTATACTCACTTGAAAAGTTACATGTCATGTACATAATAAACACTGTTTCGATAGTGAAAATATTTCCTCGAGTACTCCTTAAGTTAGGTCGTGACGTAGTACCTTGAGTTCGACCGTTGATTCCTTTCCTCGAGAATGGAAAAGTATTGAGTGACGTTGAGTGGAGGAGACTTTTTTCAACCTCCTCCAAGATTTCTTCCAAGTAAGGCCGAGTGGAGTCGAGAAATTTTCGAGGAACGTTTAGAATATGGGTGTAAGACGTTCCTCGAAAATGTCTCGCTAAGGCGTACTTGAGGAAATATTTTCACTATGGAAACAGTGTTTATTATTTACATGACAAATTTTGACTGTCACTTTTCAAGTGAGCATAATGTTTATATGTCAAATAGTTTTTGTTAAATTTGTACCTTATTAACACATCAATGACGTATTTGATGACGTATTTCCTCAACTCAACCTCACTCGAGGATCCTCTAGGAAAGTTATATTTTTAACTAAGCATACCATTTTCGAGGATTCCTCGAATTCATGTTAAACGTCACCTCGACAGAGATAAGGTTGAGGAAGATTCGAGGAAACGTCTTAGAATACGGGTGTTAATCATCGTTGTAATTGTTTTACACATTATTTAAATCAATTTTGACATTGAATTTGTTGTTAAACATTGCGTAATATTGTTTAGTTTCATATCACGTGGTATTCGTATTACGCTCACACATTATTTTATATAAGGAAATACATAACTCGAGGCGTCACGTTCTCAAGGTGTCCCATTTAATATGAATGCTGACAAAATTTATTTCATTAAATGACAAATGTATAGAAATAACACAGTAACCTAACAAGAATTTTAAACGATACATTGTTATTTTTGCACCGGCCAGTCATTTTACCAATCGCAATAATTATGCCGGTGAATTTGAAACCGGATAAGCAGAATCAGTTCGATTCCAAAAGCTGACATACTTGCGTGAATCACTATAATGTTATTTCACCACCGTGTACATTGGTCATTATCTAGGCAAATATAAGTAATATTATGCTTCTATAAACATGTAATGTAATTTAAAATGAAGGTAAAGCAATGATTAGTACGTCTTAGTGAAGATACAAAAAGGTAAACAAGATTATAATTAACATGAAAGGTTAACAAAAAGTAACCTATTAACCGTAACCTAGCCGGAAGAAACGTTATGACGCACTAAATTCGTTTGGGAAAAAAATTAAATTCAAATCTATTCAAATAACCTATGATTCCAAATCATAGGTCACGGAAATACGTAAAACTTTAGAAGCAGTGCGAAAAAGTTTAACTTACCAGAAACGGCCAATGTAACTTGGAACACCCCATATACAACTGTGACTGCTCCCGTCCCAACACCGAGATCGTCCAAAAACTCATTGTATATGAAACCGAACACTGGCTGGTGAGCTGTGCCCGCTATCTGAAAAAAAGAAGAATTTTAAATATAGAACACAAATATACAGCCTTTATGCAAAAAGCATTTTTAGGAAAACAAAGACCTGAAATATGTTTTGAAAATAGAATATAAACATAATATACGGCCAGTACACAAATGCATATAAAAACACATCTTTCCACCATCGTACATAATTATTTACGAATCAATAAACGATCAATTTTTGTTTTTTCTACAATAATTATACAGGGTATCTCAAGACTGCTACCGAAAACGAAGCCGGGTGGTAGTTTTAGTGGCTACAAACACAATGCAATTAAAAATTTCGCATAGAAACGCGACAATTATTTTTTATGATTTTTTAAATATCGTCAATTTTGGGTGGTAAATCCATAGTTTTTGCTAAAATAATAATTTAAACTCTTTTATACCTTAGAGTATTTATAAATAAAAGGATATTCACTATTATTTTAGGAAAAAATGTATTTACCACCCAAATATGGCCATAGGAAAAAAATAACAAAAAAAAATTGTCGCTTTTTTTTGCAACTTTTTCTGTTGCATTGTGTCTGAAGTCGCTTAAACTATCACCCGGCTTCGTTTTCGGTAGCAGTCTTGATATACCCGGTATATTTATCTCATTGTTCGTAGCAGTCATAATTTTTTTTATTTATTTTTTTATTACAGTGAATGGCGAGACGAGCATGCCGTTCGCCTGATGGTAAGCGATGCGACCGCTCATGAACAGTAGCAAAACCAAACAACACCTTGAATTACAAAACAATGCTTGGCATTCCACTGCGCTCACCATCCTGAGACATAAGATGTTAAGTCTCAATATGTCCAGTAGTTACTCTGGCTACAATGTCCTTCAATCCGAAACACAACAGTGCATTTAAACTGCTGTTTGACGGGAGAAATAGACATTGCGGTGGTACCCACCCAGGCAGCCTCTCACATATGAGAGACCTACCACCAGTAAAAATTATTGAATACTTAAATACATAAACCCAAGCCCTTTTTCCAGAAGAGGTGGGCAGACGTGCCAGGATAACCACATTTCGTTCTGTAGTTCCATCCTACGATGCGATATGGGGCGAGCTAATCGCCATATCGGGCACAAATTCCTGACTCCGGGCTGATAATTAATAGAAAAATTCAAGATCACTTTGCCCGACCCGGGATTCGAGTCCGAGAACTCAGCTTTGTAACCGTATCGTAGTATAACTAAGCCGGCAAGGCAGTCAGTAATTAATTGCATTGGACAAAAATACAAACAATTAATAGTAATTTAAATCCGTTTAGAGATAATGCTAATAACATCCATTTTAAATTCATAAATGATTGCATCTTGTAAATCTTCTTTTTGTAATTCATAACTTTAAACACTTTATAATTACTGGAAAGACTAGCTCCAAAAAAATCTCATTAGCAACAGTGTTAAGTGTTCAAGCAGATATAAATTTCCATTTGATATGTCTAAATGGCTTATACCTACTTAATTGAGTGTAGTTACATCTATCGCTATGATCTAGGCAATATCATTTTTTTACAACAATCACTGAACTTTGATCAAATTTCTGAAGTATCTCAAGTTTCTAGCCTTTGACGATGTCAGTTTTAAACAAATATGAGTAGTTTAGAGTTTCATCGTCGTTTACTATGCTGTGTATGGAGAAACTTGTCTCTCGGGATGATAGCAGCAGATTATTATTGTTATAATTTTTCTCAATGCTAAATTGGGTATCAATTATGTACTTATTTTATTTTTATTTATTTATTTTAAATCTTTATTGTACACATAAAAAAAATACAACGTATAGAATATGTCTTGTATTATGTCTTGGAAATAGTATTTGCGTTATCAGGATAGAAATGTTAACAATTTAAATATTCCATGCCCAAATACTTGAACGCAACTTAAATATAAATGGCGCTTAACTACTTTAATCCCGATTAAATGTACTGGCTAAGTGGGCTGTGCGCTGTTAAGAGCAACTTATTTGAATGGCGTTCCAGTATTCGGGCGCCAGTCACACAACTTATATGAAATATTGCCTTTGGGACAGGTAAATAAGTACTTGGATGAAAACTAAATGGATTTGTGATCAGCGGAAAAGATGGACAATTTCTGAATGCGAAGAGCTGAATATCCAAATACATCAGGATTGGACAAGGCCATGTCCATTTATAGCCTAAATATCGATAATGATGGAAAAAATATCGATTTGGAAATTTCCTAGACTTAAGCAGAAATTATACTATCTATTATAATAATCAAGATTGCAAATACAAAATTTGGAACAGGTTAGTAAAGATATTAAGTAATGGATCCGTATAACTTAAAGTTTTATCGATTAGATTCTTATCTATTTAAATGAAACGAAGTCTGAGATAAAGTTAGGCCATAAATGATAAATTTATGCCAATTATTCAGCGAAACGCGACTGCCATGTTTCGGACCGTTGAGAACTTTTCCAAGCATGACCAAATGTAAAGTTATTTGTCAAGCGATTGGCAAAATAGGTAATAAGTTTAAAATTAAAGCAATATACAGGCTTACACAAATATTAACAGCAGGTTACACTTAAACCATGGTCCACCGTCCATGAGAAACCATTGACGCAGATTTAAATTGTATCGATGTCGATACAAAAACTTAAATGTTATGAGTAATAGTTTAGCCTCATCCCGTTTTGTGTCATCCGTAACAGTTTATTGCCCCGTAGCTTACGTCACAGCTAATTGGTCACATTTTTTTATATTTTTTTATTACATTGAATGGCGAGCCGCGCTTGCCATACGCCTGATGGTAACGATACGATCGCTCATGAACAGTAGTAAAACCAAACAACACCTTGCATTACAGAGCTATGCTTCGAATTCACTGCGCCGGTCATCTTGAGACATAAGATGTCAAATCTCAATATGTCCAGTAGTTACATAAAATAAGAATATTTAAATATAACCAAATCCGCGATAAAATTCGTAAACAAAGTAGTTTTATTTCAATGTGTAACATTCGCATGAATATAAGAAACCATTAATTGTATTGAAATTTCATGGTGCTGTCTCATTGTGAAGATACCGAATAGGTCGACAGCCCGCGTTTGGTGTCTTTATCAAAATCCACGCTTGTTTTACCCACATTATGAAGAAGCTATTGAACAAGCTAAGACAGCTTTAAAACGTGTATTACTTACTTTTATATTACTTATTACTTATTATTAATACACGTTGTATTAGCTAACGAATGTTCTGTCCCTTACAAACGACTTACAGCCGTTCTCAATAATCTATCTATCTTTAACAAGAGATTTCATAAGATAGTTAAACGTATTTTATGTGTCAGTTAAAAAAATATAGAGAGGTAATGATATGGTGCATATATTTATTTATAGCTAGGTAAGATAAATATGTATTTCTATCTTTGTTTATTGAAGCGTAAAATTGTACCGACATAGTAATGGTAGCTATTTTAACCTCTTGTTAAAGATACATAGGATATAGAAAACGGCTGTTATGGATTCAGTTTGAGTTAAAAAGATACAACATTCGATACCTAAAATGCATTTATAAAATGTGTATAAATGAAGCCGTATAGGGTCATAGTTAGTTGTCTCCCACCCGATAATGTCTGTCTGGACGGGTTTTTTTCGTATAAATAAATATAATAAGTATTATGCAACAGAACTTCACGATAGTGATATTAGTCTATATTAATATAAACTGAAGAGTCTGTTTGTTTGTTACCTCCAATCTCAGAAACTACTCGTCCGAATTAAAAATCTCTTTTTATGTTGGATAGGTAATTTATAGGAAATGCTATAGGCTATATATTATCACGCTATGACCTAAAGTAGGGAAGCAATAGTGAAAAATCCAGCAAATACGAGGAAATGAGGAAATTCTATTCGTTTTTCGTGGTCCGATTGGTCGATATTCTAAATTGATAGTTGGCCGCCATTTTTGAAAGTGTACCTGAACCCGGGCGACGCCGTGCCGGACCGCTAGTTAAAATATAAAAATAATAATAAAATATGGGAGATAAAATACAAATATCACTAGATCATCTATATTTAAAAAATGGCATTATTTATTTTAGGAGCAAATAATAACTTACCTACATAATTTAAATGAAACCCATAACGTCATGCACTAAATGGTAATTTTGTGAGTTCTTTCTAATATTTGGGTTTTAGACTTCCTACGGATTCCATACTAGCCAATTGCTGGAGAGACATTATACAGCGGAGACGAAATTAAGACCATTGATAACCTCACAAGACTTCAGTCGTGTGTTCCGAATATTTTTCTGATGATGATTAATATTTTACATAAATACAGAAATCATAGCCCAGGCAATAAATCCAAAGAGTTCACTCTTTTCCGAAAAAAAAAACACAAGGAAATGGGTTTTGATCTAAAACTTACTGTATAGTTATTCCATTGTATTTAATATTTTCACTAAAATACCTTATAAATAGAATTAATAGTATAATTACTTTAAATAAAAATAATTACTTTATTCAATCCATTTTGTTTAACTTTATTTTTATCAAATAATGGCGAAAGGGTAAGTTAATAATCTGGAGTAGGCATCCCTAAATACACACACCTTGAGATTTTGTTTCCAATAAGTACATGACCGGTACTCACACATATCATCACTCAATTGGAAACAGTTTTAGCGCGTCGTTTGTTGGCATTGCTCAATCTAGACAAGTTTTTATGAAAGAAAAAACAGATCTTTCCACTGTCGTACATAATAATTTACGAACCAATAAACGATACATTTTTGGTTTTTCTACAATAATTGTACAATTATCTCATTGTTCGTAGCAGTCATAATTTTTTGCATACATACAAGGCTTTTTTCCTGAAAAGGTAGGCAGAGGTGCCAGGACACCCACATTTCGTTTTGTGTGTTCTGTCCTTAGTCGTGATATGGGGCAAGCCCATCCCCTTATCTGGCTGATAAAATTAATAGAAAAATCCAATATCACTTTGCCCAACCCGGGATTCGAATCCGAGACCTCAGCTTTGTAACCGTACCACAGTGCAACTACGCCACCAAGACAGTATGTGTTTTGGTAATTTATCCGTTTAGAGATAATGTTAATAACATTAATTTTAAATTCCTAAATGATTGCATCTTGTAAATCTTCTTAATTCTTAACTGGAAATTTTTTATAATTACTGGAAAGACTAGCTCCAGAAAAATCTCATTAGCAACAGTGTTAAGTGTTCAAGCAGATATTAATTGCCATTTGATATATCTAAATGGCTTATACCTACTTAATTGAGTGTAGTTACATCTATCGCTATGATCTAGGCAATATCAATTTTCTTACAACAATCACTGAACTTTGATCAAATTTCTCAAAGTCTCAAGTTTCGGGCCTTTGACGTCAGTTTTAAGCAAATATGAGTAGTTTAGAGTTCATCGTCGTTTACTTTGCTGTGTATGGAGAAACTTGTCTCGCGGGATGATAGCAGCAGATTATTATTGTTATTATTTTTGTCGATGCAAAATTGGGAATCAATTAGGCCTTAAAAATAATATTTACGTTGTTAGGGTAGAAATATTAACAATTATTTTTTAAATAATTCAGTCTCACAATTGATTTGAAATAGCCTTTGGGACAGGTAAGTAAGTACTTGGATGAAAACTAAGTGGATTTGTGATCAGCGGAAAAGATGGACAATTTTTGAATGCGAATAATAATATCCAGATTCATCAGGATTGACAAGGCTATGCCCAGTTATAGCCTAAATATCGATGATGATGGAAAAAATATCGATTTAGAAATTTCACAGACATTAGCAAGAAATATACTATTATAATAATCAAGATTGCAAATACAAAATTTGGAACAGGTTAGTATTGATATTTAGTAATGGATCCATATAACTTATAATATTATCGATTAGAATCTTATCTATTTAAATTAAACGACTTCAGAGATAGAGTTAAGGCCATAAATGTCAATTTATGCGAATTATTGATCGAAACGCGATTACGATGTTTCGGACCGTTGAGAAGTTTTCCGAGCATGACCAAATGTAAAATTATTTGTCAAGCGGTTGCCAAAGTGGTAATCGGTATAAGATTAAAGCAATATACAGAGGTATTTTGATTTGAATGCACAATTGAAATTAAACTATTATTTACGGATTTTATCGTGGATGTGGTTTAATTTTTACATTTTTTAACTTCCCGATTCGATTACTTTACTACTTTACTATAGTTTTATTTCAATGTCTAAGATTCGCGAAAATCTAAGAAACCATTGAGTGCACATATATTAACAGCAGGTTACACACTTAAACCATGGTCCACCGTCCATGAGAAACCATTGACGCAGATTTAAATTGTATCGATGTCGATACGAAAACTTAAATGTTATGAGTAATAGTTTAGCCTCATCCCGTTTTGTGTCATCACTAACAGTTTATTGCTCCTAGCTTACGTCACAGCTAATTGGTCACATTTTTTTATTTTTTTATTACATTGAATGGCGAGCCGCGCTTGCCATACGCCTGATGGTAACGATACGATCGCTCATGAACAGTAGTAAAACCAAACCACACCTTGAATTACAGAGCTATGCTTCGAATTCACTGCGCCGGTCATCTTGAGACATAAGATGTCCAGTAGTTACTCTACATGAAATAAGAGTATTTAAGTATAACCAAATCCACGATAAAATCCGTAAACAAAGCAGTTTTATTTCAATATGTAACATTCGCATGAATATAAGAAACCATTAATTGTATCGAAATTGTGTTTTTGTCTCATTGTGAAGATACCGAATAGGGCCAGCCCCCGTTTGGTTTCTTTATCAAAACCACGGTTCTTTTACCCATATTGTGAAGACACTATTGTGCAAGCTAAGACAGTTTTAAAACCTATATAAGCTAACGAATTTTCTGTCCCTTAAAATAAAAAATAACACCCAAAATGTCTGTCTGGACGGCAATTTATTTGTATAAATCAACATTAAAAGTATTATGCAACAGAACTTCATAATAGCGATATTAGTCTTTACTAATGTAAGCTGAAGAGTTTGTTATCTCTAATCTCATTATCTACTGGTCCGAATTGAAAAATTATTTTTATTTTGGATAGTTCATTTATCGAGAAATGCTATAGGCTATATATTATCACGCTTTGACCTATAATAAGGAAGCAGTAGTGAAAAATGTAGTAAATACGAGGAAATTTTATTCGTTTTTGTGTTCCGATTGGTCGATATTCTAAATTGATAGATGGCCGCCATTTTGGGAAAGTACTTGCACATGGGTGGGGCCTGGCCGGACTGCAAATTTATAATAAGAGTAATAATAATATTTGTATTGATAAGTCTTTAATTTCAGTATCTCGTTTACGTTCCGTAATTTTTGAGATAATCTACAATCCCAAGTCGGTTTTCAATTGTTATACAGGGTATATCAAGACTGCTACCGAAAACGAAGCCGGGTGGTAGTTTAAGCGACTTCAGACACAATGCAACAGAAAAAGTTGCAAAAAAAGCGACAATGTTTTTTTTTGTTATTTTTTTCCTATGACCATATTTAGGTGGTAAATACATTTTTTCCTAAAATAATAGTGTATACCCTTTTATTTATAAAGACTCTAAGGTATAAAAGTGTTTAAATTATTATTTTAGCAAAAACTATGGATTTACCACCAAAAAATGACGATATTAAAAAAACATAAAAAATAATTGTCGCGTTTCTTTGCGAAATTTTTAGTTGCATTGTGTTTGTAGTCACTAAAACTACCACCCGGCTTCGTTTTCGGTAGCAGTCTTGAGATACCCGGTATATACAGGGTATATCAAGACTGCTACCGAAAACGAAGTCGGGTGGTAGTTTAAGCGACTTCAGACACAAAGCAACAGAAAATGTTGGAAAAAAAGCGACAATTTTTTTTTTGTTATTTTTTTTATATGGTCGTATTTGGGTGGTAAATACATTTTTTTTTCCTAAAATAATAGTGTATACCCTTTTATTTATAAAGACTCTAAGGTATAAAAGAGTTTAAATTATTATTTCAGCAAAAACTACGGATTTCCCACCCAAAAATGACGATATTTATTTAGTAATTATTTGTTGTTCTTATATATTTTTTTCCGTCTTAACTCCTATTCTTTACACTTTACGACTGCCCTCTAATTATCCTTTTATCAAATCCATCCCATGGTTGTCTGTAAGACATTGCCTTTGAGCGATAAGACCGCCAATTGTACTTTTATGATTGTAATTTTCATTTTATTTGTATTTTTTTTGTGCAATAAAGTGTATAAATAAATAAATAAATATTTAAAAAATTATAAAAAAAAATTTTTTGTTGCTTTGTGTTTCTAGTCACTAAAACTACCACCCGGCTTCGTTTTCGGTAGCAGTCTTGAGATACCCGGTATAATTGGCTTACCATTCTAAAAATACGCTATTATAAAAACAATATTACCATACGAAAACCGACGTCACGTTGACTCAACACTCCATCAATAAATTATGTTAGCTGTTTCGTCATACAAATATTTATAAACCTACATTTTTTGCTTTCGATCTTATCTACCGAATCTCGACACGCTTCCATTCACGTGTATATTTGACCTTTATATTTATATAAAATGAACAAAACCAAGCACTATAAAATACTAAAAGGTAAATCTAAAATTCTCTATGTGGTAAGATTATTCTGGATGCGCTACTTAGGCTGCTTTATAAATTTTATTTCACTACTGGTGGTAGGTCTCTCATATGTGATTGGCCATCTGGGTAGGTACCACCGCAATGTCTATTTCTCCCGTGAAACAACACTGCTTAAATGCACTGTTGTGTTTCGGATTGAAGGACATTGTAGCCAGCAGCAACTACTGGACATATTGAGACTTAACATCTTATGTCTCAGGACGGCGAGCGCAGTGGAATGTTGCTACTGTTTATGAGCGGTCGTATCGCTTACCATCAGGCGAACGGCTTGCTCGTCTCGCCATTCACAGCAATAAAAAAAAAATGCATAAATACAAAATCGTTTGTTAGTTTTACGCGAATATTACACATTGCTATTAAACTATTATTTACAGATTTTATCGCGGATTTGGTTTATTTTTAATTTTTTTAACTTGCCACCTCTTTTCAGTCATCTTTCATGGTCACGAGACGTACCACAAAAGCTGTAAAGTAATTGAAAATAATAATCGTATAACATCGTATAATAAATAATCGTTTTATTTCTATAATAATAATCTAAAATATTGATTCGATCGAGACCTGGGCTGTGCTACAGTCTCTTCAGCGGTGCCACATAGACTTTCGGTACATCGAAGTGTTGAGGTGTATATACAACAACGCCACCATGTCGGTCCGAGTACCTACAGGATCAGAGCATGAAGGCTATTCCACTACAGAGAGGCGCGAGACAGGGAGATGTCATATCTCCGAAACTGTTCACTGCCGTGCTGGAAAATGCCTTCAAGCTCTTGCAGTGGAAAGGATTCGGCATCAACATCAACGGCGAGTATATTACTCACCTTCGATTTGCCGACGATATTGTAGTCTTGGCAGAATCGCTGGAAGACTTTAGCACTATGCTCGAAGACCTTAATCGAGTCTCCCAACAAGTGGGTCTTAAAATAAACATGGATAAAACGAAGATCATGTCGAATATCCATGTTGTGCCCACCCCTAATGGAGTTGGGGGCTCGACTCTCGAAGTTGTAGACGAATATGTCTATTTAGGACAAGTGGTCCGGTTAGGCAGGTTCAACTTCGAGAGAGAGGTCAATCGTCGAATCCAACTCGGTTGGGCAGCGTTCGGGAAACTTCGCGACGTCTTCTCGTCTAAAATACCTCAGTGCCTAAAATCGAAAGTCTTCGATAGTTGTGTGTTACCAGTGATGACATACGGCACCGAGACGTGGCCTCTCACTGTGGGCCTCATTAAAAGGCTCAAAGTCACTCAACGAGCCATGGAGCGGGCTATGCTCGGTGTTTCCCTACGAGATCGAATCAGAAATGAGGACATCCGTAGGAGAACCAAGGTTACCGAGATAGCCCGTAGGGTTGGCAAGTTGAAGTGGCAGTGGGCCAGGCACATAGCTCGTAGAACCGATGGCCATTGGGGCCGAAAGGTTCTTGAGTGGAGGCCACGTCCAGGCAAGCGAAATGTCGGACGCCCGCCTACAAGGTGGACGGACGATCTGACTAAGGTTGCAGGAAGTCGCTGGATGCAGGCCGCTTCCAACAGGTCATTGTGGAGATCCTTGGGGGAGGCCTATGTTCAGCAGTGGACTTCCTGTGGCTGATATGATGATAAAAAATAATAATCGTATCATAGAAACGAATAATAATAGATTTATTGAAACATAAATACAAGTAAAGTTTGAGGATTGTAGAGCTACTACGGAATTTGAATTATCAGTGTACGATCCAAAGATGGAAGTAATAGTAGTTTTTTATTCCATAAATCATGAACACTTCTACTGAATATTTTTAATATAATTATTGTTTGAGAATAAACGATAGCTCAATAATTGGTTCAGGACCGGCCTGCGAAACCATTGATTACGGGTTCAATACACTCTTGAAAGTTACGTGGTGATACATAATGTATTTATTGCTTAATTTTAGAATGAAAAAGACCTTAAGATTGCATTCTTGAGAGTTAGTTACAATTCGAGTGCCTATGAATATTCTGCTACAAACTTTTGATCCCTACAATCATACATAGTAAGTAATTCTTATCCCATCAAAAACATCATGTAAAAAAATTCCAAGTCTCGCAGCTCAGGTTTTCTACCGCAAAAAGTTGTGAGATGCAATATGAATGAATATAATGATGAATTTTTAATATTGATATGGTAATAACTAACGTAATAACTTTATATAGAAGGTCCCTTAAGGACTAAATAAATTAATCGACTTGGTATTACATGCATCTCACAACTTTTTGCGGTAGAAAACCTGAGCTGCGAGACTTGGAATTTTTTTACAGGATATTTTTGATGGGATCTCACGTCTTTTTGTAGAGTCCTACTTTTTTCCTTTTCGGTACTTCTTACTTCTAGAATATCACTAACGATTTTTCTTAAAGCCTCTGTCTTATGGATTTTTATTATTTTTGTAGGTATCAATTTATCACAAATATAGCGGATTTGATTATTAATGTTCTTTCTTTCATTGAAATTGATATTTTCGAGTAATTTAATCAATTTATTTGCAAGTTTTTCTTCGTCATGTTTTTCTAGAGGAATGTTGTACAGTTTCATGGGCTGAATACACCATTTCCCTCTCTATATCCCCTCCTGTTATGCCTCATGTATATAGATATCTATCTACAACTATTATTCCATTATATACGGGTACAATGATTCATTAAATGCAAATGTAACTTTGTAATCCTATACATTTATATGGGATTACAAAGTTATTCACGCAGTTACGTAAGTGCCTTAGACTTTTGATGATCGGTCAGTCAGTCAGTGAGTGACAAAATTAAGAAAGTTTGACTAGTTATAATTCTTAAACTACTGGTTCAAATTGAATGAAATTTTAAATATACCGTGTTTACACAATGCCTGCTTAGTAACTGAAAATTCAGGCTTCATGCTTTAGCCATAACGAAGTTATAGGGGGTTGAAAATGGTCTGAATTGCTTCGAGAAAAGGATGTTACGGCCTATAGCTCGACTTGGAGGGGGCTCGGCCGCGCCCCCAGATTCTATTGACACGACGAAGTATCAATCCGCCTGATGATACGCAAAGTGCTGTCCAGAAAGAGAGCATTTAGGGCATAAAACGGTGTAAGATGTTTCAACGATCCGAACTGATGTCGACCTAAAGTCCTTTAGAAGCTAAAGCCGCCGGTAAGGGACCCAACCCAAGCGGTCTATTATAAAAGAATCATGTCGGCAACAAGCGCCCGCACGTGTTCGGTTTGCCCGCCGACATATCAGCGACGCAACCGCTCAGCTCAGTTGCCTAGCTACATTGGACTACGTCATGAGTGGAGTCGCCGACTAGCCTGCCGCGCCGGCAAAAAGTTCAAAACATAGGTCGCCGTGGCGAGTCCGCAGTTTTGGTGTGATATGCAACTCAATTACTTAGTTAGTTCTCTGTGACGTGTTTTAACCATTATGTGGTGGTTATGTAAAACAAACAAGTCTATATTAATTCGTATTTGAATATGAGTGAGTTCTGCAACGCGATAACAAGACGCTTTCAACGGTCGCGCGGCTTTTGTTTTATAAATATTTTTTTAGATAAAATGTAAAATATATTATTTCCCCAAATATCAGAATATAGATAACACTAATGGAAAAGCTCAATTTAAAAAATTCACTATTTGAATACATGATTATAACTGACTTAAACGTGTTCGCTATGAATCAATCAAATAATAATAAAAAAAAAAAACAATAATTTAAACCAACTAAATGAGAAAATTCTATACCTAATAATATAAATTAATGGAAAGGCTATCCAGTGAAATATAATTTAATGATTTCTAGTGTACATGTTTCATTATACGAACGGCAAAGGAATGGAATACCTTACCAAAATCAGTGTTTCCTGAAAGTTATAACTTGGGGATCTTCAAGGCTAGAGTGAAGAAGGTGCCTAATCTTCTAGGTAGGCGTGTTGCAACGTAGACTATATCGTCACTTTCCATCAGGTGAGATTATGGTCAAACGCCTAAACCTACTAACGTTAAAAAAATGTTTCAGACGTGATACATTCCAACCTTTTTCTTGGAAGGGGTACTGTAAACAAAGGTATTCCCTTGTTGGTTCAGATCAAACATTCCATTATACGCGATGCATTGTATACATATGTATGTACTTATGTATGTATTGATACCACTTCTCAGTATAGACTATAGTTATGTTAATATGAGAGCCCACAGATTTTATACAAATTATATGCATACATTCGAAATATTAACCTAGAATTCCCTTATACAGTACGGCCATGTAATTTTACCTTTTTGTTGCTATAAAGGTTCATTCAATTTGGAAAGTGATACTCGCATCTTAATGTTTTTTATAACCCATGGTGTGGCCCTCAGTCACAAGGTATAAATAGGATGTACTTAGTTTACACCCTACACAGTACCTAGGAACGGTTATTTTATATTTTAATAAAGTTTTATATTTATTTTATGATCAGCCAGCCTGAGCCCTGACGTGAACTGCTTGGTTATAAATGTTGTGGAATCGGTAAATTTATTTTAATATCCAATAAAAATTATAGAGGCGGTTGAATGGCGTTTTTATTCACAGTCAGATGTCACGAACAATTTTTATTACCAATTAATAAATTTTAATAATTTAGTCATTTAAAATTAGTAATCGACAGCCTACTTACTGTTTTATTGCATGTTTTAATTATAGGAATTATCAAAATTAGGCTTGTACTAGCCAAGGTGAAGACAGATTTCAAATGTCTTTAGACGCATTTTACACGTAGTATGTTAATTTTACTGCCTTGAATGGCAAGACTAGCATGCCGTTCGCCTGATGATAAGCGATACGACCGCACATGGTATGATGGTATTTTTCATATAATTAGGTGCTTGTGATGTTACAAGGTTAAATATATGATACAATCACTGGGAAAGTAGCTAAGTATGAGTGTTCCATATTAAGGTATAGGTATGTACCTTAACTGCCAATTCATACAATTTAAATGACATTTTCAGTAAAACCATGGAACTGTGATTGTAAAATTTTATTGAAATTATGTGAGTTACGCCTGTACAAAGTTATAGTATAAACTTCAAAATTATGAAACGTCAATCGGTAGTTATTAGATTAGTTGGATAGTAATATAGCACGCCACGCGAGTCGGCGGATTATTTTCCCGTCGTATTTACAATCATAATTTTAAGGAAAGTCAAATTGATGCGGTTATTGGATTTATTTATTTTGAAAATTTTAATGAAATGAAATTAAGCAAATATAAAAAAGAATAAATATTAAATGCGGAAATAACTTCCCAAACTCATCATCATCATCACAGCCACAGGAAGTTTGCTGCTGAACATAGGCCTCCCCCAAGGATCTCCACATTGACCTGTTGGAAGCGGCCTGTATCCAGCGACTGACTTCCTGCAACTTTAGCCAGGTCGTCCGTCCACCTTGTTGGCGAACGTCCAACATTTCGCTTGCCTGTACGTGTCCTCCACTCTAGAACCTTTCGGCCCCAACGGCCATCGGTTCTACGCGCCACGTGTCCGGCCCACTGCCACTTCAACTTGCTAATTGTTTTCCTACGGATCTTCTCATTCCTGATTTGATCTCGTAGGGAAATACCAAGCATAGTCCGCTCCATAGCGCGTTGAGTGACCTTGAGCCGTCTCATGAGGCCCATAGTGAAAGTCCACGTCTCGGTGCCGTAAGTCATCACTGGTAACACACAACAAATTTCCCAAACTAGATTAACGAAATTCAAACAAAAAAAAATGCTACGGCAACGAATATCTCATTGTCTCCGCTGAGCTAAAATTGTTTCTGGCATCATTAGTATAACTGATGCAAAAAAATAATTAATTCAGGAACACGAATGGTGTCAGATATCTTTTAAGCTAAAAAATAATCACGTGGATAAGGCTAATATTTCTCGATTTATACGCTGCAGAAACAGAGATGTAATTTATAATATGTAAATATCATACATTATAGATAGATAAGCAAACGAAATCTTGATAAATCTTTCATATTTAATCTGATCTAGTTCGCTCTTTTTACAACCTCTTAGTGAACTAACATGTAAACACGAAATGTAGAGGCCATTATTATTTAAATTGATGCAATTAATACTCAGTCAGTTAGTCAGAGATCTGATACGGTTGATTTATGAAACATTAAGTTAAAATTACTCTTTATTAATATGGATTAGTGTAGAAGTTTCAAATTGCATACCTAACTACCTAAATTATTTTTAGAAACACATTTCTAATTGCTTGTTTTGACTAGAATTGTTTATATCGTGGGATCGATGTCAGCTTAAATAATATTCTGTATCAGATCTTTTATTCTTTTGAATGATTAAATCTTGCACACCAATAACATCGAAAATGGCGAGTTCGATCTTTCACTACATTCACTTTACGCACTTTCGATTGAAAATAATTGAAAAACAGCCGATGGTACGAGTATATATCTTTTATGTATTTCATTATATGGAATAATATAATTATATTTCTAATTTTCATTAGTGCAATAACAAAATAAGATTTTTAACTTTCTATACTTTACCTAGGGAGCGTCGATTTAATTATTAGGTACCTTCTGAACACAAACACGCATTCGAATATTCTGCTTTATAAATATAAGGATGCTTGTGACTTTACATTTTGTTTATTTGCTGGTCTTCGTAATCACTGCCGTCCATAATCATACACAACGCTGGATTATGGATGACAATCTCACTCACCGAACGAAACACGACAGCCAAGCTGTTGCATCACGTCGATTTTCTGTTAAGACAGTGGTACTGCCTCGGACAAGCCTCATTCATGTTGAATCACGGCTGAAAACAGCGGTGGCTCTACCACTTTCAAAACTAGCTGTCTTATTTGGCTTATTATTTTGCAATCGCGTGTTGAAAATAGCAAAGTCTTATAACCGAGAACATAAATTTTCACATTGGAATTACCTGACTAGACAGAAATAAGCAGTCAGTAAAGGTTGCTGGTAAAATAACAAAATAAAGATCTATAATTCAGATTTTTTACGACTTTGAATAACACGAGCAATATATTATTGTCATATATATATTTAAATAAATAAGAGTAGTATTTTCTGAAAAAAACACTTAAATATCCGGATTTTAAAGCTCTCTATGTGGAAACACATATTTTTATGAAAAAATGAAATATCTGTTGAATGCTAGTTTTGGTACTTGAACTTTTGAAGTTTAAAACATAGCCAGATGTGTTACCGACAAAATATAGTTTTCATTTTTGTATTTACAAAATTTATATTTACATTAGTCAGTGTGGGCTCTAAGCATTTGTTTCGGCGCGGAAATCGAACCCGCAGCCTCTCGTTTCACTGATACATAATTAACTTAATAATAGAGGCAGCGCATGAAAAATTACTGCTAAAAAAAATGCAGGTATGTTTTTAAACACAATGAAAAGAAAAAATCTGAAATGAAACGCGGAAAGTTACATTTTTTTTTTTATTAATGCAGAGAAATTAATTTTGTAATTTAAATTGTTTACATTTTAAAATTAGTTTGGTAATACATTTACTATAGAATAAAATATTATAATTATTTATTAACATTTAGGATTTATTTGTCGTGATTAAATAACTGGGTACCACAAAGAAGATCCGAACTATGTATACTATATTTTACAACAATATTTGATAATATTTTTAGACATTAAGATCTAATTATTTTTAATTATATAGTTTTAGGTAATTTAATAATTATAAATCACATAATGCTATTTTAATATCTTTTGAATTCATGAAACCATTATGTTTATTTTTTACGACATCTGGTTGACGCCGTCTTATTTATTTGAAACAACGAGTTTAAATTGTGCAATACGTACATTTGTGTACCTTTCTGGATTTTTCTTTCCCAAATAAATAAATATAATAAATGACTAGTTTTAGGATATGTCCAAAATATATTTTTGTTATTAAAAAATACTACTTACAAATATGACTGAAAGGCCAATGCAGACTGCGTATCCCCACCCTCCCTCAGGAGGGACCAGCTCGTATTTATCTTCATCACTGCACTCTATATGTTTTCCCACACTCATTTTCACACAAACAAAACCTTTTGCCTTTAATGTTGAGAAACCTCTTTATATATCACAGCTGGGGTCCATAAATCCTTTGTTATCTCTATGCACGGATGCTGTTTGTTTACGGGCTTAAATTATAAAACCTTAATTCAGCATACGTTTACAATAGCAAACAAAATCCTCGGATTTCCCGCAAACAATAGACAAACATGTTTATGCTAGATGTTTTCGTAGTGATTCTTTGGATAATGTAACTGGTTTAATTTATTTTCACATTTTTCCACGGCGCGACACGACTAGTTGACGGGTTAAAGATGACCCATATGAGGTTTGGTTAGACAATATTAAAAACTGTAGATAGAACACGTTTCGTCCGTGGCGCGGTCTGATGGACCCGAAACATCGACACATTGACACCGAAGCGTTATATTAATGCCGCGTTGGTTTTTGTAGCCTTTTTTTTTACGACACTGTCACATCTCGAGCAGATACATGTAAATTAACTGTTAATAAATTTAATATCGTGATAATCCGCTCACTTTGCGCTCGGGGCTTGTGTAAACATTATGCAACCAATGCGTCCGTGCTTTGAAATTCTTTGCGTTTTTTCTATCAATGAATTTATTGTAAAATACGTGTTATTTGTATTATAATTAGATTGTAAGTGGCTCGATATGAATTTAACAGACAGTGAATAAAGTTTTGCTTAGTCACATAATTACATGTTAGTTTATGTTGAGTGGTGATTATTAATTTTTTGTTCAATATGTGTTACCGTTTAGATATAGTGTAATTTTCTAAAAAACATATTTGAGTAGTGCATTAATGGTTGTCGGAATCCCTTTGTATCACGACCAAATACAAATTTTACATAGCATGCTATTTAAGTGTGTCGCGTTTCTGGATCACATATGTACCCAATGTATATAGGTATTTAGTTCCGATTATTTAATAATACCATTTTTAGAGACTGTTAATTATATGGATAGCACTGTGCCATCAAATTATGCAGTCATCCCACCAAGCCAATGAAAAAATATTGAAAAAGTCTGTCATTTTTTTGTTATACGTTAAATAATACCACCACGTCCACGGTATTAATTATAGCTGTCAAGAGGAATCAGGAAGTAGCACTAGACTATAAAATCTTAAGTGACATGAAATAGGTTTTTTATAAATAAAAAAAAGTTACTCTATAGTAATTTCATTCACTAAAATAATTAAACTAAAAATAATCTCCATTTAATAGTTGGTATCGCGTACGTATTTTTAATATCGTGCCATCATAAGTGGTTTGGACGTACATTTCCACAATCAATTCGTCTAATAGACAGTATGTCGTGTTTAATATTGATAAAATATGCTGACTCATTGCGTCATTGTACATGTCTTGTATACTATGACGCACGATGTTGAAAAGTTTCCAATTTCTAGATTGAAAACATGAGAACATAAGGTTTTTATTCCTTCTTCTAGCAGTTTATGTCGTATATAAGCTTATCCGGTGTATAAGTTGGGACGCTGTCATTGAATCAAGACCGTAGGATTGAATCACGAACTAAAAAAAATTGAGAAATATTAAACTGAAGTGACCTAAACAAAACTTTTAAAATCTTCTCCACACGAGACATTTCTTCTTCACTCAAGGCTCAAATGGTGTACCGTCCTTACTTTAAGCAGTGAATTTTTTGTGCTGGATACTAGGCACTGCGGCCATGAGCAGCGGTAGCCACTTGCCATCAGGCGGGCGGCTAGCTCGTCTGCCTATACGAGTAAAAGACAAAAAAGTGCAATGCGGATCTCAGGGAAGTGAAAGAAAAGATAATGGGAAATTTTGTGTGCGTAAGATTGACGCAGATAAAACAGAAATAGCGGTAACATTATTTTTGGAACAAACATCTTGTTCGCAATGTCACTTCTAGCAATTATATCGCACCTTCAGAATTATAGAGACCCAACAAAAATCTTATTTTTTGGAAAACTTTCATTAATGATTTGTAACTTAAGAAATTTTGTACTTATGGAAGATAAATCTAGAAGACCGATTTACACATTTTTCTGCCTTTCATGCATCAATAGGTCCTCGTTTAGTAACAGATTGATAGGTTATTTTGACCCAGAATATGACTAAAGGCCATAATCTATAATTTTTTTTTTCGATTAGGTCAAGTTTTTTCTAAAGTTGCAATATCTGGGATTGAACTGTGGAGACCTTTGACTTTTCGCTTAAATACCGTGCATAATGCGTCTTAATGATTTAGAAACTCTCAGTGATTGTTAGGTATTTATGATTCCTAGAAATTACTCTATTAATAACTATTCAATATGTAAGTCGACCTCAATCAAAGACGAAAACATAATTTGAATCTATCAATGCACTCCGAATGTTTGATTAGCTATAAAAACAAAATTTGTTTTTTGCTTACATAAGTATTATAACTTACTAGCGATCCAGCCCGGCTCAGCCCGGGGCTGATACACTTTTCAAAATGGCTGCCGCAATGTTCAATTCCGACTATCAATTTAGAATATCTACCAATCGGACCACGAAAAAAGAAAAAACGCCCTCGTATTTGATAGATTTTTCATAACTTCTTCCTATAAGTCATAGCGTGATGATATAATATAGATATAACCTACAGGGTATATCAATACTGCTACCGAAAACGAAGCTGGGTGGTAGTTTTAGTGACTTCAGACGCAATGCAACTACATTTCGTGCAAATGACGAATTTTTTTTGTTAGTTTTTTTCTATCATCGTGTTAGGATGGTAAATACATAGTTTTTTCTTAAATAATAGTGTTCACCCTTTTATTTTTAAAGCCGCTATGGTACGCAAGGCTTTAAATTATTATTTTAGCAATAACTTTGGATTTACCACCCAAACTCGACGATATTTAAAAAATAATAAAAAAAAATTGTCCCATTTCTTTGTGAAATTTCTATGTGACATTGTGTTTGTAGTTACTTAAACTACCACCCGGCTTCGTTTTCGGTAGCGCTCTTGATATACCCGGTATAGCATTCCTCGATAAATTACCTATCCAAAACATTTTTTTTAGATTCGCACCAGTAGTTCCTGAGATAAGAAGTAACAAAAAACAAACTCTTCAGCTTTATTTATTAGTATAGATTTATCAACGACATCAAAAATGATACTTTGACCTAAAGAAGTGATCTCAATACTCCTCACTTCTGTATTTCCGAAACAGATAGCAACTTTAAACTAAATTACGTAAATATGGGTCCATGAGTTGGGGAGAAATCGTTTCTGATTTTAATAACCAGCAAAAAGAACTGCACATTTATGTTCTTTTATAATGAGGACACGTATGGCAGCGAGTATTTCCCTTTCTAACTAAATAAATAAATACACCCAGTCACATACAAAGTCCTGATCCCACACTAAGATCGAGTCTTATCTCGTGTGTATCAGGAACTACGAGAGACTTTTCGGTCTCACAAACACCCAGACCCGACAAAAATACCTGTGGTTCTCACAAATGTTCGGTCTCGGTGCGGGGATCGAACCCGTGGCCTCACGTTTTACAGCCGGCGTCTTACCAACTGCGTCACAGAAGCTGTCGTAATTATTTTAATTATATCATGTAGTGCCTGGAATTTATGCCTAATGAGGCGAGAGGCTCAAATAAGCTTTACGATGTGTGGGTGAAACTAATTGTTCATTTGTAAGCTTTATATGCAGTTAAAAATAAACGAATGCATTCTCACTGATAATAATCAGGTTATATTGAATATTCTATCGCTTCTAAATGTGCTTTTAAACCACTATGTGATTTACATTCTGACTTTCAATTCAAATCAATTTTGAAATTTATAGCTCATGCGTTCTTATCTCTGGATCGAATATAATAATCAGTTTTAAATGTCATGCATAATGTCAAAGGCAGTTATATTAGAAAATAGCATAATTTTAAAATCACTCGCTGCACATATTAAAAAACTGAATTATTCACAATTATATTAACATCATTCTAAATAATTTAGCTTTTTAATAAGCTTTTTAATGAAAAAATGGCCTTAAGCCAGAGATTTAAATCTGGGGTTTAAGGCTATTTTTTTTCACAGATTAAAGGTGCTGCTAACATCATTGACATTTGTCTTAAAGTTATACATTCAATGCTTGATCAGAAGGCAGCGTGGGTAGGTACCATCGCAATGTCTATTTCTTCCGCCAAACAACAGTATAAATGTACTGTTGTGTTCCGGTTTATAATACTGTACTGCACTTAATTACATGTGCTCATTTGTAATATAGGTTGCAAAAATATTATAGAAATGCGCAGTGACCTGTTGGTAATAGACGAGACACGGCTGCCAACATGTTCTGGTTGCAGATCATTACACCCTCCGTGTCATAGACGGTTAGACACCGTGTGTGAAACAAAAGACCGCGGGTTCGATCCCCGCACCGAAAGAAATTTTTATGTGGCCCACAAATATTTATTTCTAGTCTGGGTGTTTGTGAGACCGAGAAGTCTCTCGTAGTTCCTGATACCCGCGTCTATATTAGTGTGAGGTCAGGGCTATGTATGTGGCTATGTGTGTTGCGAGTTATTTATTAATTCATTATCATTGCTTTACAGTAGACCTCTATATTGAGGCCTCGTTGTGTGAGTCTTTAGTACCTATAACGTTTAAGTTCTGTAGTTTATTAAGATACTTGTATGACTAAAATATAAATTCAAGCGATAGTGGATTCTTAGATTGACGCGAATGTTTAAATAATTTTTACTTACTTTGTCGCAGATTTGGTTTAGCTTTTACATTTTTTAACTTCCCGTCGTTTTGATTACTTTGCCGTTTTCGTGTTTTATTTTTTTTCCGTCCGTGCATATATTGTATTTTAACGTATTCTCTATTGTAGTACATGTCAGTTTATCTAAAGGTAAAAAATATAATTATATAAGTCGCTCTAATCTCTTTATAACCTATTAACAATGTTCACAGTCGCCCGTAAATTTTCCTTTCAAGATAGTTGCTATGGAAGATTACATCAAAATACATTTGTAAGGCAAAAACATAACATATACACAAAACGCTATCTAAATCCACGTTTGTTACAGTTACTGCATTCAGTAAATATTTGTGACGGTAAGGTAGGCGCTTGATGAAAATATTCGTGTTTGCTTCGACTTGTATTGTGCATAATATAGAATGATTTTTCGATTCGATTATCATTTAGTATCCCAGTGTTGGGCAATGACCCCGTCCCCTTCACTTCCTAAGTATTACGATAGTTTGTGTATATTTTATAACTATGTTCATTTGGTCTGCTTTCATTATCGTCTCATTAGTATAGAGTCCGAGATTAGGAAATAAACTTGGACAAACATAATATACTTACGCCCGAATACTGGAACGCCATTCAAATAATAAGTTGCTCTTAACAGCGCACGGCCCACTTGGCCAGTACATTTAAGATTAACGTAGTTAAGCGCAACTTATATTTAAATTGCGTTCCAATATTTGAGCGTTAGTCGATTAAAAAAATATGAGTCATATCTTAATGCATCATAATAAGGTGATGACACAGTATTCGAGCATAAAACTATCAATTGTTTTAATGGCGATATCAAAACGTCAATTATTTGTTATCGTAGACGTATTCATACTACAATATTGGTGATGGAATTTAGATGGAGAGGAGGGAGGGGAATGGATGGAAAGCACGAACGGTACCTACATCCTAATATTTTAATAAATATTTTTACTGACTAGAATGACAAGAAAAGCAAGTTGCCATAAAGAGTTGTACAGCGACCAAACGCGACAGCAAAGCTATTGCTTCACGCCGGTTTCCTGTTAGAAAAGCCTGCTCATTCATGCTGAGTCATAGCTGACAAAAACCTGGCTTTACCACTTTGATTGGCGGCAAAAATTGACAAGGGCTATATACCTACCATCTAACAGGATTAATAGTAAACTCATATACTTCTCACTACAGAAATGAGGCATCTTCTATGTATTAGGATTCCTTGTGTTATTAATCCCTTGAGAACTGATAGTCTAAGTTATTCTAAACATGCTGAAACTTGTACCAGTGTCTCAGGAGGTTTCTGTTGGAAGGTTAAACTAAACATTAGTGGTTAACCTATCGTATATAAGTGTCTAGTTATAAAAGGTAACTAAATTATGTAAGTATGTTGATAAATAGTCTACGAGCTAAGATATCTGTTTGTACAATGCGCCATACTCATTTTTTGGACCCTCTACGAAATCTAAAATGACATCCCTGGAAACTGTATTAATTCTATTGTGATTGACCAAAGAATATTTAAAGAATGTGTCAATTTATGTGGTTGGATGGTTCATAAAGTTTCAGAGAAAAGTATAATTGCACGGCAACAATGCAACATCGTTTTGCTTACATAAACAAAATAGCTTTTACGTCAATTTCCTATGAAGTCAAAGCAATGACCTTCCCTACAGAACAATATTTACATCACCGGTTTCCAGTAACAAGTATTTTTTATGATTGTCATCAATGTCTTTCTACGTAATTACAATGAGGATAGAAGCAATCTGATTGTGCCACCGACTTGCCAGTCGATACAAACCTGTCCTTCTTCAAACGAGGTTTAAAGAGAGTACTCTCCTCGAGGTAGGCAGCGACTTTGTTGTGCTGGTCCCCTGGCACTACGGAGGTCCATGAGCAGTGGTAGCCGCTTACCATCAGGCGGGCCGCTAGCTCGTCTGCCTACAAGGCAATAAAAAAAAACAATTGCTTACCACGTGACGATCCAATAGTTCATCTGCTAGTGCATGGTGGCCTGTTGGTAAACGGACTAGCCGCGGCTGCCAACATGTTCATGGTGGTCGCGGGTTTCAATCCCAGGGCACACCTCTGACTTTTCGGAGACATGTGTGTATTGCCAGTCAATCACCACGCACTAAAACGGCGAAGGAAAACATCGTGAGGAAACTTGCATACCATACCCATTCATAAGAATTTCTATGGTATGTAAGTCCGCCAACCCGCACTAGGCCAGCGTGGTGGACTATATGGCTTAACCACTCTCAATCGTACTTTCGATTGTAGAGTAGGCCCGTGCCCTGCAGTGGGACGTATATGGGCCGATAAAATAGAAGCAATCTGATTGTGCCACCAGCTTGCCAGTCGATACAATTGCTTACCACGTGACGATCCAATGGTTCATCTGCTTCAAGACTATTTTCAAAGACAAGTGTTTATTCTTCAGTTCCTATAGGTCGCTCTGAAAAATCCCTAAAATGATGTGTTAGCAGCAGCCTACATCCAGTAATAATATATTTGATTAGTTGGTTTGACCTCCATACCTCATTTAAGGTAGCCACTGAAAATCAGCATTGTGTTGTGGTTTGCACCACATCATAACATTAAGCTGAATGGCCACCTACCAGTCACAGTCGCGACCGACAGATCGTTGTATATCTTTATATTATTCTATGTTGTATGTACTTTGCGTCTGTGAGTAATAAATTGATTTTCTTTCATTTCTTTTATTAAGGTTATTTATTTCTGTAACGTTCGCTGAAACAATAATAAATCATATAACAAATAAAACAACAAACAAAAAACGTGGCTATTTATTGAGGAGGAATGTTTAAAACAACCGAGAGTATTGTTTCTAATATGAAACATAATTGTTGGAGTGAATGAGGAACAAAAACTCAGTACTCTGCGCACGGACCATTGTTATAATTAAATTTTTTATTCATTCCTGTTTGAGCATTCTCCGCTCTACGGAATTTTGATGATAAATTTTCGTTATTATTGCTACCTACAAAAAATCAAATTACAATAGAAATAAATATCTGACATTTTGATTGTGAAAAGCAAAGTATTGAGATTATGTTACTCCGTCATATGATATTGTAGGCGACCTTTTTCCACATCATAGATTGTGGGGGGACCTCTTCATTCTCACGTATAATTATGTAACCCTTAATGCTATTTGCCACGAGGCCATACCGTGATTTTGAAGGCCGATTGAGTGTGAAATTCATTGTTCGTAATTAAAAACCTCAAAAATCTAAATATCGTTGTTGGAGCAAATGGCTATTATTTATCTGACTGAAACTGATCCACCGTGAATGAATCCAGAGTAAAATGTCACAATTTTGATAAATTTCGGGCAAGTAGCAATACCAAACAACACCATGGATTGCAAAGCAATCCTTGAAATTCCACTGGCTCGCCCTCTTTAAACATAATATGTTAAGTCTTATGATGTCCGGTAATTACTCTGGGTAAAATGTTCTTCAATCCGACACACAATAGTACTTTTACACTGCTGTTTGGCGGGAGGTATAAACATTGAGGTGGTATCTATCCAGGCGGGCTTTCCCATATAAGAGACCTACGAAGACCTATAAGAAGCCATATTCATATGTCTATCTTCGATATTGCAAGGATCTGAATAAAGATTTACCTTCAACCTCAATTTGGTCCTCTTAAAAAAAGTAGATTTAAAAGTCGTTCCTTTTTTAAAATGTCATAATAAAATTCCTTAATGATTCTTCGCGAATATTGATTTAATATTTTTGTGTTTCGATACAGTGTGTCGTTTGTTTTTATCATATAATTTACTTAATTATTGATAAGATTGTGCGGTTGATGTTTAGTTTAGCTGCGATATGTTTGTCTGTTAGGGAAATTCTGAAGATTGTTTATGATTACTCACGGATTTTCCCTGCAGTAAAAGTTATGCTGTATGTGAAGCAATTCCTGCAGTAATGATAATTCCTATCTCAAATCGAGAGGACCACCTTTTCTGTTTCTTTCATATGCGTTCTTCAAAAGCATAAAATAACAGAAGATTTTCTAATACTTTAAATATTTAAAACAGGAGGACAAAGGTAACATTCTAATTTTTGTAACTTTCTAACGGTTCCTAGTTGTGATTTTAACATGACACAAAAATGTGGAATTTTTTCACGATCAAACTATACTTCGTAATTATACTAAGGTAAAGATTTATTTTTTCTCTTTATTTTTACATTAGGGTTGCACATAGTGATGCCAGGTTTAGTTTTTGAAAATTCAGGACAGTACATTAAAATAAGCAGGATTTTGAGTTCTTCAGCGGGACGCCTATCAAAGAAGAGGAAATTAAATATTTTTTTGCTTTCACAAATTATTACTCTCCCTATATGTAGCAGCATATACTTGTACTTATCAAATCGAAAAACTTCGCCTCTGGAGGCCCTCAAAGACAATAGCCGTTTTTGGTTATTACTATAATAATGGAAGCGCAGCTCCATCAGACCAAGTAGGTACCATATCTCTCGAGGCTTCAATTCATAAGGCGCCATGGTTTCTTAGCATTCATACAACTTTGCATAAACACGCGCTTTTTTTCAAGAAGGGATAGGCAGAGGTTTCTTAACTTACTCCAAATATTCAAAAAATTACTCGCAATGATTTTGCATTTTCCTCTAGCGTTTGCTATGGGTGTCCATCGACTTATTCCTTAAATTCTCAGACTATACATTTTTCGATTTACCAGAGCGATTTTTATTTCCAAGGTGAAAATTGATATTTTCCGACACGTCTTTGCACATGAATTCTAACAAATTATGCTCGCTATAATGCTCGACGAAAATTAAGTGAAGTTAAGATGCGTATTTCTTTTAAATTACATCTACATGTACATTTCGTATAGTAAAATTTTCCATTCGGCATTGGAGTTAACTAATATTCATTAAGACATAAGTTCATTAACAGTATTTCCTTGCACATGTGTTACCATCTAAAATAATAAAGCTAGACTTCGTGAACAACCGCGAGAACATATTCAAAGTCCTGTATTTTTTTGGATACAGCCATGTATTTTATTATTACAGCCTGTATTTTTTTGGATACAGATACAGTATGGAAACAACTTTAGAACTTAGAATTAGATACAAAGTAGGTAAATAATTGTAGTAAAATTCAAAATACGAGTACGGATTATAAATAAAAGTGTGTAATATTTAGTTTTTTATTCGTTCTGAGAGGGGTGGTCAAAAAGCGGGACATTTGGCGTCCCGCCGAAGGTTCAATCGAGACGCGTCACCAAACCCCTGAGAAGCAGGGACACCTGGCAACACTAATTGCACAAAGTGATCATGTCACCCCGAGGGAGGATCAGCACATATATATATACATTCTCACAAACCTTACCCTATTATTATTATTATCTGAACTATTTTGAATAATTTGACAGCCACCGTGGCGCAGGCGGTTAGACGCTGCCTGTGAAACGAGAGGCCGCGGGTTCGATCCCCGCACCGAGAGAAATGTTTGTGCGGCCCACAAATATTTCTTCCGGGTCTGGGTGTTTGTGAGACCGAAAAGTCTCTCGTAGTTCCTGATACCCACGACACAAGACTCGATCTTAATGTGGGGTCAGGACTATGTATGTGACTGTTGGGTGTTATTTATTATTTATTTATTTATTTCTAAATAAAATTTTATTAGCATATTGACTTTCTTCAAATACCAGAAGGCTTAAATACTATTACACCTACCAACATTACATAAACATAAACTCATGCATTTTTTCCCAGAATTGGTAGGCACTAGGCAGAATGAGGGCACCCAAGTTTCGTCCCACGATGTGATAGGGGGCGAGTCTATCGCCATATCGGGCACAAATTCCTGGCTCCGGGCAGATAATGAAAATAAAAATCCAATAAAACTTTGCCTGACTCGGTATTGAACGCCAGAGCTCAAGCATGGCTTAGAATTATATACAGAGATGTGCTCAAGTTTGTAACCGTATCCTAGTACAACTATGCCATCGAGGCAGTCGTTAAAATAAAAATCTCCATAAAATGCCGTTGAAATGTAAAAATATGCTAAAATGACACAACCAATAGATAAACCGTAATCTGTTTTTCAGAAACTAAACGATTATAAAATATATTTATAACTCAATTATATAACGGAAAGTGTACCACTGCAGGATACATTTATAATATATACTGTATCAGCCCATATACGTCCCACTGCAGGGCACGGGCGTCCTCTACAATCTAGAGTACGATTGAGAGTGGTTAGGCCATATAGTCCACCACGCTGGCCTAGTGCGGGTTGGATTTATAATATATAATGTCATAGAATTATACAAATCAAAATTTGACTTTATTATATCGCTTTTATTTTATGCATATTCCAAAATCAAGAAGCAAGTAATGGACACGAGTAGATACATCATTTTCTAGCATTCTAGAATGAAGAAGATGTTGAGATGGTTTGGGCATATAGAGGGGATGGACAAAAGGCGATTAACAAAACAGATACATGACGCGAGTGTGAATGGAAGAGTAGGTAGGGGTCGACCCCATCGGACCTACTTTAATAAATAGATGGCATCCTCCGCAAGAGTCAGTTTAAAAGTACTCTGAACCGATGCAAATGCACGAAGAGATTAATTTTAATTAAAAGTGTACGAAAAAATGGTATCTCAAAATCGAGCAAAGTGGAGCTCCATAGTCTCTGCCTATCCCTATGGGATACAGGCGTGATGTTTATGTATGTGTTTATTGTAGGAAAGATTTTTTAACGAAACTGTTAAACTAGTCTGTAAAATTATTTTTAAAAATCTGTTTTATGTATTGGCTTATGTGAATAATATTTTGATGATGATTTTGATTAATGTAATTTAAACTGAAATAAAAAAATATCCATTCAGTAACCGTGTGTTTACAATTTTTTAAACGAGACTAGTGACGCCCTGTTCTCATACGAGTTACGAGTATTCAAAACATGATATAATATAATAAAAATTCAAGATAAAGTTTAAATAAAAAAATGGTTATTAATATTTTAAGTGCGTGGTGGCCTGTTGGTAAGTGCGTGGTGGCCTGTTGGTAAACGGACTAGACGCGACTGCCAACATGTTCACGGTGGTCGCGGGTTCGAATCCCAGGGCACACCTCTGACTTTTCGGAGTCATGTGTGTATTGATAGTCACTCACCACGCACTAAAACGGTGAAGGAAAACATCGTGAGGAAACCTGCATACCATAGCGATTTATAAAATTTCTATGGTATGTAAGTCCCCCAACCCGCATTAGGCCAGCGTGGTGGACTATATGGCCTAACCACTCTCAATCGTACTTTCGATTGTAGAGGAGGCCCGTGCCCTGCAGTGGGACGTATATGGGCTGATACAGAATATTTTAGAAATAAAACATTATATAACATAGCAGTACAAAGGTAGTACTGCTCAAGGCAATCCCTTACCGACTGCCTTGAGATGGGACATAGATGTAAAAAATACCATATTTGTAAACTAACTATCTAGTATTATTGGAGCCAAACATCTAAACCAGTAGTCTATAAATACGATGCGGCACAACTTTAACAATATTACCATCAAAGAAACCACTGGCTGTGAAGTTGTTGACGCCAAATACTTGCAACTATGTTTCATAATTCGCGTAAATATTACCATCTGTTTTTTTTTTTTTATTGCAGTGAATGGCGAGACGAGCATGCCGTTCGCCTGATGGTAAGCGATGCGACCGCTCATGAACAGTAGCAAAACCAAACAACACCTTGATTACAAAGCAATGCTTGGCATTTAACTGCGCTCGCCATCCTGAGACATAAGATGTTAAGTCTCAATATGTCCAGTAGTTACTCTGGCTACAATGTCCTTCAAACCGAAACACAACAGTGCATTTAAACTGCTGTTTGACGGGAGAAATAGACATTGCGGTGGTACCCTACCCAGGCAGCCTCTCACATATGAAATACCTACCACCAGTACCATCTGATAAATTATGCATACATTAAATATTTTATACGCAAGCATGTGGTCGGTTTGGTTGTTTTTATCTATATAGTTAGTATGGTCGGGTAAGGCCCTTGGAATTTTTCCGTTCAGTTTTAATATTGTGTAATATTGTTACATTTATTTGTATATTGGTAATAAAAAATGTGTTGAACATTCTGCTAAGGCCTAATACCGTAGAAGAATCAATGTTATATTTTGTGACTTGAACTAAATGAAATTTATTGGAATATTAATAATATGGTGTAAGCAACTTTAGATAGTGTATTTATACTATTGAGGGAGCGCTGACATTCATTTGCGTCTTCAAAAACGTAGATATTTTTTTGGTTCATTATATTGGTAACACTGGTATGATTAGAAATTCAACTCATAATTTAAGAACAAATTAGTTTAAATTTCGTGGATAACTGAAAGTATATTTGGTTATCATCCTTTTAAAAACTGGTTTGAGTTGAATTAAATTCCCCTTTTTGTTTATCAGCCCATATATACGTCCAACTGCAGGGCACGGGCCTCCTCTACAATCGAGAGTACAATTGAGAGTGAAATACCCCTTAACTATGTTTATTATTTTTATTTTTCAAATAATTCGTGTTTTTTGAGCAACCTGTCATATGGCATGCAAACACATTGTACTTAAGTGGACTTAATGCCAGATTCATTCACTTCTAGTCCACCTTGAGATGGTGCTAAGATAACAAAAGTAGAGGTGCATATGCTTATTTGATGTCTTTGTCAACAATTTGAATTTCTGAGTAATATACTTTTTGAGTAATAATTAATCAAAAAACATTGAACTGCCTTCATCATCATGCATCATGCATCCAAAGATGAATTCAGTCACAATGTAACAAAATTTTTGGTGGTTATAAGTGTAGGTATTAGAATAAGCACTCACTTCCAGGAACTAACTATTGTATATTTTGTAAATTAACACTTAATACATTCACAGACAAAGTAAAATTATAATTATGCGACTCGGAGCGAGATGTGCTCGTGACGAGAGATGGCAGACTGTCTTTTTCATCCAAATAAACCGACCCTTTTATAGGACTACCCGAATGAGGATCGGTGGGGATAAATCTTCCAGAAAATATATTTAAGCCATAAAATAGGGTCTATCCTTTCAACTAAAAATTAAGGTCGGCCCAAACATCTGGGCTATTGTCCAAACAGAAAGGTTTACAAAACATGTGTACTATTGTCTAAAAAACATAAATTTGTTGCAAAGGATTACCGCCACTAAAGAACTTAACTATAATAATACAGTTTTATTGCCCCGGCAATGAACGGGTCATTACAATTAGAAAACAATAATTTAGAACAGCATCTTTTTAACTAATATTATACAATAAGATACACAAAAATTCTTACTTAAATAAAACGACTCGCAGATGTTTTATGGTTAAACATCTGCAGTCATATTTTAAAATGAAATGCGTGTTTAAATAATGTTCAAATTACAACTAATAAGCGTGTTATTTTAAAAGCTAAATATAAGTTGGCGTATTGCAACCGCTTTAAAAGCTATATCTAAGTTGGCGTATTGCAACCGCCACAGCACCTTAAACATCTGCAGTCATATTTTAAAATGAAATGCGTGTTTAAATAATGTTCAAATTACAACTAATAAGCGTGTTATTTTAAAAGCTAAATATAAGTTGGCGTATTGCAACCGCTTTAAAAGCTATATCTAAGTTGGCGTATTGCAACCGCCACAAATTGTTTAAAAAAACCGCGACGATTCACCCACCCGCCTTCGTTTACGTTCACGATCTGGATATATCCTATACAGAATATTGGTTCATTATACGTGTCAATATATTATAGTTTATCTTTATGGCACTAGTCTAGACCTGCCATTTAAATAATTTGATGGTATAGATAATTCTACAAAAAAGTAGCTATTTTTGATGTGAATATTGAATCTACTAGATTAACATTAGACATAAGATTAATTTTGCATATTTTATAATACATCGGGCACATTTTTGGATGCAATTTGGATATACTAAAATTATGCAATAAAAACTTAGTACTTTAAATACGGAAATTTTAATATTCTATTATTCTGATGGTATCCTATTTTTTTATTAATACATCGAACAGTTATTATATAGTACTCTACAATAAAAACGATACAAATTTCGACTATTCGGATGTTCGACGTCCGGAGTAAGATATAAGATTTCCACTTCTAAAAATCAATACTATTCTCTATTATACTTATCATTAATTCCGAATTTAGTCTATGGTTGCGACGTACAATAGAGGAATCCTAAATTTTGTCAAGTACAGCGCCCGAACATTCAATATCCGTATCGTGTTTATAGAGCAACCCCTCTGACCCTACACTTAGACCGAGTCTTGTATCGTAGGAATCAGACTATATAAGTCTCTCGTGACTTCGGTTACACAAGCAGCCAGACCCGGATACAAATGCTTGTGGATCAGACAAACATTTGTCTCGGTGCGGGAATCGAACCCACATCGCGTTTTACAGCCAGTGTCTAACCTCTGCGCAACGGAGGTTGTTAAATTGTATTGATGGAACCAAATAAGCCTCACGGTTGCAGCAGCTAAAAACATTTTCAATATAAAATTTGTTCATTTAAAATCGATTTATTATTGTTATTGGTATAAGATGGATAATTTATCCAAAATACATATCTCAAATATTAACAATATAAAAAAGTGCTATGTTGCAATTTTTGGAGAGAAATCGAGAATTATGTGAGATATCAGTATTGTCCCTTATGAACCTTGGAGGAGGTACATCTCTCCTGTGTAAGAGGCCGCTTAGGTAGGTTTCACTTCTACTAGGTACCACTGCAATGTCTCTCTCCCACCAAACTGCAGTGTAAATGCACTGTTGCGGTGAATAACAGTGTAACCAGAGTAACTACTGGACATTTAGGGCACGTAACATTGACCGACGACGTCATCGTCTCAGGATAGTGACCGCAGTGGAATGTTGAGCATCGTTTTGTAATTGGTGTTATTTTGTTTTTCTACTGTCTGTCAGTGGTCGTATCGTTTACTATTAAGTGATTGGCATGCCGGACTCGCCATTCACAGCAATAAAACTTTTTACTGGTGTTAGGGGTATGTGTGAGAGGCTGCCTGGATAGGTACCACTGCAATGTCTATTTCTCCCACCAAACAGTAATGTAAATGCACTATTATGTTCCGTTTTGAAGGGCTTTGAAGCTAGAGTAACTACCGTATATATTGAGACGTAACATATTAAGTCTCAGGGTGGCGACTTTAGTGGAAAGCCGAGCATCGCTTTGTAATCATTGTTTATTTGGTTTTGCTACTCTCTATGAACGGTTGTATCGCTTACTAACAAGCGAATGGCATACCGGACTCAACATTCATAAAAAAAATGGCGACGTATCAAAAGTGGCTCACAGTAAAAAACTTTCCATCAACTATCAAGTACAACGGTAAAAGTGTTACCGTTTCTTAGTCTTACGCAACACGTGTTTTACCATGAGATGAAGGCCGCGTACTTAACAAATATTACGAAACACAGCAACGTAATTGTGTATCCATTAGGCCTAATTACAATAACTTGTTAGACTGACGGACGCCGAGAGTGACTCACTCAATAATTACCATTGTGTTATCTGTTTGTATGTGAAATTATTATGAAAGCGGTCGTGAATCGAAATAATTTTAAAAATGGAATCGGTTGAGTCTGGTTTTTAAGTATGCAGTATTATAAAACTGTTTTTTTTTTATTGCAATAAATGGCGAGACGATCATGCCGTTCACCTGATTGTAAGCGATACGACCACATGAACAGTGGAAAAACTAAACAACACCTTGAATTACAAAGCAATGCTTTGCATTCCACAGCGCTCGCCATCCTGAGACATAAAATGTTAGGGGTCGATATGTCCAGTAGTTACTCTGGCTATAATATCCTTCAAACCGAAACACAATAGTGCATGTACACTGCTGTTTGGTGGGAGAAATAGACATTGCGGAGGTAACTACCCAGGCGGCCTCTCACATACATATGAGAGACCTACCACCAGTAAAGCGTGTAGCGAAATTTTTAACTGGAAATTTAAATTGATCTTTTTTTAAAATATATTAACGTCGTTAATACTATAAAAATATTTATATTATCACGAAATAATTTGTAGGAAAAAAAATAAAAACAATAATATTTTAAGCAAAGTTTAAAGATTTATTTAAAACACCACCTGTATATCATAATAATACTCGATTCAATATAATAGATATTTATTTTTTGTAAAGGACACTCAATATACAATAACTATTCGTGGGAACATCATTTTCCTATTGATAGCATCGAAATACCCTTGTCACCTTGTACGTTTTTTCTTATTTTCTAAATCCATAAAAGTCGGAAACGAACCGGATTTATCTGGTTTGAATGCTATTACTACTGCATATATTGTAGAACGATATTACTGGTTTAAAATAAGAAGGAAACATATCACGACTGATTATTTATTGTAGAATCCACTTTTAAAAATAATGCAAAACAACAGAACTAGTAATAAAAAAAAGGACTCATAATGTTTTTTTTTAGATTTACGCGAATTTTACACATTGATATAAAACTAATATTAACGGATTTTATCGTGGATTTGGTTTAATTTTTTGGCATCCCGACGATTCGATCACTTCACAGCTTTCGTAGTCACGAGGTAGACTGAGATATTAGTCATCCATTCAGTGATTGTTACAATTTATCTACCCTTATATACAATTATTAAATTTACAATTTGATTGATTTTTGCATTCTGATCTACGCAAAAGACGCTCAAGGTATCTTGAGGTCTGGCAGTTGGCTTTTTGCATTCCGATTTAATTAAATGTAGAATTGAATCCCATACTTGTGCTTCAAGCTATCTTTACTAAGGCAATTTATTTCTTCATTTAAATGTGATCGAAAATTAAAATACTTAATAAGTACGAATATGTTTCTATTGATTTTTTTTATTGCAATGAATGGCGAGAGGAGCCTGCCACTCGCCTGATGGTACGCGATACGACCGCTCATGGACAGTAGCGAAACCCAAAGACACAATGAACTACGAAACAATACTATGAATTCCTTCTAACCAGAACACAACAGTGCAAGATAAAAATACTACTGTTTGACGAAAGAAATAGACATTGCCTAGGTACCCAGATGGCCACACATGACACACGTTCATACGTGACATTCAGGGCGCGCATCTGACTTTTCGGAATTGGGTTTGTATTGATAAAAGAGTGAACCTGCTAACAATACAAATTTTTGTATTGTACCTAAGACCGTGAGTGGTACCGTATGATTCACATACTTGTCGTTTCAACCCACTGACAGATGGGCTCAACAGCACCATATCATCAGCGTAGCTAATGTTGTTTAAATATGCACCTTCAAGTTGATAACCGACGCAGGTACCACTGAGCTCAACTATCAGCCGGTTAATATACAGATTAAAAAGACGAGGCGACGTAATACCCCCCTGTCTCACCCCGCATTTCAATTGAAACATATCCGACATTGCTCCCGCCCATTTAACATAAAACACATTTTTTATTTTTATTTATTTATTTACCTATCACCGTTTATTTTAAAGATATGCTACTAAATACCTGAAAGGTTTGCTAATTTACTTTTTCTTTCCAGGTACGACTATACTTATTTGATGTATATCTGCTGTTTCGCTAGGATTGCGATCGTGAGTATATTATATCATTTTTAACGGAGTCAATGCGACCTGTTCGCGGGTTCGAATTACAGGGCGCGCATCTGACTTTTGGGAATTGTTTTTGTATTGATAGTCAATCACCACGCCCTATAACGGTGAAGAAAAACATCAAGAGGAAACCTGCCATAGACATTCGTGAGAATTGCTATTATAATTTTAAAAATTACGGGTGAATGGACCGGTTATCATTCTGATCCAAGAACAGATGAATATAGTTAGAAGGGAAATATAAGCGTTTGACGCGTCGCAAGGTGGTACATAAAAAGCATCACTACTGCGGAACGGATGATTTGTCAAATTAGTCGCTGTCGAAATGCCTTGGAGAGAGGTGTTGCGGCGAAATAGAGTTAAAATGCAGATTTGTGCCATTTTATCTTGCAGTTCCAATACTAAAGCATCAAATATCAATAGAGGAGGAATTTCATACCAATATTCAACTCGATTTTATTGATTTTTACCTGTATTTTCAAAAATTGCGGTTATAAATTACAAAATTTTGAGGAATTCGATAATATGATAGACGACAAATCAGAAATATACATTGCTGATTACGCGTACATAAAATGCTCGCGAATGCCAAGTTCCTACGCAATACATACGACTTATTTTTGTTATGTCAACAGCGAAAATTGGCACATGTCACGTAGTGTTGTAGTCTTGTACATAGTAACTATATCGATGTAGTTATAGATTTCGTATACTCGTAAATCAGTTTTTAGTCATTTTAAATGAAAGTAACGTTTGATAACATTGATGACCTATCCTTATGTTCTAATTTCATACCTCTGCCAACATGATAACAACATATTTTTGTGTCTGAAAATACATTATAATATATTAACTTATTCATTTATACGTTTCCAAGAGTGAGTCGATCAAGGCAATAGGTAGAGACAACTGGATTCCTACAAAATCCAGTACGATTTGTTCTAAGTATTCAATTTCGTGAAACGGAAGACAATAAAAAAATCTGGATCATAAGTAATATCTGTATCACCCCAGAAATAATTAGATATTTAAAATAATATTGTATATATTCTGTAATTTATTTTAAATACAGTTATAATATAAGTATTTCCGTGTAGTTTCTTTTACGAAAATACAGTTGAAATAAATAGGAATCATATTGTCCGACGGTGAGATCAGACATAATTAAAAAGCTAACTTAAGTTTGTTTGTCAAAATTAAACTAAGTCAACAATAAAACCCGTAAACATTATTTAAATGTGTAACATTCGCGTACAATCTTCTCTTCTCTCTTCTTGCGTTGCGTTACTATGCGTCTTTTAACCTGATTTGATTCTAAACAATTGACAGAGAATATTTAGATTTATTTACACTCTCACAAAAATAGAATAATGTAATTAATAACACTTAATATACTAAGTTACCATCCCGGTCTATATTTTTTTAGTAAATGTAGCCAGAGCAACTACTGGACATATTGAGACTTAACATCTTATGTCTCAGGATGGCGAGCGCAGTGGAATATTGCTACTGTTCATGAGCGGTCGTATCGCTTACCATCAGGCGAACGGCTTGCTCGTCTCGCCATTCAATGCAATAAAAAAAAAAAAAAAAAAAATGTACATATACCGGGTATATCAAGAGTTTTTGTTTGTTTATACACTTAATTGCACACAAAAAGAAATACAAATGAAACGAAAATCACAGTCATAAAAGTACAATAGGCGGTCTTATCGCTCAAAGACAATGTCTGTAAGACAACCACGGAATGGATTTGATAAAAGGATAAATAAAGGGCAGTCTAAAGTGTAAAGAAAAGGAGTTAGGACGGAAAAATATAAGAAATACAAATAATTACTAAATAACAATAAAAAAATATACATATAGCAATACATACATACATGTAACAAATATCCATACATACAAATAGGAAAGTTATCCACATCAATGTGTAAATGTAGGAGATAGGTAGTGATCTTTAACCATTTTTTTAAACGATGATAGTGATCTCGCCCGTCTTACCACAACTGGTAGGGCGTTCCACAATCGGACAGCTTTGACGGTGAACGACCCGTCTATAAAATTTGTGGACTGCACAGGCATTCTCGATTCCAGTCTCTCTGACGACTTTAGGGATTTTGAATGGGAGTCATCGAGAAATACAAAACGAACTTTAAGATAAGATGGAATGACAGTATTAAACAATATATTGTAAAGAAGAGAAAGAATATGAGCATTCCGACGAAGCCGTATGGGCAACCACTTGAGCTTAGTACGAAACTCAGAAACATGATCATATTTGCGTAATCCAAATATGAATCTAATAATAAAGTTTTGAAGGCGCTCAAGTTTATTTAGTTGGTCCTCGGTGAGATCAGGATAGCTCACATTGGCATAATCAAGGATAGGAAGAATGAGGGTTTGCTGAGAGTGCTACCAAACGAAGCCGGGTGGTAGTTTATGTGACTACAAATACAATGTAACTAAAAATTTCGCAAAGAAAGGCGAAATTTTTTTTTTAAATATCGTCGATTTTAGGTGGTAAATCCATAGTTTTTGCTAAAATAATAATTTAAAGCCTTACGTTCCATAGCGTGTTTAAAAATAAAAGGGTACACTATTATTTAAGAATAAATAACGATGTAGTTACCCTCCTCATACGACGATAGAAAAAAATAACAAAAAAAATTGTCGCTATTTTTTGCACAAAATTTTGTTGCATTGTGTCTGAAGTTACAAAACTACCACCCAGCTTTGTTTTCGGTAGCAGTCTTGATATACTCCGCATATATTATTTTATACTACCATCCCGTTCTTACTAATTAGTTTTATTTATACATTCACAAATAAATAAATGGTAAATAGCATCCACATGTTCTTCTGTCCTTTGTTATGTAAAAAAATGTCTAGATTACCACCATTAATAAACCCGATTGTATTATATTAAACTTTATTAACTGTATTTTATTTTTCAATAAACAAAATCATGAATAACTAATAGGTGAATTAAGTCAGTTCATTAAAAAAATAAAACATATTACGCATCATGGAAAAAAAAAACATTCGAGCAACTGCTCGACCGCATAGAAAGGTCAACGACATTCTTACATGTAATAATGAATTCGTCTAGTCCAATTGAGGACATCTGTAAAGTTTGTAACTAGCCATTATTTATATGAGTTCCAACCGCAAGCTTATCCACGCGTATTCCCGTTTCACGCAAAATTATATGTAATTGGAACGAAGTTACTTATCGCGCGGTGTGAAAGGGGGCTAGACGGAAAACATTCTCACGAAAAGTTGCAACGACACTAAACATTTGACAATCGTTTTTATTTCTTTATTTGAAAATGATGTCATACATTTTATTTAACTCTCATAAAGGCAATAAAATATCCAAATACATATTAATATGTTAAAGGCTATAGTAAGAACTAAGAACACGCTGTAGCCATAAATTAAATGGGAAACGTTGCATTTTCAAACATTTTCGAATTTTCATCAAATATCATAAATCAAATTGGTACAAAAGAAACATAAATTGCCTAAATATGTGAAAAAAATAAACATAATGATGGTGGTAACCAAATGATTCTTTTGATGATGACATTTAATTAAAATTACATTACAAAACCGTAATACCGTAATTTTCGATCCTCCTTAATAAATTTATTATTATTTACAATTTTATTTTGCTGTCAATTATCAACCCTAGATTTGACTATGTATTTATGTAATTATATTTATGTAATTATTATTAAAATTGAGCCTACTGATTAAGTTTATATTACATTATATTTGTTATTTTACAAAAATTGCCGTTAACCACATTGTTTCGTAATTAATTTTGAAGATGGTTGTCCTGCTTAAAGTCGTAGTTCACCGCGAAGGCACAGGATTCGCGGAAGTTGCCGGCCACGCGCCCCTATTGGTCAGACACGCGATAACGTGACGCAGCGCTCACGTAATTGGAGGAATAGCCGCGCAGCGCTGCACTGCTAGAGTATTCTAAAGATGTATCTCGAACAATACAGGCCGTCGCCTGATGGTAAGTGATGCGACCGCTCATGAACAGTAGCAAAACCAAACAATATCTTGATTACAAAGCAATGCTTGGCATTCCACTGTGCTCGCCATCCTGAGATATAAGATGTTAAGTCTCAATATGTCCAGTAGTTTCGCTGGCTACAATGTCCTTCAATCCGAAACACAACAGTGCTTTTAAACTGCTATTTGACGGGAGAAATAGACATTGCGGTGGTACCCACCCAGGCAGCCTCGCATAGCCTAGTGTGGGCATCAGAGTTGTCTCTTATTGTTGTAATTGTGAAAGTTTATTAGAGATTTATTACTCTCTTCAAAATTAAAATAAAACTTATCTTACGTAACAATTTAAATAATATTATAGTCAATAAAATTAAAATTAAAAAAAAAGTTGAGTGGTGTCAAGGGACACCGGGATAGAACGAAGTTCCTTTCGATTAATTAGTGAAGGAATTGTAATAAAAAAAATTAAGTTATAATAGTATTTTTTTATTATTAACAAATATAAGGTGATATAAATTTAATCAGTAGGCTCAATTTTAGTAAAAATTGGCATATGGTAACTGAAGTAGGAAACATATGTTTGGGATTCTATTTTATTTAAATGTCTTGAAAAAACTGCATCAATGGTAGTATTATATTTTGTTGTTGATTCTGCTGGATTATTGTTATTTCTTAAATCAAATTCTTCCTCTGGAAACTGTAGCAATGGTTTTGATTTTTCATTACTGAAGTTGATGTTAAAATCACCGGCTAAAATGAGGGAAATTTTTGTTGTATCTGCTAAGCGTTCGAGATACATCTTTAGAATACTCTAGCAGTGCAGCGCTGCGCGGCTATTCCTCCAACTACGTGAGCGCTGCGTCACGTTATCGCGTGTCTGACCAATAGGGCCGCGTGGCCTGCGAATCCTGTGCTTTCGCGGTGCGCTACGACTTCAAGCAGGACAACCATCTTCAAAATTAATTACGAAACATTGTGGTTAACGGCAATTTTTGTAAAATAACAAATATAATGTAATATAAACTTAATCAGTAGGCTCAATGTTAATAATAATTACATAAATATAATTACATAAATACATAGTCAAATCTAGGGTTGATGATTGACAGCAGGGTAACAAAATAAAATTGTAAATAATAATAAATTTATTAAGGAGGATCGAAAATCAATGTATTACGGTTTTGTTATGTAATTTTAATTAAATGTTATCATCTAAAGAATCATTTGGTTACGACCATCATTATGTTTATTTTTTTCACATATTTAGGCAATTTATGTTTCTTTTGTACCAATTTGATTTATGATATTTGATGAAAAATTCGAAAATGTTTGAAAATGCAACGTTTCCCATTTAATTTATGGCTACAGCGTGTTCTTAGTTCTTACTATAGCCTTTAACATATTAATATGTATTTGGATATTTTATTGCCTTTATGAGAGTTAAATAAAATGTATGACATCATTTTCAAATAAAGAAATAAAAACGATTGTCAAATGTTTAGTGTCGTTGCAACTTTTCGTGAGAATGTTTTCCGTCTAGCCCCCTTTCACACCGCGCGATAAGTAACTTCGTTCCAATTACATATAATTTTGCGTGAAACGGGAATACGCGTGGATAAGCTTGCGGTTGGAACTCATATAAATAATGGCTAGTTACAAACTTTACAGATGTCCTCAATTGGACTAGACGAATTCATTATTACATGTAAGAATGTCGTTGACCTTTCTATGCGGTCGAGCAGTTGCTCGAATGTTTTTTTTTCCATGATGCGTAATATGTTTTATTTTTTTAATGAACTGACTTAATTCACCTATTAGTTATTCATGATTTTGTTTATTGAAAAATAAAATACAGTTAATAAAGTTTAATATAATACAATCGGGTTTATTAATGGTGGTAATCTAGACATTTTTTTACATAACAAAGGACAGAAGAACATGTGGATGCTATTTACCATTTATTTATTTGTGAATGTATAAATAAAACTAATTAGTAAGAACGGGATGGTAGTATAAAATAATATATGCGGAGTATATCAAGACTGCTACCGAAAACAAAGCTGGGTGGTAATTTTGTAACTTCAACACAATGCAACAAAATTTTGTGCAAAAAATAGCGACAATTTTTTTTGTTATTTTTTTCTATCGTCGTATGAGGAGGGTAACTACATAGTTATTTATTCTTAAATAATAGTGTACCCTTTTATTTTTAAACACGCTATGGAACGTAAGGCTTTAAATTATTATTTTAGCAAAAACTATGGATTTACCACCTAAAATCGACGATATTTAAAAAAAAAATTTCGCCTTTCTTTGCGAAATTTTTAGTTACATTGTATTTGTAGTCACATAAACTACCACCCGGCTTCGTTTGGTAGCACTCTCAGCAAACCCTCATTCTTCCTATCCTTGATTATGCCAATGTGAGCTATCCTGATCTCACCGAGGACCAACTAAATAAACTTGAGCGCCTTCAAAACTTTATTATTAGATTCATATTTGGATTACGCAAATATGATCATGTTTCTGAGTTTCGTACTAAGCTCAAGTGGTTGCCCATACGGCTTCGTCGGAATGCTCATATTCTTTCTCTTCTTTACAATATATTGTTTAATACTGTCATTCCATCTTATCTTAAAGTTCGTTTTGTATTTCTCGATGACTCCCATTCAAAATCCCTAAAGTCGTCAGAGAGACTGGAATCGAGAATGCCTGTGCAGTCCACAAATTTTATAGACGGGTCGTTCACCGTCAAAGCTGTCCGATTGTGGAACGCCCTACCAGTTGTGGTAAGACGGGCGAGATCACTATCATCGTTTAAAAAAATGGTTAAAGATCACTACCTATCTCCTACATTTACACATTGATGTGGATAACTTTCCTATTTGTATGTATGGATATTTGTTACATGTATGTATGTATTGCTATATGTATATTTTTTTATTGTTATTTAGTAATTATTTGTATTTCTTATATTTTTCCGTCCTAACTCCTTTTCTTTACACTTTAGACTGCCCTTTATTTATCCTTTTATCAAATCCATTCCGTGGTTGTCTTACAGACATTGTCTTTGAGCGATAAGACCGCCTATTGTACTTTTATGACTGTGATTTTCGTTTTATTTGTATTTCTTTTTGTGTGCAATTAAGTGTATAACAAACAAACACTCTTGATATACCCGGTATATGTACATTTACTAAAAAAATATAGACCGGGATGGTAACTTAGTATATTATGTGTTATTAATTACATTATTCTATTTTTGTGGGAATGTAAATAAATCTAAATATTCTCTGTCAATTATTTAAAATCAAATCAGGTTAAAAGACGCATAGTAACGCAACGCAAGAAGAGAGAAGAGAAGACTGTACGCGAATGTTACACATTTAAATAATGTTTACGTGTTTTATTGTTGACTTAGTTTAACTTTGACAAACAAACTTTTAAAGTTAGCTTTTTAATTATGTCTGATCTCACCGTCGGACAATATGATTCCTATTTATTTCAACTGTATTTTCGTAAAAGAAACTACACGGAAATACTTATATTATAACTGTATTTAAAATAAATTACAGAATATATACAATATTATTTTAAACATCTAATTATTTCTTAGAACGACTAGATTTCAGGGAACTCTCTCTTTGTACCCGTTTGTGTTTGTTCTTCTTGTAGCACAGTTCAATGGACCAGAACAAAACGACGATCGCGAAGAAAGACGTCAGAATATAGAACGCAACAGAATAACTATTGGTGAGGTCTCGTATGGCGCCTGAAATAAAAATTATAGTTAATATTATTTTATGTGTGCTTTTTTAAAAATCAGAGTATACTCAATAATACTAAGAAAATATATGTATTTATTAAGTACTCTCTCTATTCAGCGATAGACGTACATTGCTGAATATAATATGCTGTGTGTGTGTTTGCTGGAAGCCCGCCTCTTCCAACAGGTTTCTATGACAATTCTTGGGAAACGACCTACGAGTATGTTTCACACATTGAGGAAAAATATCTCAATGGTTCCACGTTATTTATTTAGCTTCAAAGTGAATACTTTACTGCATCAATCATTTAGTTCTAATTTTCTTAATTTAAATGCGGGCTGTGAGTCACGATTACTTCATTTTTCTACTCTTACTTTTACTATTAGCGTAAAATTGCAAACATAATATGGTATAAACAGATGTCCAAATTATAATAGTAGAATTTACATGTTTTTCAATTACTATTTAAATATATTATTTTATGAATCAAAGTTTTTAAATATAAATAGGAAATAATAATTATAAATAAACATCGTGAAAATAAATTAACGCAATTTGAGTAATGCAAAACTAATGTTTTAAATTGTACTTAATGATTATTTATTTTTTATTCATTTATTAATACTTATTCGTACACCAGGAATTCATTAATCCCACTACTATTTTGTATAAAGTAACGCTATTTGTCGTTTTTTGTATACTATTTGCATATTAAAATCTAATTGAAAATGTTTATTTGCCAATATTTTATTACTGTCGCATAAAACGTATGCATTGTATATAAATACATTACATTCCATTTACATAACATAATCGCTATGGAAGGGGTGTATGGAAGGTATAGTGTTTCTTCACGCCTGCACATTCTAAGGTATAAGCAGAGGTATTACTGTGACACCCAGTTTGCTAAATTTATTTCGACCCCAAAATTTCATGGGATGCGATCCTGCGTCATGTAATACAATCTCTACGATTCACAGGTAATAAATAATACATTATTACACCCAACAGTCACATACATAGTCCTGACATCACACTAAGATCGAGTCTTGTGTCGTGGGTATCAGGAACTACGAGAGACTTTTCGGTCTCACAAACACCCAGACCCGTAACAAATGCCTGTAGTTCACACAAATATTTGTTTCGGTGCGAGTATCGAACCCAAGCAGGAATACATTTAGAGGTAGGAATACAGTTGCCGATTATTTGCGAATTAACAAACACCCATGCAACTTGAACTGCAATGTTGCTTATTTATTTATTTTTAAAAATAAAAATGCATTTATTCTTATAAAATAACTAATTATGTAAACCTTACAAGTTTAACTTTATATCAGCACCTTCTTACGGAATTAAGTTCGATAAAGTATATTGTGTACTCATTACTTGTCGGCGATTCAAGAATCTTTAAATTATTTTTAGTGAATTTTTCGGTGCCCAATACCTCCTTCTTTTTCCTATCCGTTTTCCTTTTCGCTTCCCAGCCGATTTGATGGGCCTACACATCTATGGTCCAAACCACATGGATGTTCATAGGCGGCGGTGATCACTAGCCATCACGTTTGCCGGAACTAAGCAATAAAAACTGGTGGTGGGTCTCTCATAAAGAGAGGCCAGCTGGGTAGGTACCATCGCAATATCTATTTCTCCCACCAAACAGCAGTGTAAATGCACTGTTTTGTTTCGCTATGAAGCACATTGTAGCCAGAGTATCTACTGGACACATTGACACTTAACATGCTCGTCTCGCCATTCATTGCAATAAAAAAAACTATGCAATAAAAAATACTTACCGACAGCAGGTCCAAGTATTAAACTAGTGACTCCAATTAATAATATAAGTGTTCCCATTGCCGATGTGAATTGAGCTTCTTTCACAACATCGGGTACTACCAAAGGTACAAGCACACATATTGAGCAGCGAGAGGCTCCCATTAATACCAAACAGATGTATGTTAAATATGTGTTTGAACTCCACATCATTCCTGAAAACAAAACAATAGGATATTAAATAAAACTGCCGCAAAATAGTTTGCCAACCCTGCAGTAGACTAGCATGGTATACTATATGACCTAACCTTCTCAATCCTCTCAATCGCACCCATGACTATAGTATTGGCCCGTTCCCTGCAGATGTGTGGGCCGATACATGCACAGAACCAACTCAAAAAAGGAAGAAAATATCAATTCTAATGTTGAACGATTCCTTTGGGTTTTCTGTGCATCAATAATTATGTACATATAGATGATGCGTAGAAATCTCTTGATAAAAATACCGGATAAAAAGTCTGAATATACAGAAGCATGATATAATATTCCATTCAGTGCTTAATAATTATAACTCTTGAGTGCTGTTGCTCTAGCTTATGGGCAGGCGTGATGCTCACTATCAGGTAAGCAGCCATATTCTACCAGGTTCTAACGAAAAATTATGTATTTACTACCCAAACACGAAGATACGTAAAAAACTACATATATTTAGTTGAATATTTTTAGTTGCATTGTGTCTGAAGTCACTGAAAGTACCACCTATCTTCATTTCTGGATATACAGTTGTACTATCATCAACAAAATTTTAAAAATACTATGTGCGTAACCCGCATAAGGCCAGCGTGGTGGACTATATGGCTTTCCCACTCTCAATCGTATTCTCGATGGTAGAGTAGGTCCGTGCACTATATTCAATACAATACAATGAGCGAAATATTCAATTTGTAAAAGAACATGGTACTCACCAAGTCTAGATAAGCATGCTAAAGCTAGACCACATACATAGATTTCTTGATTTCCTATTTTAGCCAACCATTTGCTGGTAAATATGAGCAGCGTCCTTGTAGTCAAATCACCGAAAGCAAGTATAGATATTGCCAACGCCACATTGTTCTGAAATGATAATATTTATTTTATTTTTCTTTCCATATTTGATGATATATACGACATGTATTTAAGATTTGTGACTAATAGTGCATATTTTTCTTTCAACAAAACACTCAATAGTGACGATTGTGAACTTAAACAAAAGTCAAGTAATTTCGATATAAACTTCGTGTCGTAGCCAAATATATAATTAAAAATTAACTGAATACTCAACAGTGGTATAAATTAGGTCTACCACTTCATAAATATGAAATAAGCATTGTATTGTGGATTTCAAAAATACTGGAAGGTTTCAATATCCCACAAGGGTTCATTAAAGTAATTATTATATTTCGTCACATGTCAATTAATTTTACACTACTTATTATTCTGTTCACTTTTTATTAAGTCTATTAAACTAAAAAATATTTGATCAAGCATGTCCATGTACGTATAATTGTGTAATGATTGACTGGTAATTTAAATTTGAAAAGTTTAACGCGTGCTTATTTGAAGTTTGCGCAATTATTTGCCCACACAATTTTATGTATACAGGTGCAAATTCAGACATACACAATTATATTGTTAATTGTGCCGCCATGATAGTAACTTATACAGAAAGATTCTTTTAAAGTTCAAGTTTGTTTATCTAATGAAGCAGCAAAAAAACATGATGACTTTGTATGTACAAAATGTAAATGTATGTATTACTAATAAAATTGTATAACACGTATCAAACTTTCAAACATGTCCAGTCAGTATGATTGATATTATAATCAAAGTACTTGATTTTTACTGTTCTTGAGTGGCAGTTTGTTGTGTGATAAATTAAAAACAAATTCGTCTACTTAAGTTGATTGGCAAAAAAACTGCAGTAAAACGCTGCACTTTATAAGGATGTCTGTGGTAATTTTATAAGTCAAGGAAATATTCTATACTAATATAGAAAGCTGAATAGTTTGTTTGTTTATTACCTCTAATCTCAGAAACTACTGGTTCGTATCAAAATATTCTTTTTGTATTGGATAGGTCATTTATCGAGGAATGATATAGGCTATATATCATCACGCCATTACCTTAAGGAGGGAAGCAGTAGTGAAAAATCTAGGTAATATGAGGAAATTTTGTTCGTTTTTCGTGATCCGATTGTTCGAACATTTTGCCCACCATTTTGAGAAGTGTATCTGTATCCGGGCGGAGCCGGACTGGACCGCTAGTTTTTAATATTTTAGTGTAGCGCCAAACAATATTAGGTGTTATATGATTTAGTGTTTTTAGAGACCACAAATCAAAAAGGTTATGGCTTTTAGGTTAAATCTGATGTTACTTCGGTAGTGTGTTCAATCTGAATTTGCTAAGAGATGATTTATCGAACCTATTCGGATTCTATTTACACCTACAGTAAAATTATTCCTTTTATAATTGACCTGTATGTATTGTCAGAATTACACAGTTTTTAAATACGTTGGTCTATACTTGCTTCTGAACACATATGATAAATTTATTTAGTGTTCCTTTGTATATTTATTAGAAGAAATAAGTTGGATCGCAAAAAATATTACGAATAATAGTGTCCGTAGTATAATATATTAAAAAAAAAAACAAAAAAAAACAACGACTAAAATGATTCCTTTAAAAAATTCGAGTAACTGCAGAATTTTGAATCCCGAATGCAAAGGCAAAATACGATGCTTACGCCCAAACACTGGAACGCAACTTAAATATTATATTGCACTTAACTACGTAAATCCCGCTTAAATGTACTGGCTAAGTGGGCCTTGCGCTGTTAAGAGCAACTTATTATTTGAATGGCGTTCGAGCATTCGAGCGTTAGAATACTTATTTCCAAGCCGTGACTGCTAGTGAAATATCAATTCAAATTCGATTTAAATTTTCCATATATTTCTCGAGGTCCGTATCACAGTTATAAATGTAATGAGAAGTTAAACATTATTATGTAACTTACTTGATTCCATCCTTCAGCATACAGCGCTTGAGGCAGTATAAGTGAGTATGTATTATCAGTGAAAATAGACAAAGCAATTCCGTGAGATACGCAGGACAGAAGTAACTTCTTACCAACTGACACGTCGATCACACTTTCCAATATCCTCCTGAAATATTATCATAAGAATTTAACAATTACATGACATTTTTTTTTATTTCAATGAATTTTTCGCCTGATTCGCCTGATAGTAAGCGATATGACCGCACATGTATATTAGAAAAAACAAACAACACCATAAATTACAAAGCAATACTTGGCATACCACTGCGCTCGCTATTACCAGACTTAAGATGTTAAGTCTCAACATGTCCACTAGTTAATCCGGCTACAATGTCATTTAAACCGGAACACAACAGTGCATTTACACTCCTGTTTGATAGGAGAAATAGACATTGCGGTGGTACCTAGCGGTCTCTGACATATGAGAGACCTACCACCAGTCAGTAAGTGGCGACAGGACGTTTTAGTAGCAGAATATATTTTTGAAAAAATCTGTCGCTGTGTAATTCATTCGTCAAGATTTTCATAATGGAAGCCATAGCTTTAATAATTCCTAGAATTTTGATTATCTAATATATAAAATTCTCGTGTCACAGTTTTCGTTGCCATACTCCTCCAAAACGGCTTGACCGATTCTCATGAAATTTTGTGAGCATATTGAGTAGGTCTGAGAATCGGCCAACATCTATTTTTCATCCCCCTAAATGTTAGGGGTAGTCCACCCCTAAATATTTTTTTATATTTTTTAGACAAAATTTTTAATTTGTATTTTTTTGTGATGCAACATACAAAAATACACACAATCCTCAATTTTCACCCTTCTACGATCAACCCTTATTTTGTAATAGCCATTTTAATAATTTAATCATTTTTCCTCTCCGGTCGAAAACTGATCAATCGTCATTTAATTAGTTATCCCCGCTAGATGTCTACAGGTGTCACTTCTGACCCAGTAAACAGCACGGAGTAGGGATGAGAACGAAGCCGGTCTCCTGTTTCTCTCACACAATAAGATTATTGTTTATGCATCAAGTGTAGTAGTAACGTTGACAATTATTACTTTGCTATCTCAGTGTAACTCTCATATTAACTATTAATCATTCCTATTTTATTATAAGATGTATATGGATGTTTATGGAGAGAAGGGACATAAAGTAAAATAGAATCGAAGGTACGGGAGAGGGCTGGGATAGATGACAGATTTGTTAGGACGAAATGTAAATGTACGCTATAAAACGGGATGGATAATAAAGAGACGGGACGGGACGGATTGGGAAGAGACTGAACAGGCGGATGAGACGGGATTGAGCCGGACAGTAGGATAGCTACGTCAAGTTTAGGCATACAAGAGTTTATACGAAAAACAACATGTATTTGGTGTGGAGTGGAATCAAAAAATATATGCACCCAGGCGAAGCTGGGTCGGGCCGCTAGTTTTCTTATAAAACAACCCTAACCTAAAAATCCTTTATATACATAAATTATACGCTTCATATTTCACAAAGGAAGTGAAAAGATTTTCAATAGCCGGCATCCACTTATGCTCCATACGAATATACGGAACAGAAACCCGAAGAAATAAAGAAATACTTGAGTTTTCTCACATCCAATCCCATATATTTTTCACATTCAAGTTGGCAAAGGACAGAAAGGCGAAACAGCACCATTCGCGAACTCATTTTGTTATCTTGTCTTGCCTTTGTGTTTTGACTCGGTGCTATGTTTATTAAGCTCTTTCGCGGTATACTATTTTTAGTAAAGTAAAAATATAAACGTTGGAAATAAAATGTTCTATTAAAAATTATGTTAGGGATAATTCGTCAAATACGAGACTTCTGAAAATTGATAATATTAGGCTAAGTTGTTCTGCTAACATTAGGTCTAAGAGCTATTTATATATGTTATAGTAATTCTAAGAATTCGCTATAAAAGCATAATATGGGTATAAATGTTCCTCTCTCCGATTTTGTCATAAGACTGTTAGATATACAGACTTTCAATAAAATCGTATCTGCAATCTTTGAATAGTTTGTTTGTTTATTACCTCTAATCTTAGGAACTACTGGAGCGAATTGAAAAAATATATTTGTGTTGGAAAGGTAGTGTAGCGAGGAATATTATGGGATATAAATCATCACGCTATGACCTATAGGAGGGAAGTAGTAGTGAAAAATCTAGCAAACACGAGAAAAATTATTTGTTTTTCGGGGTCCGATTGGTCGATATTGTGAATTAATAGTCAGAACTGAATGTTTTGGCCGCAATTTGGCAAAGTGTATCTGCAAAGTACACCCGCGGACCCGGGCTTGACCGCTAGTGTTAAATTATATGAAAAAGTGTGGATGTACTGTTGTGTTTCGGTTTGGAAGATATTGTAGCCTGAGTAACTACTGGACATTATTGAGACTGGTGTTAAACTTATGTCTCAGGATGGCGAGCGCAATGGAATGCCAAGCATTGCTTTGTAATTCAAAGTACTGTTTGGTTTTGCTACTGTTCATGAGCGATGGTATCGCTTATCATCAGCGAACGACATGCTCGTCTCACCAAATCGTGCTTTAAAAAAAAGGCCTTACATGAATATTGACTTTTTCTTTGTTGCCAAATTCAAATCATATATTTTTTCTTCATGTAAGGACGTGGCTATTTCGACATCAGTCAGTTTAACCGTAGGCACTTTACTATCATTCACTTGTTTTTCTTTTTTCTCCTCCATCAGTAGAATTTGCATTTCTGGAAATAAACAATAAGCACTTTGTTAACTTTGTTTCGTTGTCTTCCGCAAAAGGCTAGGTTTGCCAAAATGCAATGCATAAATAATCTTTTAAGTCCATTTACAATGAAGCAGATTCGAAATATTTCAAACCCTATGGGGGTAACAGAAACCATTTTGTTCAGCAAAATTGTACCTAGTATTATCGTAATTACAGTGCGATTGTGTGAAAGAGATGGTGATTTACAGTACAGTCCGCAATCTGTTCTCAAACACTCATTTCTAGGTCAATTTCTACCCTATTCAAAAAGGTACATACATAAACTCACGCCTATATCCCAGAAGGGGCAGGCAGAGGTGCTAGGACACCCACATTTCGCCTTGTATGTTCCGTCCCACATTGTGATAGGTGGTGAGCCTATCGCCATATCGGGCACAAATTCCTGACTCTGGGCTGATAATGAATAGAAAAATCCAATATCACTTTTCCCAACCCGGGATTCGAACCTGAGACCTCAGCTTTGTAACCGTACCTTAGTACAACTACGCCACCGAGGCAGTCATTCAAAAATGTACAACATTATTTCATTAATTTAATACTAACAAGTAAAATGTCGTTACAAATTAGAGTAGGTAGGAATTAGGAGATAATTTTAAATTGTCTATATTAATCCCTACATTGAATCTACATTGATACGAATTAATCCTAAAAATAAATACTGAATACTACGAACCATTATCGTCAATAATCTCAATCTTCTTCATATGCCATCGGACTGGCTGCATTAGAGCCACAGCGACGAGGTTTTGCATACTCATCCCGGTAATTATAAGCAGCGTGCCTCGATATCCGTACTCGCTGTAACACCACTTCACGAACATTGGCGCCAGCATTCCGCAAATAGCTGAAATGATAAAAAGGTAATATAAAAGACTTAAAGACATCCCTCAGTTATGCTTCTTTCGTGTCTATGGCTGAAGAGTTCGTGCTATCATATTTTGCCGGGCCAGTGGGCTGATTTATAGTAGCATTTATTATTTATTTATTAATATTTTATTGTACACCATTAAAAAGACAAAAAATAATAATACAGAAAAAAGCTTGAATATAAATTATCGGTAGTACAAGTGGCAGTCTTGGCGCTAATGGCGGCGATCTCTTACAGACAACCTTGGATGGTGAGTCTAAAGAGTAGTAGGTAGGAATAAAAGGTAGTAGTTAAATGGGAATTTTACAAACCTTTAAAAAGAAACAATGATGTTGAAGAACAAAAGAAACAATGATGAAGAACAATTTTGGATAATGATGTTAAAAATAGTATGATAATTCAATGCTCACCACTTATAGTTTGTACGAAACTGACAGCAAAAATACGTTTCGTCAAGAAATAGTCGTTAAGTATAGTGAATGCTATGTTGTATATCACTCCTATTCCTAAACCCTGAAATGTAAACAAATAAACAATATATAAATTAAAATCCAATAAATTTATTTGAAATTTCACTAAATAATATTATACAAAATCTAACGAAATAAATATAAATAATTTTTTATATCGATAGCCTCAATTTAGATCATCGCACCGAGATGAATGTTTGGGAACCACTAGTATTTATTTCGGGTCTGGGATGGTGAGACAGAAAAGTCCCTCATAGTTTTTCCTACCCATGACACTGTCTTAGCGTGGTGTCAGGACAATGAATGTGACTGTGGGTTTTTTAATTTTATTAATTTATTATTTATTGTATTGTAAACTGTGTATATGTCTTTGTACTGATTTAATTGCCTACATGACCAATATAGGGATTTCATTTCATACCTGCATTGCTCCCTGACAAATAAAAAACGGAAGCTCAGAGTTCACGAACACATTCCCAAACACGCCCAGGTTGAATATCACAGCGGCGATAAAAGCCAGCTTTCGCATTGTAACTAATTTCATCATGGAGCTCGTCAAAAACCCTGAAAAGAAAGTATTTTAAATAAATATGACTGTATATTAGAAAAGTGCGTGATGGACTGTTGGTAAAAGTTAAAGACGGGACTGCCGACTTGTTGAAGGTGAATCTCAGGGCACACCTCTGACTTTTCAGAGTTATGTGTGTATTGCAAGTTAGTCCACGCACTATAACAGTGAAGGAAAACATCGTGAGAAAACCTGCATACAACAGCGATTTATAAGAATTCCTGTGGTAGATATGTAAAGTCCGCCAACCCGCATAACCCAATATAGTGGACTATATGGCCTAACCACTATTGATCGAACTCTCGATTGTAGAGAATGTCCGTGTCTTACACTGGGATGTATATGGGCTGATACAATATATCAATTAACATATTACCGCATACAAGAAATCTCTAAGATGGAGAGATCGATTGAGAGCACTCAACTCATAGTCCTTCTCTCTCTCTTAGTCTTCAGCCACAGGAAAGTGTACTGCTGAACATAGGTCTCCCCCATTGATCTTCCCATTGCCCTGTTGAAAGCATGTCCATAGTCTAATATAACTAGTCGCTCTTTCAATGCTTGAGAGATCTGTAGGGTATGCAGTTGTAAGCTGTCCTTATGATGTTTTCTTTCACCATATAAGTTTGTGGTAATTGACAATTGACAAAAAACAGGCATTTCGGCACGTAAAACGAACGTTTTTAAATAATTTATTTTCAAAAAAACAAATACGGATAAAAATATTTTCTTCGTAATTACGTTTCACAAATGGCTTTTGTGTAAATTTGTTTCGAAATTAATGCAATGGATTTGGTAATTTTCAAAAATCCATATTAATAATTATAACATTTGCATATAACATAAAAAAACTGCTAAACAAAACATGAATTTATTAATCACTAAGTATATTTTTGAGTAGAATATTTACATACAACAAGTTGATAAATTTAATTAAATATATTTTGTTTATTCACATTTATGTAGCTCACATTAATATTCTTTTGGTATTGAACAAGACTCATTAAAAAAAGGCAGTGTTTTGTTTATTTTATTTTCTCTCTTTCTGTTCAGCCAGAGGAAGTACTGTACATAGGCATGTGAGAGTTAAAAGGTACAAGTGAGTAAAATAATATACGTACCTCCAACAGCTAAACAGAGCGCATTCAATCCGGTGACTAGAGTAACACTCGTCGAGGACATTCCGATCTCCTTTATGAAATCGTTGAAAATAATCCCGAAACATCCTAAAAACGCTGTTGTTGAACCCTACAAATAATGACAATTTAATTTAACATACATTTTAGGGCTTGAATCTAACTATCCTTCTTAACTACCTGCTGCTTCGTCTTTCATTTCTCAAAGAACGTGAAATAGCCACATTTTCTCGAAGATTCTGGGTTGGCGATAGAATTCATTTCTACTATTTTTATAAAGAGGAATGATGAATCGCTTATACTGAGTAGGCTTTGAAACTACTGGACCTATTTGAACAATTCTTTCACCACTAGAATCATACATTATTCCTGATGAATATAACTATGGAATATTTGCAGAAAGTCTTTATCTGCACTCGGGCGGAGATGGGCCAGGCCGCTAGTTACTTATAATAAACAAGCTCACATACGTCCCCCTTAAAGACACGGGCCTCCTCTACAATTGATGGCACTTAGGCAATAGTCCACCACACTGATCGAGTATGGGCGACATTGTATTGTATATACAATGTACTTTTTTGTAAGTCTCTAATGTGTGTAGTTGACATTCTATACCGGGTATATCAAGACTGCTACCGAAAACGAAGCCAGGTGGTAGTTTTAGTAACTACAAACACAATGCAACTAAAAAAAATCGCTAAGAAACACGACATTTATTTTTTATTATTTTATAAATAGCGTCTAGTTTGGGTGGTAAATCCAATTATATTGCTAAAATAATAATTTATGGCCTTACATACCATAGCGTCTTTAAAAATAAAAGGGTGTACACTATTATTTAAAAAAAAACTGTTTTTACCATCCTAATACGACGATAGAAAACAAATAGCAAAAAAAATTCAACACAAATGTTTGCAAAAATTTGGTTGCATTGTGTCTGAAGTCACTAAAACCCACCCACCCAGCTTCGTTTTCGTTAGCAGTCTTGATATACCCTGTATATACTCGTATGTAACATAGTTATTTTTGTAAATCTCTTGAGTATAAAGTTTTCTATACGATGTTTACCTTCACCGCCAATGAATTGGGCCAAAAAAATACAGATAATATATCTAAAACTTTATTATAATAATTCCTATAATTTAGCGAGGCTTCAATTTAGTTCGATGGCAAGAGTTGGTGAACGGTGAATTCTCATCCCATTTGCCTGTACCCTTTGTATCTGATTTCATTGGCGACAATCATGACTTATCATACCATTAAGTTCGTCGTTACATTAACTGCCTAATTCGATTGATATAAACCACGAGAAAGTAAATGCTATGAAAGAACTAGCGAGAAGTATTATATCACTCATGAAAATAAAAATATATTCACAGCATTATTCTCAACTTCAGCTGGAAATACCGGAGTAAGCTGTTTTAGGAAACTAAATCTCCAGTGTCATGCAATGCCATCGCAATTTCAGTGCCAGAGCCGTCTCGACTGACTTAAAAATGTGCATTATTTATATTTATTTTTCCTGCTTTTGCTCGAAATACGTACGTGGTACTGAATATTCAACCTTATTTGCTAAGTTAAACACAATTTAAATATATCTTATATTTTGATGAGGGTGTGGTAATTAATTTACAACAAATTATTATTAAACTGCTCTGATTTAAACCAACTTGTAATTTTTTTATAAATCACTACATTAAAACTGATTTTGAAAAGAGCAACACTAGAGTTTACTACCCGTTCTTCTCTAGTGAAAACCGCTTTCCGAACCGGGAGGTAGATAAAAAAATGACTGAATCTAAATGATGTTGAACATTTTAATGGATTCAATAAATTATTTTCATTTCACTACGAATTAATTAAATGATGCTTAATGCTGATCTGCTGAAAACTGACCTCATACATTTTAATAGACCGCATGTGATATAAACTGTGCGCTAAATAAGTTGTTAAATTATTGTGTAAAATTGGAGTCGTGTGATTAATAATACCTGATATTTAACTTTTGACATAAAGTACAAAAAAATCAACGTCAGCCTAATGTATACAAACTTAATTTACCCATTGACTTTAAAATTTACCCATTTTATTTTGATCATTTTATGTTATTTTCTTAAGCAAGCTCTTTGATCCGTAGGGTGTCTTATATATGTTTATATATTCCTCTTGTCGTTTATCACTTGTCTCTAATTACGATATTTTGTAAAGTAGTATTTCGACTGCTGACAAAGATTGGTACGTGCCGAAGATCTTGGCACCCATCCAAACACAGGTGCTAGGGAGGAATCTAATCTCGTGTACCGTATCTCAAACTTTGACTTTTGTTGTTACAGTTTCGTATCGTGAAATATTTTTTAAGTAACACTTAATTTTTTGACACAATTCGTAGTAATTTTTTTGTATTTAATACTGGTGTGATGGGCTCTGACATTAACATAATAACGTAACAATAAAAATGTTGGTGCATGATTGTATTTTCGAAAGTCTAATAGTAACCTCCTAACTGCGATCTTATCATACTTTTCAATATACTTTTATTCATATTTTTACTTAATTAGTAGGTTTAGACCGGGTGTTTCCAAACACAATTAATTTCAATATTTATCACAAAATATTTTGGAATCCACAATCTCGTCGCCAATTAATTACACAAGCCCTAATTAGATTGACGACTAACTGAAAACTACCGTTTTATTACTATCGTTTTATTAATTCCATTCTGTATCAGCCCATATACGTCCCACTGCAGGGCACGGGCCTCCTCTACAATCGACAGTACGACTGAGGACGGTTAGGCCATATAGTCCACCACGCTGGCCTAGTGCGGGTTGGCGGACTTACATACCATAGATTTTTTTATAAATCGCTATGGTATGCAGGTTTCCTCACGATGTTTTCCTTCACCGTTTTAGTGCGTGGTGGTTGACTATCAATACACACATGACTCCGAAAAGTCAGAGGTGTGCCCTGGGATTCGAACCCGCGACCACCATGGACATGTTGGTAGTGGCGTCTAGTCCGTTTACCAACAGGCCACCACGCACCCATTAATTCCATTATTACCATGGAATCAAAGAATAGTCATTTAACTATAACATCACTATTTTTTCACATAATTGACTTACAAAGCAAATAATCACAGACAGGAATATAAAATATCCGAAACCGCCATCGGGAGGCACTAACTTGTATTTCTTATTTTTAACAGTAACAATGTCTTTGGCACTCATGTTGATAGCTCTTCAGTTAAACTGCCGCTCAATAGTAAGAGTAATGTAATATTCACATCTCGCTGTTATCTCGGGTAAACATATTATTTGAACTGCTATAGATAATGTTGACGTAACAATCATCTAATTAATTCTCACGTGTGAGAGAATTGTGTATAGGGTGTGTGGGAACCGGTATTGGAGACATGGTTGCTAGGACAAAGGGCTTGTTAGGTAGCCCATCTGGTTGTATTTCAAAACTGAAAACTCATATTTTCATTTCGAATTCTGTTAGGCTTCTAAGCGAGACATATTTATTCGCCAAGATTCAGAGCAATAATGAAAATACCAGTTATCTTCAACCAGTAATACTTGGTGTACAGAACACAGGCCGTCCAGCAGAAAACATCATTTAAATGAGGACTATCAATAAGGAAAATAACTAGTAATTCGTGTCATTTTTCAATAACTCATTGTGACAGTAAAACATAAACAGTTAGTTTGGTTCACTAACAGATTTGGAAACGCATGCTGCTGTGAAATTTAGTGCAGTTGAGGGGATCAAGTTCAGGAAGGATCATAAAATGACTAGTATTGTTTTCTGTTTATGGTAGTTATTTGTATCGCTGGTAGTAAACTGTCCTATCTGTCAAATTACGTAAATATATTATCACTAATTTAACAGTGGATTGCCTTCCATCAACCATCTTACTTGGTGATAGGCGAAAGTAAAGAAAACATTTTCTTACTTTCTAATATTATATTGAAGGATTCATTATATTAAAACATATATTGAGAATGAGATTCCACACTGTGTTTATGTGATGAACGATGGGCTTGAAATTTTATACGCATCATACGTGCTTGGTCGTCTTTTATTCTCTCCCCAGCTGTGCCAAAAGTAGAAGAACTAATATTGCCAAGTGCTAGAGCCACACTGTTGTCAGTCAGGTATTAGCATGAGTGGGCAGGCTCGAGGTGGTACAACTGTCTCATGCGAGATCCACTCGAAGCGTCTGCATTGCTATCGCATTCCGTTCGGTGGGTGACATTGCCGGATGTCTAATACCACTTCCTCGTTGCCATTCTTTATCCTTCTCGCTCCCAATTGGAGGGCCGGCAACATATCCATGATCCAAACGTTATGAATGTTCACGGACGGCAGTGATCACTTACCTACCATCTGATGATTAGTTTGTCCGTTTACCAGACCTAATCAACAAAAAAATCTTCTCCATTTCTCCCGGCCCCATTCTTTTACATTTTCATACCTTTTTTTTCTTGAAATTATTTAATTCATGCTTATTTGGCTTGGGGCCATTGGTCCGACTGTATTGACGCCCAAGTCTAAGGTGATAATGTAGGTACTCAAATAACAAACCAAGCAATCTGACTACTCAGAATATGCAATAATAAAAAAGGACACACTGTAACTCAATGTTATAAAGTTATAAAAATATTATGTTTGATGAAACAAATAAAATTAAACTTATAAAACGGTGACACAAGTCTGCCGGGAAAGGTTGATAACAGAATGATTTATAAACCAAAAGTAATTATTATACTAGTCCCAAATATTTGGAGGCTTACACTATCATATTATAAATTGCTATTTTTAGTTTATATAGGACGGAACGTCTAGCCGTCCTATGACATTCAACATTTAATGATTAAACCACTGTTTATTGTGTCTGTAAAGTGTACGATAGTTAAGTTGGTAACGCACCGCAGTGGTCCAACTTGGATTTATCGTGGTTTATTATTTTCCATTTTAAGGGTTAAGGACATAATCTTCAAAATCCCTTGTTTCTGAGACATCTCCACAAATATTAAGAAGGTATGTGAAATCCATTAACCCGAAGTAGGCTAACCTATGGGCCTAAGTGTGTAATATTAGTGGACGATCCGTGTTCACTAGTGGGATATATATGACCCGTTTTAATGCGTTTTTTTAATTTCCTTTGTATGCTTCTATGTATGTACGTAACGGAATGTTTGGAGTCGATTTTCGAGCACTTCAAAACTTTGGATTGACTTGAAATTTTGCTTACTTTTCAAGGACTAATAACAATATAATAATTCTAAAAGTAGAGATTACTTCAACCAAAACAACCTTATTTTATTTTATGTACAAAAATATGTAATCTGCGCGCAGCTGCCTTCCTTTCATAAGATATGTCGGAATGAAGTTTTAGTAAGATTCACTAAATATTCAACGGAACAATGTATCAAACGATAATATTGATTTTGAAAAGTTGTAGCGTAATCGTGTAGGCGCTGTATTTGATGTCAAATTAGCTTGTCTTCACAACGCCTTCAGCAAACGATGAGCAAATGTTTGTTTATAATAAAAATAATTGCTTTTTTTACTACGAAAATATCAGAATAACATTCTGATATTTTTGTATTTGGTGTAGAAACGAGATATTCCTTAAGTTAAATATTGTAAATGAGTATTTATCATTGGTTCTGTCTTGGCTTGTCACAAATAAAAGATTAAATTCTTTAAATAAATAGACTCAACAAATAATTCACTTGATTCGTCATTCGTCGCATCACATATTCGTATCACGCCTCGCCTGCAGTTTTTAATATCGCGTGCGTAATAACACATAATTGCCAACTTTGTGTATTCAGGTAATACAAGAACTTAAGTTTTATTAAACAAGGTTTATGAGTTATCAGCGATAAATCGGTGGCTCTGTTCTAGAGCTTTGTCATACGTGATAGTCGCGTTTTCCTTTTTAATGGAAATAAAACCAATTAGACGAGTAGGAGGATGGCTAGTATTAACCGGCGAAAATTGCTTCTTCTGCTTTTGTATGATTGAAGGCGTAGGCGATGCAAATAATTTTGGACTCTACTACTCCAATTAATGTATAAATATCGTATTTGAATTTCATAAGCCCTTTTGTTTACAAATTTTATGATAGATATAACAAAATCGGGCGACGGCCCGGTGCGACGGTACTGTGTGGACAAGAACAAACGTGTTTTGTATTGCCGCACATCGGCCCGTCATAAAACCGTGCCGAGTTCTAGCGGTCACGCCGAAGTACTCGAAATATCGGCGGCCGAATGACGGCTCTCGGGTGACGGGCATGCGGTGGACACATGGCCATAGTAAATGTATGTGTCGCTAAATCGGCGCCGTCATCTCGTTCTCGGTGACGGTCCGGTGACGGTGGCGGTGGACAAACGGCCTACGTCTGCAGATACATCTGTTAACGTGTAGAGGAGGCATAAGAAAAAATATTATCGGTGATAAGCGCCCGCACATGCTGCTGACGTTATGTCTGCATGTGCTCTCAGTTGCCCGGCGACACTAAATAAAGTCATAAAAATGATCATGCCATGTCGGGCCAACGCAAGGGCGGATCCAGCTATTACGCCAGGGGGGAGGGGGGTCATATTGTTCATGTCAGAAAACTGGACCTGATTTCAATACTCCAATTCAGCAGTTACAGCCGTGATTTGTAAACACACACACACACACACTTTTTCCTTTATTTATCGACATACAAAGAATTAATTGTGCTTATAAGTTTTTGACTTGCAATGAGTAGTAGTGAAGCCGGCGACTAGCCCGCTAACAAAAAGTTGTCGACATGTGCTGACTGGTCGACATGTTGTACTTCGGTGTGTAGTGCGCTTATGGAAAATAATAACATATTTTTCTCTTTGAATTCTAAATTAAAATTCCTTTTTTAAAAAGCCCACGACAACCTTCCTGCCACCTTTTCTATGTTTCCTGTACACTTTATGGATGGCTACCATCTTATCTTCTCTTGACGGTACTGGCTTTCATTCAGAAATCTTTTCGTATGGCACCTAATATTATGTTCTTTGGCTGTTTCATTCTGATTTTAAGTAGAAATTTTAGTGCTTCAGTGTTTAAAAATGTTTTTTTTTGTATCAGCCCATATACGTCCCACTGCAGGGCACGGGCCTACTCTACAATCGAGAATACGATTGAGAGTGGTTAGGCCACATATTCCACCACGCTGGCCTAGTGCGGGTTGGCGGACTTACATACCATATAATTTTTTATAAATCGCTATGGTATGCGGGTTTCCTCACGATGTTTTCCTTCACCGTCTTAGTGCGTGGTGATTGATTATCAATACACACATGACTCCGAAAAGTCAGAGGTGTGCCCTGGGATTCGAACCCGCGACCATCGTGAACATGTGGGCAGCCGCGTCTAGTCCGTTTACCAACAGGCCACCACGCACTTCGTTTAAAAATGTAAAGAATATAAATCCGATAGTCGTTTGTAGATATTCCTTGTAATTAGTATTCCTTCTATCACCTTAGAAAAGGGTAAAGGTCAAACATATGTATGCATAGATCGACGATCGTACATCGGTCGCATCGGTTAGCCAAACTATGCTACCAAAGATGAGGATCCAAAGATACTGTTTTTTTTTGTTTTCATTCTACCCTTATTTATATCAACTAACTAAATACCTTTGCCTTATTTATATCAACTAACTAAATACCTTTAGCCTTAGACGTAACTTTAAAGAGTAAATGTTGTATTGTATTAAACAACTTAGATATCATTCGATTCAGCAGCCTAGTTCGCTGCCAATAGGAATATTTCACAATTTATTAAACCTACAAACGATGACAAGTATACCATTGTTTGGGTTTCTAAATAAAAATAATTTCATGTCATAATTTTAATGATATAATACCTATGCTATATAGACATAGTGCTTATTCTTCATGTACATAAGACTGAGTCAATAGTTGCTCCTGTCGACGAGATAAAAACATATCAAATAATGTTACATAAATATTAGTCAATATTGGATAATTTCACATTTTTTTCATCTTATCCGATAAACTTTGTTATTAAAAATACTTTAGAGCCGTAAAAGGTAGTATTATATGACAGATTTGAAAAATAACGTCTACCCCATAAATGTGATGTGATTCTAAGAAATTAGAAATGTATCTGAGTTCGCTTCATTGCTATAGTGGTCTATGACAGGACGTCCTAACTCGATGTCTCTGGCATCAGTACTGAAGTTCTCCAAAATAACTCGCTTATTCCTCCACAGCAGTTTTGCAATACTTGTACGGATGTTCTTTCTACTTACCCCATACCGTGGTCTAATTTCCTGATCAGACTGTTATTTTTTCCCATTTTGGACATCTGAAAAGAAGTAGTTTTGTAATCAAAGATAAAGATAATCTGGATAATCTCTTGCAAATAGATCAAGCATAATTCAAGAGTGTCCTAACAACCTTAAATCAACACTAAACAAAACACGTATACTGACAGATAACAGTGAGTATATAATAGACTGTCCCATTGATAACAACACTATAAAGAAGATAAGAGGTCCATATATCAAGGTGAGACAGGTAATCTGTGGAAGGATCGCCGTAAATATTCCGGGGATCGCGTGAATCACAACGTAGGGCTGGCGCGTAAGGATATTCCTTGATTTGTATTCGACCGTAACAATTATAAGTATTTTTCTTATTCATCCAGCTGCCCTTATCCTATAATATATTATGTAATATTAGCCTTGTCACAAAATGTACAGGTTGTGTTACGTGAAATCGTGGGTTCAATCCAACTAGTTTTTATGCTGACACGATAAGGTTGATTCGAATAGAGCAACGAAAAGGAGGGGCCCATCGTATCAAATAGCGAGGCCTCCCACTCCTGGCAGTTAAACCACCCCAAACACAGAAACACGACACTTTGCAGTGACACAGACAATCCACCAACATAAAAAACATAGGAGTATAAAATACAAATAGAGTATCCACGGTAAAAACAATTAAACTGATACAGTACACTGCTAATACCAGCGTAAGTTTGCCAAGCCATTACTATACCTATAAGTGAACAAACGCCAGACGAAAAGCTTGAATTGGCCAATCTAAAAATTTCACAATATTATAAGATTTTTAATACCCGATCTGCTGGTCGATTCTAGATTCCCACATATTTCAGCCCAAATTATGCTGCCACTGAACTAATAAGGAAAAATATGGTATATTTTAACTCAATATCGGTAGTAGCGTGCTTTTATAGCAGTTCTCGAAATAATAGTTTCTAGGCCGAACTCCTTTGAGTACAACGATTTTACCGTCGAATCGTTTTTCTCTCCATAAACCGCTGATTGGCATCGAAAACTTTCCTCCAATGAAATCTCTCGGCGGAATTAAAAAGTTTATTTAGCAAGTCGTAATATTCTAAAGTGTGTGGTGGCCTGTTGGTAAACGGACTAGACGTGACAGCCAACATGTTCACGGTAGTCGCGGGTTCGAATCCCAGGGCACACCTCTGACTTTTCGGAGTCATGTGTGTATTGATAGTCAATCACCACGCACTAAAACGGTGAAGGAAAACATCGTGAGGAAACCTGCATACCATAGCGATTTATAAAAATTTCTATGGTATGTAAGTCCGCCAACCCGCACTAGGCCAGCGTGGTGGACTATATGGCCTAACCACTCTCAATCGTACTGTCGATTGTAGAGGAGGCCCGTGCCCTGCAGTGGGACGTATATGGGCTGATACAGAAAAAATATTCTAACCGTCTGGTGGAGAGTAGCAATTATGGTTTCTTAGATTTACGCGAATGTTACACATTGAAATAAAACTATTATTTACGGATTTCATCAAAAACTAACTTTTTTAACTTTTTTAATTTAATTTAATAATTGTAAAATAAGGGTAGTTGAATTGTAACAGTCACAGAGCGGACGACCAATACCTCAGTCCGCCCCGTGACCACGAAAGCTGTAAAGTAATCGAAACGTCGGGAAGTCAAAAATGTAAAAAAGAATAGTTTTATTTCAATGAGTAGCAATTATTTCACTATTTTAAAGCAGTTACAAAATGGTCGGAGGTGGAAGCTCGAAATACACACCTCTGACATAAAAGGTTTGTGTATTTTCCGTTAATTACCACTCAGTGTAGTAGTGAAACGTGCACTACTACAAGATCTCCTTATGAAAAGAAAAAAGCAGACAATCTAACTAGATTCTTGCATAGTGTCTTCTATTCTTGCATCGTGTATTCTTATTGCTTAGTAATGATATTGTAAAACGTGCCGAATCGGTGGGATTATTTGTGGATACAATAGATTTTGATAACTCCATAAGATCGTTTAGGATCTTTTGGTGACTGAATGATTTTTCTCTCTTCACATTTTATTGTACTAGACAAGTTTTTAGTTTTTATAAATAAATGCTTTATTTCTCACCACTAGTTACAAATATACAATAATATTAATGTAAGAGAGCACAGAAAAGTATTTTAATTGTACATTACACTAGACAATTATTCCTGTATACGTGGCTGTAAAAATGGTTTAACATTAGTTGACTCTATCTCCTGAAGTAAGCTAAAGCCTGTATCTCTGGAGATAGTACTCGACCATGTTTTTACCCCCAAAATATTTCACGTGCCACTGTCACCTCTCATCATCCGTTGTTGTAATCATATAATGTAACAAATTGTGTTTTTATATTGTTGTGTATATATATATATATATATATATATATTTTAAATTAATTTTGTGTTTGTGTGTGTGTGTGTGTGTTTGAGTGTGTGTGAGTGTGTGTGTGTGTGTGTGTGTGTGTGTGTGTGTGTGTGTGTGTGTGTTTAGTTTTTTTTTTATATGTGTATACATTAAATTAAGATAGATTCTGTTTCCTCATAATCTAGTTGCAGTAACCAACTTTTAAGAGTGTTTGTAAGTTCTCGTTTACTTAATTGCATTATCTTACACTTTTTATTAATTTTATTGTATAGAATTGTACTCATTACATAGTATTGTGTTTTTGCAAAAGAAGTTCTATGTGATGTACCAGGATACGTTTGTCTGTTTGTACGTCTGCCAGTGTTGACTGGTGGAATAGTTTGATGTTTTCTTTTTATGGATTCAAGAATGTACAACTGCCGAACACTTAATACTTCACAGTCCAAGTAAAGTTGTCTTGTAGGATATCTAAAAGGTTTCTTGGTCATAACTTTAAGAATAGCCCTTTGGGCTCTTTCTAGCGCTAGTAACCTAGTTTTTGCTGCTCCTCCCCATACTGGAATACAATATCGAATGACAGATTGACATATCGCAACATAAATTTTCCTTAGGAGCTCTAATGAAGCGCATTCCCTTAGGCTTTTAAATATATATACCATACTCCTTAGCCTAGCCATTATTTTGTTAAGCTGAATGTCCCATCGCAGCGATTCATCAATTTCTACTCCCAGATATCTTACAGAGGTCGCAAGTTTTAATCTTTCGCATTGGCAAAAACTTTCTGATTTTAAGCAAGTATGTGCTACTATGCAGAATTTTTCCGGTGGTTTCAAATTCTTTCTAATTGCGAAGGATACAATATTGGTTTTCTTTAGGTTTAGTGTAAGGAGGTTACGATTAAGCCAAGTTATCACCTGCCTGAGACAGTTTTCGGATTGTACTTTTACAATATCCCAGCTTGGTCCGTGTATTACAATGGCGGTATCATCAGCATATGTAAATATTGTTGCATTTGGAATAGTAATTTTACATATCTCATTTATGTAAATTTTAAATAATGTTGGACCCAAAACACTTCCCTGTGGCACACCATACGTAGTTACTTGCTCATCACTTAAATAAGTGCCTATTTGCACTTGTTGTGTCCTCTTAGTCAAGTAATCTTTGAACATGAGCAATGGTACTCCCCTGACACCTATATTCTCAAGTTTGGATAATAAGAGAGGAATAGAAACCGTGTCAAATGCCTTAGCCATATCTAGAAAAATCCCTAGACATTTATTTTTATTATCTAGTTGCTTTGCAACAAACTGTGTTAAATCTAGTACGGCATCCTCCACAGATATACCACTTCTGAACCCATACTGATTACTGGCAATTATATTGTATTTGTTTAAGAAACTGTTGAGTCTGTTGTTCAAGATTTTTTCTAAAATTTTTGATAAGGACGATAAGACTGATATTGGTCTGTAGTTGTTAACGCAACTTCTTTCCCCTCCCTTATGTATCGGATGCACTATCGCTTTTTTTAACGCCTGTGGAAACACTCCTGTTTGTATTGAACGATTGCAGATGTAAGTAATGACTGGGATTAGCACCTTACGACACAGCTTCAGTATAGTAGTCGAAATTCTGTCCCATCCCATTGCACAGTTATTACGAAGTTGGAGTATTATTGATTCCACTTCCGCGTCGTCCGTCTCCAATAGGCTAAATGAGTTTACATGCCGGTTTGATTCTTGTGTTAGTCTGGTACTTTTTGAGTAGAGTTCAGGAGTATGTTATTTGCTAAATTGCTACCAATATTCGTAAAAAATGAACAGATCCTGTCGATGGCCATTTTCCAACTGTCGCAAGTATTTAAGAGTTCCGTTGGTGGTACACATATCTTTCTGGTGTTAGAAATATTCTTGATAACATTCCATAATTCCTTAGAGTTGCGTCCGGCTTTTAAAATTTCTTTCTTCTCGTAATCTGTTTTTAGTTTGCGCAACAGTGAGTTACAGAAGTTGCGGTAACGTTTGTAGGTCTGGTGAAGAATAATGTTATCAGGAGACTTAGTTGATTTTCTATGTAGATTGTTCCGATTGGCAATACAGCGCAAAAGCCCCGGAGTTATCCAGGGTTTTATATTTCTTTTCCTCCTGGGAACTTTAACACTGTATGTATGCTTATCTATCACAGATGAAACCAGTAATATAAATCTGTTGGTAGCCTCATTTGCATCTTCTATTTCTAAGACTGTTGTGAAATTTATGTCCTCCAACTCTTTCTTGATTGCTTCATGATTTAATCGGGAAACAATTTTTCTTGGATTAAGTTTTGGATGTATATTTCCCACCGACAATATGATTGGCGCATGGTCAGTTATATGAGTATCTAGTACGATAGAGAGATTTGTCAACTTAGATTTTAGCAAAATATGGTCCAGACAGTTATTAAGTCTGGTGGGTAATAAATGGGTAGGTATTAGGCCATGCATTGCATTTAATATAAGATATTCATTGCTACGCTCATCTTGATTATCATTTTTAATGTCTATATTAATGTCTCCAATCAGAGCAATACTACTATACTCATTTAATTTGCCATAGATATTGTTAAGACTATTTAAAAAGTTATCAAAATTCTCTCTATTCCTGTAAGACGGTGATCGATAAATAGTTACAATTGCCAATTTTTTATCTATACAGCAGGTGAGACAATTAGCATCGGAAAAATCTGGTTCACTTATTGTACAATTGAGATTAGCGTTTGTGTAGATAATTATGCCGTCATTCTGATTACATGTATGTTCCGAGCAATAGGAAGAGTAGCCATCCAAGATAGGGATTGATTTTACTTTACTAAGCCAACATTCTGTCAAAATTATTACATCGCATTTAATTTTAAGAGATGATAGAAGTACCGTTAATTCATTAAAATGTTTGTTTATACTCCGTATATTCAAATGTAAAACATTAATTGAATTATTGTGGTTTATCACATGTTTGTGACAATCTTCTGGACGGCATGCAAGTGAGTTAGTGTGTGTAATAGATTCTAGATCCTCGTTTATTTCAACTATATTAGCCATTTGTTTGTATATTATATACTCCAGATACATGTGACAAAATATAAATAATAATAGACGCAGTAATGTTTTCATAAAGTTCTTTAGAATTAACGTTCCAAGAGTGTGTTTTTTTTATGTGTGTTTTATACAACCTATTGTTATGTGTGATATATGTGTATATTTTTGTAATGTGTGTTTTGTAAAATGTATTGTTTTGTGTGATATGTTTATGAATTTGTTTGTGCTGTGACATAGTGTGGGTAATGTAGAGTAATTTAAAGTAAGGACAACCAATTAAACAAGTGATAAAATATTTAACGGAATACAATCTAACCAATGCTAGTTCTGATCTATTTTTGCGTGGTTCAGTATGAAAAAGTGTAATAGTTACTAGTCATATTTTTTGTTGTAGCTCAGTCAAACACTTCTCTGACCTGATGATAACTTGAGTTTCGCCTTCGTTCTTGCGTAGAAAGATATTGCCGTTGGTAGACCAGCAGAATTTGAATCCGTTTTTCTTTGCGAATTCTCGAGATAAATAAAACAGTTTTTTTCGTGCTCGCCGGTAGATATTCTGCAACATAGAGAGGCTGGCGCTGTCCGGGTATACCAACAATAGAAGTATTAAGTTTTTCGTCCTTGCTTTTTGCCTTCTTGTTGTATTCACGCACGGCAGATATCATATTTTGTTTCGATTTTATTGATAAAAATTCTACTAAGACCGGTCGTGTGGTGGATTGTTTACCCGGTATGCGGTATATATCTCGCAGTTCTGACGGCACGATGGAAATACCAACAACATTTCCTATGGTAGTCAGAGTGTGTGTAAGGTCCTCAACGTTTTCTCCATCTTTGTGTGGAATATTTCTTATTTCCAAACTGGATGATCGTGACTTATATTGAATATCTAGAATTTTCTTTCAATATTCTCAATATATGTTCTTTGATTATGACATACTTTTTGCAAATTTTCAACCTCATTTTCAGGTCATCATATTTTTGACTTATAAAGTTTATTGATTTTTCAATCTCAGTATTGGTCTTCTGGATTTCCGAGTTTTGTAATTTAAGTTCAGCTATGTCGGATACCAGTTTTGACATCACAACCGTCTGCTTGGATATAAGTTCTGATAAATTTAGATCCTGATCCGCTTTCCACGCCGACAGCATATCTTTAATATCGTTTTTAAAAGTTTGTAATCCAGTTTTATCTTCTGGTGATAGATCCGAACGGGGACGCTTATGCCTGTTTGTGGTCCCCAAACCTTGACTGCCTGTTTTAGTGTTTAATTCAGGTTCCGATTGAGTTAAATTGTCAGTAGACTGAGGAGGTGGAGTACGCTGCAATCGAGACATCACACCAAAAAAATGTCTTTACTACAATGTATTAATATTTTCACGCGAATATGAGCTCGTAGATAGTAATGTAGGAGCGATCTGGTCAAATCGGATAAGTCCTCAGTAGTTCCAATAACTCCGCTTAATTCGACAAGTGCGGTGAGCGTGGTCACGGCCCAGCGGTCGCCGCACAAGTTCTTGCGACGCGACGCGACGCAGCGATGACGGGGGCGCCGGTTCAAATCCACTCCAATAACAGCCAACTTTTTCAATGTTTTTCGGTATGTTCCTTATAGAATATAGATATCTCACTCTAAGGCAGCCCACTGGGTGGAGTCAGTCCATAAAAAACACCGTTGAGTAACAAGGAATCACAAATAATTGTCACAACCAATCACAATTTCAATTTAGTGAATTTACAAAAAAACTAAATGACAAAGCGACACACGTCCGATCACAACAGCTGTTCACGGTCGAATTTCAAGTTAATAATAAATGATTTCAATTAAGCAAGACTATAGTTTATGTTATGAAAACTTTTCATAACAATGCGTTGAATGGATATTTCTTAAATGTTATTTATGGTTACAAATTTCACCAGTCGCCGATAGTTTTGGTTTGACTTATACGTAGTACATAAAGGCTATATTTAACTTTCTGTATTACGTTTCTTTCATATGGCCAATACTCAAGTCTGATCATAATATATTTATCATTATATGAAAAAGCCTGAAATGCAAACACATTTTGTATCTTCGATTGGTATCGACGTATTCATTCATAATTCCAAATTACACCTCGTAATTACTTTTAATCGGTTCCATTAATATGTCGACATTTTTTATCAATATCTTAAATAATTATCTAAGCTTAATTTTTTTATCTTACATGGCACACGATAAGTTTTTAGACACGAATATGGTGTAAAATGAGAAATATAAATACAAATAAGTGTTTGTAACTGTTGTAATACTAGATAAAACTGTACTGAAAATTATAGGTTTTGTGTTTAATCACTACATATAATTATTCTAGTTGGCCCATGGGTCAACACCCGTTACGCGTAATCAATAATATCTAATTTATTTCATACTTTAAGAATTGATTTATGTAATTTCACGGAGACCCAAGAACTATACAATTTAAGTTTTTTTCAATTTGTATTGGAATAGTTTGTTTTGTTGGTAAACGGACTAGACGCGGCTGCCAACATGTTCACGGTGGTCGCGGGTTCAAATCCCAGGGCACACCTCTGACTTTTCGGAGTCATGTGTGTATTGACAGTCAATCACCACGCACTAAAACGGTGAAGGAAAACGTCGTGAGGAAACCTGCATACCATAGCGATTTATAAGAATTTCTATGGTATGTAAGTCCGCCAACCCGCACTAGGCCAGCGTGGTGAACTATATGGCCTAACCACTCTCAATCGTACTTTCGATTGTAGAGTAGGCCCGTGCCCTGCAGTGGGACGTATACGGGCTGATACAATACAAAAATTGGAATAATTAGGGAACCATTATATCTGAAATATTTTCAGTTCTGTCAATGCTGTAGTTTATAATACCATTATCATGCCTTTATCTCTCGTCCCGCCCCTCATGCCTGAGGATTACGCTCCAGATGAGGGTCGCATCTGCAGTGGACGATCTGCCGTGTGGTGTTTGACTATCAACACACACGTGATTCCGAAAAGTCAGAGGTGTGTAGGTTGTACTGGCAATCGCGTGTGGTCCATTACCAACAGGCCAATACGCAATTTGTACGAATCTAATAGAAGTTACTTTAATAAATTAATAACAACAGTCACATACCTAGTCCTGGCCCCACACTAAGATCGGGTCTTGTGTCGCGGCAATCAGGAAATACGAGAGACATTGCCGACTCAAACACTCATACCCGAAAGAAATATTTGTGGGCCGCACAAACATTTCAAATAGTTATATATCTATTCATAGTTTTGGTAGCACTGCCTATTGATAGTCAATTACTAAGCACTTCAACGGTGATAGGAAAAAACAAACCTGTTTAACATTGAGATTTTTTAGAGCCCTATGATCAGTTGGGAATAAAGGCTGAACATTAAACTACAAATATCACATCAAATCCGGTGCTTAAAAAGCCGACAGCAACAAAAAGTTACATTACGGCGACGTTAATATGATTAATTCATCAGACGGATAAACTGTGCTAACAAAGTTACTACGTCAAAGTGAAGCCGGGCTGGAGTCATAAATAAAATTAAATAGCAAGGGATTGGACGGGATACGCCGGGCGCGGATTAGTGAATTAAGTTCGTTTGCTAAAAGGAAAGTCATCATACGATGCGAATTTATACATACATTTACTCGCGCCTTTTTCCTAGGGTAGGCAGAATATTTAGCAAGACCTATTGATTTACCAACCAATGATATTTAAAACAACACAATAAAAATATTTTCGATTTTTTTGTTTTGGTTGCAGTGTATTCTTGCATTGTATGTGTTTATTATTATTTTATTTTATTGCAATGAATGGCGAGGCGATCATGCCGTTCATCTGATGGTAAACGATACGACCGCTCATGAACAGTATCAAAACCAAACAACACTTTGAATAAATAAATAATATAAATAACACCCAACAGTCACATACATAGTCCTGACCCCACACTAAGATCGAGTCTTGTGTCATGGGTATCAGGAACTACGAGAGACTTTTCGGTCTCACAAACACCCAGACCCGGAAGAAATATTTGTGGGCCACACAAACATTTCTCTCGGTGCGGGGATCGAACCCGCAGCCTCTCGTTTCACAGGCGGCGTCTAACCGTCAGCGCCACGGAGGCTGTCAGAATTACAAAGTATTGCTTGGAATTCCACTGCGCCTGCCATCTTAAGACATAAAATGTTAAGTATCAATATGTCCAGTAGTTACTCTGGCTACAATGTACGTCAAACCAAAACCTAACAGTGATTTTTAACTGCTGTTTAGCGGGAGAAATAGACATTGCGGTGGTACCTACCCAGGCGGCCCCACACATATGGGAGACCTGCCACCAGTAAATTATTAGTTGCATTGTGTATGTAGTTACTATAACCACAGAATACTAAACTAACAGAAGTCAAGCTCCATACAAAGCGCGCCAAATCAACGCACACATTGACAGCGTTCACCGACACGATATTTCAAACCAGTCGAGACCACTGCGAACGCGAGTTTCACCCGGTTCGGGCACGCAAATAGTGAGATGTTTTGTGCAAAGATGGAGCAAATGAATAAAAGTTATTACACTTGTATATAAAACACCAGATTATAATAATTGAATATAAATTTCATTTAAAAAAAACATATATTATACAAAAACAATAAAAAAAACTTAGAATAATGACATACACATTCTCAACGAGTTCATAAAAAAATTAAAATTTATTTATTGTATTATTGAGTTTTATATATTTTATTTTAAAAATTCAAACAAACGATACGAGTGCTATTAACACGATACGTGTTTTCGCATAAGCCTTAACAACCCTTGCGCGAACGCCGAGCGTAGTGTGAGTGTGGCAACAAAAGTGAAGTACATACACAAGCTTGACTTCTGTTAGTATTCTGTGCCAGAACTATCGACCGGTTTCGTTTTTGGTCGCTATCTGTATATACCCAGTATACATATACCAGCCGCCGAACTACGCGGTTTCATAATTAAATCAATATAGCAGTTTCAGTTTCAATCACTCTAGCGGGGCTTTTAGCAAAAAGTAATAAAATTCCAGTGTAACTAACTCACACGGGTCAATATACTCTCACCAGTGCGGGCCCGAAAATCATTCTATTTCACAATCCATGGATTTTAAGTTAATTTACTGGAAGAATGATGACTACAAAATGGATGTTAAATAGAAATAAATATTATTAGCCATCAGTTAATTAATCAAACTAGGCCAACCAGCAGTAGGCCAGAGTGGTGGACGATACGGCCTAACCACTCTCAATTGTAATCTCGATTGTAGTTGTCGTTTTATATTGTTTTGATTGTCGTTGTCAAACACGATAATCAACGGCAGAGAATGCCTTTGGCATTAATTTATTTATTTCATCATTATATCACATAGTCATTACAGGTATACCCAATTCTAACTAGCAGGACTTTATACAAATTTAACAAAAAAAAGTACAACTATAATATACTACAATTACGTATAATATAAAATAAAATATAATAATTAAATTAAATAAACATAACGAATCTCAAAAAATGCGCTAAGTCTACATTAATACTTTCAAGCTGCAATATCAAGTCACGTAATCTATTTATGGTTAATCCAACGTAAGCGTTGAACAAATCCATCCTTATGTTCAATTTATATTTTCTAGAAAGTTCTGGACCATTGTTCTATTCCATGGCAAATTCTGTATCAACCCATACACGTCCTACCGCAGAACACTGGCCTCCTCTACAATCGACAGTACGATTGAGAGTGGTTAGGCCATATAGTCCACCACGCTGGCCTAGTGCGGGTTACATGGCAAATTACTGTTTTTGATGACGTTTACATATTTTTATGCAGGATGAGAAAAAACACTCTGTCTCCAATCGATAAAGATGTTATCAGGCATCATTAATGTGTTCTATTTAAAAGATCAATTTCACATTATATAGTAAAAATAACCATAATAAATTTAAAAATAGGGATCCCATATTCCTTTGCCAACAACCGCGTTCGCAACAAGCAACGTGCGGTGTGAAGTTTCAGAATTGTCTGAATGTATGTTGTTCTTAAGGTATGTCCACATATTGAGCGGCAAGAGCGCGGCAGCAACACGCGGCGTTTGCAGGACACATTTCTGCCGCGCTCAAGTTAGAACGAAGCCGACTAATGTTTGCGCGGCAGTATTGCGCGGCACACCCAAGACACGCCGCGCACTTCAGTTGGCATCCGAACTAAAATGAAACCTGTTGCATGTGACGTAGCTCTGCTTATTATTAAAAAATTGCGGAGTAAGACTAAGAAAAAACATATCATATTTTAATGAGTAAATGCTGGACGAAACTACTTTTTCAATCAATAAATTATCAAATTAATTACCAAACACCACAATTTTTAAGATTAACTTTAGAAGAGTTTGAACATTTACATAGCCTGGTTGATCCGCATATTAAAAAAGAAGATACGTATTGGCGTAAAGCAATCACAACAAAAGAGAGATTGGCTATAACTTTGCGGTATTTGGCAACAGGAGACTCATATTCTAGCCTACAATACGAGTTTTGTTTTTATTATGGTATTCTTATTTTCGAGGAACCCATAACTCTTAAAAAGATCCATACTTTTCAATTAAACATTCGTCGGCTTCGTTCTAACTTGAGCGCGGCAGAAATGTGTCCTGCAAACGCCGCGTGTTGCTGCCGCGCTCTTGCTGCTCAATGTGTGGACACATCTTTAGAATTTAAAAATGGAAGATTTTAGGGTAATATTTATACTAAAATGTAGTATCGCTTGTGAAAATTGTGTTATCCATTATTATATTATTTTTTGCGTGTTTTTTTAATACCACAATTTATATACCCAAATAAGGCGTGCTTAAGATCAGACAGGGTGTTTTTGTCATTCTGTATATTTAGGTATATTTTACGTAGACAGTCTCCGTTGTTCATTTAGTTAGACGCCGGCTATGAAACGAGAGGCCACGGGTTCGATCCTCGCACTGAGACAAATATTTATGTGATCCACAGGCATTTGTCTCGAGTCTATATACTTATAAGACCGAAAAGTTTCTCGTAGGTAGTTTCCGATACCCACGACCCAAGATTCGATCTTAGTGCGTGGTCAGCCCTATAGGACTCTATGTAACTTTTGGCTGTATTTATTTATTCACTTTTTACGTGGGTCCCGCTAATTACGCACATTTTTTTGGCTCTACACGATTTTGCTTATATTTCAATAGCTGACAACTTTATACTAACATTTTCAGAAAATACGCCTTTGCGATGGGCATATTCTAAATAATAGACTGCACATGTCATTGCTGCTCATGCCCTATTTTTTTGTGGAAAATTCTCACTTGTCGAAGTTTGTCGATTTTTCTATTACCTTTAAACCCATAATAGTATACATTGACATTGATATCGACATCGCAATTGCAAAACAGTTTTGTTAATTTTATGTGAGTGTTACAAATTAAAATAAAACTAATTACATACATTTTCGAAGTTTCCAAAACATAATAGCTTGCATGGTGACGAGTATTGAGGTGTTAGGTATCCGAAAAAAAAAATGTTACAATGACTACGTTAATTTCACAATGTAGCATTTATTACACTCCTACATAACCTATGATTCACTTTTATGCACCTAACTAATTAATTGGCTTTTGTAACAACAATGTGTATGGGGTGGCGAAAGTAAGGCGAGGTTCTACGGATCGATAGAGGCGCGGTGCACCCGGCCACAGCTCACCGCTCAAATGATGGGTGTGACATCTCCAACTATTTAATGACGCGATTTTTGTATATTTGTGTGAGTTGTCTCCTTGACTGATAATTAATTTCAGAGACAGAGAATTCCTCATTTTCATGCGGCTCTTATCAATCCTGTGTTACCTTGACGATACTATAGGGTTACTGGTGTTAGTTTTTTTTATTGCAGTACATCAAACCAGACATCTTGAATTACAAAACAATGCTTGGTATTCCATTGTGCTCCCAATCCTGAGATATAAGCTGTTAAGTCTCGATATGTCCAGTAGTAATAATGTCTATTTCCCCCCACAAAAAACAGTGTAAATACACTGTTGTGATTTGGTTTGAAGGATATTGTAGAAAGAGTAACCACTGGAAATAATGACTTAATATCTTACGTCTCAGGATGGCGAGTACAGTGGAATGCAAATCGGACGAAAGGCATGTTTGTCTCGCTATTTATTGCAATAAAAAACATCGCAGGAAAGTCCTTCAGTACTGGGATTGGTGAATTCTATGGCTACACATTTAGTACAGAAATGAAGTGCAGCGAAATGTTCTTCTTCTATAATATTTTATGCATAAGACTCAATCTATGACATTAAATCTTGTAGAATAAATGATGAATTACAAATTACATCTAACTAGTCAATAAAAGGTTGATAAGATACGTAAATGTCGGATGCTTGCGTAGTTTTTTGGGGAAAACCGAACAATAAATTATGCGCTATAATCGGATTTAATCTTATACGGAGGTAATCTTTAAGATTAACTCTAATAAAACTGACTGACAAGGAACATATATGTTATCGCGTTTTGTTTATTAACTATATCCTTAGAACAATATCCCTTTAAAATACTTAGGACGACTTTTTGTAGTTGAGAACGATAATATTTTTCAAAGCTCAATATCATCGCGAGAGTTGCGTTTGAAAAATCTTTGCATTCTGTCCTCTGATCCAGTAGGGAAAGAGGGAACATAATGCTTCTGTAAATGAGAGTTATTTTTTTATTGATATGATTGGCGAGACGAGCATGCCGTTCGCCTGATGGTAAGCGATACGACCGCTCATGAACAGTAGCAAAACCAAACAACACCTTGAATTACAAAGCAATGCTAGGCATTCCACTGCGCTCGCGAACCTGAAACATAAGATATTAAGTCTCGATATGTCCAGTAGTTACTCTGGATACAATGTCCTTAAAACCAAAACACTACAATTCAATTACACTGTTGTTTGGCAGGATAGAAATTGCGGTGATACCTACCCAGACGTCCTGTCACATATAAGAGATTCTGTATCAGCCCATATACGTCCGACTGCAGGGCACGGGCCTCCTCTACAATCGAGAGTACGATTGAGAGTGGTTAGGCCATATAGTCCACCACGCTGGCCTAGTGCGGATTGGCAGACTTATATACCATAGAAATTTTATAAATCGCTATGGTATGCAGGTTTCCTCACGATGTTTTCCTTCACCGTCTAAGTGCGTGGTGACCTGTTGATAAACGGACTAGACGCGACTGCCAACATATGAGAGATTACCACCAGTAAACAAAAACCTTTTTACACTTGTTTACGCTTTACGTCCAAAGGGACAGTGAATCATCCATGTGAGACTGAAATAATTGTAGTATACGGGTAGTTATGAGTCAGTGCTACCGAAAAACAACAAATTTATTTTATCTGTAATTAACGTTTCCTGTTTTATACTCTAATTCTTATGTTTATCAATAAAAAATGAGTAACTATGAAATTGGATAAACATGAAACTCATATTATTGTTTTTATGGGCGTAGTTACGATACACAATCAAAAATATACAAGCGTGTTTTGAGTATTCTTAATATGCTAGTACTTCTGTTTGAACCTTTCTGTTCAAATCCCAAGGCCCACCTCTGACTTTAAGAAGACACGTGTATTGATAGTCGCCACGTACTATAACAGTAAAGGAAAATAATCGCGAGGAAATCTACATACATCAAGTCGAGGGTGGAGCAAGAAGAAAAAAAGTTAGAAGGGAGAGGGGTATTGAGCATCCGGCAGTCTCACTGACCGAATGTAACGTAAATCTGTCGCTTCAGGTGGATTTCCTATGAGACAGCGGTGTTGCCCCAGACGAGATGCCCATTTATGTCATGACTGATAACAGCGTATCTCCATCATACCCACTACCTGCAAGAGAATTTACACGTTACCTTATGTTGTATAAAAATCTCATAGATTACAACAACGAAGCTTCTTGGTATAACATAAAAGTATTATCGAAATAAGCATAACCGGCTCATTTATTGTTATCTTCAATTGTTGATAACAAGGATTTTTATTATTTATTACGTTTAGATAATTTTGTCACAAATGTTTTAATTCAGTAGACATTAATTCGCATTTTGTGTTCCGTCTCACAATGTGATAGGAGGCTATCATACTGCTGTCATATCATAGTACTGTATATGACTATGAAGTCCTGGCTCATGCCCAAGAAATCAAATTTGCGTCGCTTTTTCTCACACTCCACACCAAATACATGTTATTTTTCGTATTAATCTCTTGTATACCTAAACTTGACATAGCTATCCTACTGTCTGGCTCAATCCCGTCTCATCCGTCTGTTCAGTCTCTTCGCGATCCGTCCCGTCCTTTCTCTTTTATTATCCATCCCGTCTTATAACGTGCATTTACATTTCGTCCTATCAAATCTGTCAGCTATCCCAGCCCTCTCCCGTACCTTCCACTCTATTATATCCCGTCTCTCCATATACATGTACATATAAAGATTGCCTTATGAAATTTTGACATTAAAAACTTTACGTTTTTTATTGTCCATCCAATATTACGTCCCTTATTTCAGCACCAAAATGCTGTTTTTCCTAATAATATTGCACGCCATTACTTTTTGTTAGTAATAAAGTAATAATAACCATTTAAAAAAAGAATTGGCCAAATTGGTCCAGGCGTTGTTGAGTTATGCGCTTACCAACACTTTTTGTGATTCATTTTTATATTATAGAAGAAGATATTATAGTCCACCCTGCTTGCTTAGTGCGAGTTGGCGGATTTTATTTCACGTAGAAATTAATCCGATAAGTCAGAGGTGTGCCCTGGGATTTGAACCCGTGACCATTGTAAACTTGTTGGCAGTCGCGTCTATTACGTTACCATATACAAATTAATAAAACCTTCATACTGCCTTACCAGGTGACGTAAGTAATAGAACAAATATTTAAAAATATAAAACTGCATATCGTTTCATTATAATGTCTAGATACGGCATCAACGTACCAATATTTTTTTTATTCTTGAGTCTGAAAACAATACTAATGCGAAATTTAAATATGTCCCCCAGCGCATCTAAAAGTATAAATTCAAAAAACAATGTCGTTTATGAAAACGAAAAATTATAATTAGATATATTTTGGTATACTCCGGCAAAACGCTTCGATAGAGTATACTTTGTTTAAAACTGTTGCAATAATCTCAAAAAACAATGGGCGATTTTGGTAGATGTGGACATCGTTTTAATTTACATTTAACAAAATTATGCGCAAGACGCCGTATCTAGATAATATTATATACACGATGTACACATTTTTTGAATTTTGTTCTATTTCGTCAGCCGTCAATGAAAGACAATGGAAAGATAGATCATTTTACGTTGGGTGGTAGTTGAAGCTGGACCGTCTTTTACGTCTCCCGTCAAATAAACAAAGATAATCCTATACTGGCTGGACGCATCACGCTTGAACGATACCCAAAAAAAAGGTTTTTAGTATCTTCCTCAGAAATTTTCCTATTTTTCTCACCCCTAAAACCTTCCCAGGACTTCCACGAATATTTCAAGACCAAAATCAGCCAAATTGGTCCAGGCGTTGTTGAATTATGCGCTTACCAACACATTTTGCGATTCATTTTTATATTATAGATTTTATTAAAGATTTTTCATTTTCAAGTGACATTCTATCTTGAAAAGAGGTATAACTTCTTACGTTATTATTTATTTAATTGTGCTATATTTTTGTAGCTTCATAATATATTCTCTTTAGTTTACACAAAATAAATTTCTGAACGCATGCATAAATATTTGACAACCAATATAAATGTCATCCACTTTTCATTACTGTCATAAATTTACATATTTAAAATCTAAAATACGCCATTAATCGAATACTGTGGCTATATGTTGTCGATTCGAAACCTTTATTTAAATACGTTATTTAATTTGAGGGAAGAGTTTACCGTATCAACGGTATGAAAATTAAATGTTTGACAGTTACAAACCCATGAACATTTTGTATGGCAAAATGTTTTTTTCCTTTATTTTATACTTTCGTCAGTTTAATCGAGATAAAAACTATCTCACCCTTTAAGTTGGAACAAATAACACATATCTACAAAATTTCATTATAATCAGTTGAGTGGTTTAGGAGCCCATTGAGGACAAACAACGTGACACGTGAATTATATATATTAAGATATTAATAAAGATTACAAAAAAAATATTTTGACTTATTTTAAAGTCTGGTGCATGTTCCCTATTATACTAATTAATGTGTTATGGTTTCGGAAACTACGAAATACGAATACTGCCATTTCTTTGCTAGTATTTATTGATGAGTAAACAGTAATATACACAAACAATTTAGGGAAATATATCGAAAAATTCTGAGAAATATACTATCAGAATATCATGAATTAATCCGACGATATCTTAAGATTACCTAATTATAGTGTAATGTACTGATAACACAGACAATTGGTCAAATGTTTCATTAATATTACACGTGAAGTAGAACAAATCAATTAAATAATATAAAGAGACAAATAAATGCCTGTGGTTATGAAGGGGTGGGTTGAAATGACACTAATGCAACTCACAATATACCTAGAATATTTTCGTCTATCGCAACACATGGCCCAACCCGCACTGGGCCGGCGCGGTGGACTATACTACCTAACCCCACTCAATCGGACTTTTGCCTGTAGAGGAGGCCTATACTCTGCAGTGGGACGTATATGGGCTGATATAGTAATACATTTCTTAAATCCGAAATGTAAATTGCTTTGGAAATCCTTGGAGGATTATAATTTATAGCGACAAAACCAAAAGTATTGAGTTCATATTTATTTGTATTTGTCCTATGTTGTTGAATAACATTACATTTTTTGAAAACATTTTCCATTTAGAATCCCTCAGATTGAATTAAAGTTATAGCGAAAGATAAAGGAATATGCAATTTAGATCTAGGAACAGATAGTAAAAAGGTCCTTAGCAATTTATTGTCGCGCTTATCCAGTAGTATAAAGAAAATCAAAGAGAAAAAAAATAAAATGAGATCTTTGGATAGGTGGGTTGGACTCAGATTTGAAGTAGTAAAACTTTGGCTTGATGGGTACTATTGTCATATTATGCTAGAAAACTACAGGTATTAAATATACCCAACACCCAACAGTCACGCACATAGTCGTGACCCCACACTAAGATCGAGTCTTTTATCGTGGGCGTCAGAAACTACGAGAGACTTCTCGGACTTACAAACACCCACACCCAAAATTTCTACAATGGGTTTGGTAAACGGGCAAGCAGATCACCTGATGGCAAGTAAGTTAGCACTGTCGCCTAACAACTGTTGGGTCATGGATGTAAAGGAAAGAAAGAAATAAATATTCCTTTAATAGATGTGTAACGAATATGTTGCTGATCCATCAAATCGGGAGAGCGCGAAGGTATATTAGGTTGAGATGAGGAAAGAGGTATTGGATATCCATTAATCTGTTTTGGGTCTGGATATTGCGAGAAACCTCTCGAAGTTTCGATTGTGTGGGATCAGGACTATTTGTTATATTATACTACTATCAGGTGTAAATATTAGTTATTTATAAAATTATATACAATTGTACTCGTATATTATCTCGAAAGTGTGTCGAGCAGGGTAGTATACCTTATACTCAGAATATCAAAAAGATATTCGTTGAAGGTCATACAGGTATACGCGCCGACCTCGACACACCCAGATGAAGAAGTAGAGGAGATGTATGAGGACATAAGTCGGGCCATACATACTTCCAAAACCTACTTCAATGTTGTTATGGAGGACTTCAACGCAAAGTTGGGCAAGAGAAGCGATGCAGAGTTGAAAGTAGGGCAATTTGGACATGGGCAACGGAACCCCAGGGGTCAGAGGCTGGTCGACTTTCTATAGAAAGAGGGACTCTTCGCGATGAACTCTTTTTTCCAGAAGCCGCCTCACAGGAAATGGACCTGGCTGAACCGTGGCGGTTCTACAAGAAACGAGATAGATTTCATCTTGACGACGAATAGACGGATATTCAGAGATGTCTCTGTGATCAATAGGGTGAAAACCGGCAGTGATCACGGAACGGTTAGGGGCACACCAAATATCATTGTCCAATCAGAAAGGCGTCGCTTGATGAAATCTACGCTCCGACCTACTCGCGCCCATATCCAAAACCCCGAGAGCTTTCAACTCGATCTGACAAATCTCTTTGATTGTCTAGAAGAAAACCTTGCAGTGGACGAGCTAAACAGCGGTTTGATAGAAGCTGCCCATACGGTGGGATCTCAGTATTTTAGACCTCGCCGTAGAGATAGACCACAATAACTCTCGATCCACACTCTTGACCTCATGGCCGAACGTCAATCTTTAGCGCTGCAGTCTTCCGATGACGCCGAAGCATATCGGCGGCTCAATAGACGGATCTGGAAGTCCTTGCGATACGAGGTCCGTGCTCACAATACTGTGAGCATTAAGAAGACAATTGAGCGGAACGGAGGCTCTAAAGTGTTTGCAAGAGACTTGTCTATTGGGCAAAGCCAGTTGTCTAGGCTGAAGACGGACAACGGCCGCGTGGTATCGACGAAGGCAGAGGTATTGAGAGAGATGGAGAGGTTCTACGGACAGCTTTACACCTCGGTTACCTTGACCGACAACGACAAGGACAACCTGCTGTTAGATTGGCCGAAGACCCGAGAGCCGAGTTGATCCAACACTTTAGCGATGATATCTCGGACATCAGCCTGTGTGAGATTGAGATGGCCCTGAAGCAACTTAAAAACAACAAGGCGCCGGGCGAGGACGGAATCACTTCAGAGCTTCTGAAAGCGGGCGGAACGCCAATACTGAAAGTCCTTCAGAGGCTCTTCAATTCTGTTCTTCTCGAGGGCTTAACGGCGGAGGCATGGAGCAGGAGCGTCGTGGTCTTGTTCTTCAAAAAAGGTGTTAGCATTTTGCTGAAGAACTACAGGCCCATCTCGCTCCTGAGCCATGTCTATAAGTTGTTTTCGAGGATCGTTTATTCGGGAAAATTCTACAAATCGTCTCGATCGCAGGTTTGATGACTTCCAGCCTCCCGAACAAGCCAGTTTCCGAAAAGGCTTAAGTACCATAGACCATATCCATACGCTTCGGCAAGTTATACAACAAACGCGTTTGTTAAGCGTTTGTGGACTATGAGAAAGCCTTTGATTCGATCGAGACTTGGGCTGTGCTACAGTCTCTCCAGCGGTGCCATATCTACTATCGGTACATCGAAGTGTTGAAGTGTATATACAACAACGCCACCATGTCGGTCCGAGTACAAGATCAGAGTACGAAGGCTATTCCACTACAGAGAGGCGTGAGACAGGGAGATGTCATATCTCCGAAACTGTTCACTGCCGCGCTGGAAAATGCCTTCAAGCTCTTGCAATGGAAAGGATTCGGCATCAACATCAACATCAACGGCGAGTATATCACTCACCTTCGGTTTGCCGACGATATTGTAGTCTTGGCAGAATTGCTGGAAGACCTTAGCACTATGCTCGAAGACCTCCATCGAGTCTCCCAACAGGTGAGTCTTAAAATGAACATGGACATAACGAAGATCATGTCGAATGTCCATGTTGTGCCCACCCCCATCAGTGTTGGGGGCTCGACTCTTGAAGTTGTTGACAAATATGTCTATTTAGCACAAGTGTCCAAGGTTAGGCAGGTCCAACTTCGAGAGAGAGGTCAATCGTCGAATCCAACTCGGTTGGGCAGCCTCAAGTCAAGTTGCTCGTGATTTATAGCATCGCAATTAAAATTATCATGTAATATGAATACATAAATCGAGCCATCGCGTAGTGATACCTATATTACTGATGATTTTATATGCTTCAACTTCTTGTGATTATGCTATCAATATGATAATTTTAGTAATACCTAATATCAGTTTGTCTATATTATATAACTTAATGTATTAAATAATAAAAAAATGGTACATTATAATTTTGTTCAATCTTGTTGCCTGTAATTAAATTATTAATAGTTCCTAGTAATTAATCTAGGTATAATTAATTTTGGTTTAAATCTGTTGAGTTGATGTGAAAAGCATAAAATTATTTGCCATCGTCGTAAAAATATTGATTATCTGCAGTATACATCAGTAGGTAATATTTAAAAATCATAATATTAAAGCAAGTCCATAAAATCTGTATCCCGTAGAAAAACAAAATTGGTTTAAGACAAAGAGCTGTTTCTAGACAAGCATATTATCATTTATACAAGTCGGATATATCTTTATTAAGTTGTAAGTACACAATACAAATTGAAAACTCCAATATTAAAAACAATAATATTATCGAACAGCAATAGAGACTCTAACGATTTATACACAAACATTGAGGTATTATACTAGAGCGGACATCGGGAACAAAATTTCTGCATATGGTGCGTGCACACGGGTACACATTGAAGCGAGAGGGAAGATATGTTACTTCCTAGGCGTGACAGAGACAGAAATAGAATGTACCCTTCATTTTGTTACAAATATTTTGTTTGCAGTGTCCCCTCTAGTATATTATCTCAATGTACACAAATAATGTATTTTTTTGTTGCAGTGAATGTCGTGATGAGAATGCCATTCGCCTGATAGTATGACGGCTCATTAAGTGTAGCAAAACAAAACAACATCATGAAATACATAGCAATGCTCGAAATTTGAATGCGCTGGCCATCCTGAGACATAAAATGTTAAGTCTCAATACGTCCAATACTTATTTTTGCTAAAATGTCCTTCAAACCGGAATATAACAGTGCATTTACACTGATTTTTAGCAGGAGAAATAAACATTACAGTGCTCCTTATCCAGATGTCTCTCACATTTGAGTGAGTTAAAAGGCTTGATAGCAATAAACATATGTGTAGGTTTTTTATTAAAATACATTTCATGATTTTTTTTTTAAAAGTTGATAACAATTATTTTGTTGCTTGTTCCAGGTACTTTTAAAATGTTTACCAAGATGGCCACAATAAGCAAAAGGTGATCGACTATCGTACTTCACGGAATATTTGGAGATATTTGGTACGGTTGGATGAATTATCTTTTCAGTGTTATTACAAAATGGGCTCTCATCCTGCACATTATTCTAGAATAAGAAATGTTTCAATATTTCATTAACAATATCGTAAATCTGTGTATGGTGTTTCTCTTATCTTCTGACTTTTTTTCTAAAATATTAATATTCAAACTATTTTGTTCCATAGCATATTTAAAAATAAAGGGTGCACATTATTACTTAAGAAAAAGCTATGTATGTATTAACCACCAAAATACGTCATGAGGAAAAAAATAACAAAAATCCGTCGCTATTTTTGCAATCAGTTAGTTACAGTCTGAACTCACTAAAACTACCAACCGGATTCGTTTTCGATAGCAGTCTTGATATACCCTGAATACAGAGGACATTTCTCAAGTATTTTTTAAGACGATATAGTACCTTTGTACTATGGCCTTATACTATACCCTTTACTTGAATATGTATGGAGGAAGGAAGAAGTAAAATTCTGAATGAACTCGATAATCTACTTAGATACAGGGTGGCTAATTCCCCCTGACCTTGCTGTGAGCTTTTCGAATTAATGAGCGAATTTCATATCTAATCTCGGTTGAATTAATATACCAAATACTGTGAATATAGCCAAGAATCTTTTAATTGCAATTACGTCATATCTATACTAATATTATAAAGCTGCACAGTTTGTTTGTTTGTTTGTTTGAACGCGCTAATCTCTGGAACTACTGGTCCGATTCGAATGATTCTTTCAGTGTTGGGTAGTCCATTTATCGAGGAAGGCTATAGGCTATATATCATCACTATGACTATGACTATATGACTATGACTATGCTATGACCTATAGGAGGAAAGCAGTAGTGATATTTCTAGTAAATACGAGGAAATTTTGTTCGTTTTTCGTGGTCCGATTGGTCGATATTCTAAACTGATAGTCAGAATTAAATATTTTGACCGCCATTTTAAAACGTGTATGCACCCGGGCGGAGCCGGGCCCGACCGCTAGTTTTTAAGATAAAGGTAGTTTGTTGGCACGTGCAATTGAATAATTAATGTCACACTCATAAAGCAATTATAGGTTCTTTCAATTTTAGAACAGTTACGTTTTATTGTATTTAATTATTAATAACAATTCAATTAAATTAAAAAAAGTTTCGTCATTTACGGATTTAAACACTTTTTCAAAATATGCTTAGGCAAATACTGGGTACTAGTTATATTTTCAGAGTTAAAGGTGTGAATATAATTATGTATAAAGTTCTATTGATGGTATTTGCTGCTTGCATCTTACAACGGTTCGATCTGATTATTTGCACAGATATAAGCCGGAGTGTGACGTATACGGTTATTTTTTTATGACAGAAACAAGTTCATCACGTGTCGGATGGATTATTAAGATTTTTTGTAATTTTTCAAACAATTGTAACGAATGTCTTTGCAATAAGATGATAGAAGATTGTAAAAAATGTTTATTTATTGTTACATTCACTGCCGTATGTTTTGTTGATTGTGAAAAACTAGCTTTACTTACACTGTGACAACAATAACATGTTCACTACAAATCTTTTTTTTTTATCTCTGGCCCGGCATAGTGGCGACATTGCGCCTGATGGTAAGCGCAAATGCCGCCCAGGCAGAGTATCCATTGGTATCGGACGGTAGTCCCATACCAATGGAAACAATTATGCCGGCCTACTAGGTTGCCTCTTCACACTACGGTGGAAGGACCCAGGATTAAAGGAAGGAGGGAACACGTGAGACGGCAAACAATTCCACAGCCTGACGGTGCGGCACAAAAAATAATTTGAGAACCGTTTGGTTCGCGCCGGAATGGTGTGGACCGTCAAGCCATGGCTTCGCAAGCCAGCACGCGTGGTTCTGGTTGGGAATGGAGAGGAAGGGATCAAGTTGAACAATTCTTCAGGGCACTCACCGTGATACAGGCTATAGAACACGCTTAGAGAGGCGACATCCCTCCGGAGTTGTAGCGACACTAAGTTGCTCGTAACGTCTGCATCATTCACAATGCGGATAGCCCGTCGCTGCAATCCATCCAAGGCATCGAGCAGGTGCTGGGCGGATCCATCCCAGAGGTGTGAGCAGTACTCCATACCCGGCCGGACCTACGCGATAAGCGACAAAGCTGACCGGGCGTGAAAAACCGACGCACCCTGTTCAGGACTCCAACCCTGCGTGATGTGGCAGTTATTACGCCCTCGATGTGATTCCTTGGATTGAGATCACAGCGGGTATCCACACCAAGGATACTTAGGTCATTCCGCATTGAGAGGGGAGCACCCTGAAGAATGGGGAGGGTAGAGAACAGGGATTTTTTGCACGTGAACGAACACACCTGGGTTTTCTTGGCATTGAACTCAACCATACTCCTGGAACCTCATGTAGAAATGAGATCCAAGGTCCGGTTAAGCTCAATGACAAGATATTTGCGTCCCTTCACTTTCGACTCCGTCCGTCAACGACTACACGTATTCTACGTCCATGCAGAAAGCCAGAAATCCACGAACACAGGTTGCCGGGCAGACCGTATGCCGGAAGCTTGGTGAGAAGACCGCGGTGCCAGACCCTATCAAACGCCTTGGCAATGTCGAGGCTCACAGCAAGAGCCTCGCCACGCCGGTCAATCGCCTCACCCTAGCAATGCAGGACAAACGCTAGAAGATCACCCGTCGATCGATTTAACGGAATCCGTATTGTCGGTCACTGATCAACGAGTGATCCTCCAGGTAGCGGACCAATTAAGCGTTTATGATCCGCTCCAAGACCTTACACATCACTGAGGTGATAGCGATAGGGCGGTAATTGGTAGGATCCGACCGATCACCCTTTTTGGGGATCGGTTGTACATTGGCCTCCCTCCAAGATTCCGGCACAACACCTGTGCGGTAGGTCTGCTCGGCTGCACAAGCTTTAAAAACCACCGCTGGTGTCCCATCCGGACCACTGGCTTTCCGCACATCGAGAGACCGTAACTCACGCTGCACATCACACTGCCTGATGCGAATATCCGCCATTGAGAAACCGCAATCAGGCAGTGTGGGCAGCGTCTGGGAACCACGGTCTTCAAGGCGGGAATTAGCCGCAAAGAGATTTGCCAGCAAGGCAGCCTTCTCTTGCGGCTTGTGGGCCAACCACCCTTCTGGGTACTTCAGCAGTGGCAACGCTGGACGGCAGAAGTAAGATTGAACGGCCCTGGCCAAACGCCAATAAGCACGACTGCTAGTTGGGTGATTGGCCAACGCACGCCCAATCCTGCTAACGCGCAGGGCATCCGCCCTAACGTAGGCCTTTTTGCAGGCCTTGGTAGCATGGTTGTAGGCTTCTTTGAGGGAACTGATATTGGGATCCTTCATGGCGCGACCCCTGATCCAAGCGCGATACGCCGCCTGTTTGTCACCGATAGCATCGGTGCATGCACGATTGAACCAGGAGCGTCCACGGCCATTACTGGCGATCTCAGAGGAAGGAATGTAATATTCCATTCCAAGTCTGATGTCGTCAGCAATAGCGTTGGCACTCGCTGAGGGATCGTTACCCTCAAAGCAGCGCCATAATACTATTGTTATTTTGTAAAGTAGGAGAGTTATGAAAGACGGATTGACGCAAAATACTTTTTACTTATTTTGGACACTTACTCTATTGCATCAGCCCATTTAAGCATTGATTAAGTACGATTGAGAGTGGTTAGGCCATATAGCCCACCACGCTGGCCTAGTGCAGGTTAGCAGACTTAAAATTATATAGAGGCGACCTCGTCATACCTAATTAATCCAAATCGGTGATATCGTCAACACGGGTCAGATCAAAATTACCCTGAATCGACGAGAATGCATCAAGACGTTAATAAAAGTGGATGAATCGAAAGTGGTGTGACAGGCTCGAGAAAACGATTAATAAGTCTATAGTCTCTGCGTATCCATATGGGGCACAGGCGGGACGATCATGAATGTATGTATATTACTAGACTCTACCTCTTCTCCAAATAACGTACCTTTGGAGATTATTTTTCTATTATTTTTATCAATGGCCTGCTTATTACCGGGACTTGTCAAATAAAAAGTAGCCGTTACTGACAGTTTTGAATTGAGTTTTTTTCTAATTGTATTAATGATACCTTTGGAGAGTAATTTTATTTTATTTTTATTTTATTTTGGCAACAAACAGTCATATACATGTATTTTACTTAAATATGAACTTAGGTTACTTATACTAATATTAGTCTAGTGTTATTGACCTCTAGTGCCGAAAAGAGGTTAGTTTATTTTACAAAATTATAAGTATAAGTATAAGTAATTAGTAATTACAAAATTATAAGTAATTAGTAATTATGCTCTAAATCATTCTCTGAATTGAGTTAAAATCAATTTTTATAGAATAGAATAACAACTCATTAAAAATAATATTAATCTATCACCCATAAAAACAGTAGCCGATAATCAAATCACGCGATTACATATTGATAACCTAATCATTTTATCTGTGCGTAACTTTAGAAATTCCCATTATCGGCCTAAGGACGCGTTTGAATGATTTATGGGTTGATTAATTCGATACTTATAACACGTGACTTTTAATATTAGCTACATGTTGCACCGTATGAATATTTAATTATTTTATTAATTAACTAGCGGCCCGACCCAGCTTCGCCTGGTGCATATATTTTTTGATTCCACTCCACACCAAATACATGTTATTTTTCGTATAAACTCTTGTATACCTAAACTTGACGTAGCTATCCTACTGTCCGGCTCAATCCCGTCTCATCCGTCTGTTCAGTCTCTTCCCGATCCATCCCGTCCTTTCTCTTTATTATCCATCCCGTCTTATAACGTGCATTTATATTTCGTCCTATAAAGTCTGTCAGCTATCCCAGCCCTCTCCCGTACCTTCCACTCTATTATATCCCGTCTCTCCAGTCTCCATATACAGGTACATATAAAGATTGCCTTATGAAATTTTGACATTAAAAACTTTAGCGCTTTTTATTGTCCATCCAATATTCCTTCCCTTATTTCAGCACCAAAATGCTGTTTTTCCAAATAATATTGCACGCCATTACTTTTTGTTAGTAATAAAGTAATAATCAACATTTAAAAAAAAGAATTGGCCAAATTGGTTCAGGCGTTGTTGAGTTATGCGCTAACCAACACATTTTGCGATTCATTTTTATATTATAGAAGAAGATATAGTCCACCCCGCTGGCTTAGTGCGAGTTGGCGGATTTTATTTCACGTAGAAATTAATCCGAAAAGTCAGAGGTGTGCCCTGGAATTTAAACCCGTGACCATCGTAAACTTGTTGGCAGTCGCGTCTAGTACGTTACCATATACAAATTGATAAAACCTTCATACTGCCTTACCAGGTGACGTAAGTAGTAAAACAAATATAAAACTGCATATCGTTTCATTATAACGTCTAGATACGGCATCAACGTACCAATATTTTTTTTATTCTTGAGTCTGAAAACAATACTAATGCGGAATTTAAAGTAGCAATTCAAAAAACAATGTCGTTTGTGAAAACGAAAAATTATAATTAGATATATTTTGGTGTACTCCGGCAAAACGCTTCGATAGGGTATACCTTGTTTAAAACTGTTGCAATAATCTCAAAAAACAATGGGCTATTTTGGTAGATATGGTCATCGTTTTATTTTACATTTAACAAAATTACGCGCAAGACGCCGTATATAGATAATATACACGATGTTCACATTTTTTGAATTTTGTTCTATTTCATCAGCCGTCAATGAAAGACAATGGAAAGATAGATCATTTTACGTTGGATGTAGTTGAAACTTTACCGTCTTTTACGTCTACCGTCAAATAAACAAAGATCATCCTATATTGGCTGGACGCATCACGCTTGAACGATACCCAAAAAAAAGGTTTTTAGTATCTTCCTTAGAAATTTTCCAATTTTTCTCAATCCTAAAACCCTCCCAGGACTTTCACGAATATTTCAAGCCAAATCGGTCCAGTAGTTTTTGAGTTCATCGATGACATACAGACAAACATTCATTTATATATATATAAGATTGCAAGGGAGGTTTCATGTGTGATCAGTGGCTATGATTAATATTATAATTAAAAAATATATTTTAGTCTTACAACATGTAAATACATCTACGCCTAATGATAAAGTGTTTTAACCAGGGCTTTACTGCTATTCATTATTATAATAATAGTTTGCTACGGACGAACGGGGATAATAGTTTATTGCCCAGCATTTCTATTAATATTAATCGGTTGAAGACAAATTAGACATGACCAATGAACCGTTAAGGCACAGTATACTGAACTAACTGTGGTTAAGGTTCATCGCTCTGTGACATTAAAGTGCGTGCGTTGATTCAGGCTTGCAGGAGTTGCAGTGAAGGTTGCACCCTTCAAGGGCAGGACAATTACAAATGTTTCAGTTAAAAACATTTGCTAGGAATCGATAATGTTTTAGCCATATTAAATATCTAGCGGCCCAGCCCAGCTCCGTCCAGATACAGATACACCTGTGGAAACACCTATTTGAAAATATTCGATCGCCTATATCAATGTATGACCTTAGAATCCTACATTATTCCTGATGATTATCACCATTAGTGGCGGAATGATCTTTCCAAATAGGTCCAATAGTTGCAGAACCTATTCAATAACAATAAAACATTTCTTTAGATTGGGTATTATAAATTATTATAATCTCGGTTTTGATTTTAACAGTTTTGTATTTTCTGCCTTATTTTGTGTAACTACCACATTTTCCTGATCATTTTGGTTGCATATTAAAAAATGGGGTGCACTACGGTCTAAACATAGTTCATAGTAAACTAACATGTACATGTATAGCTATTTGCGTATACAGACTACATAGTCAACTGTAAGTAAATTAGTATGCACTAGGTCACCTGTTTAGTATGGTAACGGTTTTAAAATAGGTGCATTAGGTAATCTAACCAATGTTTAAATATAACTTAGTACACAAATATATAAAATAGTATTAATTTTGGCGTATGCTGTGATAAATCCACGTGTAAAATATTTTTTCGTAAACTTACTACGCTAATGATGTATTACAATATACATATGTCCGAAAGTGATACGGAAAATAATTTAAACACGGAAGAGCGGCTTAATAAATATATGTATTTAAGAAAGAGGAGACCATATTTGTTTAACAATAAATTTATTATAACTTAAAGTAATTAGGATCATAAACTATTTCAAATATTTTGGAGGGACTAGAAAATATCCACCTGTATATAATAAGCTTATCAGAAGTACAGAAAAAAACCCAAAAAATAAACATTCACGTACATAAACCCAGGAAAATTACAATCTCACTTCTGTTACGGACGATGAATGCAATGAGAAGCTTGATTAGAAAAAATTGTAAAAATGAAAATCTAAAATGGTACTGCATCAGCTCATAATATAGGTCTCACTCAAAGGCACGGGCCTCCTCTACAATCGAGAGTGCGATTGAGTTAAGTAAAATAGAAGGATTAATTTTACAAAAATACATAAACTCACGCTTTTTTCCCAAAAGTTAGACAGAAGCTATCAGAACCCACGATTCTCCTTGTGTGTTCTCATGGTGTTGCCATATCGCGCACAAATTCTAACAATGAACGGAAAACCTAATATCACTTAGCCCTACCATCGATTCGTACATGTATGAAATACCTATATTTTGTGTACAATAAATAGATAAATAAATACATAAGATTTGTGTCTTAGCCTCGCGTCCGGCCTATTTAAGATTGTTGCATAAAAAGTTGTTGTTCTGTCAATTACTTTAAGGCCCTCTTTTACCCAGGGGAGTTACTCTATACTCCGTCACGAAGTCATACGTCTCGAATGTTCGGACTAGAACGTCAACATATAAGATAAAAGTTATCGACTTCTAAGAATCAATACTATTCTCTATGAAACTTATCATTCACTTCGACCTTAGTCTAAGATTACGACAAACAATACAGGATCCGAACGTTTTGTAAAGTGTTGAGGCATTCGTACAGTTTTACGTGCAATCTTCTAACATTAGTCGTCGGAGTACAGAGTAATCGCCCTGATCGTCTTCTATACGAAGAAAATAACTTTCCAAGATAGATTCCCACCTAAAGCCTTTGAAACAAAACAATTTACCTATTTTAAATCTTTCAAACATTTTTGTATCAGATTGAGCAAAGAAGAAAAAAAATCGTTTACTAAAATAGGTTGATAAACATTCATGTTTTATATTACGCTATTAAATGACTATATTTTTAAAATTTTATTACCCAATATACTAATAGATGACGTTCGTAGACATATGTTATCTAAAATCCATGTCAATACTAATAATAACTGATTATATTTGAACGATTAGACATATTTTCATAAAGAAATAAATCTAGGTCAACTTATAAAGATTTATGCATATTTATACCATATTCATTGGTGGTAGTTTTCTCATGTGTGAGAAGCCGCCTGGGTAGGTACCACAGCAATGTCTATTTCTTCTGCCAAACAGCACTGAAATGCACTATTGTGTTACGGTTTGAAGTTAATTTTAACCAGAGTAACTTCTGGACATAATGATACTTAACATCTTATGTCTCAGGATAGCGAGCGCAGTAGAATGCCAAACATTGCTCTGTAATTTATGATGTTTGGTTTTGTTCCTGTCTATGAGCGGTATGCTTTTTTATTCTTGCTTGAGAAAGGACTCCATAGCGCCTGATGGTAAATACAGCAGTTCTCTCCTCTCATTGGATCTAAAGAAGTCGGCCATCTTAACTGCTTCTTCATGCAACCCTAGTTTTAGTATCCACATCGATACAAGATATATTTCTACGAACTCTAAAGTATTGTGAAATTTAATCCCCTTCTCTCCTTCTCTCCATTCCTAAACAGAACCACGCGTGCTAGCTTGCGAAGCCATAGTTTGATAGTCCAAACCATCTCGGCACGAACCAAAGGTTCGCAAATTTTTTTTGTGTACTTTATAAGAACTCATTAAACCAGGATGCGTAACACATTTCAAAATCTTGGGAGAGTTGTGGGAAAATAGTGAAGTCCGAAAATTATATGGAGGAAATGTTTTTGTTCCTATTAATATTATTATACTTATATGAATTTAGTTGGTTTCGCATTGTACATAGCCTACAAGAAAGCATGAAACTAGAGATACATTATGAAATCACGTTGAATAAATATTTAATTTTTTACTATTAAAGGCATATCTATACAATTATAACGTTACCAGCAACGGCCGGGTGCAATACTCTGTCTGTCTTTTTCTACCAGTTAAAATCGCTAACTCTAGTATGAGTTCTGTCATTTTTCGGTTTCAATAATCGTTGACAGATGAATAAATATATCTATGGTTTGTATCTATCAATGGGAGGGCCCTCGCTAACCATAGTTAGGAAATTCCATACAAATTAAAATATACGCGTTTCGATAACGATTCGAACTACTGTAGTTATTTGTGTTTAACTAGCTGTCAACGTTTTCTAATATCGCTGCAATATGGTGGACATACATCGATTATCCCAGATATGTGGTATTTTTATGGACGAAATCAGCAAAATAAAGTGACATTAATATATTCAGTGATGAAAGTGATAACGAAATGTTTAAAGTTGGTGTATTTGACGCCGATTATAATTTATGCGAAACCAAAAAAAATATGTGAATATTCTAGTTCAGAATTTATTTTCAGATTTACTTTTTATATGAAATAATACATCAGCTATTATGTTTATTTCTACATTTAAACCCAACCTGCAAGTAACCTTCCTCCTGGTAAGCATACATATCAAATATTTCATTAAGTTATAAAAGTGTATTGAATTATTCCAAAATCATATATTATATAGTAAATGTAACAGCTCGGGAACAATAATGTGTCACTGTTCCATTAACTGCTGCTATCATTGTGGTTTTACGTACTGGGGAGAATGCATGTTCAGCCGGTAAATATTTTTGGGTATCAAAAGCACAGTCAGCCGAATCATTACTGATGTGCCTCAGGCTATAACTGACCTATATTATCAATATGTAAAAATATTAGACAACACACAGCATGGGTTTCATAAAATTGCAGTTTTCCCAAAAATCTTTGGTGCAATTCATTGCCCATATTATATTCCCATAGAGCCACCTTAGTAATGACTACCTTTAGATATAGGTATTAGGATTAATCAATAATTATGTATTAATATCGTCTATGATTTTAACATATTAAATCTTAGTATTATGTATCAGTTATCTGATCACAATGTATTAATATTAATATTTTTATTTTTAGGTTCAAATATAGGAGAAGAATTAAGAAAATAAAGGCATTATTGTTCAAGCAATGTGTATTGCACAGTTACTTTTCATGAATGTATTGGAATGCTAGCCTGGGGCTCATTTAACAACTCTGCTAAAAGGTATTTATCTCATACTTTATATTTTGAAAGAATTCAAATCCAAATTCAAAATACTTTATTGTGGTACATAGGTGAAATTGGTGTTGCATTCAATTGTTTTGTGCAGCTATGACCCGCCATATTGGCAAATAATAATTTAAGATGCAACAAATATGACAATTAAGTTGGAAGAATGGTTAAGAGAATATATTAAGATTAATACATATTTTTGTAAGTAGTTTCCTAATAGTTCCCTAGTTTCAAAAGGGTACAGCCTGATGGAAATCATCAAAACATATTTTCACTTTAAATCTTTTATTTTTTGTAAATAACATATTTATTTTCAGTACAATGTGAAGAAGTTATATAATAAAATAGTAATAGATATCTAATTGGAGATAGTGCATATCCACATTCTACTTTATTAACAACACTGCTCAATGTCTGCCATAGAGTATTGCAACAATGCGGCTCATATAAAAACAGAAACACTATTCAAAGTTATTATAATTAATATTTTGCTCTTCCATCTTTTACATCTTTCTTTCATCTTTATTTCAGGTCTTATGATGTTTGGAAAAGAAGATTTCCACACCTTCCAGTAAAAAAGTCTTTTGGAATTGCACACAACTTTAAACATTATGAATGCCACAGCGGTGTCAGATAATATTTGAAGAATGAAAAGCATTGCTGATATGGAACATGAAATTGACATACCAAACACTGCTAGGCTAGACATAAATATTAATTACTTATTTTAAATTAAAATAAAGTTTCAGAACTTTGTCAATAATAAAGATTAAAGATTTCTCACAAATTATCTTTGATATTTTATTTACCCATAATACAATCTGCGGAAAAGGGGGTTCTTACATTTTATTTGTAAATACATTTTTATGTGATATATAAAAAGAGGAACAGTTGTTTTCTCTATAACTAGTCATTACAATTTCGAAAACTTCTAGCATAGTAAGATCACCTGAATCAATCATTATTCTTAATTTGATTTATATTGTTTTAATTATAGTAATATTCCTCAGTATTTAATTGTAGATTAGCACTGAAATGATTTCAGGTCTTTAAAGACAGATTTATTACAAAACTAAAGTAATGCAACTACGTAATGTTTTATTTTCACACTTTTCTTCGTATTTATAAATATTATGGTCTCTGATTCAATTTAAATTTGTAACTCTGTTGCAGAAATAGGGCCGTAAAATTCATTTTTGAATTCATTCTTGTTGGTAAACATTGATAATTGTAAACATTGACTTTAACATTGATATCGATGATTGTAAACTTCTTTTTTACATTTGACATATCATAAATCAGTCATACGATGCGTTTTGTTGTTTTATGTAAGCTTTGTATGAATTTTTAATTTGCCATTATTTGTCACAATACTTACATTATTAATATATTTTAACGTTTTATTCCTCTAATTATACATTAATGATGATTTATGATAATTCCAAAATAAAGTTAATAATTAACCAAATAAATATTGACCTCAATTAAAAGTGCAAAAATTAAACGTTTGGGAGGAACGGTTCTTACTAGGGATGAGATATACTTGCAAAATTAAATACCAGGGCTTCTAAGTACGAGTACGTAAAAATACTAGGGTTCAAAACCAGGTTCTAAAATACTTAAAAGTATTTTGTTAGTATGAGTCGGCAACCCTTCGCGTCCCAGCCGCGGCGCAGCGTCTATAAAATACTTGCATAGGAATTCAATCCGTATTCCGTAACGAATAAGGAGCAACAATGCATAAATGAAAAAAATACTTTGAAGTATTTTCTATTCACGAATACGATTGTGATTCTTATTTATATGAAGTTAAGGATAGTTTTTCTATGGAAGTATTTTTATGTATAGTGTTCCAAGTTCTTCGCGCACCGACGTATAGCGGCGCCTAAATTTGAAAATACTTGCATAGGAATTCAACCCGTATTTGATGGTACATAAAGAGCAAAATAGTATGAATAAAAAATACTTTGAAGTTCAAAGTATTTGTTATTGACAGATACGATTGTGGTTCTTATCTATATTAAGTTATGAATCGTTTTCCTATGCAAGTATTTCCATGTACAGTTTTCAGGGCTCTGTGCATATCGACGTATGGCAATACTTTCATACTTGTAAGTATTTTCTGCTCGTACCAGGGCGCCGTACTTCGAAGTGAATACCTGGTTTTAAAACCTGGTATTGTAAATACGTCTCATCTTTAGTTCTTACCAGAGATATACGCAATATCTACGTTCAGCGTTGTTATCCTAGTTTAGTTTTTGTTATTGAAACATCGGTTAAACAAAGATAGAAGACACGTAATTACGTGTAAAAATTATCCCCGATAATTATCGGGGATAATTTTTACCGCTTAACTGTCAATATATTATTGAAACCGGCCGCAAGGCGATAAAATTAAATCGAAGATAATCGTCTTTGGTCAAAGTCTACTAGATGGCATTATGGTCGCATTTAGGTGAAGAATATTGGGCATGAAAAAAAGTAAGGAAAGTTTACTTAAAAATGTAATTTGTTAATAATGATAAATATTATAGGATACACATAATATGCTCGTATAATTGAGATAGGTTCCTGCCCTGTCAGATAAAATAAAACAAATCTGAAAACAGGTTTTGTTCTTCCATTTAAAAAGATATCTAATCAATAAAATTATCATTAAAATTTCGGGTGGAAATGAAAACAAAATAACAATGACGATTGGGTGTCAAAAACCGTTACCATAGTTATTTTATCTTCTTTTAATTAATTATCACTATATTCGTATTCAGCAATAGATAATTTTGCATTAGATGACTAAAGATTCTAACAATAATTTTGCTGTTTTAGCTACTACTAATTAGTAATCTAGGTAGACATTAGAGTCTACAACATTTTAATTAAACTATAACACAGATTTGACTGCCTTCGCACAGTTGGTTAGTCGCCGACTGTGAAATGTGGGGCCGCGGGTACGATTTCCACATCGAGACAAATATTTGTGTGAACCACCGGTATATCTCGGTATTTGTGCGACCGAATCGTTTCTCTTAGTTTCTGATACACCAGGCACAAGACTCGATCTCTGTTTGGGGTCAGGATTATGTATGTCTGTTGGGTGTATTAATTTATTAATTGTTAAACATATTTAGCTAGTACGATGGTTAGTTAATACTTAATAGTGATAAATGAATCACCTGTTAAGTCCAGTTTTTGAAGATTAAATAAATAATCATAAAACACGCGATATGTCAATTATGCCTTGATTAATATCAATGATTACATTTATCAATTTATTTATACGAACCTTAATCGCTTTTTATAATATGGTACCATATGTGCTATTGTAAAATCAGCAAGATTTAATGATGCAATCCCATTTATCGACTCTCATCGACTCTCAACTTATCGACAGTAAATCGACTTATCGACAGTAAATCGAGTCATCAATTTATTTGGTGAATAAAAGACACCTGAACCTGAGTAAAATTATTTTTTTATTCAAATACATAACTTATTTTATTTAATGCTTTATTGCTATGAATGGCGAGACGAGCAAGACATTCGCCTGATAGTGAACAAAACCAAACAACAACATACAATACAAAATAATGCTTGGAATTCCACTGCACTCGTCATCCTGAGACAAGATGTTAAGTCTCAATATATCCATTAGTTATTCTGGCTACAGCGTCCCTCAAACTAGAACACAACAGAGCATTCACACTGCTGTCTGGGGGGAGAAATAGACATAGCGATGTTACCTACCCAGGTGGCTTCTCACTGATGAGATTCCTACCACCAGTAAATATATATCACAGCATTTGAATTTGCATTAAATGACAACTTGTAAAGGCCATGAAACTTAGGCAATGGTTTGATATCCTGGTTGGGTAGCTTTGGAGGAATTTCAAGTGAATTGCTCTTGACTCTCCCAAATTTTATGACCCAAATAATATTTGGTACTACTGGGAACTCTGTCTACCATTGCAGATAAGCCGATAAACCTTGTCTACAAAGCATCTAGGGGATGCCAAGGGGATTTTTGATATTTTGAAATATATGTCGTTCGTCTATGCTGTACGGTGTCAGCCTATATAAATCCCACAACAGGTCATAGGCCACCTCTACAATCGAGAGAACGATTGAGAATTTTTTGGCCATATATTCAGTTCATCTCTTCTACACTAATAATTATTATTAACTTATCAAGCCTATTTCACATTTCCGAGGAAATCACAAGACTTATTAATCAGGAAATCATGTGTGGATATTGATTGTATCACAAAATATAGCTATCAATCATTTAAAACTAATAAAAGTATCAATTTCGTGTAACTTTATCTAATTTTATAATTTTTTAAGATATAAAATAAGATAAGTTTTGCACGTAGTTGGAAAACCACTAGAAAATTGTGTCTAAAGAATAAATTTTACCTACGTATATAATTTTTGCAAGTTTCTTTCAAAGAATGAAAGGTGTTTTATTATTTTATTTCATTAAATATATTTTTTGCAAGTCTGGCAAACGAACTGACACTACACCCGGTGGTAAACGATTACGCAGCCTAGATTCAATAACACGAAGGCAATGCCGGCAGTTTTCTTTGAGACAGTATTTTATCAATGTGAGCCAGCTAGTTCCCACTATGGACAAAATAATAACAATACGACTAACATTTTCAATATTTGAATTCCCATGACGGTAGATAGACGTTTAATTATGCCCCAGGTTGTTACGGTTCTGGCAGACGGCTACTTACCACCAGGCGGGTCACCGAACCGTGTGCCTACTCAGGTAATAAAAAATCATGAAATAATTCTCATAACTGGTCTATCATATGTGATAGGCCGCTTGGGTGGGTACCACCGCAAGTTCTATTTCTCCCGCCAAACAGCAGTGTTAAATCACTGTAGTGTTTCGGTTTGAAGAATATTGCAACAGTCACATACATAGTCCTGACCCCACATTAAGATCAATTAAGTCTTGTGTCGTGGGTATTGGGAACTACGAGAGACTTTTCGGTCTCACAAACACCCAGACCCGAGACAAATACTTGTGGGTCTCACAAACATTTGTCTCGGTGCGGGGATCGAACCCGCGGCCTCTCGTTTCACACGCGGCGTCAATAGAAGGTGTTGTTTGGTTTTGCCACTATTCATGAGTGGTCGTATCGCTTACCATCATACAAACGGCATCCTCGCCTCGCCATTCATTGCAATAAAAAATCCTAGGTCGGATATCAGTAATAAAGTAATTAAATTAATTAACTAATACTTAACAGAACGAACGACGTGATTATTCGTACTTATCAATATAAAATTATTTTATCAAGTTTCTAAAAATACGATATCAACTTAGATTGGAAATATCAGCTAATAGTATTATTTTGTATGACCAGCAGTCGTTATTTTTCTTATATATATTTAGTTCATAATTCAAATTGTTTCATCATGTAACTTTGCTCTCAGTACACTCTTTTCTTTACTGAGTTCCCCAACTGCACCTTATTATTTAACTTCCCACTTTAAATTGCTAGGGTCCGAACACGATAGAAATCTTCGCTCATCTCATAATCTTCTTTTTCGATGTCCTCACAACTTAGACTTTATAATATATTATGTCTTCTTCGTGCGGTCTATTTTTCTATGGAATGCGCTCTCACTCGATATAAAATCGTCTACTAGCCATTATGCGTTTCAGGTGAGTGACAGAGTAATACAGGGTATATCAATACTGCTACCGAAAACGAAGCCGAGTGGTAGTTTAAGCGACTCCAGACACAAAGCAACAGAAAATTTTGCACAAAAAAGCGACAATTTTTTTTGTGATTTTTTTTTTCTATGTGTTTATTTGGTTGCTAAATACATTTTTTTTTTTACTGGTGGTAGGTCTCACTGCTTAAATGCACTGTTGTGTTTCGGATTGAAGGACATTGTAGCGAGAGCAACTACTGGACATATTGAGACTTAACATCTTATGTCTCAGGATGGCGAGCGCAGTGGAATATTGCTACTGTTCATGAGCGGTCGTATCGCTTACCATCAGGCGAACGGCTTGCTCGTCTCGCCATTCAATGCAATAAAAAAAAAAAAAAACATTTTTTTTCCTAAAATAATAGTGTATACCCTTTTATTTATAAACAATCTAAGGTATAAAAGAGTTAATTTTATTATTTTAGCAAAAACTGTGAATTTACCACCCAAAAATGATGATATTTAAAAAATCATTAAAAATAATTGTCGCGTATCTTTGCGAAACTTTTAGTTGCATTGTGTTTGTAGTCACTAAAACTACCACCCGGCTTCGTTTTCGGTAGCAGTCTTGATATATCCGGTATATTCAAATTGTATGATCATCATCATCATATCAGCCACAGGAAGTCCACTGCTGAACATAGGCCTCCCCCAAGGATCTCCACAATGACCTGTTGGAAGCGGCCTGCATCCAGCGACTTCCTGCGACCTTAGTCAGATCGTCCGTCCACCTTGTAGGCGGGCGTCCGACATTTCGCTTGCCTGTACGTGGCCTCCACTCGAGAACCTTTCGGCCCCAACGGCCATCGGTTCTACGAGCTATGTGCCCGGCCCACTGCCACTTCAACTTGCCAATCCTATGGGCTATGTCGGTAACCTTGGTTCTCCTACGGATCTCCTCATTTCTGATTCGATCTCGTAAGGAAACTCCGAGCATAGCCCGCTCCATGGCTCGTTAAGTGACTTTGAGCCTTTTAATGAGGCCCACAGTGAGAGGTCACGTCTCGGTGCCGTATGTCATCACTGGTAAAACACAACTATTGAAGACTTTCGATTTTAGGCACTGAGGTATTTTGGACGAGAAGACGTCGCGTAGTTTCCCGAACGCTGCCCAACCGAGTTGGATTCGACGATTGACCTCTCTCTTGAAGTTGAACCTGCCTAACCGGACCACTTGTCCTAAATAGACATATTCGTCTACAACTTCGAGAGTCGAGCCCCCAACTCCAATGGGGGTGGGCACAACATGGATATTCGACATGATCTTCGTTCAAATTGTATATGTTAAGGTAATTTTAAAAGGCATCTCTGAGTTCAGTTCTCATCAAATATCCACCACTACAACTCCTGTTAGATTAAAGCCAATGTGACATATGTAGATACGAATACATTGAAAGTAATATTAATTTTAAGGACAAGCATTTATTTTTAGAATATAATAATCCCTATACCCCAAATCTTTATCTCTCGCCTATTCATCTTATCAATCCCATTTTTTTTTACGGAACAACCGAAATTGAGCTTTTGTATCAGCCCATAAACGCACTGCGGGGCACGGGCCTACGAAAACGCGAATAAGAGTGATTAGGCCATATAGTCCACGCAGATGCTAACCGGATGATAATTGATTTATCGTTGCCCATGTACATCTTCAATACTAGGATGGTATGTTCAAATGAGAGAGAAAAGTGAAAGAAAAACACAAGATAACGAAAGTATTTGGTCTTTGTAATTTAGCTCATCGAACCAGAAACAACTTCAAAGCCTTTGCTCTTTGTATCGTTTTTCTACAAAACTGTGGTACAAACACTATCTCACGGTTGCATTCTTAAGACCTTATTCATAGTTTTAAAACTTATTTTAGCTATAGAATATTGTAGCCCTCGAAAGACTTTTGAATTCAATTTTAAAGAAGAAGACAAATCATTCGATAGTTAAGACAAGGCAGTAAGAGTAACTGAATCGTGGTACTTCTTTTTTCAAACACCGTATTTAACAATATCAAAATATATTTATTTATTTACTCATTCCTTTTTATTTTCATCGGTACATTTTTCAATTTTGTTAATTTGCCCGTGACCACGAAAGCTGTAATCGAAACGTCGCATAGTTAAAAATAAAATTAAATAAAAAAAAAATACTATTTATTAAAATAACATCCGTAAGAAGCGTTTCATATGAATTTGTCTTTTTTGGCGTGTATTACTAATAATACACGGGAAACAGCAAAATTCTTTTCACGTCAAAGCATCCAATAGACTTTACAAAGATTATTTACATCACAAAGCAAAGTTTCAAATCTTATCTGCAAGCCCCCGTCTCACCAGTTATCATTGTTTGTATTTTGTTTGCGAAATAATTCCAATTTACTTTTGTTTTACTAAGACGCTCCTGTCAGAAATGTTACTTTTATGATAATACTTAAGAATAAGATTAATGAATACCAGATGTTCCATGAATATATTTACACGGAAGAAATCAATTGAAAGACAGAAATACGATTTATTTGTCACAGTCGCAACATACACAGGTATCGGTAATTAAAAAAAAAGACGTGTGGCACTCGGAGACTGCCGCGGTAAAGCTATTGCATAGCATTTTTTATCGACTTTGTAAATATAATTATTTATTTATTTTATTTATGCAGTATTTTTTTCCTTTGTTTCTCTTTGATATTAATTGTACAGATATTCACTGTTGTACGTGCGAGCTTCGTAGAGTCGTACCATGAAGTAAATACAAAGAGGAGGTGCCCCAACGCCGAAACTTTAAGCAGGCATGAGTCACCAGATTGCGGGGCGAAGAGGGGGATTACGCATGCTCAGTAACGCCGATACAACGGCATGCTCGTCTCGCCATTCATTGGAATAAAAAAAAGAGGCGAGTTGCTGAACTAAAGAGACAAGCGTGATATTTCAAAAAGTCATTAAAAGTTCTGCTATTCATCGATAGATGGTAAAACTAAATATCGTAAGAGGTTAGATTACAATTAATCACGCAATAGATTTGCAATTCGCATTTAAAAGTACTGGCACATATTTGAATCAAAATTAAAATATTAAATTTAAATTTCGGTCCGACTTAGGTTATTTTCGTTACGGAATTTCTGGATTCGGTCTCCACGCTCAAGGCCCGCGATAGAAGCTATGGAATAGCTTAAAAAACAATACAGCATAAATACAAAAAAGTGACAACTTAAATGATGTCCGGTAACGTGAATTGCTGGTTTCCTTTAGATTTAACATAACAAATGGAAATGAAAGTGGTTAGGCCATATAGTCCACCACGCTGGCCTATTGCGGGTTGGCGGACTTACATACCATGGAAATTTTTATAAATCGCTATGGTATGCAGGTTTCCTCACGATTCAATTATTAATTATGCGTTCAATTAATGGGTTTTAATGTATATTTTGGTTTTCATTTCGTTATACTTGACCTAGGTATAATCAGATCAAGAAGCAACATAACCAAAACCAGCAAGCAGTAGCAATGTAGCATCATCCGTAATTTCGCTTCGACGAATAGCGTGATTTGATGTCGATCAATAGGTAATGATAGCGTGAGTACGGGTCAAGGCCACGGACATATGCAGTCACGAACTTTACTGAAAAATTCACGTGAAGGGCATTGAAGTGTCTGGTCACAGGTTAAAGCCAAATGAATGAGCGTAAGCTATTACACTGTTATTACAAAATTTATCATTAAGAGGAAATTACTTCCAGCTTAGACGGGGTATGTCGAGGTTTCAGACCTTCTATCTAGGGATACGAACTTCGAATGTTGGGATATTCGACGTCCAGAGTACAATATAAGATTTCGACTTGTAAAGATCCTTACTAATGTCTATTATAATTATCTCTTCACTATCATTTTCTCCGAACTTAGTTTATGGTTGCGACGTACGATAGAGGATCCAACATTTTGGGGAGAATTTAGGCACATTAGTGAAGTTTTACGTACGGCGTCCGAACATTCGAAGTTCGTATCGTTTTTATAGAGTATCCCCCCAGACTAGCGGTCTTTCTGTTATGAGTATTTTCTGACAGCGCAGATGTTTGTGTTTTTTCGTTTGATGTTTGATCGAGACGGCCACTCATGGACAGAAGCAAAAACAAACAACACCATGCAAAGCTATACTTAGCATTCCACTGCGCTTGCAAACATGAGACATAAGATGTTAAGTCATAACATGTCCAGTAGCTACTCTGAATACAATGTCCTTCAAACCGGGACACTATAGTACATTTACAGTGCTGTTTATGCGGAGTAAGACATTGTGGTGGAGCCTACCGTGGCGGTCTCTCACATAAGAGACTTAAAATCAGTAAATAGTAATAACCAAATAGTGGGCGACTATTGGCTGATACGTTATCCGATCATAGATAAAATAGATTATCACATAATTACGTAAGAAGTATAGATATATGTATATGTGGGTGACTTAAATCACCACCATATTTATACACACAACACAATATATATATTTACTAAACACACACAACATATAATTATTTATGTATATAAAAATAAATTCTTAAACACACGGACAAACAATTTGATACTATAAACATTATTTTTATATATATATATGCGCCGACCTATTTACATAGCGGTCCGCTCGCTTTTGTTTTTAAAAATCAGTTGTCAGTTGTGTAACATAAAATTTTGAATCGTTTCTTGGTATCGAAGAGCTGGTAGTCCACATCTCCATAGCTGATCAGTTGTGATCTAACCACGGGACGCAATACATCTTCTCCCTAACTTGTTTCAATCGCTCACGTCTCCAACCCCCATATATACTTCTTACGTAATTTTATATAGTCAATGATCTTTCGAATTAAGGATATACACATATTTTTAGCAGATTGTCAGATATTTGTATCTATAAATATAAAGTAATTTTATCGTTAACTTTGTATAGCATAATAATTAATCTCTGTTCTGTATCAGCCCATATACGTCCCACTGCAGGGCACGGGCCTCCTATACAATCGAGAGTACGATTGAGAGTGGTTAGGCCATATAGTCCACCACGCTAATATAATAATTAATGTAGATATTTAAATATTTCAATACTCTCCTATTGTAGACATTTTATTTCTTTATTGCGATGCGTTATAAAATACACTAGAGTTTATATATATATATATATATATATACAGGGTATCTCAAGACTGCTACCGAAAACGAAGCCGGGTGGTAGTTTTAGTGACTACAAACACAATGCAACTAAAAATTTCACAAAGAAACGCGACAATTATTTTTTATGATTTTTTAAATATCGTCATTTTTGGGTGGTAAATCCATAGTTTTTGCTAAAATAATAATTTAAACTCTTTTATACCTTAGATTATTTATAAATAAAAGGGTATACACTATTATTTTAGGAAAAAATGCATTTACCACCCAAATATGGTCATAAGAAAAAAATAACAAAAAAAAAATTGTCGCTTTTTTTGCAACTTTTTCTATTGCATTGTGTCTGAAGTCGCTTAAACTACCACCCAGCTTCGTTTTCGGTAGCAGTCTTGATATACCCTGTATATATATATATAGAGGGAGTGCTGGTACTTCAAAAACGTAGATAAAAATGGTGGTGCCGTGCCACCTTTTTCTGCGTTCCTACTGGCTAATATTTGAACAGGTTGTGCAACATACATAAATTACTTGAAAAAAAAAAATTAAAATAAATAGTTTAGGTATATTTCATTTCACTTAAACTCGTTTTAAAAGGATAATAGCTACATATAATTTCGGCTATCAAAGGAATTTATAGAAATTTATTGCTAAATAATTTATTCAATTTTCACTAATATAGGAGCGCTACCAACATTACGAACAAGAAAATATCTACGTTTTTCAAAACGCGAATGTATGACAGCGCTCCCTCTATATATAAATACTCTAAGAAAATACAATACAATTTCATTCAGTGCAGTCGTTATAGAAAAAAAAAAGTTTTACAACATTTATTTATTTATTTTTAAGTAAAATACAAGTTCGCAGTATTGAAACCAGCGGTACTCAACCTATTTTTCATGGGCCGCAGGCCGGTTTTGGGTATGGTGTTACGGGCCGGCTCAACGGAACTAGTGGGGTAGGGTTGTTTATTTACCATTTTTTTTACTCTGCGAGCATAGTTTCTACGATTGGCGTGAAATCATAAAGGATTTGGAACCCCAGGCGGGCCAATCTTAAGAGCCCCGTAGGCCGCAGGCTGAGTAAAGCTGATTTAAACCAAAACACTTACATCCATGGGTCCTTATGAATATTCTGACTCGACCTAAACAATGGTCCCTTAAAATGTACTAAAGGATCACATTTTATAGTGCCAGTAGCCCTGGTGCAGTTAGTTGAGAGCCCGCTCAGAGAGAAGAGGCTATGGATTCATACCACGACCCGAGACAAATAATTTGCGGCCTAAAAAAATGTCTCTGCGCCTGAGTGTTGTACACATATAATAATACCGAAAATCTTACGTAGTTTCTGATTCCTACTACACAAAAGTTGTATGTATGTTAGTGTGGGGTCATGACATGTATTTGTATGTACATTGTACATATTTGTTATTTAACAAGTTTTATTATTCAAATAAGTAAATAGACAAAGAAGCCAGTTGACCATAGACAAGCTTGATCTTGATAAAAATAATAACATGAACATCACGATTTCATACCAATTGCATAAGGAATCGCAATACTGTATTAAAAATTTACTGGTTGATGTTTTCTGAATAATCATCATATCATCATCATCATCAACTCAGCCACAGCAAATCCACTGCTGAACATAAGCCTCCCTCAATCTCCACATCGATCTATTGGAAGCTGCCTGCATACAGCGACTGCCTGCAGCCTTAGCCAGGTCGTCCGTCCACTTTGTAGCTTTGTAGCCACTTTGGGCGTCCGTCATTTCGCTTGTCTGTACGTAACCTCCACTCTAGAACCTTTCGGCCCCAACGGCCATCAGTTCTAGGCGCTATGTGCCCGGCCCACTGTCACTTCAATTTGCTAATCCTATGGGCGATATCGGCATCTATATTATTAACCAAAATACTGTATTTCACGAAAACCTTATTTAAATAAAATTCTGTTTATCATTACTTATTACAGATCTATAAAATGAGTGGTGTTAAGGAACTCAAAATAATACTCTAAACAATATTATATTTTTAACAGAAGAAGCCATCAAAGCGAAATGTTTCTTAAGGCTTTTCCATCCAAATTCTGATTGTAAAAGACTCCCGTATTCAATAGCGTATTTACAATGAACATAGCTGTAACTAAAAAATAATTGTATCTGTATCAGCCCATATACGTCCTACTGCAGGGCACAAGCCTACTCTACAATCGAGAATATGATTGAGAGTGATTAGGCCATATAGTCCACCACGCTGGCCTAGTGCGGGTTGGCGGACTTACATACCATAGAAATTCTTATAAATCGCTATGGTATGCAGGTTTCCTCACGATGTTTTCCTTCACCGTTTTAGTGCTAGGTGATTGATTATCAATACACACATGACTCCGAAAAGTCAGAGGTGTGCCCTGGGATTCGAACAAACAATAAAAAAAAATTGAACCGTAAAAAAATCTTGTTGAAAGTTGTTTTACGCATCCTATCTATACAGTAATATTGGCATGCAACTAATTTTATTTACGCAGGCTTTTATCGCAGATTTTTTAACTTCCCGTAACGTAACGTATCGATCGATTACTTTACAGCTTTCGTGGTAACGGGGCGGACTGTGAATGGATCTGGCAATCGGAAATTTGGGTTTCGAATTAATAAAGTTGTTTTCTGGCCACTACGGGCACTGAAAAATAATATTTATATACCTACAATGATTTTTGACTTGTACATTTCTCGTGTAATATTTTATTAGCATGATAATTTTGTGTAAGTATACTAATCAGTACACGATAATAATTGTTAAAAATATACCCAAGAGACAATCCCGATTGATAATGGGAGAGTTTTTCGTATCTAAGATATGGCTATGGGGAGGATATAAAAATGTCGCAGCGTTTTAACGTTTGCAAAATACGATAATCTTATTGCAGTTATTATGCAAAAATAGCATACAATTCTCACCGAAAACAGGCGAGAAACTCTTTGCGTGTAAATGGGCTCTCACCTTCATACTTCTGACCCCATAGTTCGATATAATCGATTCGATATAAATCATGATATCTTGTGTCGCGGATATCAGAAATTACGAGTATAAGGAACAGTTTTGTCTCACACATAATTTGCGTTATATTTGCATAAATAAATATATTATGTAAATGATAAAAATATGTGTTTATCTTAATCCAGAATGTAAACATCTGCATTCATGACGTAAATGTAATCTCAAAGTCTCGTGGAATTGTTTGTTACGCTTTACTAGCATTGTGTTTCACGCACACTGTAGCAAGCTGTCACTAAAACTACTTAACCGATAATCATGAAACTTTGTACACATATTCATGGAGGTATTCGAAGTAGCATAGGATACTTTTTGTGAAAAAATATACGAAAGGTAAAAAAAACATTTAGTCGGAATTGAACATTTTGGCCGCCATGCCATTTTGAAAAGTGTATCTGCACCCGGGCGGAGCCGGGCCAGACCGCTAGTAAATAATAAATAATTCACTAAATAAATAAAACAAAATAACTCAATATAATATACTCATTATAATAAATTCGTTTCCAATTTCCAACTGATTTTTCCACCATATTCTTTATTCAATATTAAACTTGCACATTCAGACAGTTTACAAACCTATTTAACTTATTAAATGCTTCGTCTTTTTCACTCAAACTGAATCTAAAATTGTTCGAACGGGACTAAGTATCCGATAATTCCATCAAATAGGTTTGAAAACTATCTACAAATTAGACAAACGGCAGATTTTATATCGTAGGTTATCTATAGAGACAAAAAAATACGCTAAAATATGGTCAGACAATATTTTAACCAAATAATTTGTTTATTGTTAATTCCAACGCTTTTGTATGGTAGTGAAAGTTGGGTATGGCAAAAGAAGCATGAAAGTTAAATTAGGGCAGTAGAGATGAGATCGTTAAGGGGAATGTGTGGTGTAAGCTTGTGTGACAGAGTGCGAAATAGCGTGGTGATGAAAACTTGTGGAGTGAAAGAGGATGTAGTGACGAGAATTGAGAAAGGAATGTTACGATGGTTTGGTCATGTAGAGAGGATGGATGAAAGGAGAATTACGAAACAAATACATAATGCGAGTGTGGATGGAAGAGTCGGTAGGGTTCGACCTCACCGAACATACACCATGCAAATCGGTGATACCCTCAACAAGGGTCGGGTTAAAAGTACCCTGAACCAACGAGAATGCATGAAGACGTTGATGAAAGTGGATGAAGCGAAAGTAGTATGTCAGGATCGAGCAAAGTGGCGGTCGATAGTCTCTGCCTACCCCTATGGGATACAGCTGTGACGATTATGTATGTATGTATGTAATTTGTTTAATATGCGTCTGGTTTTATTGCCACAAGCGCTCTAAAAGACAGACAATACGTTGTCTTACCACGCATGTACCTAATTAAAAATGTTATCACTCAAATTAAGTTTTTTCTTATCTGTTTTAATAAATTGTCTTTTCTCCTATCTTCAATAGCAGATTTAATTGTCATTAATTACGCTAATTATTTAAAAACAATTTATTAACAATATGTTGTTGCATTCCATGTATGCATGGAATATCTAAGCACATCCGTGATCCGCTTCGTGTGACTGCCACTGAGAGGCTTTGGTCGTTCATCCGGTTAGTCACTTGTCCCAGTGAGATTATTGTCTTTTTTTTCTATTGATGGATTCGCCTGATGGTAATATGTAAATAGCTGTAGTTTCAAAACCAAAAACACGTGTAGGTATTTCAAAGCAATGCATGGCATTCCACTGCACTCGCAATCCTGAGACATAAGATGTTAAGTCTCAATATGTTCAGTAGTTACTCCGGCTACAATGTCCTTTTATCCGCAACACAATTTTACATATTACACTGTTGTTTGGCGGAAGAAATAATCATCGCCGTGGTACCAACCCAGGCGGCCTCTCACATATGATTGGTCTACCACCAGTCACCCAAAATTCCAAACTGTAAGAGACCAGAATGGAAGCTTATCTGCAAATCACACTGAAATATCATATTTTTTATCCGGCTACGCAAAATATGATCACTTGATAAACAAGGTGTGCATTATCATTTTCGGTAAAATTCCATTCCTAATACAATGAATCTCGAAGATTGTTTTTATAATGTCAGCATGACTGAAGTTCATAACGTACGTATTGTTATGTTTAATCAATATAAAAATAATTGAAACTCACTTAATTGTTTGATAAAATACTTATTCGCCTAACAGTAACTTTTATAATATTTTTCATAATTATTCATCCCTCCTCAAGATGATGTTGCAACTATTCTTTGTAATAAAACTGTATCCTTGCGTATCTACTTACAATAGTTACGCATGAACTGTAAATATTTGTATAAACTTTCACCACGCACACACCCTTACAGCGTACGCGAGTGGTACAACCACGGGGTGGTAGTGGCGAACCACCACCAGCCCCGGCACGACGTATCCGTGGCTCGCGCACCATCGGTTTTTCCCTATCGACATTTCACTAGAGGATTGTTGTGGTGCAAAAATGGACTTTTTGCCACAAAAAAGGACTGTTTTGGTGCAAAAATGTGGCTGAAGCAAAGCTAAGTTTTCAGTGTCGATTGCGTGGTATCAAAGTGTTAAAAATGTAATTTTAGTATCACCAAATGAAATTGTTACTAACTATACAGCAGATTCAAAAGCAATTGGTTGAACAAAACAATTGAAACATTAATACAAGTCGTAAACATACAATGTAGGTCCCATTGTTTTGTGATTATTTATGAACGGTTGAGGTCCTCGGGCTGCCTTGCGAAATTGCGAGGGTCTAAAATCGTTTGCTGAGCCTATATCGTAATCGAATGTACAAAACTTTAAATGAAATTCTATAAACTAAATAATGTATTACTGGGTGCAGATTTATGTTACAAAAATTAATTGTAAAAAACTGACGTAGTCAATATGTTTAAAGTAAAACTAAGTAAACTATTAAATAAATATGTTAGGATATGTTTTTAGAACATTACAACATTATAAAATTTTGTTCGAGATACGTTTAAATTACTAAACGGAAAGTGATTATGAGGAATTTAACGACTGAAAGTGAAATCAATTTCATTGACGGATTCAAATAAACAGTGCATGTGTTTGCGTTTTGTGATGAAAAACTTAAAATTGTAACAGTGAATTTGTGGGATTTAACTGCGTGACATAAGCACCAACAATGAATAGCTACGGTGGCACACCTCTAATGACTCCGGATGGCTACAGCTCCATATCACAAGGTAGGTATGAACTTAAACATTCATTACATTTTAGAGATCAATTTTCAGCAATGAATTTCCTGCGTCTAAACAGGGTGAAAGATATTAGAGACTCAGAATACAAACTTGCAACGACTTAGCACAATATTAGCGACTTAACATCCGAAGGGTCGCTGGCCCACAAGCCACAAGAGAAGGCTGCCTTGCTGGCAAATCTCTTTGCGGCTAATTCCCGCCTCGAAGACCGTGGTTCACAGACGCTGCCCATACTGCCTGATTGCGGTTCCTCAATGGCGGATATTCGCATCAGGCAGTGTGATATGCGGCGTGAGTTACAGTCTCTCGATGTGCGGAAAGCCAGTGGTCCGGATGGGATACCAGCGGTGGTTTTAAGGACTTGTGCAGCCGAGTTGTCTCCTACACTGACTCGCCTCTACCGAGCGTCCTACCGCACAGGTGTTGTGCCGGAATCTTGGAGGGAGGCCAATGTGCAACCGATCCCCAAAAAGGGGGGTGATTGGTCGGACCCTACCAATTACGGGTCTATCGCTATCACCTCAGTGATGTGTAAGGTCATGGAGCGGATCATAAACGCTCAATTGGTCCGCTACCTGGAGGATCACTCGTTGATCAGTGACCGACAATACGGATTCCGTCAATATCGATCGACGAGTGATCTTCTAGCGTTTGTCCTGCATCGCTGGGGTGAGGCGATTGACCGGCGTGGCGAGGCTTTTGCTGTGAGACTCGACATTACCAAGGCGTTTGATAGGGTCTGGCACCGTGGTCTTCTTTCCAAACTTCCGGCATACGGTCTGCCCGGCAACCTGTGTTCGTGGATTTACAGCTTTCTGCATGGACGTAGAATACGTGTAGTCGTTGACGGACACGCTTCGGCGCTCATGTCGGTAAATGCCGGAGTTACTCAGGGCTCGGTGTTGTCGCCCACCTTGTTTATTCTGCATATCAATGACATGTTGTCGCTTGGCAACATTCATTGCTATGCAGATGACGGCACCGTTCATGGGCGATACCACTGCGAGCCTCCGGGTTGCCGAGTCGAAACTGTGAAGGGACGCGAACATTTTGTCATTGATCTCAACTGGACCTTGGATCTCATTTCTACATGAGGTTCCAGGAATATGGTTGAGTTCAATGCCAAGAAAACTCAGGTGTGTGCGTTCACGTGCAAAAAATCTCCGTTCTCTCCCCTCCCCATTCTTCAGGATACTCCCCTCTCAGTGCGGAATGACCTGAGTATCCTTGGTCTGGATATTCGCTGTGATCTCAATCCAAGGAATCACATCGAGGGCGTAATATCTGCCACATCAGGCAGGGTTAGAGTCCTGAACCTGGTGCGTCGGTTTTTCACGCCCGGTCAGCTTTGTCGCTTTTACTATAAAGCGCAGGTCCGGCCGGGTATGGAGTACTGCTCGCACCTCTGGAATGGATCCGCACAGTACCTGCTCGATGCCTTGGATGGATTGCAGCGACGGGCCATCCGCATTGTGAATGATGCAGACGTTACGAGCAACTTAGAGTCGCTACAACTCCGGAGGGATGTCGCCTGTCTAAGCATGTTCTACCGCCTGTATCACGGTGAGGGATCTAAAGAATTGTTTAACTTGATCCCCTCCTCTCCATCCTAACCAGAACCACGCGTGCCGGCTTGCGAAGCCATGGCTTGACGGTCCACACCATCCCGGCGCGAACCAAACGGTTCTCAAATTCTTTTTTGTGCCGTACCGTCAGACTGTGGAATTATTTGCCGTCTCACGTGTTCCCTCCTTCCTACAATCCTGGATCCTTCCGCCGTAGTGTGAAGAGGCACCTTAGCAGGCCGGCATAATTGTTTCCATTGGCATGGGACTAAAAAAAACAATACGAAAATTCAAAGTATGTCATGACAAACTAAAGTTTTTTTAATACATTTTCGACATGTAATTTCTTTAAAAATTATGCAGCGACAATAAAGTACCGCCACTGTAACTGTATAATCTATGGACATCACTATGTCACGGAAAACACATTTAACTCTGTTATCCTGTTTCATTTTGTGTTTTCTTCTCTTCCTTTAGTTGTTTTAATATTCATATAATATTTGAGAGGTTCCAAGTGTTTCGCATTTTCATGGTAATCATTTGACATTCATTAAGTGTTTTCTCTTGTAAGTGATATCAAAACAACATGCCAAGTGATACTTGCACACTTGGAAGAGCGCATAATAAATAACTACACCCAACAATTAAATACATGCTTGTGACTCCTTAGTAAAAATAATCAAATCTTATTTCGTGGGTATCAGAAGCTACGAGACTATTTCAGTCTTATAAACACTCAGACCCGAAACAAATAGTTTTGTCCCGTGGTGCAGTTGTTTATTGGTTGTGAGTTCGATCCCCGCTGTACCGAAACAAAAGTTTGTGTGATCTACATTTATTTGTTTTGGGTCTTGGTGTTTGTGAGACCGAAAAATCTCTCGTAGTTTCTAATGCGAGACACAACACTCGATCTTAGTGTAGGGTCAAGCCTATGTATGTGACTATTGTATTTATCTATTAATTTGATTTATAGTATATATATATGTAAATATAAAAAACATAATCAACATATCCACATAGTTATGAAACTGTAGTAGTTGTGTTTGTCGACCTTTCACAAATCCGATATGTTTCCGTGATATCGTATTAAGTGGTCAGGTCAGGGTGAGTGTGGTCAGGTTATAAAAATATCGAGCATCGGTGCTGTCACGGACACTCTCGAGGACGTAGGTAATAGCCCCGCATGCCTCACGACACAATGTCAATGAAGAATTTCAAGGTATCGGAACCAACACGTATTGATCGCTTTTCTTGTGCGTGTGTCGCATGACAGGTCTTTCATTTGAGAGAGGCCGCCTTTGTAGGTACCACAGCAATATCTATTTCTACAGCCAAACAGCAGTGTAAGGCACTGCTGAGTTCCGGTTTGAAAGACATTGTATTTTGTTGCGATGGGTAGTGGTAATAATTATTATTTAATGTGATTAGATTCTTAGTTTGTAAAGTTTAGTTCTTTTTATCATATTCCCTCTCTTTTTGAAACCGGCAGGTGAAGTGGACTTATATACATATGTAACAGTATTTCATAATTTTTATTAGGTTTTTATTATATTTTAAAATATATATATTAGTAATGAATAATATTTTTGATCGCAGTGATAGTAGTGAGTTCCTATTTTTTGGTTCGACAAGTGATTATAATAGCAGCGAGGATAGTTTTGCGAGTGTCCCCTCTCTTTCAGAAACATTGGGTTCTCATTTCTCTGACGTTCAGGAATTGAATGTAGTTCACATTAATGCGCAGAGCATTCCGGCTCATTTCTCCGATATGCTAATGTCTTTTAACGTTAAGGATATTCATGCTATATTAGTCTCCGAGTCGTGGCTTAAACCATCTCTTCGTTCTATTTCATATGCTATTCCCGGCTTCAATCTGATTCGCAATGACAGGATTGGGAGTAGCGGTGGAGGCGTGGCAATTTATTTGCGAGCACATTTACCTTTCTCCGTTATTAGTGTTTCTACTCAACCACCCCTGCCCAATGTCGGCGAGCACCTCTTCATTGAAGTCGTACTTGCGCATACTAAGGTACTACTCGGAGTCTTTTATAGCCCTTCCCTACGTTTTAATTATTTTGCATCATTTGAGAAGAACTTAGAAGATCTTATCATACAATCACACCATTATTATGGGTGATTTCAATACGTGCCTTCTCAAACAAGATCATCGTTCCACTTCTCTTGAACGCATTGTGAAGTCGATCAACATGCATATTCTTCCCCTTACTGCGACCCATCATTTTCCAAATTCGACTCCTTCTTTACTTGACCTAATCCTTGTTTCGCCACTAGTGCATGTCGCCAAGCACGGTCAATGCCTAGCTGATTGTTTTTCCTATCACCATCTTATCTTTGTCTCTTACAAACTTCGGCCTCCTAAATTGAAACCCACGGTCATTCTGCAGCGTAATTTCAGTGGTTTAATAAAGAGGCTTTCTTAAAGGATGCGAATGTTCTAGATTGGGCACCTGTGATGATGTTACATAAGATGGGATATAATATAGTGTGTGTTATTGTTGTGCAATTGAATCCTAATTTAGTGTTATTAAGTCATTCAGACTGAATAACAGAACCATAAAGGGCTGAGTGCATCTCCCTGGAAGATGCCTCTCTGTATTTTAATCATATCTGTAGTTATTGTTGATTCATGTTGGTTAAGTTTCAGTTTGGTAATCCTCTGTGCCATAGCTACTTTCAGAAACGCAATTAATTTTGGATGGATTTTATAATGTTCTAATACATAAATCAACCAGATGTGTGGTACCGAATCGAAAGCCTTTCTATAATCAATGTATGCGGGATGTAAATTTCTATTTTTAGTATGCGCTTGTTTCATAACAACTGCATCTATTGTCAACTGCTCTTTACAACCCTGGCTGTTTTTTTTGCATCCTTTCTGCTGTTCTGCTTATATATTGTTTTCTTCTATATGTTCGTATATGATTTCACTGATACATCCTGTTATAATCTTATATATAATTTGTAAACATGTAATTGGTCTGTAGTGAGCTGGGTTTTCCTGATCTGATCCTTTCGGTAGCATATACAGGGTATATCAAGACTGCTACCGAAAACGAAGCCGGGTGGTAGTTTAAGCTACTTCAGACACAATGCAACAGAAAAAGTTGCAAAAAAAAGCGACGATTTTTTTTTTTGTTATTTTTTTCCTATGGCCATATTTGGGTGGTAAATACATTTTTTCCTAAAATAATAGTGTATACCCTTTTATTTATAACTAATCTAAGGTATAAAAGTATTTAAATTATTATTTTAGCAAAAACTAAGAATTTACCACCCAAAAATGACGATGTTTAAAAAATCATAAAAAATAGTTGTCGCGTTTCTACGCGAAATTTTTAGTTGCATTGTGTTTGTAGTCACTAAAACTACCACCCGGCTTCGTTTTCGGTAGCAGTCTTGAGATACCCGGTATGTTAGTTACTCCATTCGTTATAAATGATGGTATGGTATATGGTAACTGTATGAATTGCGTTACATGATATTGAATGAGGGGTGTGTACATGTGAGTTTCTTGTACTAGAAATTATGAATCTTATCCGTCCCTGGTGCTTTCCAATTATGTGTACGATTTATTATACTAGTTAGTCTATCTACAGATATATTAACGAAATCCATTTGGTCTATTTGTGTCATATTATTTATTTTCTGTAACCAATCCCCATTCATATTGTGCTCCACTGGGTTTTCCCAGATATTATCCCAGAATTAGCGCAGATCTTCTGAAGATGGAATTTTTGAGGACTGTCTCGTGCTATTTTGGTGGTTTTTGCCTAAGGTTCTATAAAATCGTTTCTCATTATTACAAAAAAATATATTCTGTTGTTTTCTTTTGGAGCAAATAACATACCTTTTAAGTCGATTTGACGCTGCGTTTAATTTTTGTTTTAATGTGTCTAAAAATTGTTGTGGTTCTGTATTGGGTTCTTCGTGCCGCGAATGAATTTTATATTTAGTTTTAATTCTTTGTGTTCTATTTCCTAATATGTACTGTATTAATCTACCTATTCTAACCTATATTTTTCGATTCGACGTTCGATTCTTATTTGCCAATACGGTTTTTTATCGCCTTCCCTAGTTCTATTTAGGTTAAATTTAGTACCATTGCAAGTGGCCGCTGCATAGGCTGCTGAATATATAATAGTGTGCAATGCAGTGAAATCTAAATCATTATTTAAGTGTTTTAGTAGTACAGTATTGTTAAGATATTGAACAATCAGTGAAAATTTACGTGATGTGTGCTGTTTAGGTATGTAGGGCCTTTCTTCTGGATTAGTATTATTGAATTGTAAAAGGGCATTATCAAATTCTTTTTCAATAATATTAACGTCTATTTCATTTCTAACTATAACACCTGAACTATTATTAACTAAATGTCTTTTAGTAGATATGAGCAGTTCTATATCTATTGTATCAGGTTGTATGTGTAAAGAGTCTATCGTGGTTTCATGAGCAGTGCCAGTTGCTAAGTCCTAGGGTGTAGTTTCTAAGAGAGTATGAAATTCCTCCTCTTCTAATGGTAGAGATATATTTATACGTCTAGCCAACTTCAATTCTGTCTGCTTTCTTAACTCTTTAATTCTATTTTCAAACTTTTTATTTTTAAATAACAACCTTCGTTGATCTACGATCCTCTGTTCTGTAAGATGTGATAGGTGGGGGTACTTTTCTACAAACAGTTCGTATAGCTTTTAACGATATGCAGTTTTATCTCTCTCTACTTCCGTTACTTCAAAATAGCAAAGAACGATTTCTTCATTCATCTCCGTAGTCCACTTCATTATAGTGTGGCGGTTGCAATATGCCAACTTAGATTTAGCTTTTAAAGCGGTTGCAATACCCCAACTTATATTTAGCTTTTTTTTTTTATTGCAATGAATGGCGAGACGAGCTAGCCGTTTGCCTGATGGTAAGCGATACGACTGCTCATAAACAGTAGCAACATTCCACTGCGCTCGCCATCCTGAGACATAAGATGTTAAGTCTCAATATGTCCAGTAGTTGCTCTGGCTACAATGTCCTTCAATCCGAAACACAACAGTGCATTAAGCAGTGTTGTTTCACGGGAGAAATAGACATTGCGGTGGTACCTACCCAGATGGCCGCTCACATATGAGAGACCTACCACCAGTAAAAAGCTTTTAAAATAACACGCTTATTATTTGTAATTTGAACATTATTTAAACACGCATTTCATTTTAAAATATGACTGCAGATGTTTAACCATAAAACATCTGCGAGTCGTTTTATTAAAATAAGAATTTTTGTGTACCCTATTGTATAATATTAGTTAAAAGATGCTGTTCTAAATTATTGTTTCCCAATTGTAATGGCCCGTTCATGCCGGAGCAATAAAACTGTATTATTATAGTTAAGTTCTTTAGTGGCGGCAATCCTTTGCAACAAATTTATGTTTTTTAGACAATAGTACACATGTTTGGGTAAAACCTTTCGGTTTGGACAATAGCCCAGATGTTTGGGCAGACCTTAATTTTTAGTTGAAAGGATAGACCCTATTTTATGGATTAAATATATTTTCTGTAAGATTTATCCCCACCGATCCTCATTCGGGTAGTCCTATAAAAGGGTCGGTTTATTTGGATGAACAGGACAGTCTGCCATTTCTCGTCACGAGCACATCTCGCTCCGAATCGCATAGTTATAATTTTACTCTGTCTGTGAATGTATTAAGTGTTAATTTACAAAATATACAATAGTTAGTTCCTGGAAGTGAGTGCTTATTCTAATACCTACACTTATAACCACCAAAATAGTATTGGTCCGTGATACGGAAGATTGCACGGGCGGATTCAGATTGTGTATGTGTAAAGAGTTATCTACTGTGTGAGTGTCAGTTTGTATATGTTCTTCTACTTCGCAGCGTATGGCGTCTAGTATATCTTGTGAGAGTAGTTTGCAAACCTTAATCCTTCCGGTTATCGACTATGGTGATGTGTGCTATTTTGATCTGAATGCAGATTTACTCAACAAACTCGACCGTCTTCTAAATAACTGCATTCGATTTGTTTTTAATCTTCGTAAGTTTGACCATATCTCTTCCTACCGTTCGCAGTTAAAATGGCTTCCCATCCGCCAGCGCCGTTCCTTGCGTGCCCTCACTACCCTTTTTTCCATTCTTAAGTCTCCTTCCCCTCCTTCTTATCTGTCTCCTGACTTCGTGTACCTGAGTGATACTCATTCTAGAAATCTTCGCTCGTCTAGCAATCTCCTTCTAAAATGTCCTCCCCATACTTCTGACTTTCTTCATTCTTCCTTTGCTATCCAATCCATTCTTCTCTGGAACGCACTCCCACTTGAAATCAGGTCGTGCACAACACGGATGGCTTTCAAGCTAAAGGTTCGGCTATTACTCCTCGCAGAAGTAGCAGATTCTCCCCACTAATATAGGTATTTATTTATTTAGTTGTTTATTTATTTATTTAGTTTTTTATGTATATATTTTATTTATATATAAAATTATATTAGTAAATATATATATATATATATATATATATATATATATATATAATTAAAATTTTTATATATCCGTTTAAATATTATTATTTATATTTTATATATTTTCTCTTTTCGCTTATTGTTAATTTTATTAATAAGCACCTGCTTCCGTCTCTCTGCACTACCTTAAGGTTGGCTGGTAGAGAATGCCCTTGGGCATTAAGTCCGCCTGTACTACATATATGTACAAAGTGTTTAAAATAAATAAAAAAATAAATAAATAAATAGTGTGCTTCTAAGAATGGCTCTCCGTTGGTCACCTATCCGTTGTCGCGATACTTGCATTTCTGGGTATTTATTAATAAATTGTAGGTGCAGAGGTTCTAAGTAATTGTTAAGTTGTGTTGTTTCACACTTTGTGATGATCAAGTACGTGCGCCATATAAAACGGTTCATATCATCTGTCCATTGTTTTCTCGCACGTGGTTGACCAACAATGGGTGCAGGACAAATGGCATGGGCCTCCTGCACAACAATAGTTGATCTTTTCGTTCTTGATGAGGACACAAAAGATGGGGAAGAATTTGGGGATCGAAATAAACTATTGCTTGAAGTAGGTGATGGTATGTTCGAGAAAAGAGAACGATTAGAAGGTAAAGTAGATGAACGTGAATATGATGATGATGGTTCGGCTGTAGTATATTTGTTGAGGGGAACCCGCCTGTTCAGTCCCCCGTCGCCAACGGTTCGCATACTGTGGCATCCAGCGTCGGCTCTAGATGCGCCCCGGCGACTCCCGGGCAGCGACCGTAAACTATATGGCTTATTCTGACTTTCCATAGTACTATCTCCATTTAGGGTTACCATTGCCGTGTTAGCCGTCTTAGTAGTTATTGTGACGTATCCGCCCCCCACGTAAATCAGATGGTCGATTTGAACGTACGGTTGGACTTTAGGCGGCTTATTAAATAAACTATTATTATTATAGCCATAGCAACTACTGGACATAATGACACTTAACATCTCATGATTAAGGACCGCTGTGGAATGTCAAGGATTGCTTTGTAATTCTAGTTTTGTTTGCTTTGCTAATGTCTACAAGCGGTTGTATCACTTTCCATCAGGCAAATGACATGCCCGTCTCGCCATACATACAAATAAAAAAACTGATGAGCGCGACAAATTGAAACATCTTTTGAGAAAGTAAACTAAGCTTCGTTTGATTCCGTGAAACGTACTCATGTATATGCTTGCAGCATATATTTAGAATCATCAGAAATCGTGTAATTAAAAGGTCAAAATTGTGTGCTGGATAGTGTGTGAGTCGTCAAATTCATTACCTATGGGCCACCATCTTAAGCAATTAACTTATGTACTCGTATTGCTATTGTGTTATTTATTTACGTTGTATGCTGTTATGTATGTAATGTTTCGCCAGGGGATTCTATTGTAGCTATCGCAATAAATGAGAAAGAAACTAAATGTACTTATTCATTAGATATTTATTACGTTATTCATTGAAAAATAAACTTAAGCGTTGCTGTTGATCCAGCTAGTGTAGCGGGAGACACGAGCGTTGACACCAGGGAAGCGAGCCTGAGCGCACCCCTCACCCCAGGAGCAGACACCGACGACAACGTTGTTGTGGTAGAGAGGACCACCAGAGTCACCCTGGCACTGGTCGCGACCACCAACATCGAGCCATCCGGAGCACAACATGTTGTCGGTGATAGTGTAGCCGATAGAGGCGTAGCGGCTGCTGCATGTAGCCTGGTTTACGGTCCAGATCTGAACGTGGCGCAGCTGCTCAGAAGGAGATCCTCCTTGCTGGAATAAACATGCATTTATATTATAAGTAGATGAATTAAATGAAATGTCAGGGAGATTGAGAAAAACACAATGGCATAAAAATATTGAGTTTTCTCGTCAAAATTTTCAAATAAATAACGAGTTTATTGAGTAATCTATCAGGGACTCAATGACCCTATGTTTCACTTGAAACATCAAAATCGAATAATGGTATCAAAATAAGTGCTTACCGAGGTGGTTCCCCAACCAGCGGCCCACACAACCTGGTTGTCACCGAGGTTGTAGTTGGCGCCAGCAATGGAAGCGGGGCGGACACTGTTGTTGTGAACGATAGTGCCAGAAACACGCATAATAGCAATGTCATTGTCAAGGGTCCAGCGGTTGTAGCTGGGGTGAATGGTGAAGGAGGCCAAGTTGTGGACAACACCACCGCTGTTAGCCCAGGTGGATCCGACACGGACACGCCATCTGTTGACTGCGTCACCGCTGCAAACAAAATGGAAATATTTCTAGCTATGTTCGTTTCAGACTACCGGCACGTAAGGATTATCCACTATACTTACAAGGGGCAGTGAGCAGCTGTGAGGATAGAGCGAGTGTTCAGGATGGTACCTCCGCAAGCTTGCCAGTAGGTAGCCAAGTTCCAGGAGTACAACAAAGCGGCTATGGTTGGGTACTGGTCAATGGTGGTAACGGAACCCCCGACGATCCTCTGGGGATTTGTGGGGACAGCTGCGAATAATTAAAATAGTTTCCATGAATTTTGTTTCTATCAAAACATTGTCAAGAAAACAATTGTTTGAGTCGTGACTTACCGGCCACAGCCGCCAAGGTGAGGGCGAGAACGATGAGGGTACGCATGTTTCTGGCAACAAGTGTGCTCATTGAAACTCCTTAACAGTATTTATACCACTCGATTATTGGGATACTGGACTGTTATCTTTATTCGATAATTAAAGATTAGTATGAATAAGTAAAATATATGGCGCATGCCAGTGGCCAGGTGTTCACCAATTCTTTATCAGTGTGTTCGCTAGTGTTAATTGTGATTAACGTGTTCTCAATTCTGTTGTATCATTTGGTAATCTTTTGGGATTTTTAATAATAATGTAAAATTAAGAAATTTTAGATCCTCTTTTGGTAAGCCGTAGTTTCATTAAAGATGTATAATATTATACAGAATTAATTTTTCAAGTAGGTGTGGATGGCCAAATTCGAAACTATGAGGAATAGCGAGATGCCTAAAAATGTCGCGAACACAATTTTGATTCGAATCGAATTTTGGCCTCTAGTTTAAATATGGTACCTTAAAAAACTGCTACAAATTGAATACTATTTGATAATGTTGCTAATAAGGAACAAGTTCTGGAAAGTAATGACTATTGGAAAACTAAATATAAAAGGTTATTTGAGGTAAAATACTTATTCTCCTCTAAATGCTTTATAAAAAATATTTTTTTTTATATATTTTTTTAAGTATTAATGATCGGAAACAAGGAAGTAGCTTTATAATAGTAAACTAATGATCCAGGCATTTATCATGAAGTGTTCCAACACATAACAGTTAAGATAAATTTTGAATTATTTCCATTGGTTCTACTCCCACCTCAGGAGGCTCTGTGTTAACGGAAGGGAGAAAAAAAACTATTCTGCTAAAAGGACCTCTTTCCTTTAGTTTGCCGTATCTTCGTAATCACTATACAGATTTTGGTTCTTATTAGCAATATACACTCTGTATAGTATACAAAGTGTTACGAGTGTGAGTGTAGTAATTATAGGTTTTTGAATCCCGTACAATATCGGAAATATAAATTCAATTATAATGTTCATAGTATTACACAAAAATCTTCCCGAGTCCAAATATTATGACACGCGACTACGGATGACGGGCAGCCAAACCCACATTTGCTTTCTTTTTTATGTGTTATTAGATATTAGAACATTAAAATAAGAATTAATCTTTCAAATTCATTTATATTCCGGAGTGTAGTACAAATCAAAGATAAATCTTTATAACTAATATCAAAAGAGGCTCTACGTATACATACAACATGAATGACTATGGTCTATCACCGAATTTGCCATAATTTCTGATCCGATTTTATAATTCTTTATTTGGTTTGGGTTAGCTTCAATATGGTATCATTTTTATAAAATAAGTAACGCCCTATAGTCATTTACGTAGTCCTGACAACACACTAAGATCGAGTCTTGTGTCATGTGCATCAGAAACTGCGAGAGACACGACGCATCGACATTCGGTTTACTGTATTTAATCTATTATTTTGTACGAAATGTTAGTATAGTGGATAAAGTAGGTACATAATATTTACTAGTTTGATAGGCATCAAAATTCTTCTTTATTTATCTTACTTTTTGTTCGACAAGGAAAGGCCATAACTTAATTCTTCAAGATTAAATTTTGCTTACACATACTTAGAACTGTCACTATGTAAACGAAACATAAAATGAGAACATAATAGAACATATAATTAAGTCGTTTGACGTCTCTTATTCGAATTGCAAAATACAAGAAGGTTCTGTGCTGTTTCCATGTCATTTAAATGTAAACTAATATTATAAAGCTACAGAGTTTGTTTGTTTGTTTAAACGCGCTAATCTCTGGAACTACTGGTCCGATTTGAATGATTCTTTCAGTGTTGGGTAGTCCATTTATCGAGGAAGGTTATAGGCTATGTCATCACGCTATGAGCTATAGGAGGAAAGCAGTAGTGATATTTCTAGCAAATACGAGGAAATTTTGTTCGTTTTTCGTGGTCCGATTGATCGATGTTCTAAACTGATAGAATTAAAAATTTTGACCGCTATTTTAAAACGTGTATGCACCCGGGCGGCGCCCGGCCCGACCGCTATTGTTTTTATAAATCAAATTATTTATCCATATTTAATTTAAATCTAATATTTGAAAACAAAAGGCTGTACAACCAAAGATCATTTCTTTAAACTATGAAGGCCAATTTCATAATTTATTAATAAAGTGCCCTGATACCCTATCTAGCATGTCAGATAAAATAGAAAATTCGGTTTCACAAGCTCTGAATGGATAGATCTATGCTCGTAGCTTATCTTGCAGATGAAATAAGTTTGCCTTGAAAATCCTTACTAATATTATAAAGCTAAAAGTTTGTGGATGGATGTTTGTTACTCATGCACGCAAAAATGACTTAACTAATTTTAATGAAATTTGCTATAGTGATAGCTGACACCCTGAATTAAAACATAGGGTACATTTTATCCCGTAAAAAGTGGTGTTCCCATAGTATGGGCCTGGAATCTAAATATATGTATTTGCTACACGGCCCAATATAAATGTAGGATGATTTAGGTATTCAAATTTAAATATTTGATACTCTTTCAAAGTCAAATGGGTGGCACGGGATAGGAGAGGACAAGATTGCATGCTTGTCGTCATGGGACTAATAGGGATATAACGGGACGGGAAATAGAATCGACGGCGCGCGGGAAATATAGTTAGTACGCGAAATAATATGTTGTTGATGGGGTCTGAACTCAAAAGTTAACTGAACCCGGGCGAAGCCGGGCCCAACCACTAGTTATTTATAATTTTCTTTCTTTGTATTCAGTGTTTCATATAATTGAAATTTTGTATATAGAATAAATAATAATAAATATAAGTTAGTAAAGTTATAATTCGTTTTCAAAATAGATTTTAAATAGCAATCGCTTGCGTCGCCGTAACCAGAATACAGTACTGTTGTAACGAAACGCTGAAAGTGACGTTACCGTTTCAATATATTGATAGATATATTTTGCCGCAATTTCTATTTTATCAGGAAGTTTACTGGTGAAATCAAAAAATATATCAGCGATTTTATCTGACAGATCGTGTTAGATAGCAGATAAATACCTGAAACTTTATTAGGAACTGGTGGAACTGGCCTAAATGTCCTATCATCTAAAACACTATAAAGTTTCAAAGAAAATCACACAATCATGAATTAAATTAGTTAAGTTTAAAATTACTTCACTACCTCATGTTATTGTTTACCTTCATGCTACTCAAAAATCAATAAAAATATTTTTATCTTTATTTGCAAGATATTATATTCGTAAATTAAAAGATACTAGCAAATCTTTGGAACGAGTTGCAGCTGTCAAGAAGAAACGACGCAAGAAACTCGTTCAGAAACACCGACGGTTTTGTTTTAACTTCATCATCAAATGTTACATTTCTAATCGTCTCCACTAATATTGTTAATTTTTCTTTTTTTTTAAACCTGGGTTCGGAGTGTAAGGTGACATGTCACAAAGCGAGCATTTGTGCAGTCAGTACTTGGAAATGATCACGAAAACGCGAATAAATGCAAAATCTGTGTCTTTAGCACATGATGTAACGTAACATGATCGCTACATGACCTTACAGAAATATTTTTTTTATTCGATACCCGTTCTACATATTTTTTATACATAGGTATATTATGTTGGAAATACTTTGATGAAGGAATAAAGGAATGCTTGCTTGGCATTGCACTGCACTGGGCATCCTGAGAAATATGACTTTGTGTCTCAATATGTCCATTCGTTTCTCTGACTCCAATGTCCTTCAATCCGGAATACAACAGTGCATTTACACTGCTGTTTGGCGGGAGAAATAGACATTGCGGTAGTATCTACCCAGACGGCATTATAGAGATTGAGAAATCGTATGACTCAATATTATCGGAAGATATGACGAATGTTTCCTAATCTTATTATACTTCGGTTATTATATTATCAGTAGGAGTAATTTTGGTAGATCTCCGATAACATGTTTTTAATCCACTTTATGACTCACTAGCGCTCCAGCCCGGCTCCGTCCGGGTGCAGATACACTTCAAAATGGCGGCCAAAATGTTCAAATCTAGCGATCAATTTAGAATATCGACCAATCGTACCAGGACACCGAATAAAATTCCTCGTATTTGCTTAATTTACACTACTGCTTCCCTCCCATAAATCATAGCGTAATGATATATAGCCTGTAGCATTCCTTGACAAATGAACCTATCAAACATAAAAGTAATTTTTCAATTCGAACCAGTAGATTAGAGGTAACAAACAAACTCTTCAGGTTTATTTATTAGTATAGATTCTGATGACCAAATATTATGTCGTTAAATTACTTATAAGAAATCATATTCTTAAAGCAAAATAAAAAAATATAATAAATGAATATCCATTATTAAAATTTGGTTTCATTTTAATGCTTCGCAAATTATTTCCTTTCCCTGCCCTTAATTAATCGAATATTGCTAAAGTATAGTCAGGGGTACCCAGTGCAACTTCTGCCGAGGGTTGTATTGTGGTATACGGGTATGCGGCCCCGGCTTCCCGAGCTGCTACTGTCTCTGGCCCCCTCCCGTAGAGACAGTAGTATCCCTCTCCAAGTCTGTTTCGGCGAGGGTGGCAACCCAATGCAGATATTGCGAAAGGGCTTGGTACACTCGGCGATACAGCAAGGCAAGGTGGATGGCCTAGGGCGACGGTAGAGGGCGTACAGTTACCGTTGGCCAGACACATCATCCGACCTCTTTTCCAGTCGTAGCGGTTCATGAATATGAATGAATATCCCCCTAATATTTAATCGCTACTTGGTGTCGTGCACCCCTTTTATTTATTTTCAGATCAATGGCACATTATCTGTATAGGAAACGGGGTGTCAAGCAATTGGTAGCAAATATTACTAGCCTCTACAATCGACAGTACATTTTAGAGGGGTTAGGCCATATAGTCCACCACGCTGGCCTAGTGCGGGTGGGCGGACTTATGTACATACCATACAATGTTTTATAAATCGCTATGGTATGCAGCTTTCCTCACGATATTTTCCTTCACCGTATTAAGGCGTGGTCATTGACTATCAATACACACATGACTCCAAAAAGTCAGAGGTGTGCCCTGGGATTCGAACCCGCGACCACCGTGAACTTGTTGGCAGTCGCGTCTAGTCCGCTTACCAACAGGCCACCAGTGAGTGTATTCACTTATTTATTATTCAGCTTTATGTACGATATCCCAAAATTAGACAACAAACCCGTGACGGAATCACACAATGACGACAAAACTACAAAAAATATATATTCCCAATAGTTTTCAAAAAAAAAAAAAAAAAAAAAAGAGCTGTAGGGACGTAGACGCTATGGAAATCGTGCAGAGATCGCGAAGTATTATTTTGTACATGAAGTACAGAAAAAGAAGAAGAAATAGAAAATTTTGGGTACATCCTATACTTTCGGAAAGATTACTGAAGGGACAGTTCCATACTAAACATTCAATTCTGAATCAACATCCGGCAAATTTTTTCAAATTTTATAAAATGTCTGTTCCTACATTTGATGAGTTGCTATTTATTTTATCATGATTTTGGTTAGGTTAATTAATCATGGTTATTTTTTTATCATGATATTCTGCCTTAGAAGTATCATAAATTGTTGGTCTGTTTTGTATTTCTTGAGTTAACATATAGTTACATCGACCTCTGGCGCCATGATAATAGATCGCATGAGTTACGTCCACCCACCCCTAGCAAATGCAGATTGCCGACTAAAGAGTGCGCCGTTTGCGTTAGCGCGCGTTGAAGCAAACGTTCAATTTTTTTCACACACTTTTTGCGCGGAGCAGCGCGCCGCGGCGCGGTGCGGTCTGCCCGAATTACACGGATTTTTTGTGCGCCGGACTTTTTGCGCGTCGTGTGCGTTACTGCATATAATTGCATAGGTTCTATTTTCACAGACTAAAAAGTGCGTCACGGATAGTCTGTCGTCTGCGCAGGGCCTTACCAAAACTCTAAAATGCTAAATACACTTTGTTATTTCCATAGATTTTCTTTTTATGAAGATATCTACATTACGAATAGCTTCATTTTTTAAACAAAATCTCATAATGAATTTAATATTTTGTAATCCAGTTTCGTATTTTTTTCAGAGATATTGTGTCATGTCATAGAAGATGGGGGAAAAGGAAAAACCAAAGAAATAAGAACTTTACACTCAGATTGAGTTTGGGTCCATACCACCGGTCAGCATGATCACCAAATATGAGTCCATTGGATTCTTGTAGAAAATGCCTGATGGCCTGTTGATATCGATAACGTAGTAACGTAAGTATTTTGTATCTAGATACCGTAGCGCGAGGGTTGCCGCTGGGGAACCGAGCCAAACCGAGCCAAACCCCAGGAGCAGACATGGACGACGATGCGGTTGTAATGGAGAAGGCCTCCGGAGTAGCCCTGGCAATCTTCGACCGCCCGCCGAACAAGCCGGCGAACAGCATGTTGGCGGTAATCACGCGGAACGAAGCATACCGGGCCCTGCATGTAGCTTCACAGTGCGGATTTGAACTAGACGCAGCTGCTATGAGAACGCATCGCCGCTCTGTAACATGATTTATGTGTATGAATCATTTTCTGTTTTTTTTTTTTTGCTAAGTCAAACAACCACCTTTCTCATCGAACTCTCCATTGTAGAGTAGGGGCGTAGGACGTATATGGGCTGATAGTGATATAGAAAGCAAACAACGCCATGAATTACGAAGCAATGCTGACATTCCACTGCTCTCGCCATCATGAGATAAGATTTTTCTCAATATGTCCAGTAATTAATCTGGCTACAAGCAGTGGCGGCGTACGGTAGGTTGGCACCCGGGGCGGTTTTGTATTGAGCACCCCTACATAAACATAACACCCAATACTAAACAAGCCTACACCGGACATATCGTGCACTTATCAAATTTGACTTTTATCGGAGGAAAGCTATTGTGCTCTTCTTTCGGTGGCCCGGAGGCGGCTGGAACTGTATGTTAGTGTCACTGGCCTTCCAGCCTGGCATGTTAGGGATATTTTGACCAAGCCGGGTCCCTCACAAAACCTCCGCTAGCATACCAACTAAATTCCTTGGATGACCGTCACACGCATTATGGGTGGCCCCAAACATCACAAGGCGAGAAGCGCATGATCGATGCCTAGGCAGGCATCGATCATGCGCCTCAGCGTCCTATAGAAAATTATTGCATGTTCTTCTTTTGAAGGGTGCGACTGTTTCAAGACGCTGCGCCGGTTAAATATGTTTAGGTCGTCTACGTCAGAGATGAAGCCATGCGCCCTGTCGCTCATATCCAATTTGCTGTAGGTAAGGGCGCACCACTCCCTGCACAGTATGCCCAACCCAGCGTAATGTCGCCTCTTATGACGGTTAGGAAATATCGTGGCAAAATTCTCATACCCTACGGCAGGGTAGAGATCGTGATCTCGCAGAACGAGAGCATTGCTTACCAAGCCTTCCCAATCTCGACCATGGGGGGCATCACGGCCGAAAGTGAGAGGTCTACCCCTGGCGGCTGCATTCTGCTCTCGTCACCCCAGAGTGGGCACTCCGAAAGAGTGTGTTTTTTTTCACAATGATGGCACACATCTGGCGATGCTAATCTTGATTGTTTAGGAAATCAATTATTCATCGTTCTAAATAGAAGGTTAAATTAGTACTTATATCTTACGATAGAGGACGCGTAATCATAACTGATAACTGATATTTCGACAACAATTAGTATTTATCAAAAGCTGTAAGAATTGAAGTAAATGCTAAACATTAGTGAATATTGAGTTCAAAAATTAATGGAGTTGACCATGCATGTGCATGTATATTCTTAAACTAAAATGTTTATACCACAGGTCACCAGCCGGTGACTGCTGGTAACATTTCATAGTAATTTATACAAAAAATAGATTTTGCCTGGCCTGTTTATTGAAGTCATTGTAAACTGCGCTACGGTGAGCAGAAATAGAAACTCTCAAATTATGTGGAAGAAAAAAAAACATAAAAATTGTGCAGCTGTAATAAATCATAAAAAAGCAACTATAATTGTTGCATTCAATTAAGTTTGGAACAACTATTTAATGAAATCTTAAGAGTTCTTGTGAAACCCATCAGCGTAGCGTGAGACACGAGCGTTAACTCCGGGGTAGCAACGATCAGCGCAGCCTTCTCCCGGGGAGGTTACATCGACGACCACGATGTTTCTGTGGTAGAGAGGCCCGCCGGAGTCACCCTGGCACTGGTCGCGGCCGCCCACGTCGAGCCAGCCGGGGCACAGCATGTTGGTGGTGACTGTGCGATTAATTGGCTTGTATCGCTGTTGACACGTAGCCTAGTTTATTGTCCACACTAGAACATGGCGCCGTTGCTCCGAAGAGTGCCCATTATCCTAAAAACGCAAGTGCGGTAGTTATGTTTATAGTAAGAATGGACTAGTTAAACCATGGCACTGCTGACTCTGGTGACCAACCAAAGGGACAATCCATAAATTAAGTCACACGTTAAGGGGGAGGAAGGGCGTCCACGATGTGTGACATTGTGTGACAAGGGGCGGCAGGGGTCCTAAATTTTGTGACATCGCATTTTTCGTAAATATATTATTTTGTACCTAAGTATAACAACACTCACTTTAAATTACATAAAAATAGTTGCAATTCTGTCGGTCTTAAATGGCAAAATATATGTCATCACACTAGGTAGGGGGAGTTCCACAAATGTGACCAACTGTGACAAGGAGGGATGAAGGGCCAAAAAATCATGAAATTAGTGTGACGTAATGTATGAATGGCCCTTAAAGGAACTGCTTTGCTATTGAACTTGATACAGTGAGTGAGAGTACTGAAAAGTCAACTATGCTTCTCCCATCCTGTCTTGTTCCTTTCTCTTTTTCCTACCATTTTAAAGATCGCCAGCTTAAATCCAAGCGTTAATTTTTTTATAAATCACTATGGTATGCAGGTTTCCTCACGATGTTTTCCTTCGCCGTTTTAGTGCGTGGTTATTTTATTGACTATCAATACACACATGACTCCGAAAAGTCAGAGGTGTGCCCTGGGATTCGAACCCGCGACCACCGTGAACATGTTGGCAGTCGCGTCTAGTCCGTTTACCAACAGGCCATCACGCACTTTTAAATAATTAATAATAATAGTTTTATTCCAATGTCTAACATTCGTGTAAATCTAAAAAACAACATCGCACCTTTATTTAAAGAGACCTAATTCAAAAAAATAGATTGTGGCTTTAATCTTTTAATCATATATTGGCTCAATATGACTATCTCCATCGACCCGTTGTTAAAGAAGGACCTATTGACGCGTGAAAGACAGAAAGATGAATACTTCAATCTTCTCGATGTATCAGCCATAAGTACAAAATTTCTTAGCTCGGCCGAAGACCCGAGAGCCGAGTTGATCCGACACTTTAGCGATGATATCCCGGACATCAGCCTGTGTGAGATTGAGATGGCCCTGAAGCAACTTAAAAAGAACAAGGCGCCGGGCGAGGACGGAATAACTTCAGAGCTTCTGAAAGTGGGCGGAACGCCGATACTGAAAGTCCTTCAGAGGCTCTTCAATTCCGTTCTCCTCGAGGGCTCAATGCCAGAGGCATGGAGCGGGAGCGTGGTGGTACTGTTCTTCAAAAAAGGTGATAACACTTTGCTGAAGAATTATAGGCCCATCTCGCTCCTGAGCCATGTCTATAAGTTGTTTTCGAGGGTCATCACAAATCGTCTCGAACGCAGGTTTGATGACTTCCAGCCTCCCGAACAAGCCGGTTTCCGAAAAGGCTTTAGTATTGATATGATATATATAGATTGATGAATGGACAAAATTTCTTATGTTACAAATCTTCAATGAACGTTTCCCAAAAATATTTTTTTAGTTAGATCTCTATAATTCCCTTGGCCCAGGTGAAGCCCGCTCGAACTCGCCATTTTGATGCGAGATCTTGGCTGTTAACGAAGTTATTTATTAATTTGTATAAATTATGAATGACGAAAATTTACAATTTTTTTACACTGCCCTCTCTTTTTCCTTCTTTTAAATCCATCCCATGGTTGTCTGTAAGACATTGCTTTAAGCGATAAGACCGCCATTTGTACTTTTTATATTTTTTTGTTTCTGTATGTTGTATTTTTTTTATGTGTACAATAAAGATTTAAAATAAATAAATAAATAAATAAAATTTTGCAACAAAAAGTGTAACATTTTTTGATTGTTTTTTTTCTATCTTGGTTTTGGGTTGTAAATACATAATTTATGCTAAAATAATAATGTACACCCTCTTATTTTTAATGACGCCATGGTACGCAATGTCTTAAATGATTATTTTAGCCAAAAATATGAATTTGCTACCCAAATACAATGATAATTAAAAAATGTAATTAAAATAATTACGCGTTTCTTTCCGAATTTTTTATTTGCATTATTTCTGTCGTCAGTAAAACTACCACCCGGCTTCGTTTTCGGTAGCAGTCTTGATATACCCTGTATATTGTATTATTTGTTTTATCACAGTGTGTGTTGGAATGAAAGGCAGGTGCCTTCAAGCTTCTTCTCAGAAATTAAAGAAATCGGTATCAATAGATTAAACTCTATAATTGTTGTGAATTGCTAGTAATTATATGTTGCTCCCAAACGTAGCATCTCACTAATGGCATTTAAAAAAATATATAATAATTTGCAGTACTAAATACAAATATAATACTCAGACAGTGTAAAAAATGATGCAATCAAATCTAATTAAGCTTGCTGCACTTTATTAACCTTCGAGAAAATATGAACATTGCTTTACATCTTAAGAATTCTGACGAAGCCAACCGGCGCATCGTGAGACACGAGCGTTGACTCCAGGGAAGCGAGGATCGGCACTGGAATATCCCCAGGAGCAGACGCCAACCACCACGTTGTTGTGGTTGAGGGGTCCACCGGAATCCTGTTGGCACTGATCGCGGCCACCGACGTCCAGCCAGCCGGAGCACAACATATTGGGTGTGATCACTCCTCTATTGGCGCTGTACCGCTGCTGGCACACCTCCTGGTTTACTGTCCACACTTGAACATGACGCAGCTTCTATAATTCTATAAAAGAGAGAGAAGACAAAAGTATAAATCTAATATTAATTTTCGAGAGTTGCTATCTAAATTATATGTTATAATGTGCAATTCTGAGATAGATGTAAAAGAAAAAGTAATTCAAGGAGTATCAACATCCATTGAGTGGCTGGTCTCAATTATGAGACAACATATTTGGGATCTGCCTTTCAAAAGCATGTTTGAAACTTTATAATAGGTATTAACTGTAAATTAAATATTTTGCAGTGGAATTCACAAAGTATAAGATCTAAACAAGTAGAATTTGACCAGCTTTTAAGCAGTGAAAAGATTCGTATAGCGGTTGTATGTGAGACGTGGTTAAATAATGCAATTACCTTAAGAATAAACGGTTATAATATATTTCGTCAGGATCGTGATGACTCGTATGGTGGAGTCGCAATATTAACAAATAGATCAATAAAAGCTCAGTTAGTGCGGGTTGCATTATCTAATCAACAAATTGAAGTGATTTGTGTTAAAGTATTTAATTGTAAATACATTGACTATGTAATTTCTGTCTATTGCCCACCAAACATTCGTACTTCGCAGAGTGATTGGGACGAATTATTCTCTTTTAAAACTAGCAAGACATTGATCCTTGGTGACTTTAATGCACATTTTCCAAGCTGGTCCTGTAAGACTGATCTGAGAGGTAAATATATTTATGATTCATTATTGGAAAATAATTTTGTTTCGCTGAATAATGGTCAATCTACGCGTATAAAATTCATCAGCGGATCCCTTCAGCAATCTTCTCCTGACATATCTATAGTATCAGCTGATATAGCAGTACACTTCGATTGGAAGGTAACTAACGAGTCATTAGGTAGCGATCATTTAATAATTAAAATCATTACTTCATATTACGTTGAAAACCCTACATTTATACAGAAAAGTAATTTTAAAAAAGCTGATTGGATTTCATATCGTAAATGCATCGAAAATAGTTTTACAAATTTTAATGTATCTGAAGACGATCCGCAAAAAAGTTATGATTTATTTTGTAGCACGATATTAGAATCTGCTGATATTCACATACCTTATTATAAAATTAGTCAAGAACCTACTCAACGTTTTGCTCCTAAACCATATTGGTGCGCAAATCTTTCCAAAGCTGTAGCACAAAGACGCTTAGCTCTTAAAATATTTAGGAAGAACCCTACACCCAATAATCTAGACTTCTTAAAAAATAAAATAAAACATACACAACTATTAATGAGACAGGCTAAACTTAAATCAATGTCCGATTTCTGTTCTGCAATTGACGAATCTACCACTGTTAATGACATATGGCGTAAGATGAAGTGGCTGAAAGGGTATAGAACTCATAATTATATTAATCAATCCTTGGCTAGAGATCTCTTATACACTTTAACTCCCGATTCTGTATGCCCAAAATCACCAGATTTTTTATCGGTTAACAAAAAGATTGAGTCTGCCTTCAAACTATGTGAATTAAAAAGATGCGTTAAAAATAAAAATACTTCACCCGGGGTAGATAACATATCTTATTCAATGATAAAACATTTACCAGACAATGCATATACAATTTTACTTAACTTATATAATTTATTTTATGATCTTCATTTTGTGCCCATTCAGTGGCGCGAGATTCGTATCGTAGCAATCCCAAAACCCGACCGCACTCCTTCAGCCACGTCATGTTTACGCCCTATATCCCTTATGTCCTGTTTATGCAAAATTCTACATAGTATGTTAATAAATCGGTTGGAATGGTTCATTGAGAAAGGAAATTTTTTCCATAGTGAAAATACTGGATTTAGAAAAACAAGATCTTGTCTCGATAATCTTAGTAACTTAGTAGCGAGAATACAGTTAGGCTTTTTGAAGAACCAGATTACACTAGGTTGCTTCCATTAAAAATGCTTACAATAATATAGACATTTCATCTTTATTAACCAATATGGATTTGCTAGGTGTTGGCTCAAAAATGTGTAATTATTTGTGGACATATTTAAAAGAAAGACATTTAAGTGTAGAGGTAGACAATACGTTATTTTGTCGTACTACATGTCGTGGGATAGCAGAAGGAGATCCTATTTCGCCCTTGTTGTTCAATATTGCTACATTACATATTTGTAAACAATTTTCTGATATAATAGTTTCTCAGTACGCTGATGATTATGCATTATACGTAACGAGCAAATCTGTTGGCGATGCCAGCCAAAAACTTCAATCTGCATTATTTAAATTGAGTAATATGTTCACTAATTTGGGTCTTGAAATTTCTACATCTAAAACAAAGGTATGTATTTTTAAAAAAGGTGTCAACAGACAACCTATATCTTTGCATGTGAATAACTCGACTCTAGAAGTAGTAAACGCTGTGAAATATCTAGGGTTGTGGCTGGATCGTTCTCTAAAATGGAATAAAAATATCGAAGAACTGTTGTGCAAAACGTCAAAATATTTAAATATATTTAGAATTTTAGCTGGTTCCGATTGGGGCATCCACCCTAACCACTTAAGAACACTATACGTTGCTATTGTAAGAAGTAGACTTGATTATGCATGTTTTTTATATGACAACAGTTGCCAAAAAAATATTAAAAAACTAGATATAAGACAAAACCAAGCGCTGAGAATGATTGGAGGTTTTATAAAAACAACCCCCATACAAGCTATGGAAAGTGAATTACCACCACTACATATACGGAGAAGCTACTTATGTGGAATTTTTTTATTAAAAGTTAAATCAAGACAAAATAACATAACAAGTACATTACTATATGAATTACTACAGTTTAGAGAAAATAGATATTGGCGTAACAAGAAAAAACCGTTATTATTGATTATGTATGAAAACCTCGTGGATATCAATATGCATTCAAGTTCACAAATAGAAATATTTGCCATGAGCACTTGGATGAGCAATATTGATTTAAACAATGTAATCAATTTCAGTGTTCCGGACATTAAAAAACTAAAAAAAATATGGTAAAAATAATCTGAAACGTATATGCTCTGACTTTATAAACCGAGAATATGGAGACTACTATAAAATATTCACTGACGGATCTAAGGATCAAGTTGGAATTGGTTCAGCATATTTTGACCCACAAAGTAACGTTAAGTTACGATTCAAAGTCAGTAACGATACAATATGTATCATGGAAGCGGAGCTTATCGCAATTAGTGAAGCCCTATCGTACGTGGCATCGTTACAAGAAAATAATATAGTAATATTCACAGATTCGAAAAGCGCGCTCCAACATCTGGCTCGATGCACTTCTGTCGTCAGAGGTTTTCCGAAAGCCTACACCGTGCTGAACAGTATCCTTAGCCTTTCGTCCAGTTTCAAAACAGTCAGATTGCAATGGATTCCATCGCACTGCGGAATTGAAGGTAATGAGACAGCAGATTGTTTAGCAAGGCAAGCAATGACGGAAGGAATCCATTATAACATATTACCGTTTTATTTAGATTTCATTTATTTGATTAAAAGAAAATGCTATGAACTATGGAAAGAATATTTTGATCTGCGTTCTAGAGAAAAGGGCGTTTGGTATAAAACGATCCAGCCACATCCCCTTACAATCCCATGGATTAATAACAGCAAATTACCCAGAAAAACTACAGTTGTCATAATGAGACTCAGATCAGGACATATTCCATCTAAAAAATTTGCTTTCCTTATGAGAAAATCTCAATCGCCAAATTGTGAACACTGTAACGTGCCTGAGGACTTAATGCATGTTCTGATGGAATGTACACGTAATAATGACTTCCGTTCAGTCTGGTGTAGGGATGTTCTGAGGGAGTCTGCTGATTGTAACATAATATAAGCTAAACCTCTTTCCCCAGAAATAAAATTATTAATTAAGCTTTACAATCTAGTTTTGACCTCAGATCAGTCCAGTTAACATATGATTTTTATACTGCGTGTGCATGTTATATTATAAGTGTTATATTATAATTATGCTATAAGTGTATGTAAAGAATGTAAATGTTACCTAACTGGAGCGACGTAATCACTCTGTGATTAAGCTCGGCAATAAAGAGAAAAAAAAAAGATACAGATTAAGCAGAACTGTATCTAAATAAATTTTCTTTGAAATAGGTTCTTGATTTCTTCTTAGATTATGTAATTAATGACTTTGTTCTTAATTCTAAACAATACTCAGGACAAGAGACTGGTCGTTACATTAATGTTAATAACGAAAAAATACGTACCGTCATATTTAGATATTGTCATATTCTTCTACAACGAGATGTGAGTTCATAGCCGGAATAATGACTCTAAGAAGATATCAACAAGTACGTAGATTTCTGCATTTTGCGTATACATAATTCGCTCGTAGACACATAATCCATGTCTGAAAATCAGACCTTTTTCCTTCTTTCTTTTGCAATAATATCAATTATGCCTTCGTATACCGAATAAGAGATATTTTTTTTACAGTCACCTTAATGAATAATATTTTTTTTTGCTGTCTGAATATTTCCTACAATACGGTTTTAAGTTGTTAATGTATAGTATATTATACAAACTACCCGGGATGTACAATTCTAAGCACAAGATTATGTATTGTATATTATACTATGGGTATAAAAAAAAGTAATGGTTGATTATTATTTTTCTTATTTTTTTCAGCTTCTAATGGAATATAATATGACGATTATTTAAGAAAAACATATGATTTAAAGAATAACATATCTTGCCAAATTAAGGGTTAATGGTGTTTTCTGATACAGTTATTCAATTAGTATTATATCGATAGACGGAAAATAAATGAGACTACAATATCTAATATTAAAAAATAATTTTAATTTATATTTTATTTCACAAATCTATATGTACAGAATTTTTTCATCAGTGTGTGAGGTATTAACATTTTGGATCGAAGTTCCTTATCCCGCGTTGCGAGAGGGGGCTAGACGGAAAAAATTAAGACCAAAAGTTGTAACCACACTTTAAAACATATGACAATCGTTTTTTACAATTTTAGTTTGTTACCCTGCTGTCAATCATCAACCCTTCATTTGACTATGTATCTTTGCCAATTATTACTAAAATTGAGCCTACTCATTAATTTTATGTTACATTATATTTGTTAATAATAAAAAATATATAATTATAAATTAAAATGTTTTTTTTATTACAATTCCTTCACTAATTAATCGAAAGAAACTTCGTTCAATCCGGGTGTCCCTTGACACCTCTCAAGTTATTTTTATTATTGGAAAGCCTCATATATGCAACTATTGTAACCAAATTATATTATTTTACGTCAACAGCGTCAGTGGTTTTGATTTTTCATTATTTAATGATGATCATGATGATGATACACCATACATGATGATACGTCATGATACAGCTTTTCCATAAGCGTAGCATGTAATTATTTTTGGTTAGTATATTACTTTCGATCCAGATTTTTTTTATCGTCGAGAATCGTTGAGAATGAATACTTAGAACAAATGATACTGGATTGTGTAGGAATCTAGTTGTCTCTACCAGTTCCCTTTATCGACTCACTCTTGGAAATCTATACACGAATGAGTTATTATATCATAAAGTATATTCGGACACAAACATATGTTGTTCACAAGTTGGCGGAGGTATGACATTAGAACATAAGGATAGGTCGTCTACGTTATCAAACGTTACTACAATTTCAAATTATTAAAGGAATTGATATGGTTTTCTTTGTTTAATTTCAATGAAAACTGATTTACGAGTATACAGAATCTATAACTTCATCGATATAGTTACTATGTACTTGACTACAAATTGTTTAACAGAGCTACGGAAAACTATTACTGGTAGGTATTGCTTCTGCGCACTCTGAAGTATCCGTAAATATGTTTTTATGCTTCCAATGATTCAATTAATGAATTCTAATCGGTACACTTCTGTCCTTCATTGACAAAGAATACGCTAGTTTTTGGATGTTTTTGACTTATCCATCTTCACGTGATGTCCCATGTGGTGGTCTATCGTATGATGATGCTCTATGTCGGAATTTCATCCTGTTTAGTCCATTTTTTAAGTTTTCATTATAACGTGCCAGTACCCATGCCTCAGTTCGTAATATCCCGCATTTTGTGGCATTAAAACAAAATCATCGTCTTTGAATGAACCAAGTCATCGCATGAGATAAGACCTTCATGACGTCTTGCGGTCAAATAAGCATTTTTCAATACGATTAATTCCAAAACTGAGTGCTTATCGTCTACCACTTACCGATGCTTCCGGCTTCACCAGCTCTCGCAGACCAGGCAATTCTAGCAGCACTAATCTTGAGTGGACACGTTAAATGGGAATATATCGGATATAGGTTTTGGTTACGAGTTTGCGCAACAGCGGAGTTTTTGACCAACTTCTTCCTTCCATGATTCAAAAACGAGTGTCGGGTTTTTTCCAAGGCAACGCTTTTGTGACCTGCGCGTTGGTCACACTAGAACCTCTGACGCATATCCATATTGCGTGACGTTAAAAATCTGTCCTACTATGCATATACAAACTCATTTGTTAATACTTTATGACAATTTTAGTGAATGGAACAGATTATACAGAGAGTACGAGACGGAAAGAGATTGCATTTCGCTATCCAAACATAGAATCAAAGCTATAGAAACAGAAGGATGACGTTAAATAAAACTACCTATTTGGTTTTATAAGTATTTAATATATTAACATTGAGGTTGCTACATGTCTTTTTTTTTATTGCATTGGATGGCGAGACGAGCAAGCCGTTCACCTGATGGTAAGCGATACGACCGCTCATAACAGTAGCAACATTCCACTGCGCTCGCCATCCTGAGACATAAGATGTTAGGTCTCAATATGTCCAGTAGTTGCTCTGGCTACAATGTCCTTCAATCCGAAACACAACAGTGCATTTAAGCAGTGTTGTTTCACGGGAGAAATAGACATTGCGGTGGTACCTACCCAGGTGGCCTCTCACATATGAGAGACCTACCACCAGTAAACAACCGATACTACAACCGATGGTGCAGGTTTTTTTAGGTGGAAGTATATATTTTCGTAGTTGTATATTTTTATTCATAATTAAAATGTGCTTTATCAGTTTTAAAGGCATCCAGTCACGATCACCTCTATATAAGTTCGAACTGTGCTTAGTGCTTACCCATTTACGTCTCAAGAGCTCATCACGTGGAAATCTGGAAACAATGAATATATACATATATATAGTCAATCAAAAAATATGAGAAAGCTAATGTATTTTGTAATGTTAGTGTTTGGATTAAGTTATATATCATGAAAATAATTCATTACAAATAACTTAATCGTTTTAAATATGATTGAATTAGAAACAAAAAACAACAATCAAAATCCATTCAAACTTTCATCGTCAATTTTCTGTATCTTCGGTTTCGCTTCTGACTTATTAGTCTATGACGCACGCTTTTTGTCTCTGTCGCACTTCACAAACTTTGTATTAGGCGATCCTTCTTACACAATTGAAGGCGAATAAAATAAAAATTAAATTTTGTGTGGTTTTTGTATACTTACGTTTGGTGTGTAGCTCCAATTGAGTTTCATATCTTTGCACCATAGTTTTTATACTTTTAAAACACACAATTCGACACTGTAGACCATATTTTCGTAATAAATTATATTGACAGCATTGAGGTCTTCCCTCTGTCGCCCTTGCCATGCGACTAGATGAAATTACACCAATTGCCCGAATTTGAACGCCTCACTTTTGAAGTGCTAATGCGATATCTACGTCGTATTTTTATAATATATCATTGGTTTGATGGACATTGTATCCAGCACTTACAGAAGATAAAAGTACTTTCCATCTAATATTTATGGGTGACGAAGGCAGTCAAGTGCCATGCTATGTACAGATACAGATACACAAAACTTTATTGAACACCACCTATTATAAAATAACAAAATATAATAAAGAAACCTTACAAATAGTGAACTGGCTATCGCTAATAGCGATCTGTTCCAGACAACCATATAGCAATAGAGTAGGACATTAAAGGAAACTTAAAAGTGGTGTTTATTGGGTGTGCGTAACTTATAACAACAGTTATTAGTAGAAAAATATTTATAAAAATAAAATAAAACATATAAATACATATACATATATATGATACAAATATTAAACTAATACATACTTTATAGCATATTATGACAAGATCTATAAAATACAACCCAGACTAGGAACTACAAGTGAAGTAATGTGAAAAGAAAATGATTTTTTATTTTATTTTTGAAGACGTTCAGGGATGGTGCCTGTCGAATTGTCAATGACCGCGTGTTTCACAAGTGAACAGTCTGAACGGTAAAAGATCCGTCAAAGGAAACACTGCCGTGTCGAGGAGTCTATGATTTCGGATTCTCTGGGGATCTTAAGGCACAGGAATGAGAGCAATGGAGGTAATTAAAACGTTCTTTAAGATAATGGAGAGAACTAGGGTTAAACAAAATGTTAAAAAGAAGACAAAGAATATGAGTATTCCGGCGAAGGCGAATAATGTACTACTGTCTCACAGGGTATCGATGTATCGATCGATAAGCGCCTACCTAGCTATCGGATATCGCTCAAAGAGTGAGATTTCTGGATGCCGAATACCTCTTTCCTGTTTCCATTCTTTTTCTTTTCCGCTGTCCTCCCAATTTGATGGGCCGGCAACATATTCATTGTTTTTATCGTTTATGCCCATTGTAATGGATTGTGTGTGTTCATGAGTGACTGTGATCACTTTCATATATTTTTTATTGGCTTACCAATAGCTGACCTGTTTGCTCGTTTACTGGACTTACTCAACAAAAATGAGTGTTTGCATTTAATGCTAAGATCATGGACGAGCGTGATGTTTCCCATCAGGAGAGACAGAGATCTGCTCCTCTCGTCATTCTGGCTAATTAAAACAAGAAGATAATATAATATCATACCGAAACTCTTTTTGATAGGCAGTCACCTTTTAAGATTAATACTCGTATTGCGATATCCCTAATAATAATAAAATTTTGCTAATCAAAATTTTGGGGTTCAATTTGTACTGTTTTTTTTTAATAATTTATGTCCAATTATTACAAAATAGCTGTCGTATGTTTTTAACATATTAATTAGTGGTTTGATCTTAGTTGTTTATTTACGGGCCACAAAAAAATGTTTCTTTAACTACATACAATATTATACTTACATATTCATTTGTTTGTTTCAGGTAATAAAAAGGCTGGATTCATTGTACAACAATGACACGTAGGTAAAAAAACATTATCATCATCAGCCTGTTACGATGCACTGCTGAACATAGCCTCCCAAGGTACACCACAGAGCCCAGTCTGCTGCTTTATGCTTCCAGTCGCTGCCGGCCCTCTTGTGCAAGTCATCCCGCCATCTGGCTAGAGGACATCCCACGCTGTTTGATAAGACAAGGTCTTCACTCCAGAACCCGCTTACTCCAACGGTAATCTGTTCTGCGACACGTGGGGGCAGCACATTGCCACTTCAACCTACTAACTTTCTCCTTTTTTTTTATATCTACTAATAAATTACTATGTTCAATGTCAATATCACATGGCATATAAATTTTATTTATTTAAGGTAATATATTGATAAAACTATTATTTACGGATTTTATCGCGGATTTGGTTTAATTTTAACATTTTTGACTTGCCGACGTGTCGATTACTTTACAGCTTTCGTGGTCACGGCGCGGACTGAGGTGTTAGTCATCCGCTCAGTGACTGGTACAATTTAACTACCCTTAATTTACAATTATTAAGTTAAAAAGTTAATCTATATTAGCGATCCGATCTACGCAGAAGGAACTCACTGTGTCTTGAAGTCTGACAGTTGGTCTTTTGGGTTTCGATTTAATTAAATGCAGAATTGGTTCCCATGCTTTTGCAAGCTTCAAGCCATCTTCTCTATTGAGACTCCTTCCTCACGAAATATCCTGGGCGGAAAACGGTGTTCTTTTGAGGACTTGGGGCTGGTCAAAGCAAAGGTAATGCTTGGAGCCTTCTTCGATGTGTTCGCAACCAAATCCGCGATGAAATCCGTAAATAATAGTTTTATTTCAATGTAAAATTCGCGTAAACCTAAGAGACCATCATATAAGGTAATAATATAATTTCATTCCAAATAATAATTATCTATACAGACTAACGTAATTGTAGATAAAATCCTATCTTCGATTTACATCGCGAACCAAATGTTGAATTGAGAAGATAATAAGTTGACTGGAATCCGATAATTTTAGTTAATGAATGACATCGAAAAACATTTTTAAAAGAATTTGGTGTATTATTTTATATTAATAGCAAATTATGAAACGTGATTAACTTATTTCCACTGAAGTCACATCAACGTCAACATACACGACTGATGGATTTATGATTAAAGTTTTTATCTGTGTACGTCTTTAAAATACATATTCAGGCTAATTTATCAAACATAATAATCCCAATAATCGGAGACTGACAGCGTATACCTAAAACTAAGATGTTGCAATCTTTGCGTGAAGCAAACTTTTTCTTTAGCTGTAATAAATTAACCTAGATTTGTGCTACTGAATTACCAAATCCCTTAATTGGGATAAACATAAACATAAGAAACGTGACGTAAACATAAGAAATTATGTGTGTGGAGTGTGCATATCCAGTTACGAATATATATATATTATTCGTTTTAATAGGTAAGAGATTCGTCGGTCGAAACTTAGCGCACTAACATATGGTATCAGTGACTTTTCGGTCTCACGACTCAACTCAACACCCAGATCTGAAACTAAAGCTTTATGCTCTAGAATTCTTGTTTCGAGAATTCTCCGGATATTTGACTAGAGAACTCGAGAAATCAATTCCGGGCGCTAGATAAAAATCTCGCCAACAATACGTGGCGATTTTTGAATATCGCGTATTTTTTTCTGTTGGTATTTCGGTCGGGTATTTGTGAATTCTTAAAATCTCTCGTATTTTCTTATACCCACTACACCAAACTACAAAATATTGATAATATACAGCGTTTTTAGGATACTCAAGAAATCTAGGTCAAGAATTCTCATGCCCCGAGAAATGAAGAAGCTCGAGAAACCAGAAACCCTACCCGAGTCATATACTTCTGGATGACAGTCGCACCAACTTTGCTAAGAATAATGTTTATTATGTAGAGATGCGGTGTTACAAGAGGTGACAAGGAAAAGGTGAATAATGGCAATAAATTATTTCTTTATGGTAAAGCAGGGCCGGATTGTACATGCATACATATTATATAAATTCACGCCTTTTCCCAAAAATGAGTAGGCAAAGGTGCTACCGGGACACCCACGTTTCGCCTTACACGCTCCGTCCCATGATCTGATAGGGGGCAAATAATAAACACTTCATGATCTTAAAAGATGATTCAATTAACGTTCTGGAGCCAACTCACTAAGATTGTCATGCAATGACCTTATCATTGCGGTGTTAGATACCGCATGGATTATCAAACAATTAGTTACGTATTCTTTCTTCATATCTATTAACACCACCTGAATGGACGGCGTTCCTTTATTTGTTTCAATGAAGATTATGCATTATTTACACGGGGAGAGTTTCGAGAATCGTATGTCACTATCGGATGACAAAACCGCCATAAGATTATGGGCCAGCGCAAACCGGGAAGGCATGGCAAGGGTTTTATTTTTCACTAAAGGATATACAAACTTATCTTATGGGAATACGACATAATTTCCAATGTTTTTTTTTATGCCATGCATGCATCATCATCAATGAGATCATCAACATCAACATCGTACTAATGTCAAATGAAGAAGAGATGAAGAAGGAAAGGAAGAAACATTTATTTGTTACAAGTAATGGATTACAGCTTTAAGTAAATTACTACATACCAGAGTTGGGCATTATTCAAATGAATCGTTATCTAGATAATTATTCGAATGAAAATTTATTCGCACCAAAATTATTCTCGAATGATTCATTCGCGAATAATTTATTCGTGAATAATTTTCTCACGAATTATTTATTTATGATTTATTCGTTATTCTGAATAATGTTTTTGCTTGGTACTTCATAAAGGTTGTGGGTCAGTAAGGACCTTGATTCGAACCCAGGGCGAGTACTTACTCCAAATTCTGGTTACTGTATTGGGTAGTTGTTATCTGGGGCTGAATTTGTTCTTAGTATGTTGTGGAAACCGCAAATTGCCAATTACGGTAGTGGCCGAGAAATGATTAGAGGCGGTAAGGCAGGGACCGAAAACGGTTCCGGAAATACCGGTATTTTTTGGTATCAAGTCAGTTTAAATGCACTGTTGTGTTTCGGATTGAAGGACATTGTAGCCAGAGTAACTACTGGACGTATTGAGACTTAACATCTTGTGTCTCAGGATGGCGATCGCAGTGGAATGCCAAGCATTGGTTAGTAATTCAAGGTGGTGTTTGGTTTTGCTACTGTTCATGAGCGGTCGCATCGCTTACTATCAGGCGAACGGCATGCTCGCCTTGCCATTCAATGCAATAAAAAAAAAGTTTACCGCTAATGTATGGTTGCTTTATACTTATTTTAGTTCAGGATTTTACTGTTCCCATGTTCCTCCGCCACAGTGTGAAATTAGTAGAGTCCATTTATTAATTAACGTTACCAGAAATAAATAAATTCAATCCAATAAAACAAATAATTCTCGAAGGTAACAGGAATTATAAAATTTGTCGAAGATAATATTGGCGTCGTAATGAATAATTGTAAAAATCTCTTTAATATATAATTAAGATGATGATTTGATTGATTCGTTTTTCTGTTTGCCATTGTCTGCTTAGCCAACGGTGGGCATTACCCTTTGTATAGTTGCACCACACACTGTCAATGGCAAATATAAATTAGTGACGTAGACAATTTAATATTTCACGATAAACAATTCCCCACTAACAATAACAGAAAAAAAATAGTGTATGCAGTGGGTGTATACATGTCCAGTTGCGATTATTAGTTTTTTAAAGTCGTTTTCAAATAAAATATGTACCGAGTTTAATACCGATTATTCACTCGTTTAGTTTATTCTTATTCGAATAACGAATAAAAAAAGTTATTCGTTATTCGAATAATTTTGGTTCGAATAACCTATGTCATTCTTTATTCGAATAACGAATAAAAAAAAATATTTATTCGTTATTCGTCATTCGAATAAATTTTGCCCAACTCTGCTACATACAATATACAACGTTGATGCGACCGATGGGCGTTTCTTTAAACTGCATATACTAGGTACCATTTTGAAGCTCTGTACTAAAATCAATTAAATAGGAGCAGTAGTTAGTCATAAATGATTTTTTAAGTTTTTGCCTCATTTGAACACGATGTAGCTTTTCTAACAGCTGATTACGCCTAACGCATGGTCATTCACCTTAAAACGATAGATCGTACTAAAATCTACGCGTTGTTGCCGCTCTTACACAAGTCATACAATAATAAGTACAACTAAATTACTTACAAAGTTGCCGATGCAAACAAGAAAGCAATAAATACACACACACCTACATTTTCATTACGAGAGAGACATAGCAAAACAACCCACGCGTAAAAGAAATAGAAATAGGTCAGTGTGTGTGTGACCCGTACGTAATTTGACCTCTAAAAAAATACTTTTTAGTGTGCCGCCGCTATCCTTTCAGAACGGATGTAACACGGAAGCTCCTGCGCCGCCGCGCCGCGCCGCTTTGATCTTGCTGATCTCGCGCCGACAATAATTATGATGTTGTCTTGTTATTGACACTAAATAACTTTAAGACATTATTTCTTTTTGTCATTGTGGCAGGACACGTAACTTAGGATAATTATTATTTAGTGTTAGTGTTTTCGTGTTTTTGACTGTTGGACAGCAATGAATCTGACCTGCACGGTGGCCACCGCGATCTCCGGGCCTAACCCCCTTGGATTTCTTTTTGCGGGACTACATTAAGGGGGAAATGTATGCCTCAGAAGTAAACATAATTAAAGAACTAAAAATAGGGTTATTTAAGCATTTGAAAAAATAAAGTGCCTAGACTTGGACACTGCCTTAATTAGAATTTAAACAATAATAATATTGTCCGGCGCCATAACTTGTGCGTTCTTGTGCGTAAATGGAGGACATATCGAAAATTAAAAAAATTGTAATTTTAGAAATGTATGTTGTGCGCGTACTTCAAAAGTAACTAAGCGGGGTGCGCACACGCGGCGGCGCGGCGCGGCGCGACAATAGCACGTGCCGCGCGCGACTTTATTTACACAGGATGGTTGCGTTTTACTCTTATTTGGAAGCTATTTAGTTTGTTTGAAACAAACAAAATCTCATTTTTGGTATTATTAATTTTTGTGCCGTGCTGAATTAATACCAAGAACGTATAGCATACATAGTAGGTATAATTTAATGCCCATCGGTCGCATCAACGTTGTATACTCGTATAACAGTGCTTGTCAACAAAACGGCTCAAGCTCAGCAAGTGCTGATATAAACCAACGCTGATTTTCCGCAAGGCCGGTAAGTGACGTCACAAGCGCCAAAAACAATACGCAAAAAAAAAAAATAAAAAAAAAAAACAAAATAATAGCAATATCCGCCCAGATGTGGGTAGTGACATATCTCGCGTCCCGCTGACGAGTGTATTCAGAAAAAAAAAGACTCCTAGGCATCTGAGCACTATTAAACGGTGACCCAGTTTAACCATAACTTTATACAACTACAAGACGTTACTTACAATACAGTTTTGGAACAGGACATATACCAATTACAAACATATACAAAGGTATGAGTACTAAGTTTAACAATTAGAATTAGTGTTAAGAGAAACGCTAGGTAAAACATCGTGCGTTAAAACTATATAGGTACAATATACGGACTAAATCTGCATGGCAAGATGCTGTGCAGACAACCAGACCCTTACAACCAAAGGAAATATAATAAATATAATAAATTAATTAAATAAATTAAATTGCAGGTGAGTACGTCAACTATAATGGAAACTGCATTCTTATAATATTAAAAGTTGGCAAGTAAGTAAATTAAAATATTAGTATAGCCTATCTATACTAATATTATAAAGCTGCAGAGTTTGTTTGTTTGTTTGTTTGAACGCGCTAATCTCTGGAACTACTGGTCCGATTCGAATGATTCTTTCAGTGTTGGGTAGACAATTTATCGAGAAAGGCTATATATCATCACGCTATGACCTATAGGAGGAAAGCAGTAGTGATATTTCTAGCAAATACGAGGAAATTTTATTCGTTTTTCGTGGTCCGATTGGTCGATATTCTAAACTGATAGATTTTAAAACGTGTATGCACCCGGGCGGAGCCGGGCCCGACCGCTAGTGTCAAATAATGATAATCACAACAAGTAATAAATTCTACTAAAAGAGAATATAGAAATTCTTAGGAGAACATATTCAAAATAATTAACTTCTTGCCTCTGAAGATGATAATGACAATCATTAAATCAAAGCATTTAGATACGAGTATTAGGCATATTATTCGCTTAAATATTAAAATCAATAACTGGTATATTAAAAATGTATTCTAGAAGGATGAACTACCTCGGGGCTAATCTGAAAATAAGAGGTAAGCAATGTACTTGAACACCCACATCAACGATTGAGGAAGGAGCGGACAAATTCCAGTGAGTGTGTGTTATAAATAGTAATAACTAATAAATAAATAAAAAATACACCCAACAGTCACATACGTAGTCCCGACCCTACATTAAGATCGCGTCTTGTGTCATGCGTATCGAAAACTACGAATGACTTTTCAGTCTCACAAACAGTCAGACCCGAAACAAATACCTGTACCTGTCGAACACACAAATATTTTTCTCGGTGCGGGGATTGAACCCGCGGCCTCTCATTTCACAGCAGGCGTCAAATAAATGGCGCTACGGAGGCTATCAAAAATATACCCAACACTAAACCTATTGCCTCGCATCAATATTCTGCGAGATTACTGATTACTGTAATCTAAACGAGACAGCGAAAACACAACAGATATCTTGAAAAGCGTACCACCAGTAATTTGTACCTAATTGCTACTATTAAATACCTCTTTCCTGAGATTTGGTACTTTAATGTGTTCTGAGAAATTCAACAAAAGAACCGAATCTACCATCGACGTGTCAAAATGGCGAGATCACTCACAATGTGCAAATACTGTAACAAATTATAAAATTCTGACTGGACGAATATTAAACACCACTTCCACAAAAATATCTATTTGTGATTAATACTTTTATCGTTATTCGTAAAATGATCAATTTTGTAAGCGGTCACAAAAGCGCTTAGGCCATAGACTTCCTGTGTAACAACTACTCTGAGCCATAGACTTACGGCCTTATTCATAGTTATAAAACCCATATTATCAAATGTTTCGTCCTTTTCGGACGACTTTTGTATTTAGTTGGAGAGAAGAAGACAAAACATTCGATGGCTAGAATAGGATTTAAAACTATTTATAAATAAACCGCCACGAACATGTAATTGCTAAAGTATTTTAAGTAGGCGGGATCAGTATCATTATTAAAACATTTGTAAAATCTGACCACGCGAATACACACGCCGGCACAATTAGAGGAACATGCACAAAATTATTATAGTTTATTTTTTTATTTTGTTTGCTGTTTTTTTAAATGGTCTTTGTTTTTATATTTCAGCACCTTTGAAAAATAAGATGATGCACAAAGATTTTTGGATATTTAGAGTTTTATCGTTAATTATACTCTCTGAAGTGTTTTTAAGATTTTTTTACTTTCAAGTGGTTTCACAAAATGTTGTTTAATTTTATTTTATATCATCATCATCATCATCAACCTATTCGCGTCCACTGCGGGACATAGGCCTCTCCTATGGCACGCCACTGGGCTCGATCTTCAGCCCAACGTCATTTTATGTGACTTAAGATATTTTTATTGTTATTGTTTTAGGAGTACCCGTCTTGTAGGATATAAAATGAGTGGTTTAACTTCCACTGAAGTTGCCAGAGCGGTAACAATGATTGAAAATGGTCAACGGTAGGGTTCAGTAAGTCGCGCATTGGGTGTGTCGGTATCTGTCGTCATTCGCAATGTTAAAGGTTAGAGGCACATAGGCTCTTATGTGTGGATGCCAGAATAAGGCAGACAATGGTGAACCAGTATCCAGGATGATCGTTTCATACGGCTGCAAACTTTGCGAAATCGTCGTCAAACGTCTATTCAGACCCGAAACATGTTACATGAAGTCCATAATGTTAATATCAGTGAGCGTACAGTGAGAACACGCTTAAATGAAGTTGGACTTCAGTCTTACGTTCCGCCCAAAGCTCCAGAACTTGAGGTGGTACATAGAGTAGCCAGATAAGCTTTTGCTCATCGACACCGTGACTGGACAAATGCGTGGAGCCGAGTTTTGTTTGGTGATCAAAGCAGTTTTTATGTGAATTGCATAGAAGGAAGGGAGAGGATCTGGAAATATCGAGGAGAACGCTAATCGAGCAAACTTTACTGAAAAAGGTGTCTTATGGCGGAGGGTCAATTTTGGTATGAAGTGGTATTTATTTAGGAGCACGCGCGGAGTTAATACTTATAGAAAATTGGTATTTAACTGCACAAAGATACGTCTCAGAAATCTAAGAGTCCCATGTATTGCCTTTTGCACCATCCATAAGCGAATATTTTTTATTTATGCATGAAAATGCGCAGCTTTACACAGCGTAAATGGTTCGCGACTACTTAAATCAGGCCCAAGTCGTGCAAACGGATTGGCCACTCACTAAAACTACCACCCGGCTTCGTTTTCGGTAGCAGTCTTGTTATACCCTGTATAAGTCCGCCAAACCGCACTTGGCCAGCGGGTTGGACTATATGGCCTAACCACTTTCAATCGTAATCTCGATTGTAGAGGAGGCCCGTGCCCTGCAGTGGGACGTATATGGGCTGGTACAGTATTATTTGTGATGCCGGCTTACGTTAAGCTTTTGTTTCTTTATCGTCACACAACGCTGAACACTACAGTATGCAAGTGCATGCATGCATGCATTCCTCAAAAAAGGGTTTAAAATAGAAGCATAACATTTTAATACACTAATTAGTGATATTACCCTAACTGTTGAAAAGATTTTAATTCATGAATAAATCTTGTAAAAGTCAGTCTGTAAAAACTTTTTACAGACTACTCGTACCGAGCGATACTCGCTTCGGCAAAAATAAACTGCAAAATGTGGATGCCATTCACGTGTGTAAGTTATTTGGGCACTTGGTGCCACTGCACCTCGGCATTCCTCTCAGGGCAAAAACTTGCTCGTGCATTATTTTTATCGCCTTCCCTGGCAGTCGATAATGTGGTCCGCCTGATGAAAAGCGGTGACCGCCGCTCATAGACCTTCGACTGCCAGAGATCTAGTACAACCGGTTTGCTGCATTTGGTAGACTCGCTTAAAGAAGGACTGGTCATAGCGCTCAAAGAACATCGAAGCAGGGAGTTCATTCAGAGAAACGAACCGGAAAGGTTTCACTTTCAGGTGGTACGAATAAACTCTACTGCGGTAACAGATGTTGCGATGGTAAAAGAGCATAGTAGACTAGCTATATATTTATATTCAATTTACGCTTGTAGACCCCATCCAGCTGCCCATACAACCTCATTATCCCCGAGATTGTAGTTGAGACCAGCGTAAAATACTCGTTGCACTAGATTGTCCACGAATGCAAATGGGGTGACAGTGCGCATTATGGCAATGTCGTAATCAAAGGGACTGATGCCATAATAAGGGTGAATTATGAAAGATTCTATGAGGTGGACAACGCCACCGCTGTTGACCCAAGTGGAACCCACTCGGATTCTCCACCTGATAGGGTCATCATTACTGGAATATAAAAAAAATATATAAAAGCTATAAATAGAAAAATTATAATAATTTGAGAAGTAGTAAAACCACGTTTTTGTCTGTCAGCAAGAATGGACATGCTCGTCCGGGGCGGTAACACTGTCTGATACCAAATATCTTCCCATCCTTTTTCTTTACCGCTCTCCTTCCAATTTGATGGGCCGGCACCACATCAATGAACCAACCGTTGTGGACATTCATGGATAATAGTGATCTCTTGCCATCTGACCTGTTTTCTCTTTGCTGGACCGATGCAATAAAAAAGTTCTTGTTTGTTACATCCACTCTTTTGTACATTTCAGGCTTTCGAAGTCCTAATAGTAGTACTTATGGATAAGACCTGAGATTAAGGTTGATATTTGTACAACAACTTACAAAAAGCAATAGGCGGCCGTCAGTACATGTCTCGCGTTAAGAATACTGCTCCCACAATCCTGCCAATAACTGTCCAAATCGGTATTGCGAAGTAAAGCAGCGATACTAGGATAGTTATCTATTGTAGTGACCTCGCCACCAACAATCCTTTGGGACCTAGTGGGAACCGCTGAAATAAGGAGAAGTTTAAAATATAAAAAAATAACTTACTGCTGGTGACTTATCTTTATGAAATATGAATCTTTGTTAAGACAGGATTTGATGTGTTAACCAGTTCGGTGAAGTTACAAATGTATACATAATTTAGGTGTTCACGATGTTTGCTTTCATGGTTAAATTGCGTATTAATTTACTTAAACTACACATATTATGCATGTCTCTCTTATACCTTTAATATGAAGTAACTCTGGAAGGAAATACATAAAGCAATTCATTGAGCTAGGAGTAGTCAGAGAACCGTGTGTATTGGCATATTAGTTCTTTTGCTATTTACTGGTAACAGGATATTCTTATCAATATAGATAGCAGCTACCGTATTCGAAAAAACCGCCGTAAATATAAAAGCTTGGTCACACTTGAGGATCAGACAATGTACATTTTGTTTGGAGAAGTCATGACTAAATGTCCACGGAGGTGATAGAATTAACCCTCATCAGTAAATGCTCTAACACAATAATTATTATGTGGTGTCGAAAACTTCCCGTAACGAATGAAAATAATATCTTACCGGTAACAGCTCCAAGTCCAAGAAGCAACAAAGTTATGTAAAGACGCATGTTAATTGCTGAAATAATTTGGGAATACCAAATGTAGCCTGACGTTTAAATACTGTACTGATAAGAGACAAGATTAGACAAAATGTATTTCAAGCATTTTTATAAAATAGTTTCTATTAATTTAAGCAATAACCCATATCGGTTGCATGTATAGGCTTAGAGGAATTACACCTTCAGATTGTAATAACAAAAATTTCATTAGATTGACTTGGTTTCTCATAAATGCTATATGCATCTATGCTATGGTGTCCAGTTAAGTACCACTACTTTATTTATTTCTGATATCATACAACCATTGTATCAAGTGATATTGATGGTTAACAGTAGACTTAACACTTTCCTTAACACCTAACGTGTCCGAGTGAGCATAGTGCAATGCAAATCTAATCACAGATATTTTTTAATTCAATGAATGTCGCGACGATCATACAATTCGCTTGAAGGTAAGCAAAACAACCGCTCAGACAGAATAGGAGCAAAACTAAACAATATCATGAATTTTATGTGCTGTTCTTCCTGTTTATAACTATTATATTTATGTCGGCATGGCGCTTACCTTCAGGTAAGCATGCTCTTCTCTTCATCGTTGCTAAGAAATAGTAAAAATATTGCCCATAAACATGATTTAGGTATTAAAACCTCGAGCCTCCTTAGCCAGTTCCGTTTACATCATTTTCAATTGCGCTATCTCATGAAATAACCACGTCAACTAACAAGCAATGGTGTGACAATTTTGTGGGTCAGTGAGTATTCTTAAACCCAAATAAAAATAGTTTTCTATTTCCTTTACTATGACACTACACTGAATCTCACAAAAGTAATCAGTCATTAAACATTTTACGAATACCCGCATTGTATGAGGGTTTTTCCTGATAAAATAATATTGTTAAGATATTGATATTTAAAGATATGCATATTCATCATAGATTATCATACTATTGATATAATATTGATTTTGCGTCTTGAATGTCATTAGGGATGTCCACGGTCGCCAATGTAACACCTAAGGCCACAATCAACATTGGCACGCATTTGAATGAAACCGAGAATTGTATATTCGTAATTTTAAAATAAAATTGACGAGAGTTATTTTTAATTTAGATTTATTTTATCACCTACAAATTAGACACCATATTAGGCGATAAACACACACCAACGTTTTATGCAAAAAAAAACCAACATCTCTCTGTCTGTTTTCAGGATTGCATTATGTTTAATCTGCGCATTCACTTAAATAATATCAATTACGAAGCAATCAAGTGGATATGTTGGTATAATATCATAATATTTAAAAGATGGTGAGAATCAGTTCTCACCTCTGATAATAATAATCACTAATCTGAACCCAAATCACGATACACTGGTATGATAGGTTATCTCCACTGTTTGCACTGGTTTAAATTGCCTATAACTAGCAGCTAGATTTCAATCTTCTTCTTAATGAAGGTTATGATTATTAAGGCGTTAGGCATTGGCATTGATCCAGGAAATGAAACGAGAGACGCGCATGTTGACACCAGGGCGGAAAGGGTCACCGCACACTCCTCCAAAGGAGCAGACACCGACTATGATACCGTTATGGTAGAGAGGACCACCAGAGTCTTGCTGGCACTGGTCGCGACCGCCGACGTCGAGCCAGCCGGTGCACAGCATGTTGTCCGTCAAAATAGTACCATAACGCTGTCTACAGATTTGCTGGTCGACGGTCCAGATTTGCACATGTCGAAGTTGCTCTGAAGGTGAGCCACCATGCTGAAAATATAATACACCTAAATTAAAGACGTAAGCGGTATTACCTCGAATCACAATTCAATAATATGTTTGAAATTTTAAATCTATCTATACGAGTATATATAAAACAAAGTCGTGTTAGTTCAGCTATTATAACTCAACATATTCTCAGCAGATTCATGCGGTTCAGTTCTAACAGATCATCATGCCCTTACCAATTCCTGAAGAGAATAGAAAATTACTAATTGCCATTAAGATAACATTCTTGCTTATTGTTATAATACATTTTATTTTATTTATTAATATCACAAACGAAGACTATACATTATTTATATTTATATTAAAATACATATGATGTATTATTCTGTGTGTGTTAGAATTTTTGTGGGAAAAGGTATATAAAATAATATAAACATGTATATTTCAATAGATTTATCTATAATTATATTTTTAACCATATAATTTTTAATATTTATCACTTAATATAATGGTTAATAATATTATAATGTTACAAAATTATCAATTATATTAAATGTTATTTATATTTCTATTTATAATAATATGGTTTAATTCAAGGACAATCGATAATTACAATGTTACAGAATAATATTCAAATATTCTGAGCAATGAGCAACAAAACATCATATTAATAACTTAACTTGCCAATCCTGGTTGCTACCGGCCAGGATAAGGTCCTTCCTCTGTCGTTGTCACTCGAAAAAGTGACGATCCAAGTGAGACAACGCTTTATATTACCAATTCCCCACTACTTGTGAATCATACGATGGGTAGTTTTAATAAAATTTATAATAATTGTTGCGGTATTTTGTGACAGTATTCTAACACGTGCTTATCAATGGCAGGATACTTAGCAGTATCCAAGTTGGATCGACAATCAACATAGCAAAGAGCATCAAATCAACATAAACTTACGCTTGTCAGACCCCATCCAGCTGCCCATACAACCTCATCGTCCCCGAGGTTGTAGTTGGGGCCAGCGTAATATCCTCGCTGCACTAGATTGTTCACAAATACAATTGGAGTGGCGGTCCGTAAATCTATTGTCGTAGTCAGGGTGTATGATGTATGATTCAAATCTATAGACAACACCGCCGCTGTTGGCCCAGGTGGAGCCCACGCGAACTCTCCACTCTATAGGGTGATCGTTGCTGAAAATTTCATAAATAGTGGTAACTTTTATACGTATGAAATTATATTATAACCTTAAAAACTTGTGTTAAGGCGATAAAATAATTAATATCAAGTACAGCGTAGTATTATGTGGCTAGCTTACTAGTATGAGTTAAGGCCTGATTACAGATATTTATATTGCAACTTAGTAGGACAGTAATGGTTTCTTAGATTTACGCTAATGTGACATAGACATTGAGATAAAATTATTTTCTACGGTTTTTACCACGAATTTGGTATAATTTTTAGATTTTTTGATTTCCCGACAAAAAGCATAGACGTTTCTAATTCCTACGATACAAGAATTGGTTCTTGATAGGTAGGAACTAAGTATAGGTGTATTTATTATTTAACTTACAAAAGGCAATGCGCGGCTGTCAGTACAGATCTCTGGTGGAGTATACTGCCCCCACATTCCTGCAAATAGCTGTGTAGGTCGATGCTGCGAAGCAATGCGGTTATACTGGGATAATTGTTTATGGTGGTCTCATCGCCACCTACTATCCTTTGGAATTTTGTTGGAACAGCTGAAAATATAAGATTTAACTAATTATAAAATTATTTAATATTAGCTGTGCCCGCGACTTCGTCTGCGTGGTATTTAACAAAAAAGTTAATTAGTTAATTTAGTTTTTTTTTTTTGGTTTTTGCATTTATATTTTAATTATCAAACTTTGTAACGAAACCATACCGATGCGATCTAATTCTACGGTGGCGCCATCTCTTAGCGAGCGGCGGTAAACTCCCGTTACACATTTATTTTTAGTTTTTTGTATTAGCTTTATTGAAAAATGTCTTTATACACAATATTTTGTAAATGTGATATTGATTCGTTGGTGGGAGAAGTGGTGGGAGGCGCCCGACGTGACGGCCCATTGGTCGCATGCGCGTGAGCTGCGCGCGGGCATTGCAACATTACTTTATTTTTCTAAAATAAAAGAATTTTTCTAAAATTAATGTAGCCTCAGTTACTCCTTGTTATATCAGCTACCTGACAAAAAAAATCCCGTCAAAATCGGTCCAGCCATTTCAGAGATTAGCCGGAACAAACAGACAGACAGACAGACAAAAAAAATTTAATGATCATTTTCGGCACAGGTATCGTGTATATAACGATATGTAGTAGGACATTTTTTTTTATTTTCACTCTTAAAACAGACACTTCAATTTTATATAAATGTAAAGATTTTTAACCGACTTCAAAAAGAGGAGCAGGTCTCAATTCGTCTTTATGTTCTTTTTTAAAATTTTAGTTACCGCATAACTGATACCTGGTACCTCATATATTGAAACAAGGTACTAGTTATTATAGTATTGACTCAAACAATACTTACAAGACTTAAAAAATACTTACAAGTAACAATTCCAAATCCTAGAACTAATAAAATTATGTAGCGCATCTTCACTTGCCACTTGTAATTGATTAACTAATAAGATTATTAACATAATATCACAAAGTATAAATACTGCTGATTACTAGTGATAAGACAAGTAGTGGGTTTGAACGTTAAATTAAGTAACAGGTGTGTTTGGATTGAGCAATCATAACTGTTGTGAAAAACAGCGTTTAAAGTAGAAGATATTATAGTCTCGAATCAATTCTGGTATTTTCGGAGGAGGGCGACGTCATATCAGGAAGAATGTAGCAGCTTTTAATACTTTGATGTATAGACAGCCTCCGTGGCGCACTTGGTTAGACATCGGCTGTGAAACGTGAAGCCGCGGATTCGATCCACATGTTGAGATCGATGCCATAATTGTTTCGGGTGTGGGTGTTTGTGAGACCGAAAAGTCTCTAAAAGACACAAGACTCGATCTTGATCTTAATGTGGGGTCAGGACTATCGTGTAGCTGTTGGGTGTATTTATTTATTTATAGATAAAGCAGTTTCATGGTCATAATATAAATTACTATTTAAAATATGGTTAGAGATGAGACTTCAGTTCCCTAATTGTGCTATGGTATTAATTACGGTACGATAATTACAAAGCTGAGGTCTTGGATTTAAATCCCGGGTCCGGCAGTGATATTGGATTTTTCTTATCATTGTCAGCACGGAGTCAGGCTCATCCCCTATCACATCGTGGGATGGAACACACGAGATGGGTGTACTGGTTGCCAACAGGGGAACCTCTGCCTACCCCTTCTGGGAAAAGGCATGAGTTCATGTATGTTTTTTAAGATGCTATTCCAGTCATTCTGAGGTTGAACAATTGCCATAATTAAACTATTCCGTTTCTAAATTCTCATTACGTTACGAAAATTACAACAGTTTCCAAAACAGGTAATGACATTGTAAATATTTAGTTTCCTTTTCAATCTGTATCAGCCCATATACGTCCCACTGCAGGGCACGGGCCTACTCTACAATCGTAAGTACGATTGAGAGTGGTTAGGCCATATAGTCCACCACGCTGGCCTACTGATAAAGTATTAAAGATCAAACAACCGCGGAAATTAAAGCAGGATCGATTGCTTCCCTCTTTCCTTACATTAGCGTTATCATAATACTCGTATTGCTTTTACAAATGTTTAAATTAAATAAATTGTTTCGAAATACCTGGCTTTAATAAAGATACTTTGTTAGCTATAATGAATAATCTTGCTAACATCTATCTCATAATAGACTTTTATCCCACATTATAGAAGTTTTGAAATTTTACACCTCACTAAAATGTCATTATTTGTTTATCAAAAATATCTGCATTAAGTATAACACGTCAGTAATGAAGAGTGTATAGATGTTGAAATATATTATGTTCTCAATCAGTATCTGTATTAGCCCATATACATCTCACTGTAGGGTATGAGCCTTCTTTACAATCGAGAATATAATTCTCAATACAAATTTGATAAAAATTGAATTGAATTCTATTTTGTATTTTGACAATTATTTAGCAAGTCAAGCAAAGTAGTGTATGCTTATTGTTTTATAAACAGGTTTATTCGAATTTATTTCTATCATTTTCAATGAAACTCTTGGTCGTCAGCAAAATTATTTGATGATACAGAAATAAAAAGACTAATAGTGCATATTTAATTACATTAATGATCATATTTTAATACGTTTAAAAATTAAAAATCAAGCATTCGCTTGTATCCAGGTGGTAAAGCGGGAGACGCGGGTGTTGACCCCGGGGTAGCGAGCGTTCGCGCAGCCGTACCCCCAGGAGCAGACGCCGACGACGACCCCGTTGTGGTAGAGAGGACCGCCGGAGTCGCCCTGGCACTGGTCGCGGCCGCCCACGTCGAGCCAGCCGGAGCAGAGCATGTTGTCAGTCACGGCCATACCGAAAACGGCGTACCGTGACCGGCAGGTCGCTTGGTTGACGGTCCAGATTTGCACGTGACGGAGCTGCTCTGATAACGGGCCGCCAACCTGTTAACAGAAAATTGTATAACTTTAACTGGTTGATGCAAAATATTTTCCATAAAAAGTAATTTATTTTTGGGCGTTCAATTATTTAACAATTTTTTCAACTCTTGGACGCACGGTGGTGTTCCTTGGTTGTAACTTTGGCATCGCTAAATCTATCTCATATAATATCACTGGTGGTAGGTCGCTCATATTATGTGAGAGGCCGCCTGGGAAGATACCACTGCAATGTCCATTTCTTCTAACAGCAGTGTAAATGCAAAGTAGTGTTTAGGTGTGAAGGACATTGTAGCCAGAGTAACTACTGGCCATATTGATACTTAACATAGTATGTCTCAGGATGGCAGACGCAGTGGAATTCCTAGCATTGCTTGCTTTGAAATTTAAGGTGTTTGGTTTTCATACTGTTTATGAGTGGCCGTATCGCTTACCACCTGGTGAAGGATGCTCTATAATATCTCGTGCGCCTAGAGAAGTAATAAAAAAATACTAACGTAAGTGGTTCCCCATCCAACAGCCCAGACTACTTGGTTGTCCGCCAGGTTGTAGTTAGTACCAGCGATGCTGGCAGGTCGTACAGAGTTGTTGACGTAAGCGATGGATGTTGCAGTTCGAAGGATGGCGATATCAAAGTCCATGGTATATCGGTTGTAACTCGGGTGGATTAAGGAGCTGTTGACATTGTGGACCACTCCGCCGCTGTTTGCATACGATGAGCCGACGCGAACTCGCCATCTGATGCTGGGGTCGGCACTGAAATGTTAAAAAAATATTTAAAATTATATTCATTCGCATTAAACCGATACACTGATATATGAAACATACAAGATGCAACTTTATATCTAATGTTTAAATATCCTTGAACAACTAGATTTTCTTAGTTTATGATAGTTGGGATTATCGTGGATTTGGGGAAGCCTGGGTTAACTGAATTTAAAATATTTTCAAAGCGCTTTAGTCAGATAGCCCACATACCTACAAAATCAACTAGTTATAAATACGAAATTTCTTCTTTTGCCAATAATGGTAAAAACCATGGTCCATGACTTTCTCCTTTTGCCTATATCCAGCACTGGACTTTCTGTATCTAAAGTTTGTACTTGGACTATGTAGTCCAAAACTTACCCAGGACAATGAGCAGCGGTAAGAACTGCCTTAGTGGTAAGGATGCATCCGCCACATCCTTGTGAATACACGTTGCTGTTCCACGCGTACAGAAGCGCTGCTATGCTCGGGTACTGGCGGACAGTGGCGACTGTACCACCCACAATCCGCTGCTGCCTTAGAATATCCCCTGTTGAAGTTATTTATATATGTATATTTGAATGGTGCATCAACAGAATAATGCATGGGATAATGTTATACGTTTTGAGATACACTGTTAATATTGAAATGTAATAATATGCCTTCAATTTGCATATGGTATATTACTTATTTTGGTCTTAATATGAAATGTCAAGTAATTTTTAATTTACAAAATAAGAGTTTTATTAATTTCCCAAACACCTGTTCTAAGGGGAAGTGTTTATCATAAAATTAAATATCTTATTTAAATTCCAACTCAAAAATTTTATTTGGTATATATGTAAAGATGGTGGTATTACATTATCTTGTTTTGTACAGCTATGACCCGCCATTTGGCATACAATAGTCCTTCTATACTTTTGTATCTTTATAATTTTTTAATTGCAATAAATGGCGAGCCGAACTTGCCGATTGCGTGATGGTAAGCGATACGATCGCTCATGAACAGTAGCAAAACAAAACAACGCCTTGACTTACGGGGCGGATCTGATCAACACGTCTGACTTATGGCTAAAGTAATTCAACTACTAATAATTACGTATATTTCGACGAAAGCTTATGATGTATTCATACAGGGTATATCAAGACTGCTACCGAAAACGAAGCCGGGTGGTAGTTAAAGCGACTTCAGACACAATGCAACAGAAAAAGTTGCAAAAAAAGCGACAATTTTTTTTTTTGTTATTTTTTTCCTATGACCATATTTGGGTGGTAAATACATTATTTCCTAAAATAACAGTGTTTATCCTTTTATTTGTAAATAATCTAAGATATAAAAGTGTTTAAATTATTATTTTAGCAAACACTATGGATTTACCACCCAAAAATGACGATATTTAAAAAATCATAAAAAATCATTGTCGCGTTTCTTTGCGAAATTTTTAGTTGCATTGTGTTTGTAGTCACTAAAACTACCACCCGGCTTCGTTTTCGGTAGCAGTCTTGAGATACCCGGTATTTTCATTTTCTGCGAATTATTGCTAATACTCATGTATCTTATCTATTCTCCAGAACACGTTAATAGTTTAAGAGTGTCTCAAGTGTTCGCCAAAGTAGACAAATACTTATGTAAGTAGTAGTACTTGTTTATTCTCTGAAATGCTACTACCCAGTAGTACGGCAATCAGTTTCATATACAATAACACTATAATTAAACGTATAGAAAATATAAACGCTGCTATTAAGAAAAAAATATGTATATGTAAAAGACTGAGCAGCATTTAAAATGTCGTAATATAAACTTTCTGCACAAACAAAAATGTATGTAAAAACCAAGAGAAAAAATTATTATACTTAAATATACCTATTTTAGTTCTCCTACGGATCTCCTCATTTCTGGTTCGATCTCGTAGGGAAACCCCGAGCATAGCCCTCTCCATAGCTCGTTGAGTGACTTTGAGCTTCCTAATAAGGCCCATAGTGAGAGGCCACGTCTCGGTGCCGTAAGTCATCACTGGCAACACACAACTATCGAAGACTTTCGATTTAAGGCACTGAGGTATTTTGGACGAGAAGACGTAACGTAGTTTCCCGAACGCTGCCTAACCGAGTTGGATTCGACGATTGACCTCTCTCTCGAAGTTGGACCTGCCTAAAGGCCTGGTCTGTCGAAGAATACGCGCGGTACTGCGGTAAGCGGCAACGTCATGACGTCATGCAACGTAGTTCACATAACAACAAAAAAGGTGGTTCACATATAGGTTTTACTCTGTGCGTAAAACCGTTGACCAATGAGAGAACCAAGAGAGAACCGTTCATTGACAACCAACGTTACTATGACAATTTCGCATTGAAGTTTTCTTGAATTTCCATAACAACAACAATAATTTATGTTCGAAAATATATACAATTTCTTTAAAAAAATGTTTGTGCGTCATTTTAAGTAAACCGGGCATATATGTTTACGAGACAATTTTCACAATATTGATACGTCATAAAAGTGGTTCCTATCATTCTAATGAAATAGGTACGCGTGTGTTGAACACATTTTTTTCACCTTAACAACTTATTGTCAGATCAAATTAAATTTCACTGGATTTATGTAGATATCCTTTCTTAAATTATCGTTAGCGATCGTACCATAATTGGGTAAAAATAAATTCCATAACGATTAAATCATTTTCCTATAAAATTGTCCCAAGCAAAACCTGGAACAATACTGATGGACACTTTTTACAATAATAATTTTATTTTAGTATTTAACAGAATTCACAACACAGAGCTCAAAATATATATGCGTAGGTGTAAGTAGCACAAATTACAATATATAGAGGGGGTTTTAATGGAATGGGAATGGAAAAAAGGGGAAAACACAGAACTTGATCCTAAGTTGAAGAACTACATATTTAAGATTGCACCATGTCATCACATGATGCACTCCAAGTGCGAGGAGAGTGGTGCTAATTGTGTCGAACGGCGATAGTTTATTATATCTTGCAGGTGGATTTTGTAAATAACTACGACGATAATATACAACCATTATACAACGAATGTATGTATATGGGCTGATACAAAACTCATCATAAAATTATTTGTAGCTACTTTTTTGGGCTCATATAAAAAGCGGTGCACTTAAACGATTGATGTTTTTATTGGGTTTTTTGTTTGTATTTCTTTCTATGCACATATAGAGATAAGGCCAGCTAGCGTGGTGGACTATAGTACGGCCTAAGCACTCTCAATCGTATTCTCGATTGTAGAGGAGATCCGTGCTTTGCAGTGAGACGTATATGGGCTGATAAAGTGCCCTGCGAATAAGGATAAAGACTGAATATATATAAATACCTACTAATAAATCGTCTCTAATTGTACTCTGATCAGTTGGGAGCTAATTTCGTTGCTATATTTTGTTAAAAAGCATGGGGTACTAGGTACTTAGAACAATTAACATACAGTTCCGTTCGCCATTTTTATAACAATAAAATAAATGTAATTGACTCCAGTTTATAATCTTGTACTTATTAAATATTATTTATTTTTACTTTCTAATTGTATCTTATACCAAAGCAAGGTTTTAAAATTTTATTTCTACGTGGTGTAATATTGCGCCATTGTCATTGGGAACGTGCGTGAACTGTATTGAACGTATTGTGATATACGCGCCACAGCCTAAACAAAAGTTTAAACCAAACGAAATTTGATACAAATATTGTTCTCAAATAAATCCATTGCGCAAATACGCTTACCGCGACGAAATGATGAGAATGACGGCACGTTGTGCGGTGTATCCGCCTCGCGCTTCACCGCACTTGCCCCCCTACACCGACGCATACTGTGACAGAATAAAAGACCAGTCTACCCGTCACCCGGTTGACCCCTCACCGCAGACACTGGCTGACGCAAACTGCGGCGAAATGTCATACCAATGTCAATGTTTTTCATACAAAACCGAGTTTGACACCGCATTCCGCGCAACGCAATGCTGTGCGTAGCTTCGACAGACCAGGGCTTTACCGGACCACTTGTCCTAAATAGACATATTCGTCAACAACTTCAAGAGTCGAGCCCCCAACACCGATGGGGGTGGGCACAACATGGACATTCGACATGATCTTCGTTTTGTCCATGTTCATTTTAAGACCCACCTGTTGGGAGACTCGATTGAGGTCTTCGAGCATAGTGCTAATCTAGTCTTCCAGCAATTCTGCCAAGACTACAATATCGTCGGCAAACCGAAGGTGAGTGATATACTCGCCGATGATGTTGATGTTGATGCCGAATCCTTTCCATTGCAAGAGCTTGAAGGCATTTTCCAGCGCGGCAGTGAACAGTTTCGGAGATATGACATCTCCCTGTCTCACGCCTCTCTGTAGTGGAATAGCCTTCGTACTCTGATCTTGTACTCGGACCGACATGGTGGCGTTGTTGTATATACGCTTCAACACTTCGATGTACCGATAGTCGATATGGCACCGCTGGAGAGACCGACATAGGCCACCGGATTAGCAAGTTAAAGTGGCAATGGGCGGGGCACATAGCGCGGAGATCTGATGACCGATGGGGTCGGAAAGTGCTCGAATGGAGGCCACGTAGCGGAAAGCGCTGCGTAGAACTTCCACCCACAAGATGGTCCGACGACCTGGTAAAGGTCGCGGGACGTCGCTGGATGCAGGCTGCCTCCAACAGGTCTCTGTGGAAATCATTGGGGGAGGCCTATGTTCAGCAGTGGACTTCCTTTGGCTGATGGATGATGGATGAAATCTTGTGCTGTAAAGGACCACATAGATCTATATTAAGTCAACAATTTATTTAAGCTATTTCATTGGATAAGGATTAATGCTGTATTGATTAAAATCGCTTTGAAAATTAGCCATTATTTGTCGTAAAAAGTAAATGACAAAAAAATGTGACAAAATACTGGTGGTAGGTCTCTCATATGTGAGAGGCCATCTGGGTAGGTACCACCGCAATGTCTATTTCTCCCGTGAAACAACACTGCTTAAATGCACTGTTGTGTTTCAGATTGAAGGACATTGTAGCCAGAGCAACTACTGGACATATTGAGACTTAACTTCTTATGTCTCAGGATGGCGAGCGCATTGGAATGTTGCTACTGTTTATGAGCGGTCGTATCGTTTACCATCAGGCGAACGGCTTGCTCTTCTCGCCATTCACTGCAATAAAAAAAAAATGTTATGGAAAAAAATTGGATGGAAATATACCTATACATTGCCTCGGTGGTTGTACAAGAGTACGGTTACAAAGCTGAGGTCTCGGGTTCGAATCTCTTGTAAGGCAAAGTGGTATTGGATTTTCTTTTAATTATTTATCAGCCCAGAGATAGGAATTTGGGCCCAATATGGCGATAGGCTCGCCACCTAGTGGGACGGAACATACAAGGCGAAATGTGAGTGTCTTGGCACCTCTGCCTCTCCTTCTAGGGAAAAGGCGTGAGTTTATGTAAGTGTGTAAGTACTTAAATATATCATCATCATATCAGCCACATGAAGTCCACTGCTGAACATAGGCCTGCCCCAAGGATCTCCACAGTGACCTGTTGTTTTAAATATATAAATCTGAATCTGTCTGTATTAGCCCATATACGTCCCACTGCATGGCACGGGCCTCCTCTACAATCGACTACCGATTGAGAGTGGTTAGGCCATATAGTCCACCACGCTGGCCTAGTGCGGGTTGGCGGACTTAAAAAAAAAAAAAACAAATATATAAATACTGTGATATATTTATTCGTATAAAGCAGCGGTTCTTAACTTTTTAGTCATGACCGTATGACAAAATTTCTTTCTAACCATTGATCACTGAGTTTGTGACTTGTTTGGTTTTATTTAATACAGTGCAGAAATAAAACTTAATAAAAGATTTGTCCATAAATAAACCATCCATAAAATTATTTGAAAAATATACCACCGGTTAAGAACCATTGGTATAAAGAAAATACAATAATGTGTTTACAAACAGCTATAATCGTTACTGACTTATTGCTTTTCAATTTAATTATATTACGTAGTGAAGCGAAATTGCTTGTGAGCACACAAAAGCGGACTGACCGTTTAGAAGAATGAAAAAAATAATCAACATTGTAGAGCTATGAAAAATTCAAACTAGCGGGATAAAAGAGCGCTCCATTTTCCCACAGTACAAGTAATTGGAAGAGAAACTATCTATATAGTATTTGAAGCGAAATGTGAAATATAAAACCTATGAAGTTAATTTAATATTTATTTTACCGCGATTTTCATGGTCATCTTTTTGCAACTTCAAATTTACTGCAGGTCCTATCCTTAGTTTTTAAATGGATGTGTACATATCTAAGAAATTCTTGTAACTTTGCATTTTATCTTCGTCAATATGTTTTTATATTAAATTAATTAACACAAGATCTCTGCAGTAGATGACTGCATTGAACTAAGAGGGGAAAATATTATGTGCAGTGGCGCGTTATAATAATATTGCTCTTATAATACTTATGGCAGCCTCCGTGGCGCAGTTGGTTAGACGCCTTTGAAACGAGAGACCGCGGGTTTTTAGCTATTGCGCCAGATTATGTTAATAATTCTTGGTAATTACTTTTATTGTCTTATAATATCGGTTGTAGAACCGAGATATTCTATTATTTAAGCCTAGAAAATCAATAAAATGAGTTTGGTTTACCAAATAAATGAGTTTAGTATGTTTTTCTATTAATTCAAAGGAAATAATTAATCTTAAGTTACATTATCTATGTTTGTGGCGCAGTGGAATGCCAAGCATTGCTTTGTAATTGAAGGTGTTGTTTGGTTTTGCTACTGTTTATGAGCGGAAGTATCGCTTACCATCATGTGAACGGCATGCTCGTCTAGCTGCATAGCAATAAAAAAAACATCACCGCCATATACGTACTTGTGGTTTATTTATCTATTTACACTTTATTGCCCAAAAAGAAAACTAATACAAAGAGAAATCAAATACATAAAAGTACAAATCGCGGTCTTATCGCCGAAAATAATGTTGAAATGAAAGAAAGAAGAAAGAAATGTTTTACAGACAACCATAGGATAGATTTGAGAAGACGACAAACTATAAAATAGGTAGCTTATTTGCCTGCGCATTGATCTGCGCTGGTCTTAAGAGTATACTTAACATGATTACGATCAAATGAAATAATTATGATCCGTATTTAAAAAGTTATATAACATTGCACAGTAAAAACGAATTTCAAATGATCTCAATATTACCTGCTGCCGCCGCGATGCAAAAAACCAACACAATAAGCAGACGAGCCATTTTAAAACTTAAAGGCTTGTATAAATCTTTTCACCAACAATTACCTAAGGTAATTTATTACAACAAGCAATAAGCAGTCGTATTTATAATATATTAATAATTGTTGTTATCGACAACGCTGAAGAACCTAAGATATCGGTGCTTAAAGACACTTGTGAAATTCATATCTATAGTTATGTAGGCCAATTCTTGCGTTGACTCTATGTCTATTTGTACTATTTCTTACCATTTATTTCCAACAAGCTGAATATAATTGACAACTGAAATAATTGAACTTTATTCATATACATTTTTAAAATCTGTTTCATATATCGAAACTTTTGTCCATTAAAAACTTTTGAATTCAGTTTGAACGCAGAAGACCAAAGGTTCTATAATTAAAATGGTTCCTGATACCTACAAAACAAGACTCGATCTTAGTGTGGGGTCAAGACTACGGATGTGACTATTGGGTGTATTTATTTAGTTTTACAGTGTCTATAAATAAGGCTTTAAATATTTATGAAGTCTGCCAACTGTTTTATTTTTATTTTATTTATTTAAAGTACACCAGCAGCTTGCACACTAAACTTACAACATAATAACAGAAAAAATATAATTATACAAATATGCAAGCCAATTATACAGGTATACACAGCATGCATCAAACTAAGGAAAGACACTAGAGACTACTGAGATTGTTAATTACATTAATACTAATGAAGAAGTTAGGAAGCATAAAAAAAGGAAAAAAAAACGGACAAAACAATTAATACAACAATAAAAAGAAAAGCTAAAATAACAGTAACTTAAAATTTAGATTCGCCTTGTATAAAATATGGACTAATCCCAAAACTGCACTTGCTACTTATTGTGATTAATATATGTCATAATTCTTTTTCGGAATTATTGAAACGAATCGTAGTAAATGTCTAGCCCGAGTTTTGACTGTAAAGTATTGTAAGTGCGTGGTGGCCTGTTTGTAAACGGACTAGACGCAGCTGTCAACATGTTCACGGTGGTCGCGGGTTCGAATCCCAGGGCACACCTTTGACTTTTCGGAGTCATGTGTGTACTGATAATCAATCACCACGCACTAAAACGATGAAGGAAAACATCGTGAGGAAACCTGCATACTATAGCGATTTTCTATGGTATTATACGAGAATTTCTATGGTATGTAAGTCCGCCAACCCGCACTAGGCCAGCGTGGTGGACTATATGGCCTAACCACTCTCAATCGTACTGTCGTTTGTAGAGGAGGCCCGTGCCCTGCAGTGGGACGAATATGGGCTGATACATATATTGTAAGACCTACACAATCTGGAAAAAGGGGATTGTAACTTGAACTGTATTAGAGTGATAGACTTTATAGTCTATCACTCTAATACAGTTCAAGTTACAAGTAGGCTTTATAGCCTACTCTTGATAATATTGGTGTAAGGTGGGTAGCCAGTTATAATTCACATCATTCTCTAATGTCCCTTCTACACGATGGGCCATCACGATGATCCAATATAATGGCCTATCGTGTAGAGGGCGTAGTGGCGTATAATGGCTTATGGCGCGTGCGATTATCTTAGAATGGTGTCAGTGACGGTTTTTCCGGCGCACATCAAAGGTAGTGGGTGATCACTACTGAATGTCGCCATCGTGTTGCATTTCCATCATACACATGGCCATTGATGGCCAACTTGCTGGTCCAGCGCCGGCTCATCGTGTAGAGGGGACATGAGAGAATGATGTGAATTATAACTTTATGGCCTACCCACCTCATATCAATATATGACAGTTGAAAAGCCAAGATGCGTCGACTCTATGAATGTGTAAGGTAGGCAAAAGAAAAAAAAAGAAAAAAAAAAAGAAAATTAAAGTATATGATTGCTTACATTTCTTACCGTGTTATTGTACTGAGAAAATCTGACTTTGATTAATTGTGATTGAATATTGCAATATAATCAATAAACAAACAAACAATGCCGTAGTCACAATCGTATGTCTCCGCCACTTTGAGATACGGTTTATATGACGTGAGTATTAGGTACCGAGAGAAACATTAATTTTAAAACTGTCTATGGATAAGGACGTTACTATAAAAAGTAAAATAATAAAAAAAAACACAGCATATAAAACTATTTGAATAATTAAACACAGGCCTAGTTTCAACATAATAATCTTCAGAGAGCTGCTTCAGCCATTTTCGATCCATCACAGCGAGCTTAATTCGTTCCCTACATCGCGTCAGCTTGTGAAATTAATCACTCCTAAATTAATGGCCCTTCTCGAGAAAAGCCACTGTGTTATTCATAGTCTTATCGCTGATACGTTTGCAATGCAGTGACGTATTATTATAAGTATCATAAACAGTTGCGAGTACTTTAGATTGATATTTTCTACAATATAATTGGAATAAGTATTAAAGATATCATTGGCGTAAGCACTCGAGACAAATTACATTGGGTGAAGAATTTTTTTTTGCTACAATATTTTATGTAGCCAAAAATCAATCAGTCATTTGACATTGATAAAATATAAATGAGACGTCAATAGAAATACATTTATTTTTTTACTCAAACTTAATAAAAAATATAGGTATCGTAAATAAATGTTTAACTAATAGCTATTATGTTTAGATAGTATTTTATTTTATTTCAAGTATAATATATTATGATAAAAGTATCGTCATCTTACTGGTTTACATTTTGTCGTCATTATGGTGAATGCTACAAAGACTTCACAAGAAACAAAAACATTTTTTTTACATTACTTGCAAGTTAACTCGCACCTCATCAGATACACATTCTGAAATTTAAAATAACATCTGTTGATTAAAAGAACTTAAGTTAAAAAAACGGGCATCACGAATTTTTTAAACAAGTAGCAAACACTGGAGCGAGCAATACGTCCTCGTATTAACGAAGCAACTTATCCCAAACAAACAATCTACTTTCTTATTACGTCCGAGAGAACAGTTTTTGTTTCAAAAGCAATACAAAGTAAATGATACGAGCGAAAAGTTCTCGCCCGGAGCACGCCGCCGGTCGGTTCTTTTTGGGTCTCTTCTTGTTCCTCTTAGTTTAAATAGCCAACAAAATGGAAGTTAGGGAGGTAATACATTTTAATAGCATGGAATATATTTAAAATGCCGAAAATCTATACAATAACTATTTAGAAATCAAAAGGTCTTAAATATGCTCTTTTGAAATAAAACTATTATTTGCGGATTTTATCGCGAATTTAGTTTATTTTTTTACAATTTTGCCGTAACTCCACGTAGGATACCGTACGAAGATATTATTTGTAACGTTGGAAACAGTCTCTTCATTAACAATTTGAAAAGGGAAGCTTCGGAGGCGATACTTCAAGATACATCATCTTTATTACGTCGAAACAAAGTGCCCAAACCAAATCTCTCAAAACACTTATTTATCGCTTTAAAGAACCTGCGATCGAGGAAGGAATTAACTGTTCTTCGTGCAGATAAAGGAAGTGCGACAGTAGTGATGGACACTTTAGATTATAACGAGAAAATTGAACATCTTTTATCGGATGACACTACATATAAAATAGTCAAATCAGACCCGACTAATAAAATATTAAAGTCCACTAGCGCTTTAATAATCAAATACTCCGAAAAGTTGGATCTGAACGTTAAATCACTCATCCCATCGTGTGCAAAACCTCCGAAATTATATGGATTGCCGAAAATACACAAGGAAAATGCTCTACTACGTCCCATTGTGAGTCAGATCGACACACCAACCTACAGACTGGCTCAGCACGTAGCGCAAGTGCTCTCACCGCTCAGAGGTAACACTAGAGCATCTGTGAAGGATTCATACCAGTTTGTCAGTGAAATTAAACATCTACAATTAGCTGACAATGAAACAATGGTTAGTTTTGATATCCAGTCACTTTTTACAAGTCTTCCAGTACAAGACTGCATCAAAATTGTCTATAAGAAGTTAGCAGAGAAAGACATGCCTCTAGAATATGCAGAACTACTCAAACATTGCCTCACATCTGGCTATATGTTGTGGAATAATAAATTCTATGTAGAAGTGGATGGCGTCGCTATGGGCTCACCTGTATCCCCAGTAGTCGCCGATATTTTCATGGAAGACTTTGAGGAGACAGCCCTTAGTACAGCACCAGTCTCGCCGAGATTTTACAAGCGGTACGTAGATGATACTTTCACAATTTTACCATCTGACCAAGTAACTGCATTTTTAAATCACCTTAACTCCATCAACAATAAAATTCAATTTACTATCGAGTTAGAACATAATAAATCTCTTGCCTTCTTAGATGTTTTAGTTATCCTACCTTAAGTCACACTGTGTATAGAAAAAAGACCCATACAGATAAATATCTGAACGGTGATTCTCACCACCATCCAAAACAGTTAACTACCGTGGGTAAATCCTTATTTCAGAGAGCACGAGGAATCTGTGACGAGAAACACCTGGCGACTGAGCTGGAACACGTCAAGCAGGTACTGCGAGACAACAAGCTCCAAATTCCACGCCACCGTCACGGAAACCGAGTGAAGCCAGCCACAGTCGAACGAGTCCCCGTTGTCTTGCCTTACATAAAAGGAGTCACAGACAAAATTGGCTATATCCTGAAGCGTGCTTCTATAAAGACCTATTTCAAGCCACCCAAGAAGAATTTCTACCACCTGTCAAGTGCCATATACCCTTGCAAGAACCGGGCGTATACAAAATAGATTGCAATTGTGGCCTCTCCTACATAGGTCAAACAAAACGAAGCATAGGGACCCGCGTGAAAGAACACATAGCTGACATCAAACATCGACGCTCAACGAAGTCTGCAGTTGCTGAACATATAGAAGAAGGCTCCAAGCATTACCTCCGCTTTGACCAGCCCCAAGTCCTCGCTAAAGAACAACGTTTTCTACCCAGGATGTTTCGCGAGGCTATTGAAATTGAAAAACATCCAAATTTCAATAGAGAAGATGGCTTGAAGCTTGCACAAGCATGGGATCCAATACTACATTTAATTAAATCGGAACCCAAAAGACCAACTGCCAGACCTCAAGACACTGTGAGCTCCTTCTGCGTAGATCGGATCGCAAATACAGATTATCTATTTAAATTAGCTTTTTAATTTAATAATTGTAAAATAAGGGCAGTTGAATTGTAACAGTCACAGAGCGGACGACCAGTACCTCATTTCGCCCCGTGACCACGAAAGCTGTAAAGTAATCGAAACGTCGGGAAGTCAAAAATGTAAAAAATTAAACTAAATTCGCGATAAAATCCGTAAATAATAGTTTTATTTCCATGTATAACATTCGCGTAAATCTAAGAAACCATTATGCTCTTTTATACGTCATAAACATTGATAGGTAGAGCATAGTGATATACACAATTTCAATTAGTAAATTTTGTGGTACACTTCATTAAGGATGTATTGACGACGAAATGTTAAGATGATTTGGGCATATAGAGAGCATGGATGAAAGGTGATTAACAAAACAGACACATAAGCCGAGTTTCAATGAAAGAGTAGGCTGAGGTCGATCTATCGGACTTACCTCAATAAGGTCGATGGCACCTTTCGCAAAGGTCGGTTACAAGCATCTTAAACCGAAAAGAATGCATGAACAGATTGATGAAAGTGATATATCAAAATAGTCCCTGTAACTAAGTATCTGCCTACCCCTATGGGATACAGGCATGAAGTTTATGTATGTATGTATATTTTAAAGTAAATTACTCCACCAGTTTACTCAGCATTTAACGATAAAACCCACAAAAAATACCGCTTGAAAGTGGCAAAAGGAACGCTCCGCTTCTGTAAAGGAAAGTTACATCCATTTTACTTTGCAAGTTTTGTTAAGCGTTTGGCCAGATAAGGGCTCACCGCTGCAACTCGCCACCTAAGTGCTCTCAATATAAACTTGTACTCGCTATATTTAAATACCAACTTCAAAATTAATTCTCGAGTTTGTAAGACTGTTGCTAATAAATAACTTTGAGGTGGGGCCTTGGAAAACGCTTTGCGAATTTTGAAGTGAAATGACTTTTAACTACTAAATTGTTATACGTTATTTGTTATATATCGAACAATGTACAATATTGTAATGAAGTATGGCTACAATATCCTTTAAACCGAAACACAGTAGTGCATTTACACTGCTGATTGGCGGGAAAAATAGACACTGCGGCGGTACCCAGGCGGCCTCTCACATGAGAGATACCACCACTAAAACTACTTCGACTTCGGAATAAAGATATGAAATCTACTTAATTATACTCATATTTATATAATTTTAACAAACCTCTAACTGGTTACTAGCAGATGACGATAGACCGAGAATATTGGATTCAATGTTATAAATCAGACGAACTGTTTGTTCTGCTAGACCTATTGTATAAAACAAAAAATGGAAATGCATTGTTTACAAAAGGGATATTCCTTTCTCTCTCCTGTTCTTATATCTATTCTATGGTTGTTTGTAAGAAAGTTCGTAGAGCGATAAAACCGTTATTTATACTCTAACTTATTTAAGGGTCATTTTACAATACTTATCTATATATTAAATATAATATTATTATAATACAGTATACTATTACAGCGTGAATTAATTTTGTAAAGGTATTCTTAGTAATTATTAATCATAAATGGAATGTAAACGTATGTATATACCGGGTATATCAAGACTGCTACCGAAAATGAAGCCGGGTGGTAGTTTTAGTGACTACAAACACAATGCAACTAAAAATTTCGCAAGGAAACGCGACATTAATTTTTAATGATTTTTTAAATATCGTCATTTTTGGGTGGTAAATCCATAGTTTTTGCTAAAATAATAATTTAAACTATTTTATACCTTACAGTATTTATAAATAAAAGCGTATACACTATTGTTTTAGGAAAAAAATGTATTTACCACCCAAATATGGCCATAAGAAAAAACTACAAAAAAATTGTCGCTTTTTTTTTTGCAAAATTTTCTATTGCATTGTGTCTGAAGTCGTTTAAACAACCACCCGGCTTCGTTTTCGGTAGCAGTCTTGATATACCCTGTATGTTTGAAAATGGAATATCTATATTAATCGTAAATCTGCCTCTGCCACAACTTTCGTTCTTTTTCTTATATCTATCCCATGGCTGTCTGCCAGAAATTGCATAAAGCCAATAAGACCGCCAATTGTACTTTTTTTTGCTGGTGTTTACCTTTTGTTTTATATATTTTAGTGTACAATAAAGCTTTAAATAAATAACTTAGAAAAGGCTTTAAAAGTGAAGCACATACTCAATTTAGGAAAGCTGATTCTATCTCCTTAAAATAGCGTATAAAAGATAAGCAGGAGCGATAGCTTCGACCTAATATTCTTATGTTGCCGTTTAAATGCATAGAGTAGATATAACCGATAGAGGATTCAATTTCTTGTATAAAGCGTGTGTCTCCTTTTAACAAAATAAATTGATTGTCTTTGTTATCTGTATCAGTTCATATGTACATATACATCCCACTGCAGGAAACGGGCCTCGGAATGGTTGGGTCATATATACCTAACAGTAAATTTACGAAATTATTAGATACAAGACACTTCTAACAAACCACTGCAAAACCCTTGAGATTTTGTTGAGTTGACTTCCTATATGATAGATGATTATGATTTTATGAAAAGTCTCCATAAAAATGCCACAATCACATTACGTTGAGGTTATTTCCCTGAGTTATTTCCGTTATTTGATGTGATGGATGCCCCCTACCATTCCACAAAGCGCAAATTCTGAAGAAAATTCACAAAAACCGCCAAATACTGAATAGCTATATATAGAAATTCACGGTTCACAAGATACACCTACATATTGGTTCTAAACCAGTGCGGCGGCGTTTCAAGCTAAATTTGTATTTAGATTGTGTTTAATATGCAGATAGGTCATTTATTTGGAGATGACAGTGAAATATTATGAATTCATAAATAATGTCAATATGTTCGGAGCGTATTTGCATTATTTATTTAAAGCACTTTGAAGGCAATATTTTGTTTTCAATGTTGTATTTATTTCAGAAAACTAAAGATAACATTGAACTCTTTTGCTCTTTTTTTGTAGACGATGTCAAAAGTTATGAGGCATCGTTATGAGGCTATTTTGAAATAAAAGACGGTGCGTTATATACATAAATATTTACGTGGTTTATTTGCTTCGGGTCATTAATTGTAACTGCATTCATTTAACCTTTATCTGTGGATTTTGTTAGGTAAGATAGTCGCTCGTAGTTATTTTCGTACGTAATAAGTTTTACATCTTCGTATGTTTCTAAAAGTTCATACTCAGGATATATAATGTATATGACGGCTGGAGATATTTTTTTAATAATCGTCCTATCTGCCTGTTTACGGTCCAGAACACACCAAGATGAACGATGAATTTTATATAACTATAACCCACAACATTTGTATCTTAAATTAATGCTATCACTGTTTCGTAACGTATAACAGAAAAGAAAACGACGCAAAAATCATTTTCTTTCTAACAATCATATTAAAATATTCACTTAAACCCATATAAAACATAAACTTGCAACGATATAGTAAAAATTGAGCAATTTATAACCAGTCTCCGCCTGAAACTATAATAAATGTTAATAAAATGTGGTGTAAAAATATATATGATAATCTCTCCGCACAGATGAAAAATGCACCGCGCTTAATCACGGAGTATTTTAATTTTTCAAAGAAATGGTGTTTATATTTTTTGCAAATACATTTTTCTTTTTTGCTGGCGTTCAGCGCTCAACGCTCATTAGACGTTATCTTAAGGGAACTCTTGATGTGCTTTTTTCTTTGTCCATCAAATAGCGAAGGTTTTTGTGATATCTAATATTTTTGGGTCGGGTGGTCGTTAGCGTGGCGGCTTCGGATGCTTGTGAGTTGTGACGGATTTAAGTGCTGTTTGGTTGGATAAAATTTAAAGTGAGGGATGTAACGAGTTCTTGGACATTGATAATCATGTTTAACTACCACATAATAGATCTGCTCCTTAATGAGATATGTTTAATTTGTAAACAATATTATGAGGTGATTATCTATTCGGATTCTTTTAGTTTCAAGTTTTAGTTTAGAAAAAAATCCACTTGCCAAATTTCCTAATAAATATTCTATAAGTATTTTTACCGTCGATTTTCAAAAGTACTCTACTATTTAACTTTTTTTTTAATTTGTCATCAGATATAATACTTTAAACTAGTATAGTAGTATAGAATAAAGTGTCAACAAAACACAACAAACGGGAAACAGAGGTCCAAATTTCCATTTTAAAATATAAAAAAAAACACAAGACAGCTAATACTGATAGTATTCTTTAAATCTCGGTTAGTTACTTAAATAAACATAGCTTCGTAGCAAGCTCGCAGACCGCCAACGAACGTAACTCAAACTTTCTCAAAGTATGAAATGCGACGTAATTAGGTCCAATTAAATATTGTCCATAAAGTGGCCTCAACACTGGAACTTTACGTGGCACATTTCAGTTTTCCGAGTTTTTAAGAGCAATTTTTTGTTCACTCACGTCCGTGCTAAATTTATGACGAGATGAGTACCCACTTGCGCATTGCGGTGTAATTGCGTTGTCTTTATATCACTCACGCTCCATGTATCCTTATTTCGTTTCGCAGATCAAGACACTACTTCAAATGAATATAAATTAAAATCACTTGAAATACACAAGTTATAGAAATGTCGAAACTGGAGCTACCTTTTGTAGGTATATACATAATAACACACTTTAGAATGTGATGGGAAGGTACTAAAGATTTTCACTTTGCTTGATCCTCCCATACACTATCGAATTACAACGTTCTGTATTTTTTATTGCAATTTCCTTGAATTATCATTGATCTTGGTATAAAATATCGTAGATATATAATATACATCTATTCGCCTGATGATAAATGATACCAACCCAAACGGGTTTCACATAATATGAGCAACCATCCATTTTTATTGAGTAACTGCATATATTCAACACCATTCGAGTTTCGATGAACAATTTTGATTACAATTTTAAAGCGCATACCACGCTGAACACGGCGGAACAGCGCTGAATAGTGCTGTTAGCATGTGCAAGAATACCGAAGATAAAAACACACTTGTCCTCATTTCATGTCTGTTTTCCGCGAAAGTTGAATAGACTCTGAAAGCTAGACGAGTGCTTCCATCTCTATATAAAATTTGCATTATTTGAGCTAAATTGAATTGAATAAATCTGGTTAAATACATACTCTGCTTTATGTTTACGATATTCGGCTTTCACGCTTATAATCCAACTTAACTAATAGGTACCGTTTGGCTTTCCACACTTATCAACTTTGTACAGGCGTAACTTACACAATTTCAATAATACTTTACGGACAGCGTTAATAGAAAAAGTGTAAAAATTTATATGCATATTTACGTGTATTGGGAGTTTCCATAAATTTTCATTTTTATTATTATTTTATTATTATGATTTAAAATTACTTATTTTATATTTTTTTCTTCAGACAAGCTTTATCCTACTTGCTATATTATTGACTGCCCTCTCTTTTTTCCATACCTTATTGTCCAATCTGAGGTAGTCGGTAAGAGATTGCCTGGAGCGATATAACCGCCTTTTAAACTGTTACGTGGAATATAATATTCTATTATTAAATGTATTTAGTGTACAATAAAATATATAAGTAAATAAAAAATAAAAAAGTTATTTTAACTTTAAAAGTATGAAACGTCCAACAGTACCTATTAGTTTTGTTTGATAATAATATTAAATTGTGGTGGACCTAATTAGTATACATGTCGACTATGACGTTTCCATAATGCATCTAAAACCTAATGAGAAATATCGACTAACCATCAAACTTAGAACGTCATCGTCATATTCTGATACAGAACTAACGAAAATTCCTCTTATAAAGCAACACTTTTATTTTATAGCAGCACCGAAAACACTCAACTGCCAAGTTCAAATCGCCGTAAACGCTGACCTAGTTAGGAAGTTTTTGTAAATGGTGTTGTCAGTCATTACAGAGCATGAATTAATATGACAGCCTCCATCGCGCAGGCGGTTAGACGCCGCCTGTTAAAGGAGAGGCCGCGGGTTCGATTTCCGCACCGAGAGAAATATTTGTGTGGTCCACAAATATTCCTTCCGGGTCTGGATGTTTGTGAGACTGAAAAGTCTCTCGTAGTTCCTGCCTAATATACAAGACACAAGACTCGATCTTAGTATGGGATCAGGATTATGCATGTGACTGTTGGGTGTATTTATTTATTTAGTTGGAAATGGAAATACTCGCTACTATATTATGTTTCTTCACTATGAAAGAATTGTGCAGATTTTTTTTGCATAGCTATTTCAATCTTTGACTCAGACAGGCTGAAGCAGTCCGTGACTTTTGGTTGTATTTATTAATTTAATTGGCGGGCTGGGTACCAATGTGTCACAGGAGACTGACGTGAAGTACACCTTAGCTATCGCCTTTATTTCGATGAGTGAGATTGCCGAATGCCGAATACCCCTTTCCTCTTCCCATTATTTTCCCGATCCGCTCCCGTCCCGATTTGATGGGCCGGCTACACATCCATCATCACTTACCATCAAGCGACGTCTATATCGTTTTCTTATGCAATAAAAAAAGATATGTTTTTAGACTCCAGACTATTATTATTGTGTGTTATAGTATTGTGCTGTACTATTTGAGTTTAAGTCTGGTCTATGTTAAGTTTCTTTCTTTCTAGTACTTTAGTCTTCTATGTTATTGATAGAGAACACCAATAACGCTTAATACGTTTTATTACAATAAAATATAGGCAAGGTACCTTATAAGTACTCAAAACTATCTTTGCAACATCCGCTACCTACAGTTTTTTTGATTCCAGTTTGGTTGACCATTGACTGAAAAACGAATTTCCACAGTGTACCCACTTATTTATTAATAATTTCCGTCTTAGATATATTTAAATTTAAAAATAAGTGTATTTAAAATTATATGTCATTCATACATGATATATATCATTTAGGAATGACTTTGAAATAACCACATGTCGTATTCCTACGTCGTGAAACACCAATAACCGTCTGACCATGGCTTAGAATACGAAAGCCTTGAAACCAGTTCCGCTGTCCTTGTTCGAAGCAATGCTATAAATGGACTGTTGATTGTCGAAGCATGCATGAACTGTGGCAAGTTCAAGTAGAAAAATCGATTCAGGTGTTCGGCTAAGTCCGCCGCCACTCGGCCATCTCCGCTGACATTGGATTTCGCGGACCTGGGAAATAGAACAGTTTTATCCGATGCCGTGTTTGAAGACACATTAATGTATCATCATTGAGTATATTTTATTTGAAGGTTGTTTATTTATGACGGCGACCGTGGCTTGTTTGATTAGTGGTTATCGAAAATTGGTTATGTTTTCCATTCTTTGATCAAAAAGATTAATGCGCGCCCTGCTTTTCTGATGAGCAATGGTTTAAGCTACTGTCGTCAACGAAAGCGATATAAATCGTAACAAAAAACTTTGTATTTTTCTAAAGGCAGGGTCCTTTAACACAAATCCTTAAAAATCTTAATGACTTCTTAGGTTTACGCGAATGTTACTCATTGAAATAAAACTATTATTTACGCATTTATTTACGCAAATACAGACTAACTATTCAAATTAACTTTTTAATTTCATAATTGTAAAATTAGGCTAGTTGAATTGTATCACAGAGCAGATGACTAATACCTCAGTCCGCCCCGTAACCACGATAGCTGTAAAGTAATCGAAACGTCTCAAAGTCAAAAATGTAAAAATTAAACCAAATCCGCGATAAAATATGTAAATAATAGTTTTATTTAAAAATCTTTTTTTGTTGTTTTGAACCCAACGCAGATTTGTATTACATTTCATGTCTATATAATGATGAACCCCAGCATCTTGCCTACACTACATTCAAGGCCATCCTACCAAACCGATTCTCAAGGTAGTGCTGAAAATTATTTATCGCTAACGATCTGAGCGGTGGAGAGCGATACGTCACGAGCCAGTCGCCAGTCGGCAGCAACTTTCCCGCACAACTTTGTTTTATTACTAGTTTCATTTGTTGCCTGAGCCGAAATACAGTTTGAGGTGATGAAAGTAATTAACGCTGCTCTACGTTTCAAATAATTTACTATTAGAATTTATTCATTTATTTTTATTTTTTTCTTTATACAAATGATATACATATAGTGGATTCAATGCCTGAGGCATTCTCTAACAGTCGTACGCATGGTGATTATCATAACTATCAGTACCTATTCCTTGTATATATTGCGGCAAACGCCTGTATCTTTGAGAGGTAGGTAGAGGCGAAGTTCACCAATAGTTTGCTTAACTCATATCCGTCATAGGGAGTGAGTTGAAAGTCTACCATGTCTTTAGCAAACATACATGATTGTTCAAACTGAAAACTCACAGAAAGTGGATTGCTCAGCTTAACATGTCCATAGTATTCATGGTACGATATGTTACAATAGAGTCCATTATCCCAAAAAATAAATGAATACACCTACAAACTAATTATACACCCACTAGAACTCAATATGAAGAGCCATCAGACAGGCTTGTTCAACCTATCAGCATACTAAATAAGTCTTGACAACACAATTTCGTGGATAGACAGGTTTAACGTCGGCTGTCGTTCAATATCGCGTGAAAATTACCAAGTCAGCACCCGCTATAACCTCCAGCTGTTTGCCCCGGTAATGTGAAAGAACACGCACAATGAAATAACAAAAAACTATTTTTAACTGCCATAAACTTTCATAATTTAAGACATGGTACAATTATAGAATATGATGACGAAATGTAAAGGGTAATTGAACGTGCTAAGAAAAAGGCTTAAGTGCTTGTCTTAAGTAGGTAGGTAGAATAATACCGTGTATTTAAATAATGTTCTAAATATCTACGTGATAACTCCCTTGAAGGAACTTTTAGAAAATATTTATAAACATGTCCTGGAACTATTGTTTATGATTAAAAACACCTTGGGGTCCATTCATGTTCATTCAACTACGTACAGCTGAACCCACAAAACATAAACAATATTCCTACATTCTTCTCTTAAAAAATTATTTACTAAAAATATATTATTAAAAGATACTCAGTAAATCGCGGAAGTGGTAAAAATAACTTTAAATTCACTTTTGAAACAAACTACTCGGCCACCTCTGATCACGCCTACGAAATTACAGGGTTTTTTTTTATTGTTTATTTCACGAATGGCGACACGAGCAAGCCGTTCGCCTGATGGTAGGCGATACGACCGCTCATAAACAGTAGCAAAATTCCACTGCGCTCGCCATCCTGAGATATAAGATGTTAAGCCTCAATATGTCCAGTAGTTACTCTGGCTACAATGCCCTTCAAACCGAAACACAACAGTGCATTTACACTGCTGTTTCACGGGAGAAACAGACATTGCGGTGGTACCTACCCAGATGGCCTACCACCAGTAAAAGTTTATTAGTCTATATGTAATGGGCCAAGTGATTAATGCCGGCAGTATTCAGCATGTAGCCATATTCATAATGCCCGGGCAGTGTGATTAATATGTGATCTTTTACGTGGTGCGCTGTCGTATTGTCGCATCTGCAATAGACTCATAAATTTGAAAGGTTGAATTGATTTGCTTATGTTTAGTTGTTTTTTAACGTCCGAAACATTATCTTCAGAAGAAAATTAGTGTACCCACTTTATGGGTCAGTTAGGTCGACTATGCCCCAAAACCGACTCGGAACACCCCGACTTCATGTAGTCTTTTGGCTACCGACCCTAGAGTGTATATAAAAAGCCGGAGGCGCGGAGGGAGAGCAGCCCCCGCCCGCTGTAACAAAGGATAGGCAATGGCATAGGTATCTTTTGTTACGCAAGGGCGAAGGGGCTGAGCTTCCCGTAGCGCCGGAGACGATGCAGAAGCTAATTTGTATTGACAAAAAGTGTTTTAAGGGTTAGGTTGCTATAATAGATATTTCTCAGGAATAGTGCGTTACCTTTTCATGGGAGTAGTACCAGTGATGTGCGACACTCTCCCTCCCCCTCCACTCCTCCCAACCCACCCCCTCGTGCTGCCCTATTCTAAATTCTACCACTTCGGCTCATTTTGATTCGTTTTACTTCACTCTGCCCAATAGGCACTTGGCATTATTCATAATGCCCGGGCAATGTGATAAATTGATTGGTTATAATCACATTGCCCGCTCTTATAGGGCATTATTCATATTGCCCGGGCATTATGAATAATGCCCGATTAATCACTTGGCCCATAACATATACACTACACAGTCTACAATAAACTACAGGCTCATAATAGTATGGCTTAGCAATTGCTCAATCCGAACAAACAAAAAAGTTGTTCGGTTTGCATTGATCGTACTACTAACCAGATAAGTTAGATCGGAACCTAACTTGTGTAGTTGTGAAACTGGCATCCGGCTGATTGCGAACTATTTGAACTTATAACTAGGGCTGCCACACTGCAGTAATTTAGATGCTGTTTGTGGTTAGCAAACATACATGAGCAAATTTTATAAAAAATAAATTTCATGCGTACATAATCACGCCTTTTTCCCTGAAGGGGTAGGTAGAGGTGCAGATACCCACATTTCGCATTGCATTTTCCGTCCCACGATGTGATAGGAGGAAAAACAAAATATTATTATGCATGAGTTATGAGGGGAGCGAGCCGGAGGAACTTTTAAAAAATACAACTGTTCAACACGAGAGTGTATTTCTGACTGACTACAAATGTGTATTCTTATAGCTAAATTACATGAGTGGTTTAATATTAAATACTGTGAAGACATTAACTTTTCGTATCTAAACGACTTATATCTAAGGGCTGAGCGTACGTAACTCATGCCAATAGTATTTTACAAAGACTTTTGAATTCATAAACTAACTTCGTTTCAGAATGTGTTATAGCTATGTAAAAAATAAAAATAATGATAAACGCATAACAGCCTCTTTAAAAATATTTGTCGAGTTAGCAAATTACCCCGAGCATCGATTTTCGACAAATCTCCTGATTAAGACATCTCCAACTAGTAAAGAATTTAATCAGATAAACGTTGAAAACAAAGGCTGTCTTGTATCATAAAATACTTTCCAAATAACAAAGAAATCATCAAAATGGGGTCACAATACAACCGATAAAAATTCTGAACCTTCTTTTTGCAATCGGTTAAAAATGTATGATCCTGGCATCCCTACGATGGCTGATCGTTTATATGGGGCGACACACACTGGCATAGAATGGCCAGTTGGCTCGCTGCCTGCGCGCTTATTACGCTCACCATTATTTAATTTTCCCACTATAATAGATTGAAAAATATGACAGGCTAATGGACAAGTGTTGTGAGGTCGACCATGATTAAATGCTGCGAGATGTGGGCCTGGCTTGTGATTCTTTACGTTGCCAAAAGTGGTTTTGATTTGTTTCGATAGTTCTATTTCATTTGATGTCAACCTTAGAACATTTGATTAAGAACCTAGTTTAAAATGGGAGATGTGATCTCGAGTCCGATAGATGCATTAAGTAAAAAAAATGTTTCTGGGTGTTAAGAGACGGAAAAGTCTCCCGTAATTTCCGATACTCAAGAAATTGGACTTGGTATCTTGCTACAATTCATACATACTTACTGTTCTGTTAACAGACGTTTTTTTATTGTACACAAAAAAGGACATAACATTATACAGTAATAACATAAAATAATAGTTCAAATGGCGGTCTTATCGCTCTAGATTCTCTAGGCGCCTAGGCGATTTCTTTCAGACGACATTGTATGGATATCAAGGAAGGAGAAAGAGATGAGCGTAGAGAATAAAGAATTACTGTTATTCCTTATTTCAGATACTTTACGATGCTATTTGATTATATCACAAAAAAGACACATCGATGTAACTGATAAGACAATGGTAATATTCTACGACTTACGAGTTTCAATATAACCACAATATATTTTTTCCATTTATCAATACATAAAAAATCTATTGTAACAAAAATAATAGATTTAAATAAGAATACTACGCGCAATACATACATTTCAGCCTAAATTTATTCACCTGAACGAACTCCAAATTTTTGTGATTTACATTCGCTTCTGTGAACGCATACAAATGCACGTGCTGAAATACTGCTAGCACAAAAATTCCTAGTTACAACGCATTGAAGCGTCATAAAACGTATTATATTTAATAATAATTATTGGTATTCAGATAAAGGTGGTTTGTTATTATTAATTACCTCAACCCGCCCCGTGACCACGAAAGCTGTAAAGAAATCTAACGTCGGAAAGGAAACTGTCCTGTCATCATACCCACCACTGCAACTCCTGTAAGTCGGGATCAACAGTGGCACACATTTTATTGACACCGAGTATTTAAGCTAAGCGAGGCTCCAGGGATGTCTAACTTGTCTTAAAAAAATAACCAAATCCGCAATAAAATCCACAAAAAGTTGGTTTAATTTCAATGGTATTCTGGTGCTTCCATCACCACGACTAATATTTATTTTTTTTAAATTAATATCACCTGCGAGAAATCCACAAATTTCATTTTATTATTCCTTCTCTAACCTATTTACTACACCTTCAACAAAATATGACAAGATAGTGTCTTGATCATATTTATTCTCAAGTTTCATTCTTAAGCACAATGTAAGTATATTTCTTCATCCCTAAGCACACGATATCTCAGCGGGTAGATGTTGTAACTGCGAGACGAGGCGAGCTGTAAATCAAAGTCGACCAGCCTTGCCAGAGTTACTCTCGTTGTTGACAGAGGAACACATTTGTTACCCCAGTTCATCTACTTTGCTCCGACGAAACCATAGGCGTAATTACTGCATTCTTTCCATATGCAGCTTGTTGTTTAAATGAACACTCTGTACGATACTTGACACTCGATTTATTGATGAAATTCAGAATTAGGTTCAAGAAGTTACCACTTTGGTACTGTTAAAAGCTGAGTTCAGAATTTCATCCTTTTGATCGTTTGTTTCGTACGTAGTTGTATTTAATGAGTCTAAATTAAATCCAGTTATAGGAGCTGGCCTGGCTATTTTACTAAATATAACTTTTTTTTATTTTCTTATCCACAATTCTAGTATCTTAAAGTTAGTATAGGCCTCTCCTATGGCACGCCACCATCTTCAGCCCATCGTCTCCAATCGCTACCAGCCATTTTATCGAATATCGTCACTCCACCTTATTCACAGAGTACTTTGATATATAGGAAACCTTATTGGAGGGCGCCTTACACTACGCTTAGGAGATATGATGATGATAAAAGATATTATACATAGAATCTAAGATTCCTCGTGTTCAGAAGATTATTCTCCTCGATCACTATACCCAATTTGCTTATACTCATAAATGGTTTAAGGTTTCCACCTGATAAGCATCCCGTAACACCATTTACTAAAATCAATTCACTCGATAAAATTATCCATACACCCTCATACGACCTTCGAAGCTAATCATTCGACCGCGATCAAAGCGAGTCTAGATTTTGCGTTAGGTAATAAGCCGCCCATAGGAATGAGAGCATTACACCTGCGGAATACAAATGGGCGGCCCGGCCAAATTGATTTATACTGTACGCTCCCGAGGGAGAATATTTATTTTCTTTCTACCATAGCATCAAAGGGCTGCGGAATTCATCCGTAATGGATATTAAATTCTCACAGGCTTGGTATTAAATTGAAATTGTTTATATTTATACTGTTTTGATCTTTATTTTGTGAGTAATTTGGCAATCTAAAACAGTTTTGAAATTATGTTTCATGTTCATTTTGTATTAAAAGTAATTGTGATAAAGTGGAGCAAATCATTTTTAAATACATGATCCAATTTTAAATATTATTTTATCGTGTTATTATGTATTTGTTTATCTATAAATTAAGCAATCCTTACATATTATTATAATATTCATTCATTTTTACTTTAATGTTTGTTATTTGGTATTTATTTATACGCCTACTTTGATTTCTCTACACCACCCAAACGTTGACTGGGAAAGAATGCCTCAGGCATTAAGTCTGCTTATATACTCTGTATATTAAGCATTCATATATAAATAAAATACTACGTGCATATAAACACATATTACGATCACTTATAAAATTTCCTTCTACTTCAGATCGGATATATTAAGTCTTTTTAAGATAATATTAAACTATAAAAAAACAAATAACTAGTTCTCTAAAAGAGTACAAGTCATAAACAGTCTGCCGTACCAGCATTTCGCTTAAATTTCCTGTTGGTATATCTCAAAACGGAACCCGTTTTATTCTCTTGCTTTACGACAAGTAATCTGGCAAAGATTCAACTGCACTTAATTGGATTTACTGATTAAAGTATCTCTTTACTCTAATTACATTTAATATGATTAATAAAATTTTGCAAATCTAGTTTTTACTCCTTCTGATTAATTATTATTATTATATTTATAACCTGTAACATCATTGTAGCTAGTCAAGGGTTAAATTAAGAGGGATATACATATAAACTCATTTGCAAAAAAAACGGGCACCTAAGCAATGAACCATTTCAAATGTTACTATTGGTTTGTTTGATAATTATAGGCAGAGGCGGCTCATCCGAAAGAGCGCTGGTGCAGTGCACTCCCACGAAAATTACATACTTAGCTAATTTAATAATTTATATACTATATTTATAATACATAAATCCTTACATTAGGTACATTCTTTATATTTTACTACGCCTATAATAAGTCTTATTATATTACCTATTTAGGTACATGTAGCGTCAATTTGTAACGAGTGGAGCGCCAGCGATTGTGCTCCTATGAAACGAAGTTTAGTACGACTCTTAGTACTGTATTCAATGAGTGCGAAAGAGAGCTACGACTCGCGCTGACGCGTGAAACAAAAGATATCGTATGAGAAATTAGCGTAATGTGGAGCGCCGCTCACGCGTCACTCAGTTGTCGTACAGCCAGTCGTGCCGTGCGCGCGCCGGCGGGATATCCTACTTATGCGCAGTTGTCGTCCTTATGTATACAAACAACGTCAAGCAAGCTCGTCGACTTCGTCAGTTAATTCGCAGTTTTTTTTAAAATAAATATTAAAAAATAGTTTGTACGCTTAATCAATTCCATTTCTGATTTTCACAAGAAAGTAATAGATATATCTTCGCATGCCAAAAAGAGCGGCGAATGGATTTTTTATACAAATATAATAAATAGTAAGCTCTAGTTTTTCAATTAATTTTTTTGTGAACCCCCATCAAAAAATTTCACGAGCCGCCTCTGATTATAGGTAGTTTTACTTTCACAATTTTGTAAATTAATAAGCAAATAATCGTTTTCGTCAGTATTATCATAAAACTTTGATAAAATTTATGGGTTTTAATGCTAAAATTCACTAGTAGTGTATGCTCGCTAGTAGTGCATATGCTTGTGAAGTAAAAGTTAACAAAGATTTTTGTTTGTTTTTTCTTTAATAAAGTAAAAGCAGATAAATGTTTAGTATCGAGTGTGACACCCTCTATCTGAAATCACAGCTTGAATTCGTCTGGGTATGCTAGCGAGGATATCCCGGATACTTGCTTGCGGAATACGTTCCCACTCCGCAGTAATCACATTCTTCAGCTCTCTGATGGTCTGCGGAGCCGGTTGTACTGATCTCACGCGTCGTTTCAGAACGTTCTAGACATGCTCTATAGGATTGAGGTCGGTACTTCGAGCTGGCCAATCCAAACGACGAATGCCGACCTCTTGCACATACACTTCCACATCGCCAGACCGGTGGGCGCGAGCGTTGTCGTCCATAAAAATTGAGTCTTCGCCTAAAGCGGCCAATGCGGGTTATGCATGAGGAATTAGAACTTCCGTTATGTATCGATGTCCAGTCAGTGAGCCGTTTTCAATGAAGACTAACTCTGTACGATCCATTCAATTTATTCCTGCCCAAAACATAACAGAGCCCCCAACATAAGGTGTGATTTCTTCAAAACAAGCCTCTGCAAAGCGTTCTCCTCGTCTTCTAAGCACTCGCCGACGTCAATTTTCACCGAACAGAGATATCCTGGCTTCATTGGAGAACAATACCCTTTTCCAGTCTTCTTGAGTCCATGACTCACAATTTCGAGCAAACCTAAGCCTGGCAACTCTGTGCTCACGGAGTAACTTAGGGCCGCGGGCCGGGCGATGACTGCGTATATTGGCCACGAGAAGCCTCCTCCTGACCGTCCATAGACTAATATGCACATTTCTTACTTCTTCGAGGTTGTTCTTAAGGTCCACATACGAAGACTTGCGATTTCTCAATGCGCGACTCACAAGAAAACGATCATCCCGTGGTTGGGTACATGGTTTTCTTCTAGAACCAGGCTCAATCCTATAGAGCATGTCTGGGACGTTCTGAAACGACGCGTGAGATCACGATACAACCGGCTCCGCAGACCATCAGAGAGCTGAAGAATGTGATTACCGCGGAGTGGGAACGTATTCCGCAAGCAAGTATCCGGGATATCCTCGCTAGCATACCCAGACGAATTCAAGCTGTGATTTCAGCTAGAGGGGGTCACACTCAATACTAAACATTTATCTGCTTTTACTTTATTAAAGAAAAAACAAACAAAAATCTTTGTTAACTTTTACTTCACGAGCATATGCACTACTAGCGAGCATACACTACTAGTGAACTTTAGCATTAAAACCCATAAATTTTATCAACGTTTTATGATAATATTGACGAAAACGATTATTTTCTTATTTATTTACAAAATTGTGAAAGTTAAACTACCTATAATTATCAAACAAACCAATAGTAACATTTGAAATGGTTCATTGCTTAGCTGCCCGTTTTTTTTGCAAATGAGTTTATATAGTCCACCACACAGACCTAGTGCGAGTTAGCGGATTTCACATACTATAGAAATTATTATAAATCGCTATAGTATGCAGCTTTCCTCAACATGTTTTGGATCACCGTTTTGGTGCTTGGTGATTGCTAATTATCAATACAAACATGGCTCCATAAAGTCAGAGATGTGCCCTGGGGTTTGAACCAATTTGAAGCAGCAGGCAGCCGCGTCCGGTGCATAACCAACATGCCACCAAGCACTTAGGTATGAAATGTAAGTTTTAGAATTACAATTTCTGTTATTTGCATTTTGTACTGAAATTATACTTATCGTATGATTTGCAAATTATGAGCAAAATTATTAGATTTCAATCAATCAATACCTTCAAATATAATTTCATCAATGAATACGAGTGTTCCCTGAGTCATGTTAAACATAATTAGTTTACAATACTAGCACATGTGGTGAAAGTGTTGAAACATTTGATAATGCAACATCATCATGAACATTAATCAATGATGGTGCAATAATAAATAATCGAAATTATCTATTTTGTAAACAGAGTTGAACTTCGTCGGAATTCGAGTCAACGAGAGAAAAAAATGTTATTTATATACCTCAGAATTTTCGGATTTATGTGCGTATTGACAGTCAATTACTCGCTTTTTAGGTGGAAAATACCCATACCGTATTTTTTTTTTAATTTATTTTATAAAGCTTATAGACAAATAACAAATACAAATAACTAATCTTACATATAACTATAGCTAATTACGAGCCTCCACCGATTTACAATATCAGCCCATTTACGTCAAACTGCAGAGCACGGGCCTCTTCTGTAATCGAAGGTACAGTTGACAGTGGTAAAACCATATAGTCCACCACGCTGGCCCAATGTGGGCTGGCGAAGTTTACACACCATAGAAATTCTTGTAAATCATAGCGATTTGCAAGTTTCCGCACGATTTTTTCCTTCATCGGTTTAGTGCGTCAATACACTCATGACTTCGAAAAGTCAGAGTTGTGCTTTGGGAACCCGTGACCACCGCGAACATGTTAGCAGCCGCGTCTGGTCTGCTTACCAACAGGCTACCACCCTTTTTTTTTTTTTCAAGATGAATAGCTATTAAGCTGCCCTTTCGGTACCCCGGGGGAGGCCGAAAGGGGTATGTCAGTGTCTCTGGCCTTCCAGCCCGGTACACACGCGGATATTGTGTCCGAACTGGGTCCCTAGCAATACCTACGCCAGCATACTGACTAAAAACCTCTTGATAACCCTCACACGCATTGTGGGCAGCACCGGACATCCCAGGGCGAAGGGCGCTCCGATTTACGTCCGCGAACCGCCCCGCGCAAAACCATTGCTGGGCCTTATGTTATCATTATGAAGGCCTAGATTACCTCCATTTACACCCCCTTTTCGGGCGCCCGTAAAGCTGTTATGGGCGTCCATGACGGAGACGAGGCTCCATCACACGTCTCGGAGTACGTTATACGCGAGGGCGCACGGCCCCCGCCGTGTGCCCAGTGACTCCGATGACCCCTTTAGGTCGTCTCTTACGACGGGCAGAGGATACCGTGGAGGGATTCTTGTACCCCCAAACCACAGGGTAAAGGATAAAGGCGTCGGTTCAGCCAGTTATTACCCGGCGCCTTCTTCTTTGCAGGCGGCGAGCGGGATCGTTCCGCTCACGATCCCGATCTGCGCTCTCCTTCTGCGAAATTACAATTTCACAGAAGGAGAGCATTGCCTGCCACGACCTCCGACTCTCGACCATGGAGGGAATCACGACCGAGAGCGAGAGGTCTACTCCGACGGCTGCACGGAGTATCATACGTTCATCACCCCAGGCTGGACACTCCGAAAGAGTGTGCTGGGCTGTGTCCTCCGCGCAGTTGTCACAGTGATGACACACGGCTGTCGCTTCCTTTCTCGCCACCCGCCACAGATATCTGCCGAAGCACCCATGCCCCGATAGGACCTGTGTCAGGCGGAACGTCATCATGCCGTGGCGCCTGTTCAGCCACTGGTCTAGAACAGGACGCACTGCTGCAATGGTCCACTCACCAGCACTAGGATTGTCCAGCCTGGAGCGCCACTCCTTCACGGCGGCCACGCGCAGGGAGGCCCTTTTAGCCTCAACCTCTCTGAGGGCTGGTAGTTCCCCTCGGCGAGACGCTTCCTCCCGCCAGTAATAGACTGACGAAAGGGCTTTGGCGTCTATGTCCCAGGGAAAACAGGCTACCACCCGCTTTATAAGATTAGCGGTACTAATTTTATTTTCTAATCTTTTGAACACCTTGATCAAAACATCACGCTCTTGTAGAAATATATCGTGAGAAAACCTGCATATCACAGAGATTTTCACAAAATTTTCTAATGTACGTAAACTTCGCCAACTCTTTATAGACTTATTATCCTTGCCTAAAATTTCCTTGTGATATAGAACGTCGCTGAAAATGTGTTACTTTTCATATATATTTTTTAGTATAATACCTAAATAGTGTAGCATAATATACGATATTCGCATTTATATTACTTAACATCCAGTCCTTTTACACCAAGTAGAACCACATGTAAAATCCATTACCATTTAATGAATCCCCAAATTTGTGCCAAAAACTACTTACTATGCCGTAAACAAACGTCCAACTCGGTCCAGCTGCAGGAGCAACAGCATTTTAATTAAATTCCTTTAAAGCAGCGCAACTCAGCAAATAGTAATTACAAGACGGAACTCTATCCATCTCCTCACAGACGGATATTAATCCGAGCTAAGAAACTCAAACTTGAAAGTAGTCTGGAAATAACCGCAAATCCCATTTGAAATAAAACCGCGAAGGCAACTGCGTTTTAAATATTTTCGAAGCAAGCTCACTGCATCCGAGCGGTGCGGTTGAGTGTCTTCATTGACCCCGTTTATGAAAACAAGTCTTCGGATTTGCTAGCAGCATTTAAAAACTTTTGTCTTTTCACACTTTATGTTTTGTTCGATTATGGCTTTTTAACTATCGTTTTTATATAGGTAACGCATAATATATTTTTTAATAATACCAATAAACTAATTTTCACAATGTTATGAATAGTTTTGTTTATGCATCTGCAGATGGATATTAAGATTATGGTGGAACTGGAAAATTAACGCTACTTTAATTTAGTTATAATTAATAATTTACAAATGAGTCAGCCAAAACATACAAGTAATAAGACTCAAAATAAATGTTATATCATATAATATTATATAACAAAAAAAATTGCAAAATAGAGCGAATATTTTGTTTATTTTTTTTTTTCCTTTTTGTGTTTGGTTGGTGAATACTGAATACATAGTTTTTTCTGAAATAATAACGTATAACTTTTGATTTTTATAGACGCTATGATACCCTAGGGTTTAATTTAATATTTTAGCAAAAGCTATGGATTTACCACCCAAACTAGATGATGTTTAAAACATCATAATTTTATTTAACTTACACTGTGTTTGTAGTTACTTAAACTAGCACCGGGCTTCATTTTCGGTCGCAGTCTTGATATACCCTGTATAATAAGATGCCTTATTATATTATGTCTATTTTGTTTTCAGAAGAAGCCTAAGTTTTAATTAAGTTTACCGGTGCAGCCTTAATACAATTGTACTACACTTACTGCGAGAAACAAGTTACCTTACCTTTCTCTGCTAGTTTCTTAAAAGTTTTCAGTAATAAAACTTGTAAGTTAATTTCATGCTATCCAACTAAAATTAAAGTGTAACTAAGATAGCCCCTGGAATTATTCTGCCTTTGCCGTGAACCTTAAAAAAAGCTAATTGGCCCCTCTCACCAAACGATCACGAAGCAGACCAAGCATTGGTAAAACCCCAGATATACATATATCTAGATTTCTGTTGGTAAAACAATTATAGCGTTCTTAGAAGCAATTGACAAATACAATACCGACTTTTAAATTACTTTCAACAGTATTAAAATAATTCCACCTTTTTTATAACTACTAATAAAAATAAACATTAACAAGTATTTACAATCCTTTGTTGGTTATTGCAAATGACAATGACTTAAGCTGAGATAATTAAACGTGATAATCTGAAGTAGAATGCACATATTGCAATGTGATAAAAACGGCTTAGCGCTCGATACTACTGCCTACATGCAAGGCTTAAACAGTTCTTTGCAGTTCAAGTGAAAGTATCTTGAAAAGTAATTTTAATGAAAGTAGGGGTGTTATAAGTGAATTTAATGGTGGCAATATGCACAACGGAGTGAATGAAAATTCGATGATTAACGAGTCGGTGCCTTTTGTATTTGCATATCAAGGTAAGCGTGGTTTTAAATATAAAATTATAATTATAATCTTTATCAACCCATGCAAGTTCCACTGCAGGCCTGAGGCTAAAGGTACACCTCTGACTTTTTTTTATGGTATCATGTGTCAGGACTCAGGAGTGTGACTCATGTGTGTGTTGAAAGACAATCTTCATAAAAGCGTTAAGACGAATGTGGATATGTTTTCTCGCACATTCACGGATAATTATATACCCAGATAGAACACTTAACTGCTGATGCAAAATGTCATTTGTTGCTCTGATGTTATTAATCTAAAAAATAGTCTTAGTGTAAGTAGATAGCCACTTTAAATAGCAATACCAACGATAAACTGAAAGTTTCAATGCATAGCCAATGGGAACTAAATTTTAAATGTTTTACGGGGATATTCTTTGAAAGTGCTATTTCAGCAGTTCTCACAAAAGAATTCACGACAGAATGGACTGAGAAAGGATTGAATTTACGGAAACATTAGAGAATGCTTGTGTCGAACAAGTGAAAATAAAGCTGATAATTCACCGATTTCGTCGGAAATGTTTTCACACATTATATTTTAACAGCTCTTCCTATTCTAGTATATTATGATTTAGATGAATTTATTTGATACATAAAATTTGTTACTAAATCACCTTTCTTCTAATTACACGAACATGTATTTTTTTAAAGAGCGATGTGACTAAAGCAGTTCGTTAATGGAATTATTAATGTAAATGAATAAATTGATTGCATATGGGTAGCATAATTTATTGCGATGAATATGTTTGTATTTTTTGTGTTTTATCTTGAATTTTAGCGATAGATGTATATGTTATTAAAACTAACCTGATCCGACATTTCTTATAAGTTGGATTTATCTCGTTTCAAGTGGTATCTGTAGACCATTCTAAAATGTTTTCTAAAAACGCTTTAAAGTAGGATAAAACTTTACTGAAATGATGAAATGCTATTTCAAGTGAGAACGACCGAGACCGCCGACTTAATGTCCTCTCCGAGGTATAGAATACCTCGGAATTATTACCGCTACCCGGGATCTTCTAACCGCAAACCTCATTTAAGCTCGCTACCTACAGCTATCGCCAACACTGCCGCGTTTAATATCCAACCCGGCTGTATCAAAAATATTTCCTTCAAAATGCTTTATGTAATTGAGAATAAAGAGGTTAATCGTATACATTGATGATATTCTTTCGAAAATATTGTATTTTTGGATAAGCATTAGCCTATAATTTGACCTCCAAATTAACTTCACGCAAAGAAAATTATATTAAATAGTTACCCCGGGTTTGCATCAAATAATGGTAAACTAACACTCTATAATTTCATATTTCTATACTTATATTTAATTATTAATACTCTTTAATAAAAATCTCAAATTATAATATACCTATGTATGTTTTTTATTATTATTTTTTTATTGCATTGAATGGCGAGACGAGCAAGCCGTTCGCCTGATGGTAAGCGATACGACCGCTCATGAACAGTAGCAATATTCCACTGCGCTCGCCATCCTGAGACATAAGATGTTAAGTCTCAATATGTCCAGTAGTTGCTCTGGCTACAATGTCCTTCAATCCGAAACACAACAGTGCATTTAAGCAGTGTTGTTTCACGGGAGAAATAGACATTGCGGTGGTACCTACCCAGATGGCCTCTCACATATGAGAGACCTACCACCAGTGTGTATATTTTACACAATAGTTAAACCCAATTGTAGCTATCTTCAAAACATTGACTGTTTATAATATAATTGAAGCTATAAAAGTAAATCAACATTAATTTAAGACAATTTCATCGAGTTTGCGATAACGTGTATTACCCAAACATAAACATATTGTATAATTTTATTGCACAGATTATAACAGTTAGTGGGGAGTTCAAGACCCTCTGTTAACTAACTGAGCGGTCAGAATCCTTTGTCCACGCTGATTTATCAGTCACATGAGCTACGATAAAGGATAACCTACTTTTAAACTGTATAAATGTAATTTCAAAACATCACTAGTTGTTTATTTAGTTTTGGAATAGTTCTGTTTTCTCTATGGTCGTTCAAAATGCGGTTGTCTTCGGGACAAGACAAAGATGGCGGCGCCGCGGAAGTTGCACTTAGAGGTCAGTTATTTATTTATTTACGCTTTATGACACAAAAGAAAACAAATAAAAAGATAAATGACATACATAAAAAGTACACTTTGCGGTATTATCACCGACAGGCAGTGTCTCACAGACAACCATGGGATGGATTTAAGAATAGGATAAACAGAGGGCATTCTAAAGTTCTGTTGTTATAATTGTGATTATTTAATTGTAACGCAATTCAATACTTTGTTTTGATATTATACCGGGTATATCAAGACTGCTACCGAAAACGAAGCCGGGTGGTAGTTTTAGTAACTACAAACACAGTGTAACTAAAAATTTCGCAAAGAAACGCGACATATTTTTTTTTTTAAGTATCGTCGAGTTTGGGTGGTGAATCCATAGTTTTTGCTAAAATAATAATTTTTAAATTACGTTATATACAAGGCTTTAGCCTTGTATACCATAGCGTCTTGAAAATTATATGGGTGTACACTATTATTTAAGAAAAAACTATGTTTTTACCTATATATTTAACTATGTATTTATAAGACGATAGAAAAAATATAACAAAAAATCATCACAATTTTTTGCACAAAATTTAGTTGCATTGTGTCTGAAGTCATTAAAACTACCACCCAGCTTCGTTTTCGGTAGCAGTCTTGATATACCCTGTATTTTTTTCGTAAGAATAATATTATTAATAATTGAGCGGGAATATATTATTAAAATTATGACATTGTGTTTACATATTATGTAAATGCAATAAACTTCAAATTATTTACTTCATTATTATAATTATTTCTTAGTTATCACATGCACGTACTATCAAAATTGTAAACAACCGATATGACCGTACAATTTGCGCAAACATTTAAGCACATAAAATTTTCCATCAATGCATTTTTCCTAAGATAATAGATGATCAAACTAACTTACCTGTACGTGAAGTTCGATCATTATTATATGAGTCGTTTCATTCGAAGATATAATTTATTTACCAAGTAGTCCCTTCATTCCACAGGCAACATCGCACGATTTCAGAGTTTTTTTTTTTTTTTTTTTTTTACCCACCCTACTGTTCCTCCATCCTGTCATCGCGAAACAGCTCATTCTTTTTAGAGATTTTCTGTGAACAAAACTTTTTAGGGAAAAAACACAGTATGTAATAAGTGATTTTTAATGGGTGAGGAGGGTTCTTATATCTTCGAATGAAACGACTCATATAATAATGATCGAACTTCACGTACAGGTAAGTTAGTTTGATCATCTATTATATATTCGTCGTTTCATTCTTCAGATATAATTTATTTACCAAGTAGATTTTCAGAGAAACAAGTTTTGTTCAGATATATTTTTAATTAATAAACTATTATATTAATAAAGAGATCGTTAACAATCACATCTGTATTGATAAATTACTATTGATTATGACTACCTAATTAGAACGCAGTACTGCATTTGCAAAATCATCGTTGTTTGTTACGGGTCGATCGTAAAAACGAGCAAACGCTGAGGATGAGCTGGTCCAACCAGCAGTCTTCCGAATGATGTCTACACTAAGCCCGGAGACACGGGCCGCTGACGTAGCGGCATGTCTCGTACTATGCGCGCTGAATGTATTCACGTCTACGCCGCATTCTGACAACACGTTCTTAATCCATCGACTGATAGAATGTAATGTGGCAGCTTTGTGTGGTTTCTTATAAGTAAGTAAAAGGTTACCCGCATTCGTAGTCCTCATATTTTTAGTCATAAAAATGTAATCGTTGAGGACTGAAGCAGGACAAATTTTTATGTTGTCTTTAAAGAACGGTAAAAACAATACTGGCTGTTCTCGTCCAGCAGAAGAGGTCTTAATAATATCGGTAATGGCTATTTTTACCCCACCTAGAGCAATAGAAATATTTTCTAATTTAATAAGAGAAAATGTTTGGACCCGATGAGCCGTACAAAGCGCTAGAAGAATAACTAATTTCTTGGTGATTTTTTCTAAATTCAGTTCTAGGTTAGGGTACCAATTGGCCATATGATTGAGCACCAGTTGTGGGTCCCAAGTAAAAGTATATTTTGGCTTATTAGGTTTAAGTTTGTATGCTCCTTTAAGTAACCGTTTTATGCAATCATCGTTACCCACATTAAAGCTCGAGATCAGGGACAACGCGGAGCGGTGACTATTCAGAGAGCCATACGAACAACCTTTGTTAAATTGTTCCGTTAAAAAAGAAAGGACAGATGTTTTTGAACCATTAAAGAAGTCAATATTTCGAGAAGAACAAAACTGCCACCAAAGTTTAAGAGTTACATTATACTGCTTGACGGTGTTATCAGCTAGGGAAGCCATCATTAATTCTAATGATTCGGGAGGCGTCCCGCGGTGTGAGAATGCCGCGCGTAGAGCCTCGCGACACCCAGGGTAAGATGAGTGTGCAAGGGGTGGTGTTCCCTGAAATGAGATTGGAGAAGATATTTATCATGATTCAGATAGAGTATCTTGGAGTCGAGTAGACTTTGTAATAAAGGGTACCATGGCTGCGAAGGCCAATGAGGAAAGACGAAGATTCCCTTAGCACCGTCGTCAATTATTTTGCGCAGACATTTTAAAATTAAAGAAAAGGGCGGAAATGCGTAAAAATATTTAGATTGCCAATTTAGGGTAAAGGCGTCTACCGCATAAGCATCAGGTTCTTGTTTCCAAGAAACAAACAAGTTGCATTTCGCATTGTGTCTGGAAGCAAAGAGATCAATATCGGGGCACCCAAAGTGTTTTTTAATAATTTGGTATGCGTGATCTGATAGCTCCCATTCTGTATCGGGGTTAACCTTTCTAGATTCTTCATCCGCAATGTTATCTTTCGTATTCACATATGATGCGAAAATCCAAATATCTCGCTTCTCGCACCATTGCCAAATGCTTCTTGTTAGATCGTTTAGGTACGGAAATTGAATACCGCCTAGTCGGTTTATGTAACTAATGGCTGTCGTATTATCGACCCTCAGTAATATTGCACAGTTAGTATCGTAATTGGCAAAACTTTTAGTCCTAAGAATACTGCAAGGAGCTCTAAATAATTTATGTGGTATTTTGTCTCTACAGTGTTCCATCTACCATGGGCTTTTGCACCATTGCAGACTGCACCCCAGCCTGTTCTGGAAGCATCTGAATATATTTCTTTTGTATAACTTTGATTTCTAATAGGGCACTTAGCTATGAAGATATGGGTTCTCCACCAAGAAAGGTCTTCTAATATCGTTTCAGAAATATTTATTTTATGTTCGTAATTGTTATTATGTTGTTTTAATGCCAAGAATTTTTGGCGTTCCAATAATTTTGTATAAAGAAAACCATAACGAACTGCAGGACAGGCTGCGACCAGAACACCTATTAATTGTGCAAACTCTCTAATTTGACATCTTGGCAACCTCGAAAACTTCTTAACCAACTGGTTTATACTTTCCCGTTTACTAATGGGTAACGATAAAGACATTTCACGTGTATTATAGACAAATCCTAAAAATGTACAAACTTGAGAAGGCTTTAAGGAACTTTTGTCATAATTAATTACAAATCCTAAGCATTCTAATAATTTCAAAGTTTCTCGTATGTTGGTAATGCATTCATCATAATCATTACCTATACATAATATATCGTCAAGATATATTACTGATTTGTGTCCCTGTTTTCGAAGGTAAGCTATAACTTCCTTCATGATTTTTGTGAACACCCTTGGTGCAACAGATAAGCCGTATGGCATGGCCGTAAACTGGTATGTACACAATTTTTTAGAATTAGGGGCCTGAAAATTAAATCGTAGGTATTTTTGGTCGGTTTCGCAAATAGGAACCAATAAATATGACTTTTAGATCGATTGTTGCTAAGAACCCGTACTGAGGAATTAACTTAGCGGCAGTTCTATGATCCTTCATTTTAAAGTGAGTAGAAGTAATAAATTTATTTAGTGGTTTTAGATTTAAAATAAACCGCTTGCCTCCCGTAGCTTTTTGTGTCAAAAAAATCTTTGATATGAACTGATCCTGAGACGGGATACAACGTGAAACTGCCCCTAATTCTAACAATTTGTTGATCGCCAGTTGCATATCTCGGGCTTCGACATGAGAAAATTTAGATACAGGTACGATAGGCTGTGTCACACAAGTACAGAATGGAATTTTAAACCCGTGTTCCACCCATGATAAAACAACAGTATTTTTGGTTATGTGAAACCAACAGTTAAGGAAGAATTTAATTCGACCAGCATGTACCTTAGTTATTTTCGTTGTGACGCACGGTTCTTTGCTAGGAAAGAGCTCTTCGTTTGAGTTTGATTCTGCATCGGGATCGGCCGTCGTGATGTGACTGGTAGTCTCCTCTGACCTCCCCGCCCCCCCCTGTTGGATAAGTAGCGAGGAGGTCCCGGCCAGTTTCCCTGGGGGACAGAATGTACGACTGAAGCTTGAGGAGTATTCGCTTTCTGGGTGGTGACCGCTTTCCGTATCTGCAATCCTTGTTTTTCGATAGCCTTACTGGCTTTGATTTTTTCGGCCAATGTGTTACCGAATAGCGTATCATCACGTTCTGATTCTTGAATATATTGATAAAAGTTTTTCTCAAGACTTGGCGTTATTAGCTTTATTCTGTCTTTAGTCAAAGAGAAATGCAAATCGGAGAGTAAGCGACAACCGTCGCCTAGTTGTTTTAGGGCGAGAACTTTATTTTCTGACTTCAGCAAAGTATCCATTGCTTTGTTTGTAGCTGCGATACCGTTTCCTAGCTGTTGTTGGAAACTGATAATTTTTTTATCGCGACCTTTAACCATGTCTGACACGGCAGCCGAGATCTCCGCGTTCAACTTAGGAGCTTGCAATAGTTTGCAATTGGCGGGTATAAGGTATTCTTTCAAGAGCCTATCTTTATCCTCTTTAATTAGGGCTTTCTTTAGTAAAGGACTCCAAAGTTCTGCTAGATTTTCGTGAATATCTTCCCCGAAGTCTAGAGACGTAGCAGATGTAGACGAACCCAAAGCGGATAGTATCTCGGGATCCAAACTAACATCGGGCGCTGGCTCGACAGATGGGGCATCTGCTTCATCGGCCCGAACTAATAATTCCTGAGAGTAAGGAGCATCCACTGGTTGGCTTTCTTCGTATGAAAGATTTGGCGTGCCATGTCGTGGCTCCGGATACATCTCATCACACAGGACTGAAAAACATACGATCATTTTTTATTATGCGGGCGATGAGGCGGTAGTTATAGAACGCTTATTGCGTTAGTATTGTCTCGCGGACAATAATTTGTAGTAAATGTGTGTGTATTATACATTACACATATTTTCTACGAAGTTGTCGTGAAAACACGACCCATAAATAGCTCGCAGCTAATTATGTTATCGTAATTGACTCGCAGTCAATCCGATGCATTTTGTTTTTTAATAGGTATTAATCTGCTTATTTAAACACTTCTATCACTTATTCAGATAACAATATTAATCTTACCTGTTATATTGTCGTCATCAGACGAATCCAACCGGCGCCGTATTCGGCGTCGATGTAACTTATTGTATTTTTCTTTTTCTTCTAATTTCCTAATCTTGTGTTTATATCTTTCTAATTTCTCCTGTGCACTACGTTTCGGCATTATTTAGTAGGCGCGTGCGCTCGTTGCCTCGCACGAAAAAAGGAATGAGCTGTTTCGCGATGACAGGATGGAGGAACAGTAGGGTGGGTAAAAAAAAAAAAAAAAAAAAAAAAAATCTCTGAAATCGTGCGATGTTGCCTGTGGAATGAAGGGACTACTTGGTAAATAAATTATATCTGAAGAATGAAACGACGAATATATAATGATGTTCACCCTTTTATTTTTGTAATGATGAGTTTCAGTGTGAATAAAACATTTATTATTTAGCCATTTAGCAGGTTAATCATTAAACTATCCCACATTTAACTAGTTATATCATATCTTAGAGCGAAGTGAATGTCTCAATATATTCTGGATCAGCCCATATACGCAGCAGGCAGGATTTACTTCTAATTAAAGACTAAAATAAAACAATGTTAATAAACAAAATTTTAACAAAATACCAATTACACAATACTATTCTGTATCAGCCCATATACGTCCCACTGCAGGGCACGGGCCTACTCTACAATCGAGAGTACGATTGAGAGTGGTTAGGCCATATAGTCCACCACGCTGGCCTAGTGCGGGTTGGATATATTACTATATTCTTATCTATAATTATTGGACTATATACCAGGTGAGGTATTTATCGTTTAATCGTTATCTATGCAATTGTGCTTTTAAAATATTGCAACAACAGTAACCAGATGTTACGTGAGTCATCCACGTATCTATTAACAATGATATACATATCTAGACAAATAAAATTAATAATTTAGGGAGGCAACTATTTAGCTGAGCTCAGGTCTTTGGGATTACAAAGGTCCATGAGCGGCGGTGAAGACCACTTATGATCAGGCGAGCCGTATGCTCGTCTGCCTGCGAAGGCAGTATTTTTTGCTATTCCATAAGTCCGGCAAACGAGCAAACAGGTCAGCTGATGGTAAGTGATCACTGCCGCCGAACTTCAAACACGCTTAGATAATGGACGTGTAGAGCCGACCCATAAAATCGGGAGAGTGGGAAAGGAAAATGATGAGAAGAGGAAAGGGGTATTGGGCATCCGGCAATCTCACACACCGAACGAAACTCGATAACAACGCTGGCGCTTCACAGCGATTTTCTGTGAGACAGTGCCCCGAATGAGCCTGCCATTTGCAATTTCATGCTGAGTCATAGCTGATAACAGCGTGGCTCAACCACTCCCAAGAAGGCTAAATAACCCAAAAAATACCTATCTGGTACCCCGTACACCTTCCTCATGCCGTTTTTCCTTCCTATTGTTTCCTTTTCCCTCCTATATTGTAAGGTTATCCACAAACGATTCAAGTGTCGTAGATGTTAATAGGCAAAATAACTTACCATTAAGTAGCCGTTTGTCGGATCTATGCTTTAAAAAGGAATTTTTTTCCCCGAAATTCTCCAATTGATTTCGTATTACTAATGGTTGCTAATCTCAATTAATAGATTAAATATTACCTTCATGCATCGATGCAATAAATGGGTTATTATTGTATCAGTCAAGAGCTCTTTAAATCAACGAAGCAAGTTGTTTATCTTCGTTCTATTGTAGGTCATAATACAAGGTCAAAGCGGTTATAGTTATGGATAAAGACATATAATTACATAATAAAGAAGTCAGAGGAACAACTTTTTTTTCCATTACTTCAATCATATTATTCCATTATCCGTATCTTGTCGACCCCAAGCAATCCAAAAGGATATGCTTCATATAAAAAAGTCCAGCTCTTGGAGGTATTGCTGTACCTGCTTTTAATGAATCGCCCATTACCACTATCTATATACGTATATTCTTGTTAAACTCAGTTTTGTATAAAAATTGATATGTATATACTAGAAGCGTATGTATTATATTATATATTAACACGTTGAACGCCAGGCGGCCCACCGGTGGGCCGCGTGGCTTGTTTCGTGGTATTTTCTTAAGAAAATATCACGAAAAATGTTTTTAATCAAATTAAATATGCAAATTTAGTATTTTTTTTATTGTTTTGTGTTGATATTAACTTTAGCGAAAAATGATGGAATTGATGATTTCCACTTGGCCCGAACGGGTTTGCTTGAATCGCCCACCGGTGGGCCGCGTGGCGTTCAACGTGTTAAAACAGTTTTTCGATACACTCACAATCCTTTTTTTTTGTTTTTGTTGACGCGGGGAAACCGGGTTACCGCAAACGCCTCACGGGGAAAAGTGGGGCGATTATGTTGGGTTCACCGATAGGCATACCAACCAAAACCCCACGTTGCCTTCTTCAGCGCAATTGGTACGGCCCGGGAACCCGAAGCAAGAGCGCTCCAGCTTCTACCGGGACGATCCCTGCATAATGCCGCTCAACTTGCTGCCCGTGCCCTATGTTGGAGGTTAAGAAGCCTCATCATTTCTCGGTAAAAGGCAGTTGCATAATGGTTTCCTAGATTTACGCGAATGTTACACATTGAAATAAAACTATTATTTACGGATTTTATCGCGAATTTAGTTTAATTTTTTTACATTTTTGACTTCCCGAGGTTTCGATTACTTTACAGCTTTCGTGGTCACGGGGCGGACTGAGGAATTAGACGTCCGCTCTGTGACTGTTACAATTCAACTACCCTTATTTTACAATTATTAATTTAAAAAGTAATTTTAAATATCTAGTCTGTGTTTGCGATCCGATCTACGCAGAAGGAGCTCACAGTGTCTTGAGGTCTGGCAGTTGGTCTTTTGGGTTCCGATTTAATTAAATGTTGTATTGGATCCCATGCTTGTGCAAGCTTCAAGCCATCTTGTCTATTGAAATTTGGATGTTTTTTAATTTCAATAGCCTCGCGAAACATCCTGGGCAGGAAACGGTGTTCTTTAGCGAGGACTTGGGCCTGGTCAAAGCGGAGGTAATGCTTGGAGCCTTCTTCTATATGTTCAGCAACTGCAGACTTCGTTGAGCGTCGATGTTTGACGTCAGCTATGTGTTCTTTCACGCGGGTCCCTATGCTTCGTTTTGTTTGACCTATGTAGGAGAGGCCACAGTCGCAATCTATTTTGAAAATAAAACTAAATTCGCGATAAAATCCGTAAATAATAGTTTTATTTCAAAAGGCAGTTGCTTCCTCTTCCTCCTGCTGCTAAACACCCGAGATCGCAATGTACGTGAGTACAATTATGGGCGCTACAACAGCCCCCCACAGCGCGCCCGCGACCTTCACTTCCCCATTAATGTGTGGTTATCGTGGCGGGATTCTCGATCGATCTCGAAATGCCCCCATACCACAGGGCGCATACTCACAATCCTAGTACCATGCACTTAACCAATGCACTCAATAAAAACGCTTTTCTGCACCATCCGATACTATACTGTATTGTATCAGCCCATATACGTCCCACTGCTGCAAGGCACGGGCCTCCTTTACAATCAAGAGTACGATAGAGACTGGTTAGGTCATATAGTCCACCACGCAGGCCTAGTGCGGGTTGACGGACTGTGCCAAAGGTACTCTGGGATTTAGGTTGATTTCTATGAGCATGTTGGCAGCCGCGTCTGGAGGGTTACTCTGTACTCCGACACGATGGCGAATGTTCGAACATCGCACGTATACTGTACGAATATGCCTAAATACTTTACAAATGTTCGAATCCTGTATCGTCCATCGTAATCTTAGACTAAGTTCTAAGTGTATGATAATTTTCATAGACAATAGTATTAATTTTAGAAATGGAAAACTTTTATCTCATATGTTCATCATCCGAACATTCGAACTTCGTCTTCAGGTCCGTTTACCAACAGGCAACCACCCACTCCAATCTACGATCTATCGCAATCCGATAAACATTAAGAAAATGCGAGTAGAAGGCATATCTTGAACGGCTGAAGGCACACGTGATGTTCAATATAATATCCCGGCGCGTCAGGACAATACGTTGATTGCTATCTGGCCGGCCGCACTGCTGATTAATTACCAACCACATCATCTGACTGCGCTAATTCCTTCCAGATAATTACACTCAACCTGATGCCGACGTGACATTGTTATCAGTTTATACTATATACGTAAGACTACTAGATACTTAATACCTCTGTTACTGCTACTTTACCTCAACATAGTAATATATGATGGTTTTTACTTCAATACTATAACTCTTTTGTGTCACTAATTCTATGCCTCGTATCCCAAGATACAGGCAATGCCTAGTTTGGGAACCTCTAGTACAACTAGAATTTTAGTTTCTCTTTAAATTTATCTATTTCTAACTAGATTTAAGTCTCTAATTCTTTCAATAAACTTTATTGTTTTGAATAGTTAGACAGATAAATGAATAGAGTCAAAACTAGTCCTCACCCCACGGCAATATACCGCGATGTTGCGAATATTGGAATATAGGAAAAATGTTTGACGTTACACTGTCCCAAAAATAATATTAGGGGATCGAACAAATATTGTTCTCGACTCTCGAGCCAACATTTGAATCCACAGCCTGTCGTTTCACAGCCGGCTTGTAACTAATTGCGCCACGGAGGCTGTCATGTTTAATACAGGCGAGGTAACAAATAAAAAATTAACTTATACCTGGGCGTAGTCGCACTGCGCCGCTATATACACATACATTTTCTGAAACATAATTTTGCAAAAAGCCCAACTTAATTCTATGTTAAACCTACTTTTCATACTAAGGTTGAATATAAACTCCAGTAGAACTGGCGGCATTCTAATAAAATGTATAATTACGTGTAAAAAAACTGTAAAAACACGAGAATTTCCATATAGAAAGCCATGCGACGTCATAAAACATGGAATTGTTTTCACGCCATAAAAACGTTAGCTTGCATAATATATTGTTTAATGCATTTACGTTCGCGCGCGGGAGAATATCGTCACGGATCCTTTGTTATAGTTACTGCGGATGCTAAAAGAACTTTTACGATTTTGCACAGAAAACAAAAAGGTATTTTGGCCTGAATAATAAACTATATTTTATTTAAACATTTTAAATGATCAACCAAATTTTAAATGATGAATTATTAACTGAAGTATACAATGAATTTCAGATCAAATTATATTGTTCTACTTAACTACGTGATAAAGATGGACCCATCTACATACAAGAACTAAAAAGTAGACGATAAAATCAAAGATTAAAAAAAATGGTGCAGTGAAATGACATATTTTTATAAATATTTCAGGCATATTTGTATACTGTGGATAGGATATGATTACCTACGTGGCTCAGTTGGTTATAACTCCCATGATATATGCGTGCGTATTAGATTCCCCAACCGAGACAAAACTTGAAGGCCACAAATATAAGTTTTGGGTCGGAGAGTTTGTAAGACTGAAAAGTCTTACTTAGTTTCGGTTAGCAGTCATAATTGGCTTGATTTTGAAATAAGTTCCAACTCAAATGTATGACTGATTAATATAATGTAATTATGACGAATTAGACTACAAAAAGTGGGTATCGAATCCAACACCCGTGTTGACAGCCCGCTCAAGATTAAGCCAAAAAGCGATTCTAGATTTTTTTGTAATACATTTTGTTTTATATTAAGTCGTGCTTTTGTTTTTATTATATCTTAAATTGTGATATTGTTTACACGTATAAAGGCTCCTCATTTTGTTACAATACTTTACAGGGTTTATCAAGACTGCTCCCGAAAACGAAGCTGGGTGGTTGTTTAAACGACTTCAAACACAATGCAACAGAAAATGTTGCAAAAAAAGCGACGATTTATTTTTGTTTTTTTTTTCATATGTTCTTATTTTGTTTGTAAATACATTTTTTCCTAAAATAATAGTGATTTATTGATAAATGTTCTAAGGTATAAAAGAGTTTAAATTAATATTTTAGCAAAACTATGGATTTACTACCCAAAAATGATGTTATTTAAAAAATGATAAAAAAAATTTTTGCATTTCTTTGCGAAAATTTTAGTTACATTGTGTTTGTAGTCACTAAAACTCGGCTTCGTATTCGGTAGCAGTCTTGATATACCTGGTATAAAAAAAAACATGGAATTTTATCGGTGGCGCACCAATGGTGTATCGATTTAATAAATAAATAAATAACGATAATTCCGAATTAAATCGTATCGATAAATTTTGTTTTCGGTACCTACATATATCAACAATCCTGTGACATACTGTAATGTAAGTAATCTATATATAAGATTTATATTTGTACTAGACACAAGTCGGGACATAAAGGTGCCTCGGCGTCGTACAACATCGTAAAAAACTTGTGGAATAGTAAATGAGATGACGCTGGTTAACCGAAATAGGAGTTTTTATCTACAGCACCCGTCAGCACTGTGAATAATTTATTTGTTACGGCTACAGTACTTTCGGGAATTTCAGTGACATAACATGATTAGGAGGTTGCGTTAATTATTAAATCTATTTTTGACATTATTTTGGTATTTGTAGCTATAGGTATGAGCCCATAGTCGCCCATGGTTGAGTATGGGTCTGATCTATTAACTGACTTAAATAATGCAAAAACAATCGTCACTCTTTTGGCAATTTTTTTTGTTGTATTGTGTCTGTGGTTGCTATAAATACCACTTAGGTTTAAAGGAGCTATTAGAAACTGGCCATTTAAATGCAATTTTACACTGGTATCATTTGAGAGTTAAAAGCTAAGCATATTTACCTACAGCTCGGCGACTTTATATCCTATTAGAAGGTGACATCATAATAATCCAAAATATATTCCATCCATCCATCAGCCAAAGGAAGTCCACTGCTGAACATAGGCCTCCCCCAATGATTTCTATAGAGACCTGTTGGAGGCAGCCTGCATCCAGCGACGTCCCGCGATTTTTACCAGGTCGTCTGACCACCTTGTGAGTGGACCTCCTACGCTCCATTCGAGCACTTTCTGACCCCATCGGTCATCAGTTCTCCGCGCTATGTGCCCTGCCCATTGCCACTTCAACTTGCTAATTCGCTGGGCTATGTCGGTTATTTTAGTTCTCCTACGGATCTCCTCATTTCTGATTCGATCTCGTAGGGAAACCCCGAGCATAACCCTCTCCATAGCTCGTTGAGTGACTTTGAGCTTCCTAATAAGGCCCATAGTGAGAGGCCACGTCTCGGTGCCGTAAGTCATCACTGGTAACACACAACTATCGAAGACTTTCGATTTAAGGCACTGAGGTATTTTGGACGAGAAGACGTCGCGTAGTTTGCCGAACGCTGCCCAACCGAGTTGGATTCGACGATTGACCCATCTCTCGAAGTTGGATCTGCCTAACCGGACCACTTTCCTAAATAGACATATTCGTCAACAACTTCAAGAGTCGAGCCCCCAACACCGATGGGGGTGGGCACAACATGGACATTCGACATGATCTTCGTTTTGTCCATGTTCATTGTAAGACCCACCTGTTGGGAGACTCGATTGAGGTCTTCGAGCATAGTGCTAAGGTCTTCCAGCGTTTCTGCCAAGACTACAATATCGTCGGCAAACCGAAGGTGAGTGATATACTCGCCGTTGATGTTGATGTTGATGCCGAAACCTTTCCATTGGAAGAGCTTGAAGACGTTTTCCAGCTATTAATAAAATATATTTATTATAACTTAATGAAAATATCAAATGTATTGATGAACCAGGAAATTCACAGTATCTCATGACATGACAACCTTTATCATCACCAATAAAGGAATAAAATGAATCATCATTACTTTAAAGTTATGTGCCTTTCCAACAAATAATGATTTGTACATAGAACTGTGTTCACAACAAAACTAGTTTAGGCGTCTCATTTGTGAACAAGTTGTAAAACAATTCATCTATTTCAGAATAACAAATAAACCCGGTTTAGCCTCCATAAATTAATTAAGATATCCCAGCAAAGTTTAAAGTCTAATTTTGTGTTGCCTATCAACATGAAAGTTAAATCATTAATCATCTGGAGTTGACTTCAGTTTAATATTTTGATAAGTTGTTGTTCATGTCTAATTTTATATTAAAAAGTCAACAGCCTGTTTATATAGAAAACAAATTTAATTTCATGTTGTAAGGATTTCCACTCCAAAAATCCTCAAAACGTTCACTGAAAATTAGTCTTTGTTAATAAATTATCCTCCAAAGGACTTTTATTATTAATCAAATATTTCTACAAAGCTACGAATTTAAAATTATACCCAATTCCTTTGTCATATGAAATATAGTCTTCCAAAAAACAGCATCATGTCATCGTTCATAAAAAGTCCTGTTTCCACTATTAAACATAATGTAGGTCATTATCGCCCATCATAGCCATAAAGAACAAAAGCTATTACATAATTATTTTCAATAAAATAGCAATGTACTAGATGAAAAGAAAACTCGCTGTGTAGTGTAAATAACAACTTTAACACAAAGACCCTCTCAATAACTCGAAATCTGATACTACGGCTGACCATACAATAGACTTCAGAAGAAAATAGTTTACAATAAACCATCATACATACAGGGAACATGATCCTTCCACCTCCATCATTTTCTTTATAGCATAGGTGGTACCAAAGAACAAACCCAATTACCGGATACTGATAAATGCTTCTAACTTCCTACGTACATGGAATAAAAGGTGTATTTTCAGCATTGAATAATGGAAGCTCGTAGAGATAGGATACGGAAAGTGTAGGAATAATTGGACCGCCAACATCCTCATTCACGTAATGCTAAGTAGGTTAGCAAAACGTGTCAGGTTAACAAAACTTCATTCTTCGGCGAAAGATGCTGTGATTGGACCATTGATTGGATCAACAGAGTACTGTTCTACTACTGTCCTTGCCATCAAGGGCTATATATATATATATATATATATATATATATATATATATAGAAATGATTGGACATTATATTATGTCTATATATTATGTCCATATGCAAACCATGGGTTTCAATGTCTCTTTGTCATGTCAAAAAAATAAGTTCTTTGATTTGTTTCCCTGGCCCTACAAAGATATTTTCACAGTCAAAGCAATAATACTAATTTGCTCTACGCTGACGATAAACAAGCACAGATTAAACCCGCGACGGGACACCCTTGCGTATACCAATCATATATAAATATACAAACTCACGCCATTTTCCCAGAAGGGTTAGGCAAAGGTGATAGATACCTAGACATCCGCGATTCTCACGATGTGATAGTACTTAGTGCCATTTCGAGCTCAAATTTAGCTAATAAGGAATAGAAAAATCTAATATCACTTTGTCGACTCGTGATTCGAACCCGAGACCTTTGGCTAGTAATCCTACCGTGTTGCTACTCCGCCCACGAGTCAGTCACAATATCAATCACCATGAAGAATTTTCCGCCATGTATGGTGACCACTTTAAAGCCGGATACGGTTAATGTAATGGCGCGTTCACACTATCGCAGATGTTCGCCGATGTTTGGCGATGACACGTTTGCGCATCATTGCCACAAATGTTGCACACCTCGCCACGTATTCGAGCAAGTTGTCAATTAATAAGTAGTAAAAAATGGAACGTCGATGCGTTAGCGGTTGCCACGACATATATTTAAAAAGCGCGTATAGATACGAGTGTTTTGAATATCTATAAAACTGTAGAAGATGGTGGATGTTAAGTATTTACCGCAACAGAACCAGGTATTTGTAATCGTAAAAACCAAACTTACGTCACAGTTAAAACAGCTTTTTTTCTAGGAATATATTTTACACTACATGAGGAAACAATATTTTCTTATTATCACCCTTGAGTTGTTGTTGTTTTGAATCATCATCAACATTTCTGATTCCTTCCCGTTACATCCCGTCTTGTCGCGTCTCATTCGATGCCATACCTCAAAGCAATCCTGTCCTATTTTATTCCCCTCTTACTTTTTAGCATACCATCCACTTACATGCAAATAGAGCGTCGTAGATAGCCAGAACAACCTTTAAAGCAACTTATTTATTTGGATTAAGATTAATATCATGGTTATAAACACGAAATAAAAAATAATACATTATTTAAAAATCATTGAAACGGTTATATTGAAGAAGAGGAAGATAGACTTATGCAAACAACGACAGATCTAGGATTAAAAATATTGCCTTATTAACATATTTCACGTCGGTTTTCTGGGGAACAGTGGTATCACGTAATACCATTGTAGGGTCGTCGGCGGAAATAAGGTTCGTTGTTTATTACCAATATATCAGGATGCGGGGAACTCAGTTTGCGCCTCTAAACACCTCTTTACGTTTTCCATTTGATATAAAATAAAATTTCTTATTCCAAACAGCTTCGGGTCGAGATATTTTCTATTTTGTATGAAATTTGTTTAAGTAATCCGCGGTAGGTGTTGGTATATAATCTGAGATGCATAATAAACTTTTATAGAGACTTTTTTATTACATGCCAGGATTGACAGAGCCCTAAAAGACTCTTGTAGGTTGCCCTTAACCTATTATTACTCTATAATCCGACACAACGATGAAAGTTCGAACGTCGTACGTAAAAATGTGAGAGTAGGCTTCAATACTTTATAAAATGTCCTAATCCTTTATCGTACGTCGTAAACTTAGACTAAGTGAATGATATGTTTTATAGAGAATAGTATTGATTTTTAGAAGAGGATGTTTTTAATCTTATACATGGACGTCGAACGTATGAACATTCCAAGTTCGTGGCGGAGTAGAGGGTATAACCCCAATGATATCCACAACACAAGCCTCGATCATAGTCTTATCCTAGCCTAGCCTGGTGAGGGTCCAAAAATCTTAAATTTTTTTTGAAGTGAATGGCGAGACCAGTATGCCGTTCGCCTGATGGTAAGCGATGCGACCGCTCATGAACAGTACCAAACCAAACAACACCTTGACTACAAAGCAATGCTTTGCATTCCACTGCGCTCGCCATCCTGAGACATAAGATGTTAAGTCTCAATATGTCCAGTAGTTACTCTGGCTACAATGTCCTTCCATCCGATACACAACAGTGCATTTAAACTGCTGTTTGACGAGAGAAATAGACATTGCGGTGGTACCCACCCAGGCAGCCTCTCACATATGAGAGACCTACCACCAGTGATATATATTTTGTCACCAGCACTCATAGAAATTAGTCAATAAGTGATAGATTAGATAAATTTGAAATACAATACGTAAAGTTACCTTTAAAGTTATTTTCACTCACATAATAATTGATGCATAAGAAATAGTGAAGTAACATTCAGTTTTCCAAAAGGATGTGTACATTCATAAACCGAATCTGTAACGTGCACAATATTCAAACAACGTGCTTTTCATGCATTCTGTATCGGCTCATATACGTCCCACTGCAGGGCACGGGCCTACTCTACAATCGAGAGTACGATTGAGAGTGGTTAGGCCATATAGTCCACCACGCTGGCCTAATGCGGGTTGGTGGACTTACATACCATAGAAATTCTTATAAATCGCTACGGTATGCAGGTTTCCTCACGATGTTTTCCTTCGCCGTTTTAGTGCGTGGTGATTGACTATCAATACACACATGACTCCGAAAAGTCAGAGGTGTGCCCTGGGATTCGAACCCGCGACCACCGTGAACATGTTGGCAGCCGCTTCTAGTCCGTTTGCCAACAGGCCACCACGTACTTCATGCATACCACATACATATTTGATTAAAATTTTACGACCGGCAAAAAAGGCAAAAAAAGGCAAACTGTAGGTACCTGAGTTTGAATAACGCATTTTTCCGAATTCCGTGACTTGTTTCCTTTTATATTTCTGTTGGTAGGTCTCTCATATGTGAGAGGCCGCTAGGGTAGGTACCACCGCAATGTCTATTTATCTCGCTAAACAGGGTAAATTCACTGTATTATTGTAGCCAGACGTACAGGCAAGCGAAGTGTCGGACGCCCGCCTACAAGGTGGACGGACGATCTGACTAAGGTCGCAGGAAGTCGCTGGATGCAGGCCGCTTCCAACAGGTCATTGTGGAGATCATTGGGGGAGGCCTATGTTCAGCAGTGGACTTCCTGTGGCTGATGTGATGATGATGATGATGATGATTGTAGCCAGAGCCAGCAGATGTCTCAGGATTACGAGCGCAGTGGAATGCCAAGCGTTCATTTGTAGTTCATGATCTCATTTGCTTTTGCTACAGTCTATGATCAGTCGTATCGCTTACCAACAGGTGCACGGCATGTTCGTCTCGCCAATAATAGTAATAAAATAACTGGTGTTCTTTCAAATATTTTAAACAAACGACCTCTATCTCGACTCGCATAACAGGAGCTCCACTGATAAACATGAACTAAGTTAAATAAAAAATGTGTATATCGTTATGAACTTTAAAACTAAGTAATGTTACATAAAATGTGAGTCAACGACCGAGCGCTAAAAGGCTTTCTAATTATAGCGTCCTGCGCTATCCCATTTAACTGTATAATGGACAAAGAAACACACTCTTTGTATTAAATTCCTATGTATAAGGTGCTTTTCCAAATAGAAGGAACAATAATAACACAATTATTTCTTTCTGGTCTGAGTGTTTGCGAAACCGAAAAGTCTCTTGTAGTTTCTGATACCCACGACACAAGACTCGATCTTAGTGTGGGTTCAGGACTATGCATGTGACTGTTGGGTGTTATTTATTTTATTTATAATTACACGCAAAGAGTTTGTAGCGGCGAGAATCGTATGCCATAATCGTATGACATCACCCCGCCATACATTATCGTGTTGTGACAAATCTTCAAGAATATTTAGCGTATTTCATGTAGGAAATCAACTATACTTAGAGGTTTAATTAAGTGTAACGATTAAACTCACACCCTGTTGAACCCGTGATTTCTCAATACAGGGCCCGCTTTCCACCGACTGTAAAAGATTTCATTAATTCCTTTCTAAATGTCACTAAACATTACATGATCACACAAAGAGCCGTGAACAAATTCTAATTATAGAAGAGCTATTTTACACGGGTTATATTAAACCCTTGGGAACTATTTATTTTCCCAGGATAAAAACTCTTATGGTACTCCGTCGCGTAATATATTTATAGCGCCGTTAACCATTGCTTGTTACGTCGTGTTAAAAGGTTATTAATAAGGAATCTTTGAGTGGATGTTTTTCTTTTATACTTGCACAATGCAGTCCAGTTAAACCATTTCTATTATTGTTATTGAAGTGCATTACAAATACCTAATTATGAATGGCAAAATGAACATACCGTTCACCTAATGGTAAGCGACACGACTGCTCATGAATAATAGCAAAACGAAACAACACCTTGAATTCCAAAGCAATGCTTGCCATTCCACAGCGCTCTCCATTCTGAGACATACAATGTGAAGTCTCAATATGTCCAGTAGTTACTGTGGCTACTATGTCCTTCAATCCGAAATCATCATCATTATCATATCAACCACAGGAAGTTCACTGCTGAACATAGGCCTCCCCCAAGGATCTTCACGACGACCTGTTGGAAACGACCTGCATCCAGCGACTTCCTGTAAACTTAGCCAGATCGTCCGCCCCCATGTAGGCGTGCGTCCGACAATTCGCTTGCCTGTACGCGGCCTCCACTCAAGAACCTTTCGGCCCTAACGGCCATCGGTTCTACGAGCAATCCGAAATACAACAGTGTATTTACACTGCTACTTGGTGGGAGAAATTTTACATTGCAATGGTACCTACAAAAGGACCTCTCACATATGAGTGACCTACCACCAGTTATATTCAGATAGAACAAGTTGGCTAACACCAGCAAACTAACTTAAATATCAACAAAACATCCCAATGTTATTTTAAGTATTCAAAGAGAGTGGGCACTTACCATCGATCACAATCAGTCCCGTGTTCGTTTATTCATCCTTAAATACACGGATAAAATAATTAAGAAACATTCATTATACAAAAGAAAGACAAAAGGAAAATAGCCATTGTTAATTCACATCGCTTTGATCCTGTGTTGTCATTAGTATTTATTCCTCTGCCGTCTGTAATCTTGGGATGACAACACAGAACACAATGGGGCTATATTTTTATATGGAAGTCAATACCGATTGATTCTCTGTGCGGACAACTGTATGGGACGCTTTTAGTAATATTAAATTTGGATGCCGCCGTTTTAAATGTTGCGGAATTTGTTTTTTCCGTTCGGGATTTAAATGTTCGCCTTTTGTGGGGTTTATTGGAAATATCTGTGTTTAAAGCTGAAAATAGCAAAATATTTATTTTTCATTTATGCTTCCCTGTGACTCGGCATCGACGAAATACAGCGTTTGTAATGAGAACAAAGGCGTTCGAAATGACGCGCATGACTTCAAATCTAATATCCAATGGCTCTCCGAAATATCTTTGATCTCACATAATAGCACCAAGCTTGTGATTGTGTAATGGATCTAAAAAAGAAAATATGTTCATAAACACACGTCAATAGCAAGAGAGCAAGCACTGGTACCTATCAATAATCAGCAATTCGTCAAACTTACAGACAAGCTCAATAGACGCGAGGCTTTCGCCTGTTATAATCAGATGTTTAAAGCGAAAGCTCACACGAAGTGAATTTCCCGACCTGAGAGTCGAATATAAGACCTCACAGTCAATAGCCCCTCGTGCTGCCCTCAGACCAATGACCCAAATAATAATTTCATAAAAGGAAAATAACATGTTATACGAGTATGGTACTATGTATGTAGATACACCTTTATACTAATCATTGTCTGTGCGCTTTTGTTCCCTATTTCAATTTAAAATATGTAAGCAACCAATTTAAACAAAGCCCAATGAAACAAATCCCCAAGTTAATTACTTGTTAATTAGAGATTAATGCATTATAAAGTATTTATCGAAGTGTCATAATCAGTAGTAGGAAAGCACATACTCTGCGCGTAATCGGCACACGCACACACGCGCACACCTTGGGGTTGCGTGATGACGTCACGAGAAAACGAGACACCTTATAGAAAAACTCAGCAGTGAGAACGAGAGGGAATATAGGCCAAGCACCGACCTACCTCTGGGCTGATACAGTAGCACCTCGGCAGCTATGTCGCTCGTAATAAGGTCGTCCACTTTGTATAGGCCGTCGAAATATTTCTTGTTCATTATTTTTATTCTACGTTAATTACGTCTACAGTTTTGCAGCATAGTTAATTAAATAATTTTGGTAAAAATCTGAAAGTTCTGTATAGCAACACCTCGTTGTTTTGTATATAGTATTTCTGATTTTATTATTATTTACTTACTGTTGTACCTAGCTCTTTCAAAGAAAGAAACGATTTAGTATCATATTATTTGTACATCACACACCTTCACACACACAGCACAATATATTTTTTTAGTGAAAATGAAAGGAATTTCATGGAATTTAAGTGCGTGGTGGCCTGTTGGTAAACGGACTAGACGCGACTGCCAACATGTTCACGGTGGTCGCGGGTTCGAATCCCAGGGCACACCTCTGACTTTTCGGAGTCATGTGTGTATTGATAGTCAATCACCACGCACTAAAACGGTGAAGGAAAACATCGTGAGGAAACCTGCATACCATAGCGATTTATAAAAAAAAACTATGGTATGTAAGTCCGCCAACCCGCACTAGGCCAGCGTGGTGGACTATATGGCCTAACCACTCTCAATAGTACTCTCGATTGTAGAGGAGGCCCGTGCCCTGCAGTGGGACGTATATGGGCTGATACAGAACAGAATTTATTTTATTGTTTATTTAGTATGATTAATATACATTATTAAAGTCACCAAAGCGCTGACAATGTGATAGTAATTATAAGTTTCAGAAGGCGCGTAATCAACGATACATTATATTTGATATTAAAACAGTTTCGTACAAGTCGTGATGAGATTCTAAATGAGTTGAAAATTCAGCGTAACTTAAATCACTCGCCTCAAGAAATGGAATATATATGCCACGTAATGAAAACTGAACACTTGCACAGTTTTATCTGTTAAAATAAAAGATATTCGGTTCACTTGACAGCCCCCGTGGCGCAGGAGGTTAGACGCCGCCTGTGAAACGAGAGGCCGCGGGTTCGAACCCCGCACAGAGAGCAATGTTTGTGCGGCCCATAAATATTTCTTTCGTGTCTGGGTGTTTGTGAGACCGAAAAGTCTCTCGTAGTTCCTGATACCCACGACATCAGACTCGATCTTAGTGTGGGGTCAGGGCTATGTATGTGACTGTTGGGTGATATTTATTTATTATTTAATGGAAGTAATTTTCACAACCATTAACAGTCACATCATAATTAAATAAATACACCCAACATTAAGATACTAGCCTTGTGTCATATGTTATCAGAAATTACGCGAAACCCTCTGGGTTCATGACGCCTCAACCCAAAACAAATATTATGGACCTCATAAATGTTTATCTTGTTACAAGAATTGAACCCGTCGCGTTTGATTTTACAGCCGGCATCCTATCAAAATACTTAAAGGGAGTGCTAAATATAACAATACATTTATCTCACTGACCAAACCATACTTAACTCGCACTAGGCCAACATGGTAGAACAAATGGCTTAACCCCTCATTATCTCACTCTGGATTGTTCAGGAGGCCCGTGCCCTGCAGTGAGATGAATATAGGCTGATACGAATACAGATAAACATAATAATATACATACACAACAGCTTCATTATTATTTTATTCCTTGATTTTCTTTAACATAAGTAGATTTTCTATCGAGTGGAAATTAGCAAATAGCTCCACAAATCACCGGCCGGTTTATTTTTTTTATAAAATGTAATATTTCCAATAATACGTACAGTCAATATTGAACAATTATTGCGAAATACACACATCAGTTCACAAACAGCAAATAGGACGCAATACACCAACTTTCTGCGAAATTGATTCAGCCAGCTATCAATTATAATTTCAAAGCGGGCGAACATGTTCCGACAACAAAGAACACGTACATACCGTATTCAGCCTGCTTATGCCGATACTAGTTTGTTATGGTTTCATAATTGAAATTCAGTGGGCTTTCAAAGCGTGGCAAATGTTGCCAAATTATTTGCTGAGATATCTCCTAGGATATTTGTTTATTGATCGACAGCCTTCGTGGCGCTGGCGGTTAGACGCCGCCTGTGAAACGAGAGACCGTGGGTTCGATCCCCGCACCGAGAGAAATGTTTGTGCGGCCCACAAATATTTCTTTCGGGACTGGGTGTTTGTGAGACCGAAAGGTCTCTCGTAGTTGCTGATACCCACGACACAAGACTCGATCTTAGTGTGGGGTCAGGACTATGTATGTGACTATTGGGTGTTATTTATTTATTTATTGACTATTACTGTATCATACTAGGCAAACTAATATAAAAAGCTATGCAAAGAGCGAAGCAATCACTGCCGCAAGTGGATTCACGGTGCGATTTTACCGTGCTTTTGTTCGAACACGACCCGGTAGGGTGCCGTCAAAGCCAACAGAAGCAAATACCCATTGTCTGATCCCTATCCATTGTCTTTGTTCAAATTAATGCGGCCGGCGGAACCGGCAGTTTTCGAATCAATATCGTTTTAATACATATTATTTGGAGTGGGATAGCGTTCGAATTTTGACACTTTTTGTGGTTGATGTTTAATTACCAATTTTGTTGAATGTTATTACATTATTTTTATTGATATTCTTTGCATCGTTGTGGTTGCAATCGAATAAAACGATAGTCATTTTTTGTAATATAACGTGTCCGTTTTCTACGCAATAGCTTTAATTTGATATTGAAATAGTGATACTAGTTTAGGCCACTGGGTGTCTGTCACCTAAAAGCAGAAAAGCTATTGCTCCACATCGGTTCTTCGACAGATATTAGTACCAACTGGGTCAATGTGTTTCACTCTATAATCTAAACGCGCTACAGCGAAACTATAAACCATGTATTATAATAGTATTACATATCAGTTCTCGATTGTAGAGTAGGCCCGTGCCCTGCAGTGAGACGTATATGGGCTGATACAGTACATATCAGTTGATAAACTTATTCCGTTAAAAATTACATATCATTACATTTAAAAAAAGGACTGTAGGATGAATAATGAAAGATACCAAAATCGGTAGTCGAATTCAGAGCTAACCCTTACGTTGTTTTAAAAAATGATCACAAATGTTTAACACTTAATATGGTTACATTGTTGAAAAACCTTTGCCCTTTATTGAATCAATATCCCTTACAGAGAAACGTAAATTAGAATTAAAGCTTGGAAATTTCTTCATACATTAAAACAATTTGGTTTTGTTTTAGTGACTATTTATTTATTTTATAATCATGTATCATGGTTGAGTTGAATGAGTTGCTCGGGTACGTTTGAAACATCGTTATCCACCTAGCTTTCAATGTCAAAAGTTATAAAACCAGTTCAAAATATTCTGGATAGCTTTGCAATATGAAACTAAACTAGATGCAAAATGGAGAATGTGCAAATCGATATTAAATATCAATAAAAAATATGATTGTATTTTTAAACTGAGAGCAAAAAAATATCTGATTATAAGGGCAGTGCTCTCCAAGAAAATTATTCACCGATGAGAAAGGGCAATATGCTACAAATTTCCACCAGCTTTTTGGCCTTTTGGTCTTATTGAGGAAGATTTGAATATAATTATATATACCGGGTATCTCAAGACTGCTACCGAAAACGAAGCCGGGTGGTAGTTTTAGTGGCTACAAACACAATGCAATTAAAAATTTCGCCTAGAAACGCGACATTTTTTTTTTATGATTTTTTAAATATGGTTATTTTTGGGTGGTAAATCCATAGTTTTTGCTTAAATAATAATTTAAACTCTTTTATACCTTAGAGTATTTATAAATAAAAGGGTATATACTATTATTTTAGGAAAAAATGTATTTACCACCCAAATATGGCCGTAGAAAAAAAATAACAAAAAAAAAATTGTCGCTTTTTTTGCAACTTTTTCTGTTGCATTGTGTCTGAAGTCGCTTAAACTACCACCCGGCTTCGTTTTCGGTAGCAGTCTTGATATACCCTGTATACCGGGTATCTCAAGACTGCTACCGAAAACGAAGCCGGGTGGTAGTTTTAGTGGCTACAAACACAATGCAATTAAAAATTTCGCCTAGAAACACGACAATTTTTTTTTATGATTTTTTAAATATCGTCATTTTTGGGTGGTAAATCCATAGTTTTTGCTAAAATAATAATTTAAACTCTTTTACACCTTAGAGTATTTATAAATAAAAGGGTATATACTATTATTTTAGGGAAAAATGTATTTACCACCCAAATATGGCCATAGGAAAAAAATAACAAAAAAAAAATTGACGCTTTTTTTTGCAACATTTTCTGTTGCATTGTGTCTGAAGTCGCTTAAACTACCACCCGGCTTCGTTTTCGGTAGCAGTCTTGATATACCCTGTATATAGGGTTACAGATTAAGTCGACCTAGATCCTTTAAGAGGTTGTAGTTTCCATCATTCCTGACTGATTTGACTATGAGACCCTGTACCCTTAACTTAGCCGTTTCCACGTAATTTGACTTTGAAGTTTTTTCTTTAAATATCGTTTTTTTGTCTATTGGTCCATTTTTTTTTCTTGCCTTAAATTTATTTGTATTTGCAATTTTTGTGTAGTGTATAACTTACTTTATTTTATTCAACACTAAAATTACACTTTAATGAACCGGCTGGGTCGTGGGAGACTATTGAAGTTGTAACAGAAAATAAATTCGTTAAAAAAAATTCTTTCCTAAAGATTTAAAAAAATATATATGCCATTTATGCTGCAGATATGTTTAATAATATCTACGTTTAATTGGCTATCCAGCGAGGTATAACAAGCTAGGGTATAGTGAGCAATCTTTTTAAAAATACTGATCAAAGGCTCCAAGGTAGTAGCAAAAAATAACGGTACTTAAAAATACATTTTTTACTTGGGTCAGAAAACACAATAATAGGTACAAAATAACGTTTATGACTATTTTTGCTGAAAGTAAAAGATTACTGTTCTTGTTCCACATGTCCACCTCTGTTTCGCACACATATTCTCATTCAATGTCTTAATCCACTTTTTACTACACCACTTGTTAAACCGCTTCGTATGACATTTACCGCATTGATAATTTTCTGTTTCAAAGTGTCAACAGATGTGATTGGGGTAGTCTCGTTGAAAACTAAACTCTTTATATGTCCCCACACATAAAAATCCATGGGGGTCAAGTCTGGACTTCTAGCTGGCCTCGGTATGGGTCCACCTCTTCCAATCCCCTTATTGGGATAATTAGTGTCTAGCCATTCTCTGACCCTCACCCTAACCGAATTTTTACTACGTGTAAAATAATAATTCAACAAAAGTTATCAGTATAACCGAACTTCAAAGTTATCTTTGAAAATGCTGAAGCGACTTAACACGCGATTTAACTTTACCGCTGTCGAATAAATAACAAAACCGGAGTGCAGTTAACGTTTTCTTCTAACCGCTACAAGACGTAAAGATATTTGACATCTAAGTATATTTTTACAAGTGAATAAAGTCCTAAGAGATAATATTGCCTAATGGAATTCGTTTTCTCTACAAGCCTATTACCAAGAAAAAATATTGATATTCAATAAAGTCTATTGATTAGACATGATCCGCATAAAACGGCGTTAGTTTAGGATAGGAAAGTATTTTTTTAGGATCATCCGATAACTCAAATTAGGTATTGATGACATTGAATAAACAGCTTAGAATATTGAAAAAGTAATGGTAGCCTTAATGGCCTTCTTTAGGACCAGTATTCTATTAATAAATTTAGAAAAATAGTGGTTTTAAGAATTCAATACTCCTAATGGTATTTATTAGACCTTTTTTTTTGTTTTTTTTTTTTTTTATTGCAGTGAATGGCGAGACGAGCATGCCGTTCGCCTGATGGTAAGCGTTGCGACCACTCATGAACAGAAGCAAAACCAAACAACACCTTGATTTACAAAGCAATGCTTGGCATTCCACTGCGCTCGCCATCCTGAGACATAAGATGTTAAGTCTCAATATGTCCAGTAGTTACTCTGGCTACAATGTCCTTCAATCCGAAACACAACAGTGCATTTAAACTGCTGTTTGACGGGAGAAATAGACATTGCGGTGGTACCCACCCAGGCAGCCTCTCACATATGAGAGACCTACCACCAGTGACCAGAGACCTAGTAAAATGAACCTTCATTTACGTTATGAACAATATTTCTGGACAATTTGTCTTATTAATAAGTCTTCATTCCGTTAGTCTTAAGTAACTAATTCAGCCACTTAATATTCCTTTTCATATACACAACTTTACTTCACACAATCCATTGAATAGAACCCACCAAATGAACTTGATCCGGCTCGGAAGGACCAAACTTTCCATTTATGCTTTGCTACTAATGAGAACCATTTCAAATGTGAATTCATTTGTTTTATCTGATTCAGTCGTTAATGGACTTGCAAACAAGTCAAAACTAGATGAAACTCCTCGCACTTCCAACACGAAGCCTAGTGCAATTGAGTGTGTTTTAGCGTGGATGTTTAAACATTTGTACCTGTCCTGAGCCGTTATTATCAAAGCTTTGCTCAGCCAGAACACGCCTTGCCTAAACCCTTTTGATTCCATTATGCTATCTACTGTTTCAGTACCTCGTCTCAGTTCTATACAGCGCGGGTCGTCCCGTCCTATCTTTTGACTTTATCTCTTGAGACAGGGACCTAAATCTCCAGCTGGAAATGGACAAGTAATTTACTTTATAATTTAAAAATAAACGCGTATTTTTTTATTATTGTTTTGTAGTGGTACAAAACTTGAAATATTTCTAAAGGTTTTTTTAGATTTACGCGAATGTTGCGCATTTAAATAAATGTATTTTTTACGGATTGACAAATTTCATTGATAATATCCGTAAAAATAGTTTTATTTCAATAATTTGTTGTTTATTGGATTTCCGTTTTCAATAAAGGTACAACGTTCCAGTCAAATTTTCTGCAGTTTATTTGCTGATCATATGTGAATATATTCCCCTCATAACATGTCATAACTAGACAATTCAAAAAGGAAAAAACTATTTTCATTTTAATTTACTGAATTGACAGCAAAATGAAGTAAAAAGTATCGGAAAAATGGCCACGCGTGTTGTCCAGAGGGTTACTTCGACCCGGAGTTCTAGTCACAAAGGGATAATTTTATTCCAACTGTATTTCATTAGTTACAGCATAATACAAATTCTTTTGACGGTTACTATTGACAAGTGAACAAACAATATTTTATTGACAGTCACCGTGGTACAGTTGGTTGTACGCCGGCCGAGAAACGAGAGGCCGCTGGTTCAATCCCCATACCGAGACAAATATTTGTGTGATCCACACGTGTTTGTTCTGCCCGTTTGTGAGACCGAAAAGTCTCTCGTCTTTTTCGATACCCACGACACAATACTCGATCTTAGAGTGGAGTGGTATTTATTTACACCACATAATATTTGATATAACTATGCTCTTACTTGGATTTGGAATAAATATATTAATCAATTTTCTTCATAGTTATATATGAAATAGGTATATTTATTTACAATATTATCTAAATATAATGCGTGGAAGTAAGTTTTTCATGCAACTATACCTACCCAAATATTAATTGCCGACAAACATTGCTTTCGGTTCAGGCATCGAACTGTGACCTCTCATTTTATAACTAGCGTCGACTAACTACTTTATTTAACTTAAAACTAGTATTAATAAACCCACTGACTTTACGATAATAGCAACAAAAAATAAATTCTATCGGTGCTAAAACTAAAGCAATTCTAAGCCCAAATCGAGTTGGAGAGGGTCGATGAAAATTAATAGCTCCAGCAAATTTTAATTGAAATTTCTATATTAGCATTACGAGTTATCTTGGGGCGGCGTGATTCGTACTTGCACTGAATATTAACCACGTGAATTACCACGTGAACGTAATTAAAACCATACCGTGTAATTCATGAGACTTCTCAAACGAAGTTCACAAAAATCCCTGGTAGAGAAGAATATAAACAAAGAACGGAACAGATCAAAGCTAACGTTTTAGTAAGTTGAAGTGGCAGTGGGCAGGGCACACTGCGCGCAAAACGTCTGAAAAGTTTTCGAGTGGAGTCCATTACCGACAAGTGCAGATAGGTTAAAATCTAATCTAATATAATTAAGAGCGTTTCACCTCAAATATAGAGATGAAATGATATTACGAACTAATTAATTGGACGGGTTAACCTGTCGCGTTACGGAATGAACAGCGTCTTTACCGAACGACCAAACAAGATTATGTTGGTTTAGGCTAAGTTTGCTCCATGTATTTAGTTGATTATGCAACTGGAATAGCTAGACTGATTCTAGACATGTTTTATAAACACAGCTTCAAATGTGGTGAATATTTTAAGTTTTTTGGTTTAAGAAACTGACTGCATTGATCACTTAATTTTATATAATAAAATTGCATTTAAAAATATTTATAAACAACATTTAATATTTATCCAAAAGAAAGGTTGTTGAACATATTTTACTCACTTACTTTCCTGCTATAGAACGTATGACGATCAGGAATGTGGCCCCTCCACCCAGCGTTATTGGCGGCATCCCCGTGTGTCGGAACACAGTCTACATTTCGCACAACTTCTATCCTTTTAATTTGTAAATCCTCTGGAAACGTGATCAGTTATGGCGGGGTTTGCAGTAATTATTAACATATATTTATGATAATGTTTTGTCAGCCTAAAGACTGGATATTCGTGTCTCACCAGGGCACCGCGTTGAAAATCAGCGCTGCAGTTTGCTTTTCCCATTCTGCAGCATAAAGCTGAATGGGAGGCCCATTGTCGGCGCAATAGTTTAGTCACGTAATTTTGTTGCATAATGGTATTTCTTGTCATGTTTTTATTTTATGTATATTTTGTTATTTCATTACCAACCTACGTATATTTGCGCCTTCAATAAATATATTTCATTCTTTCTTTCTATATAATTATAAACTCTTTTTTGCACACACAAAAGAGAAACAAATAAAATAATTGGAAATCACATATATTGAAGTACAATTGGCGACCTTATTGAAATAAAACTATTATTTACGGATTTTATCGCGAATTTAGTTTAATTTCTTACATTTTTGACTTCCCGACGTTTCGATTACTTTACAGCTTTCGTGGTTCACGGGGCGGACTGAGGTATTGGTCGTCCGCTCTGTGACTGTTACAATTCAACTACCCTTATTTTACAAATATTAAATTAAAAAGTTAATTTGTATTTGCGATCCGATCTACGCAGAAGGAGCTCACAGTGTCCTGAGGTCTGGCAGTTGGTCTTTTGGGTTCCGATATAATTAAATGTAGTATTAGACCCCATGCTTGTGCAAGATGGCTTGAAGCTTGCACAAGCATGGGATCTGCATAGATCGGATCGCAAATACAGATTAACTACTTAAATTAACTTTTTAATTTAATGATTGTAAAATAAGGGTAGTTGAATTGTAACAGTCACAGAGCGGACGACCAATACCTCATTTCGCCCCGTGACCACGAAAGTTGTAAAGTAATCGAAACGTCGGGAAGTCAAAAATGTAAAAAATTAAACTAAATTCGCGATAAAATCCGTAAATAATAGTTTTATTTCAATGTGTAACATTCGCGTAAATCTAAGAAACCGTTATGGCGACCTTATTGCTCAAAGGCAATGTCTTACAGCCAACCATGGGATGGATTTGAGAAATGGGATAAACCGAGGGCACTAATGTTGAAAACAGTGTCGATCGGAGCCATATAACTTTCTCATATAACTAGCATAATTATGTCATTATATGCGCCGTCTTGAAGAAATAATGATTGTAAAAAAGACAAAATGTTTACAATTTACAAACTCAAAAAAAGACAATAGCCCTTTCCCCTTCAACTTGCTAATTAATGCTTAGACGGATTGCAAATTACAAATAAATGAAAAAATATACTCAAAGCTTGATATTAAATCCCTGGGCCATTGAACTCATATTTAACTTTATGATAGTATTTAATAAATATATGGAACTAAGATTAGAGGGATATGTGATAATTATATCAAATTAAACTGAATCATTTTACTTTCAGGTAAGGCTCCATAAAGTACAACAAAATTAACTACACGATTACATCACTATGTAAGTAATATATCCCAATGCATTACTTTGTCAAAAGCTACCTAAACCGAACAACATATAGCATAATTATATCTTTGTATGTGCTTCCATACGAATTCTGAGCATCGTTAACGCTTCCGTGAACACAAAATTCACATGCAAAAATATTCTTTCCCGGAACAAATATTTGTAGGCTGTCCAAATATTAAACCGAGCACATATTTTATGTTAGGGTTATAATGATAAGGTTGTAAATCTATAACTATTAAAATAATACATGGCCCTATATACCTAGTCAGGTCATAAATTCTGTCACATGTTTAATATAAAATAATTGAAACAAGTTTGGATCAATCTCCAAATTGGGCGTATTCGTGTGATCGCTCTGGTGCTTTTCAGATATTGATATTTCATGGTAATTATGTATCTCATTAAAAAGAATGATATTAAAATAGCACATTTTTACTATTGGCCTTCAATTTACACAAACAGTCACGGAAATATTTAAGTTCAAAAATTCGCGACCAGAGCAATCATAATTGGTGCCAGAGCGATCATAAATGGTAAAATCGTAGGTGAAATCATTGAAACAAAAAAAAATATAATATTGATAAAATATTATTTATTTAGGCGTTTTATTTATTCAGTCATACAAATAAAAAAATACGGAATATTTTATATAAAATAATTGCTAAAATAAAAAAATAATATAATTATACAACTTTTGGCTTAATTTCATTTATTTGGACTTAATCAAATCACTTCTAGGTGAATGAGACAAAATTAAAAACCTTTTGAAATCGTTAATACCTACCGTCTTTCATAGTTATAAAATGACTTAGACTCGTTAAAATTTATTGGGACCTCATCGGTTGCTGAAAACTTATCCAATTTTTTCTTCAAATAATATCGTCGAGAGCTCTGCCTACTTTTCTTCCCACGAACCTTTTGCTGACTTGGAGTCAAATCACTCATTGGTAGTACTGTGCCCCGAGCTTTTTTTCCTTGGTAACTCTCTCTTGACTTTACAAGCCATTGCGCGTATAGATCTAGATCATTTTTAATCTGGCCATTCTACGAGGCTCAGCCAATTTCTTCCTAAGACGATTCAATAGATAATTTATTTCGAGGCATAATTTCAATCTTCAACAATAGTTGCCTTTAAATTGTAGAGAAGAAAGGGTTACAGTTGTGGTTAGCTAAATGCCAATGATTTAATATTATCAAGGAGAACGACGTCAAAATCTGTTAACGGGTTTAGGTTAGCCTAAAAAACCCAGTAAAGGTTATAAGTTAAAGGTCATATGTATAGTTCATTGTTTGTCATTGTTACAGTCCGGTACTACTACTTAAAATAGATTTATAACGTACAATTAATGCAACATTTGACAGAGCAATCACAGCCATAGCGATCAGAAAATGTCACAAAATCATAAATAATGCCGAATTTAAAAGCAGTAGAAAGTTGTGATGAAGTTTCATAAAAAACATCATAACCATCCCTTAATTCACATAACAATCACATTCATAAGCTTATTATTTAATTTAAATAACGTGTCATAGCAATCATAAAATTCGAGAACCAAATCCAGAGCAATCATAGACTTACCATCGTAATGTTGGAGCGCGGGAACCTGGTACACAGGCATCCTCCTCGGTGGTTAGTCCACTACCGGCGTTACCCCGTGGGAAGAGAATAGAGTGTCTAAAACGCGTAACCAGGGATGAACGCGATGTTTTACCTCAACGCAGAGCGATGAGATAAAATGCCCGGTCACGACTTTAAATTCAAATTGTGGCAAAAGTATTGTTAATATAACTAAAAATAATTTATTACTATGAAGATTAACTTGTTGTTATGTAATCAAAATAAGTTGTTTAACATAAACCTTCTTATTAAAAAAATGAAGAATATTTTTTTCATTCAATCGGGAGTTGGGTCAACCCAGAGCGATCAGGATTTTAGAGTTTAAGATTTTTTTAAATATTTATAACAAGCTTATTCATAATATTAGCCTTGTATCACGTAGATTAGACACCAAACTGTATATAAACATTTTTTTTGATACCGTTTTTCGATTTAAAAATGGGTTTATTCAGCCAAAAGAAAAGTTTTTACTGTGTGACAATAATTATGACCTGACTGTGTATATTTATTTAAATTGAATGCCTCAGGCATTAAATCGATGTGATTATCGCTCGTTTTGATAAATTTAATGTAATAATGCGGAAGATAGCTGCATCGACCCCACCTGGGGCCCTACCCTCTAAATCCGAAACGAAGTTCGAAACTTCGGCCGATCGAAGTTTATATACGATACGAATGTACAGTCGCTGAACACTTCACATTTTTTGATAAGCTTTTTATGAATTAAAATTTGTACGTACTACTCTGTAGTCGTAAAATATAACCAAGTAAAGTCATCTATGCCGAGAAGTGCCATACGATATTGAAAATAATTATTATTTTGGATGATAATACAATTTCAAATCTCGTGAATGTGTAGCAACTTATGTCGCTGACTGTACCTACATATAGTTATGGTTGTTATTGACTTATGGTCGTAACCATAAACTTATGGTTACGATGTACGTTATACAAATTCGAACTTTTACAGAGTAGGTACATTCGTATCGTATACAAACTTCGATCGTCCGAAGTTTCGAACTTCGTTTCGGACTTACAGAGTAGAGCCCCTTACTTCGTAGCAGCTTAACAGTATTTTGAAAATCATTGCGGATCACTGTGACTGTCACCTACAAAAGATATGGGTGGAATGAGTTAGACATAATACATTTATATTTTAGTTGATTACTAACATAGTAATTTAGATTAATTAATTGTGTCGCTAACATTCAATGGAAAACCTATTCTGAAATAAGTTTTAATATGATTTATGCCCGCCTGCACACTATTACATGAAGTTTAAAATAAAACAAATTAAAAATCACCTTTCCATAATTGAGAACTGAACACAAGATAATACCCACGCACTTTGCACCACATGTTAAGATGAAACGCTAAAACGGGTGAATACAATAGAATAATATATTACCTACATTAAACATAAAATTTTAGTGCATTGCAGTTTCGCGGAAGAGCTACTGTTACAACCCATATATGCCACAAGTGACCCACAAGATGTCAAATATTTTGGGTCACATCGTATCCCTACGAAAATAGGCGAAAAGGGAACCGTTACAGGAAGCCACGCTTATCAGATAATGGTCAATGTAATGCCGAGCCCAATTTGTTGATACTGAACACCGATGAATTTAACTTAGTTATAATATAGCTAGTATATGTGTTGCACGAAAATATGAATTTTAGAAAAATATTATTATTCATTGTATTTTGCATTGACAATGCAAAAATATAAACCGTTATTAACTTAGTTGCTTTTGCAAATTTGAATTCAAAATTAATATAGTCGCAAAAAAAAACTTTTGTGTTATAAAATAATTTTCTTATATTTTTTATTATAATAGCCGAAAAGAAGTTAACGGCCACACTCTGAGTGGCCGTTTAATGTGAATTAAATTGGTCCTGAGTATAGATTATCTTCGTAAAATCTACACTAATTAATGATTTAAATTTTAATTGACATTTTATATCTGTGAATATGTCAGTAAGAGACATAAAATAAAAAGTAATTTTCATTTCATTTACTGAAAAAAGTCAAGTGCATTTATAATTTAAAAACAGAAATGTAATAAAATGCATTCTGATTGGATTAACCGACACTTCGCAGGCAGGAAGTGTAACCTTTATAATATGCGCACACAATACTTGTGCAAGTTAGGGTAGTTGAGGATGTTGTGCATGCATAAAAGGAAAGCGATTGAAACGAAGCTGAAATATTATTTTTTATACAAAATTTTACTTAAATATCAAGTCAACAGATTTATTTAATCAAATTCTGTCTGATCCCTTTTAGGATGAGGCTATTAAGAGACGCGACAGTGATAAGTTTATGTGACTTTCCCCAATGAGGTTAAATAAATATTTGTATGCGAAATATCGTTAAAAATAAAGAAAAAAAAACGCTTATACAAACGGGAAAAATAGTTAAACCATGTTTTAATGAAGAAAATTTCATCAAATCGAAAAGGTTGCGATTTTGGATTATCTTGCAACGGCAAAAATTGGTAGGAGAAGGGTTTATAAGATCATTATAATTATATGTTTTTGTATGCGATTATTCAAACAATTTAAATTGATTAGTATCGAATTTTATTTTTTATCTTATATCCTTTGTTTTTCATTTTAGTCAAATCTAACAGAATGATTAGTTTGAAAAGATAGTTCTCATAATTTTAATAATGTGTCAACGATATAACAAAATATAATAAAAACATGTTTTAATTTAGTGTGTGCCTTATAAAATATGCATAAGCTAAAATAATTACAAAAACACCTCAACGAAAATATGCACACATTTTGCTTTTTTGTCGTAATATTTTCATATTGAAATTTCCCTTAGGTCCAATAGCGTTAGCGTGGTTCATGAATAATTCAATTTTACCGCCTTAATTAACATTACGGTCGAAAGAATTGTGAAAGCATATTGCGAAAAATGATATTTCCGTTTGGAAAAGAATTTGGGATGATTAAATTGGGATTTTTGTTCCCACAACCAATGAGATAACGTTGCTAGGGTTGCCACATAACCACGGATTCGTGCTAGTTTATGCCGGAAGTCCGGTCGAGGTTTCCCTAACCATATTTGCGTATCTCGAACGAACGACACCCATGCCCCCCCCCCCCCCTACGCTTTCCCCTCGTGACCCGCCGCCAACCGACCTCGACCGATGCGTTCCGCTCAGTATTTCAGTAGAGCAACGAGCTGATTCGAGCTTACTTTCAAAATCCAGCCAATTTGAACTGTTCTTTTCGTGTTTAATGAGTAGACAAATGACAACCCTAATCTAGGCGATTTTTAATTCTGTAAGTAGCATACAATTGGCAAAGGAACTATAGTCTTGTCTACAGACAATTTCCTTAGCTAAATAAGTTATGACTTTGTTTTTATCACTTGAAATTGATGGAAGAATTGGGTGCATTTTCATTGATTGTAAAGGAAAGATTAATGCACATACTACTGTTTAACGCAAATTGCTTATAGACTTTTTAGGGAATATTTGGCTTCTAATTTTGTTACTTATTAAAATAACGGAATCCAACAGTCTGGCAAATAATCCATCCCAGGGAGATACAAGTATTACGTCATTGGTATCAGATACTACCACACGTTTCTGTCTCACGTCTACAGTATCAGAACCACGCGGCACGAAATCTTTATTGATAAACTACTAAGTTTATTTCATCATTATTTCTATTAGTTGCTATATAAAAAAGATAATTTGAAACACTACGTTAATATATAATTCTAACAATTATGAAATCAATAATTCTTAATATTTGCTCTTCAATTAAAACAGATTGTGAGACACCATGGAACAAATATGTAAACATCTTTAAATAACCACATTCTTGCAAATAAATTTTCATTTAAACCTAACACAAGAATACCTCTTACGTACAAAATGAAATTAATATTATTTTACAAACCTTTTACAGTTTCATAAGTAAAAGTAATATCATTAATAACTAGTAAAAATAAATAATATCGCACGCTCGGGGGAGCCATTAACAAACTTGGTGCCCAAGTAGAATCAATGCTCCGTATGTACTTTGGAAAGTTAGAGCACTTGGGAAGTTCCGCTAAGCGACCCTGGCCGCGACAGCTCAACAATGGGAGGCTCCAAGAACCAAGAATAATTAACTTTACGTTAAAGTGACACTTTTATGGGATAAAAAGGAATGATAGAACAGATATGCTAGGCGAATGTGCATGGTAAAGACAGTGGGACTCGACCAATCCAATTGGCTTTTTATCCTGCCCTGTTCCAACACTTCTAAGAGGTTGGAGTAACGCTACTTTTCAGGTGCTAAGTATCTTAAAGTAGGTACAAAACGACTGAAATTCGTTTCTTACATTTCACAGACTTAAAATTATCATTATTAGCTCTCATGCTTCGTGTAAGTATAAAAATAAATTATGCTATTTTCTTGGAATTACCTATTCCATTGAATTCCAAATTGTCTCGACCCAAAACATTGTGAAACATTTAGTTATACTTTTACGGGCAAACATTAATTGGCAACGAAATATAACTTTATCATTTTGGTTATAAACGGAAGGTTATTTGAGAAAGTAGGCGATATTAATTTTGAGTAAACGAGGGTCCGAGAACCCAGGAGAACTGTTAGCCATTACGCAAAGTTAATAAAGCTAAATTCACGTTTTATATTGACTGGTTTGCGCGTAGATACGTAATTAAGACTGTTTTAACTATGCTTTATTCGATATTGTTCTTTGTTGTGGTTTGATATTGTGAAATTTGGTCGTGCCAGCTGAATATTGTGCATAAAATATATGGTAGGTAATGGAATATCGCATTACTGCTCTTGTCTTTATGTACACATTAAAATTCCGAAATTCATTATTAATTAGAATATTAATCTGTACTTTATTTGTGCGTATATGTTAACATAAAAGTATGTAATCCGCCATTATACCCGGTTTCGCCCGGGTCCAGATCTTATTTGAGTCCCGTCCACAACAGATACGTAACTCAACGCACTGTTTGTGTCATCTAATAGGGTAAAATTACTATTATTATTTTATTTAAACCGTGCGTTCCACTTAACTTAAGATGCGTCTTTTAAGGTGTAGAGGAGGCAATAGAAGATCGATGTGCGCACGAAAACGACGACACTTCACGTCGATCTTTAGTCAGGCAATGGTACCGCTCCGGACAGCCGATTTATACCGAGACATGACTGACAACGTTACGGCTCTTCACTATGCAAAAAAATCGCATATCATTAAAAACACAGACACATTCTTTAAACATCATAATTTTTTAAACATTTTAATATCAGTCGTGTAAAATTAAATTCGCAACTCGAGCGAAGAATCCGGTAACAATAGCTCGTTTCATTCTCATCAATTTCCCGTGCGCTTTTTAACAGAATACAAATGCACTATACAAGTTGCTAGTCAGCACGAAACAGTGTCTGAAAACAAACAAAGGGGCTCACTCACGGCCATTGTACGCCGAGGCAGGCGCCCGTTTAACTAAATATATGAGCGCCTCGAATACTTTACACTACGCCAACAGTACGCGCGAATAAACATCAGCATTCAGCCGTGCCTCGTTCACGAGGCTTTAACGTAATAATCAGAATTACGGAGATTTTATGACCAAAATCTGTGATATTTGCATCGCAACATAAATTACCTATGCTTTCTAGGACAAAGGCTTCTTTGTCCCCTGGGTTTGTTTGACCCCTGGGTCAGAAACCTTTTGAGTAGAAAGAGCCAAAATTACAATTTACAATTTTCTTAGTTTTTTAAGGACCACAATATTTTTTGACGACTGTTACGACGCCTATCACCAGGCAGGGGTACTGTAAAAAGCGAGGGCAAGTCGCTGAGTAAAAATGATGCCTTACCCTCATTAATCATAAAGCAAATCGAAGTTCAAAGGTCGGATGTATAGGCTAATATGTATATGGAAGTAGTATGTAAACGGACTAATAAGAGCAGATAATCAATACTGAAAAAAGCACTGACGAAATCCGATAAGGTACAAAACTTTTACAGCCTTTAACAGCAGCATATCCCGGATTAAGCCTAGAACCCTGGAGCCTGGAAAGACAACATAGACGTCAAAAAGAAGCACGATAAAGCCACTTTCTTCCTAGTGGAGGTACACAAGCCGATTATAAAAGAATAAAAGTGTTGTGCATAAAATAGACGCGGCTTCAAACCGGCTGCATATTTAACGAGCGGCGCTTTTACACGGAATATTTGATGGAAACATTGTTTTACTGAAATATGGAATAAGGGATGAGCTTGCGTTAATCATTCACGATAGACGACCATACTCGGCTGCTAAATATTCTGCTAACGGTTTATTGTTGCATTTTCGATGAGTCTTTTGATTCGGATTCTTTTGAACTCGTCTGCGTGTTAATTTATTAAAAAAAATACAAATCTTAAACACTTTAATTAAATATGAGAATATACAGGTTTTGTTCGACAAAGTAATTTGACTTTATTTATCTCTATCTCTATTGTGTGAGATGAATAATATTATTGCCAATATGTAACATTATTTGTTTTATTGTATCTACGTTAATACCTACGCGTTACTTTATACTCATTTTTTCATGATTCCGTCGCTGAAAACATATTTTATTTCATTAATCTTCCATATAAATACTACGTAAGTTATTGTTTATAAAATATTAACTAAATCTCATTTCTAATCATGTTAATGCAGTAGAATTAATATCAAAGATAATTGCAACTGAAACTGTAAATTAGTACAGCTCAAGTTGAGAAGTTTTTAAGCTGTGATTAAAAGAATATGTACCTATATATATAGTAAATCCGACCCGTGACAATAGCTGGTCTCATTACTAAAAGTATGTAAATAAAATGCTAAACATTCAAATGAGTCATGGAAAAAGGATTTACGATTATTTGCGATTTATTCCGCCCAACTCGTTCATCGGAACAAATTGCTGACTTACCGAGCACGGCTTCCTTCTTAGTTTGTAACCTTAATTAACAGACAACTCCTAACCATTTTATATTTAACGCTATTAGTAGGGGCTATTGCATTTTATCCAGGTAAATTAATTTCTGAATAAGGAAAATATATTTTGTTTTTTACGATCGCTATGCCGACTTTGGATAATATTAATATAAAATATTTCGGAACAGATAGAACTCTATGTATATACTTACCCGTGTACGTTATGAGAAGAAGCTGTTTATACCCGAATATATATTTCAAACTACTGTATCAGCCCATATACATACATCCTACATGGCAAGAGTTTCCTCTCCAATAGAGAATACAATTGAGAGGGGTTAGGCGACATGCTCGAACACGATGGCCCAATGCGGGTTGGCGGACTTTTACATACTATGGAAATCGGCATGGCATGCAGGTTTCGTCATCATGTTTTCCTTCACCGCTACAGTGCGTGATGAATGACTATCATTACATAAATTTGCTGGTCAAAATACAAAATCTATGGATAGTTAAGACGTATATATATATTATTTTATATACAGCGTATGTTCAACAAAAAGGATCACTCCTCTGAAGAATGTTACAATAAAAGTGTCACTGGATCGAATGCTGTCCCTCCGCCTTTAATTAACCCGACCGGTCAAAAGAACTGATTGGCAACAAGATGAAAATCGACATGGCGACGATTATGAGGGGCCGACATAAAAGAGAAAATTATTCTCAGACGCGCCGGCACGATTAGCCATCCGTAAAACGTTCAAAATTATCTCTAATTGAGCGCAATTTCGATCGGATATTTGAAGGATTAAATTCGTATATTCGGAAATTAATCGGAATGAAAATTGTTAATTACTTGCGGACTTCACAACGGTGGTTAAAAACAAGGGTTGGTGATTAAGGATTGTACAATGTTGTTTAAATTCTTGTTGTTTGTTGACACTTGTCTTTGCGTGTGAAGCAATAAGGCAAACGTACGTTACGCGCTGGCAATTATATAGGGTTAGTAGAAACGTTGTTTTTGATACCACAGGATACAGTTTTTGATTCTAGGCTAGTCTTCAGTAGAATTAGAAATATTTGAGGATACGAAGAAAGGTAATAATACAAGCTTTCTTCGTATCTTTTATCTGGTTGTGCAAATAGCAATCATGAAGTATACATTATTATTCGCTTTATGTATTTTATTTTATATTCATAATTTTTTAACCTCTGTGGTAATTCTTTGAAAGGTCAGTAATAAATGCATCAAGACTTTCCAGTCCTTCTTCATCTAAAAATTACAGATATCATAATATAATCCAATATTGTTCATACTGCATTCCGAGTTATGGTCAATGACCCACCTTAAGGTCGGTTATTAAGTTCCAATCCACAGTAATCATTCCACTGATAACTACTAGAACAATAATGACACTACTAAACACAAATAGTAGCGCTTATTAGCTTGCACAATTCGAAATTCAATGTTGCTAATTCTAGTAAGCATTAAGAAATTCCAATTTCACCGCAATGTCTATTTCTCCCGCCGAACAGTAGTGTAAATCCACTGTTGTGTTCCGGTTTGAAGAATATTGTAGCCAGAACAACTACTAGACATATTGAGACTTAAACTTAACATCTTATGTCTCAAGAGAATGTGCACAGGAGAATGTTGGTATTCTGTTGTTTAAAATCTGCAAAGCAATGCTTGGGCATTGCTTTGTAACTCATGGTGTTGCTTGGTTTTGCTAGTGTTCATTACCGATCATCTTGTTTACCATCAGGTGAATGGCATACATATGTTTTTATTGCAAAGAATGGCGAGACGTACTCGACACGCCATTCATTGCAATAAAAAAATACCTCACACGACCGCAACTATATCTCTTTCAACAGCAAATTACTGAGCACAGATTGAATAAATGAGGCCGTAGACACGTACTTACCAAATCACATTCAGATATCCGTTAGAAATTAGGTTATGAAAAGATTCGCTCACGCGTCGCACATAACTCGGCGGAGTATGGTAGGCTTATTTGCGACTGCGTTTCGGAAGCACGCCTCTCGCGTGTGTAAAATGTACTTAAACTCCGTAGCATATATCGTAAACTACACTTATTAAATCCTGGCATCCACATATTCGCATCGTAATATACGGATCGTATAATATTCTTTGTATAGGAATTCTAAGATACGTGCGATCCGTAAGGTGCTGATTAGTGGAGTACGAATTCCTATACAAAGAATAGTACGATCCGTTTAATGCGAAGCATCTGAAGCGTACGATGCGAATATTTGGATGCCTGTCTTTTACTGTGGTTACTGGTTAAAAATGTCCAATAGTGAGATTATTAAAATAATTAAAGATGGTCTTCATTCTTTTTGGTAAAAATTTTGAACGTTTTGGGATTTTGCAAGTTTATTCGTCCCTCACTACCTGTTTGAGCTATTCAAAGGGTCGCTGTTTGGTTAGCCTTGACACGTCGCTTAAGCCGGCGACCGCTTAATCTTGGCTTCTGTGTCTTAGTATTTAAATTATGATGGAAAGTGGTAATTCCAGTTTCGTAAAAAACATTATTCATAATGCTTAATCCAAAGATAACCCTTCTCACCTGCCAGTATTTCCACAGAAACCAAGCGGGTTTGTTCAACTTTTACCTTTACCGTAATAAACTATACGCATGTCTGTCATTAAGAAAGGAAATACTATATCAGGAAGTCGCTGGATGCAGGCCGCTTCCAAGAGGTCGATTTGGAGATCCTTGGGGGAGGCCTTTGTTCAGCAGTGGACATCCTGTGGCTGAAGAAAACGTGAGAGACTATCAATCAAATATTCTAATACTGTGCCGGTACATATTAGAACATAAGAAAACACATACATATCTTTTAATTATAACCTACACATGAGATATATTTTCTTAGTAATGTTACCGTCTCCATTACGAGAGCGCAATCTTACCGCTCTTTAAACAATAATATTAAATAAACTTTAGTTGCTAAAAATAAATGATTAAAACCTACTAATTACTTAGACCCAATATTAACAGAGACCAGATATTATATACCCTACTAATATGCGAAAGTTAGTGTGTTTGTAACCTCTTCACGCTCATACCGCAGGAGCAATTTTAATGAAATCTGACATGGAGCTGACACCCTGGATAACACATAGCCTACTTTTTATCCTGACAAAATTTTTCTTATGGGATGTGCAAGGAATTCAAATATATTCGATACTCTTTCTAACTCTAAGGAATGGGCTGGGCAGAGTTTAAATATGTTAATTAATTATCACGTGAAATAGTTCCCATGTTTCTAAAGTGGACCCAAAAAGTATCTATCTGCACCACAATCTGCACCCGAGCGAAGGCGGGCCGGACCGCTAGGTGTATACAAAATATACACGATATATAAAATTTGTTTTGCCGAAAACGTAATAATTACACGCACATCAAACAGATGAGTGAAATGTATTCATGTTCATCGCGAAACGTGTGTATTTACAGAAATGCCACATATACAGGTGCTGTGGTTACATCGCTGAAATAAAAATATTTTTTCAATAATTAATTCTTTATAAATATTATGTATTTCGCATACAATTACACACTATAGATGTGATGTGCATTGTAAGGATTAATTAAAGAATAATGTGCACCCCGACAACCTGGCTCAATCTATAGGATGTCGATTGTAGGCCGCTTTCAACACGTCAATTTTGAAATCTTTATTTGATAGCACCTAGCAAACTAAATACCTGGTCATACATTAAAATTGTTACCGTGGAGGTAGTCAGAAAATAAATATGTAAGTTATAACCTTGGTATTACTACAAGTACTGAATAAAGAAAATTACTTTGCCCCGGGCCCGTTGCTTGTATCGCTTGTGTCCTTGTTTACTTTAATACTCGTATTTTGTTGCCTTTTGGAGTGGCCCAAATTCTCTCAAGTTTATTGACGCGGGCTTATATCTTTTGAACTCAGTTTTGATGTTTTTTATAACACCGTTCAATTACACATGAAAATTATGTCTTCTTCTTCTTCAGCCTATATATCCACCCAATGCTGAGTGTAGGCCTCTTGCAATGCACACCAGGATGGTCTGTCCAAGGCAATCCTCATCCAGTTTCTTCCCGCCACGTGAACCAGGTCGTCGGTCCACCTCGTCAAAGGTCTGCCCCTGTTTCTATAACCGGTTCTTGGTCTCCATTCAAGTACTGATTTACTCCATCTGCCATCATTCCTGCGGCATATGTGGCCCGCCCATTTCCACTTTCGTCGAGCTATAATTAGGCTAATGTCTATGAGTCCGGTTCGTCTCCGTATTTCCGTGTTACGGACTCTGTCTCGGAGACAAACACCTAACATAGCCCGCTCCATAGCTCTTTAAGTTACTTGCAATTTGTGAAACAGTTGTTGTGTGAGCGTCCAGGTCTCGGCCCCATATACCATTACCGGGAGGACACATTGGTTGAATGCTCTTCGTTTTAGGTTCATAGGTATGTCTCCTTCGAAGACGTCAGAAAGCTTGCTGAACGCGCCCCATCCTAACCGAATTTGGCGTTGGATTTCTTTCTCCTGGCCGTTCTTACCTAGACTCACTATTTGCCCCAAGTAGACATATTCCTCTACTGCTTCTAGGGAGTGACCGTGTACAATAATGTGGTTGGCATCGGTGTTTTTGCACATAATTTTAGTCTTGCTCGTGTTCATTTTTAAACCCACCATTACAGACACGTCATAGAGCTCTTCGGTCATAGTTGTTAGGTCCTCCAAGTATTTAAAAATTATGTATTCTTATAATTAATATAACAAAAAACTATATTGCAAGCGACTCACAGTTGCTAATCTTTACGAGTCAAACTCAAATAAACAGAAGCAACACCCATAGGCTCTTACGGGCGCTATGTAAATTGCCCCTTTTTAAGCTCTGATGAATTCAAACACTAATGATGAAACGTTTAAATTCAATAAAATAAACTCATAATTACAACAGTAACACGTGAGAACATAAATTAAAAAGCATCTCGGCCGCCTGACATGCGATCTGTAGGGTTCAAGTACTCTCGATAATTTATCCCTCGTCCAAATAAACGTAGCACAAAACGTAAATTTATTACCAATGATTTCACTTAACAGAACCAAGCTTTTGATGTACCAAAATAAAACGTAATGACCGTCGTAAATTCAGCAATTGATTTTCCAACATTCAATATATAATTTTTAATTACGGCTGGTATTTGAAAGAGATACGATGAAAAGAGATCCTTGAATTTCGGTTTCACTGTGCAAATAAAAGACCCATATTTTGTCATAAAGTGACTACATTCTATATAATAAATCTTTAATTTAATGTTATTTGGGTTTTATTACATTTTTGGTTTGCGGTTTTATCAATAAAGGACCTATCAACGTTTGAAGGATCCATACTGCGTCTAAACGGCGTTTGTGGCATTTGTGACGTCATTTACCGGCCTTGCGGAAGACCATCGTTGGTTTATACCAGCACATGCTGAGCTTGAGCTGTTTTGTTAACAAGCACTGTTATACGAATATATATTGTATGTAGTAATTTACTTAAAGCTGTAATCCATTGCTTGCAACAAATAAATTTTCTTTCTTTCTTTTCTTTCTTTCTAAACACTTGAAATGAAGTAACGCTGAGTTCAATCGCTATAAACAGCAAGTGAAGTCGATAATAACATTTCACAAGTTTAAAATAAGCTTAATTTTTTGATTTGCGATTGTGATTCACAAAGCCGATCGGCTTATATTTCTACACGATCTTGTGTAATCTATGAAGGAGTGAGTTTTTTTTTACGAATCCATTTAAAGAAGAAACTGAATAATCAATTTTGTGTGTGTAATTTTAGATGAAAAATATGGTTTTAATATATGGTTAGTTTTTTGTTTACAAATTATGTGGGGGACAATTAGCAATAGTAGAAATATGGGGCATATTAAGTTTTTTAAAATAACAAGGTGGTGATATTAATTTGAAATAGCAATAATTCCCACTACTAGTTATCACTATATGACTGACTCGCAACAATTGATAAATTGAAATATAATAATAATTATATTTTCTAATGTTAGAATCTATCCATGAATTCATGAACGGTCGCGTGCCCTAGCATTGCGATTGTCCATAATGTAATTATGACTTCAAACCATGACAGGTGGTCTCTTCTTTTTAGTGATATAGCCTTTAATTGTACCTAATCTTGTCAATACCATGATCAGACTAAAACAACTAATGTATACTACTGTCTTACGAAAAACTGACGTTGAATAACTAGTTTAACAATTAACTAACCTTACACATACAAAAGAAAAATCTTAAGCACGAATTAAAGGCCCATTTCATTATTTTTTTACCTCTAGAGACTTTAGCAAACAAACTGTTCCAACGGTATAATAAAACAAATAAAATAACATGTTGATCAACTTAAAACTCGTAAAGTCATATTCCAGTTTTATGTTATATTTGAACAAGAGTTTCGGCTCAAAGTCTTAGACGAACAAAGTTGGGCACAAAAACCGTAATTCAAAATTAATTTCAAAGTGCTAATATACGAGGGCTCTTTTGACGTCCTGTTTACTAACAATATTGAGTTAATAAGTACCGGGAAATTAATAATTTCATTCTGTTTATACTTTGTTTATGTAAGAAATCCTACCATTCGATCCGCTCCTGCTTAATCACTTTATTTTGCAACTCCCGTAATCAGAGATGACATTTACAGACATCGAACACACAGGCACATCTAGTCTCTAAAAACGTTTAAGTCGGTTTTAAATCCGCAATAAAAAATTGAAAATAAATTATTGGAAACTTCCCTCTAAAGCCCACTTGAGTACATACATCGTATGCATGTGTGACTTGCGTTACATCAAGACAAGACCTCAAGACACTGTGAGCTCCTTCTGCGTAGATCGGATCGCAAATACAGACTAGCTATTTAAATTATTTTTTTAAATTAATAATTGTAAAATAAGGGTAGTTGAATTGTAACAGTCACAGAGCGGACGTCTAATACCTCAGTCCGCCCCGTGAACACGAAAGCTGTAAAGTAATCGAAACGTCGGGAACTCAAAAAATGTAAAAATTAAATCAAATCCGCGATAAAATCCGTAAATAATAGTTTTATTTCAATGACTTGCGTTAATTGTAGAGTTACATTTATATTTCACCCGTCTTTATCCATCTGGACATCACTCAAAAACAGTCTAATTACTTTTCCATGTGTTACATCCTTATATCACTACCTTATAATATTTAAGTCTAACTTTTTAAATGCTACGAATCATCTACGAATGTATTCTTACTTTTTTAAATTGTATTGATGTAAAAACGGATTAGTGTTGTCTTGGTTTTGAGATTCGATCTTCATGTAAATGATCATAAAAGAATATTTCTTTATAAATAGATTAATATTAATTGATAATAAAGGAGAAACATATTAAATGAAGTAATTCTGAGCGTTTTACATGTAACTATAATACAACTACAAATTCACCATAAGGCAATTGTTAATTGTCCTTAAGCGTTAAAATATTTTACCCTAACTATAAACTCCCATGAGGTCGTAACAATGATAACGTTTCTTATGAACATTTAACATTTTCTTTATGCAAGAGCACACACTAGCCCTTTCCACAGCCACCTCTTCACATATTTAAGCGACTCGCCTCACCTACGCAGCCTTGGTACAGCCTAAAACGGTGAATATTTCAAATGCCGCGCTCAGGTATAAGAATGGACATTAAATTTTATTTTTAGACTTGATGATTCAACATTAATCGTCTAGAGCTCAATGTTTTAAAGTACTAGGTCCCTCTTATAAAGTTCCTACGTGCTACTAGGGTACACTTGCCATTCGATTTCATTCACTTTAGGTGGGGATTGACAGATATATCTTTGATTTGAATTGATTATAATCAATCATTACGGTAATATTGCATGCTATAATAGCACACGATTTTACACAACTGGGTATTTGACTATGATTATATTTTTGCGTACAAACTAAAATATCATTAAAGTAAAATATTTCTATCAAAACAGTACTAACTTCTTAATCTAACATCGGGAAAATATAAGTATTTTAAATTGAAGAATGGAAGCGTAGTCGGAACTTCATACCGTCTCTTTCACCTTCACACACTGTAATACATTTGTGCCCAGTGACGTCACTAGTAATTTTTTGCATCAATTTTTAATACCCTATTTAGTTCCTAGAACAAAATGAAAATCGAATGTCAATATGACAAAGTTGTTCCATATTCAAATTTACAAATATGCCTAATAGGATGTAATATTCCAAATCTAAATAAAACCGGTATTCTAAACAAAATACGTCATGTTTGTTCAAATCACACCAAAAAGGTTATGAAGCTGTACGGGGCACATGTTTGGCTCGAATTACGCGGTACTCTCATGAATATAGATGGCGTCAATGTGTTTGCCCGCCGCGGCACGACAGCTATCACGGCCTGACAGGAGATGTTCAAGATATAATCCGGGCAGAGCGGACACGTGACGTCACAGCCTTCGCCGGCCCGCTCCCTGTTTCCTACAGGCAATGTGTTCTGACGGATTGGGTCAATAAGTTCATGAGAGTCAATAAGTTCCAATTATTTTGTGACGTTTAGGTTTGGTATTTTTGCGGTCGGATTTTAAGTTAGCCTTTCTAATTGAAGTTCCTTTTTGTGTTTATTTTTTTAATTTTCACGTATTCACGTATTATTCACCGAGTGAATGTCTGTAGCATTTTTCTTGATGTAATATATAATTTATAATTTTATGAAGAATTTACAAGGATCGTTTCCAAATGAAACACAGGTGGTGCGAGTAAAATACTCAAAAATATAAAATTACAACAAAAAAAAAGAACAAATTTAAAAGTGATCAATTTTAGTCTGTATTTTTTTAAACTACCGGTCCACCTTTTCTGAGTCAGCTCACCTTTTGAAAATCAAGATAGGTAAAGCACAAATCTAACACGAGTCCCCTCTAACCACCATAAGCAGTAAATTGATGATTACATTTAGAAAATATTATACTCCTGAATACTAAGCTAATTATACACAGTAGACTGCGACCTTAGAGTATTTATATACAGGGTATATCAAGACTGCTACCGAAAACGAAGCCGGGTGGTTGTTTAAGCGACTTCAGACACAATGCAATAGAAAATTTTGCAAAAAAAGCGTCAACTTTTTTTAAATTTTTTTCCTATGGCCATATTTGGGTGGTAAATACATTATTTCCAAAAATAATAGTGTGTACCCTTTTATTTATAAATACTCTAAGGTATAAAAGAGTTTAAATTATTATTTTGGCAAAAACTATGGATTTACCACCCATAAATGACGATATTTAAAAAATCATAAAAAATAATTGTGGCGTTTTTTTGCAATTTTTTTAGTTGCATTGTGTTTGTAGTCACTAAAACTACAACCCGGCTTCGTTTTCGGTAGCAGTCTTGAGATACCCAGTATAGAGGGAGCGCTGTCATACATTCGCGTTTTGAAAAACGTAGATATTTTCTTGTTCGTAATGTTGGTAGCGCTCCTATATTAGTAAAAATTGAATTATTTATTTAGCAATAAATTGCTATAAATTCCTTTGATAGCCGAAATTATATTTAGCTATTATCCTTTTAAAAAGAGTTTGAGTGAAATTAAATAGACCTAAATTATTTATTTAAAAAAAAAACATCATGTAAATTATGTATGTTGCACAACCTGTTCAAATATTAGCCAACAGGAGGGCAGAAAAAGGTGGCCCGGCACCACCATTTTTATCTACGTTTTTGAAGTACCAGCGCTCCCTCTATACACAGTCAGGTCACAAGTATTGTCACACAGTAAAAACTTTTCTTTTAGAATGCTGGCCACAAAAAAGTTTATTGAATTCGAATTTCGAATTGTTCATGAAAATAATAAATAAATATAATAAATAACACCCAACAGTCACATACATAGTCCTAACCCCACACTAAGATCGAGTCTTGTGTCGTGGGTATCAGGAACTACGAGAGACTTTTCGGTCTCACGAACACCCAGACCCGAAAGAAATATTTGTGGGCCGCACAAACATTTCTCTCGGTGCGGGGATCGAACCCGCGGCCTCTTGTTTCACAGGCGGCGTCTAACCGCCTGCGCCACGGAGGCTGTCACTTGTATACTTTTTAGAATTTTACTCATTTTTAAATATGGAGTGGACGCTTAAAGAAAACCGTGTTGCAGTTATTGCGTTGCATCGTTGCGGTTACGCGCCAATTCAAATTTTTGACTTACTGAAAAATTTCATTTTGAATAAACTTTAGTGTCATAAGAATCTATGTTTTGTTAAGTTAATTTTGGTATATAAATGGTTACATAATGAATAAACTTTTTTCAATTATTTTATATTAAACATGTGACAGAATTTATGACCTGACTAGTTATATAAATACTCTATGACTGCGACCTAAAACGAAGCCACAAGTTTATTTTAACGACTTTGGACCCAATGCAACGAATAATTCTTATTTTTTCCTTTTGTCTTATTTGGGTGATAAGTACCTAGTTTTTCATAAAGTAATAATGTGAACCCTTTTATTTTAAGAACCATTTTAGCAAAATCTGTGCTGTGCATTTACCACCTAAACACAATTATATTTAAAACACCACAATAATATCGCTTTTTTGTGTGAAACTTCTACTTGCATTGTGTCTGTACTCCCTAAAACTACCACCGGGATTCGTAATTCGAAAATACATTAAGCTAGTTTCACACGATCCCTTACATAAACATTAGGCGTGTTTGTTCCGAAGTAGGCCAGTGCACACGTACAACTCATCACTATACGCTAATGCGCGCAATATTTTTCCTTGATGACGGATATTATGGGCAGGAATGTTGGGAGATTACGCCGCGTATTGCTACATACGATCTATTAATTTTTCTAACATGTATTTTCTTTGTGCTGACACATACTAAATACAATGCAACGAATGTTGATTATTTTAAAAATACACATAAATATATGTCTATATTAAATATGTGTCAAAAATCTAATCTATACTAATATATAAATCTAAAGAGATTGTTAGAACGCACTAATCTTAGCAAGTACTAGTTTGAAAAATCCTTTTAGTGTGGGATAATACAATTATTGAGGAAGGCTATAAGGTTATTTTTAACCGACTTCAAAAAAAGGAGGAGGTTCTCAATTCGACTGTATGTTGCTTTTTTTTTTTATGTTTGTTACCTCGTTTCTCTGTACTGTGTGAACCGATTTCGATCATTCTTTCTTTGATTGAAAGCTGATGCTTTTCGTTTGGTCCCATAAAAATTTGGTGAAGATCTGATGAATATCTTCGGACCTGGAGAGGGGAACTCCTTAAAATTAAGGAGAATTGCAATGGTTCTTTTTGCATTACGTTCACTAGAAAAGTTAAGATACAGTAAGAGAGGGAAAAAGGGGTGGGGGTGAGGGGGGGTGGGTGATAAAATTAAAATACACGTAAATTCTAATATCTTCGGCAGCTTTTAAGCGATTATAGTGATTTCTTTTTCATTGGAAAAAACGTATTGACAGGTTGATCCCAGGAATACGACATGAAGATATGATGATTATGTTCGGACCTGGAGAATAGAACTCTTCAAAATTTAGTAGGATTCCAATGGTTCTTTTTGCATTAAGTTCATTATAAAAGTTAAGCTACATTAAGGGAGGGAAAAAGGGGTATGGGTGAGGGGGGGGGGTGATAAAATTAAAATACACGTAAATACTAATATCTTCAGCAGCTTTTAACCGATTTTAGTGATTTATTTTTCATTGGAAAGAACGTATTAACAGTTTGATCCCAGGAACACAACATTAAGATCTTATTATCATGTTCGGACCTGGAGAGTAGAACTCCTCAAAATTTAATAGGATTCTTTTTGCATTGAGTTGAGTATAAAAGCTAGGCTACAGTAGTTGAGGGACAAATAATAAACATGTGAATATTCCAATATCTTTGGCAGCTTTTAGCCGATTTTAGCGATTTTATTGTCATCGGAAAGAACATATTCCTTGTGGAGACCAAATCTTTTTCATTTAAATGCCTATCAACACTAAAAAGATAAAAATAACTCTAATTTTTAATAAAAAAAATAAAAACCGACTTCAAAACAAAAATCCACTAAAAACCAAAAATAAATAAATAATAACTACCACTCCAAAGCAAAAAAATAATATTTATTTCATGGAGCTCGTGCATGTTGATTAATTTGCTTATGACTTGACTAGCCAACAAATCAAAATATATGCGTAACATATTGAAGGCGGGTCGCCCAGTACCAAGCATATAGATATTTAAATTAATATAAGGCATAGGTCCTATATGTTTGGTACTTGGCGGCCCGCCTTCAATATGTTACGCATATATTTTGATTTGTTGGCTAGTCAAGTCATTAAGCAAATTAATCAACATGCACGAGCTCCATGAAATAAATATTATTTTTTTGCTTTGGAGTGGTAGTTATTATTTTATTTATTTTTGGTTTTTAGTGGATTTTTGTTTTGAAGTCGGTTTTTATTTTTTTTATTAAAAATTATTATCCATTGATAAAATATAGAGGCACCTTTTTTATGCGGGTCATGCTACGAGTAATAATTATACGAGAAATGCCTACATACATGCGTTCATAAACTCACGCATTCTTCCTAGAAGGGGTTGGCAGAAGTGCAACCAAGACATTCACGTTTCGCCTTACATTTTCCGTCCCACAAAAATATAGAGGACGAGTATGTCGGGCACAAACTAATTCCACGCTGATGAAATATTGGATTTATCACTTTGCCCGACCCGGGATTCAAACCCCGAGACTTCAGCTTTACTACCGTATATATACTGTACCATACTGAAGGCAGTCAAGCAACCAAGGCAGGCCACCATGCAATACTAGCCATAATATTAAGTTATTGTTGGTAATAAAAAACGATATTTAAGTATATAATGTCGCATCACCTTCACTCAAAAGTATTCCAAAACTTGTAGTTGAACTCATATTTTGATTTACAATCTGACGCGACGAGTCAACGCTCCGCCGCAGTAATTTCCCCAGGCGATACAAAGGGCAGGTGGGCAATATTTGTACATCTACTTTATCACAAGGATATTTACTATCTGTGAACCGGAATAATAACTTTATAAACCTCGCTAGTCTTTGTTTGGAGTGGATTTATATAACGAATTACTAGAATGTAAGTTCGTTGTCATGCTGGGTGTATGCTTGTCATTATGCTTTACAGCTATTTATAGCTTAGTTTAGTGGGCGTATGTGGGGATGTGTCAGATCAAATCATAATCTTACTCACGGAACGCGAGACAGTCTCCACGCTCTTACGGCACTATTTTCAGATGATAATATTTACTCTCTTGGTCGCAACAAATCGTACTGCTTGCTCGCAGACCGTTGAGATGTCGATAACTTATCTTTTATGAAGTCCCTGACATCGTCAGTCAATATCTACCGTAGATTCTGTCGAACGCCTATATATGGCGTTGGCATTCCGTTATTAAAAATTACCCGATTACGACATATATTTTTTTACAATAATATGCATTTTGTCAAATGCGACATATTCGATGATATCATCAAAAATATCATCTATATTTAATAGGCTGCCTCTGAGGCGTCTGGTACTACGGTACGGTTACAAAGCTGATGTCTTGGATGCGAACCCCGGGTTGGGCAAGTTGATATTGGATTTTTCTATTCACTATCACAGGCTCGCCCCCAATCACAGTCGTTGGACGGAACGTACCAGGCGAAATTTGGGTGTCCTGGCACCTCTGCTTACCCCTTATGAGATGAAAGGCGTATTTATGTATGGTAATGTATATTTAATAGCAAGGTGTTCAACGCCTCTAGCACATATGGAGTGAAACATGAATGCTGTTGACAATGCAGATTGTTTCGTGCTACAGCAATTTCCAGCGCCAGCTACACAAACTAGTTGGTTCAATGACAAACTACGTTTGAGACAATAATTGCGACATACCCTTACAAATATTCAAGTAAGGAGCCTTACAAATACAGGGCTAAACTGATATATTGCTACGATTTAATGCTCACATTATGTGTTATGTGAGTTTGGTATTGTTAAAGTCGTAATTCGGTAGCAACTTTTTGAGTAAACCTTAACAGCTCCCTTACCTGTTATACCCAAAACTTATTATCATAAAAATAACTGAAAGACGAAAATTAGAATGCGCATAAATTTAAACTAAAAGTACTTGTCAGGACCTGTTTTTTTGTTCTATTTTGTCATACGTTAAGATGATGATAAATTAGCTTAATTCCCTTAAATAAAGGTAAAGTATAAAGTTATAAACTATTATCAATCGGCAAAGCTCGACTCTTGACAAAATGAAACTTAAACAATCAAACTAAAATTGCATGAAACTCTCCGAACCTCGACTGAGCTCGAAATACATGATGATGTAAACAAAATGAACAAACAAACCGACTTTACAATATTAATATAGATGATTACGAGAACAATAACGCCCGGGTACATTATGACCATGCCAGTTGTTTCATGAATAATTAATCCGCCGGATCGGATCGTACACGTGCGTCGTACAAATCGCAATTAATAACGAGAAGGCTCTCTCAGCCCGATATTGATGTAATTATTACGGATAATATTGTGTTTCAATGCGGAAATACAGAACAGCTTCGCACATCATTATAATTAATTTGTGAAATAGTCCGACAGATTAAATACGTTTTGTTTATGGTTTTGCAAAAGGCTTAATCTGGCGTTGTTGTAATTAAATTAATTTGTGTTTGCCCTCGTATCATTTGTGGGTTGATTTATTTTGTAAATATTTAGGGGTTCGTTACGTTTATTTATCATGATGTTAGCAGATTTAATTATAATTACTTATACAAGTGCTCATTCGTAATTTTAAATTGTTTACTTGTGTACTAAAATTAGCTCGACGTAAAACCATAAAATAATAAAATTCGTGTGACTACATGCAGTGGGAACCTCTCCATATTCGTGGAAAAGATTTAAGTATTTTCGGTCCAGCTGTAAAAGTGTAAAAACTGCTCTCTCTCTCACTTTCTCCGCCAATGTCATTAGTCATTTTCGAACTTAATATTATAATAAGGTCAGAATGACATCATTCAGCTACAACTGAAAGATTGTACCCATCCGAAAAGTGCTCAGTACAATTCTGGTGTTAGCATGCCTACACGTATTCATACAAAAAAGCTATTTTAATACATACAATACGAAGCATACGATTGAGTTCCAAAGCAAGAAAAGTCACTTGAATACACCAAAATAATTCTTATATTAGGTTGAAAGCTAACACTACATTTCATACATTGCATTGTATGTTAGTACACCATTACCCTGTGGTTTGGGGGTACAAGAATTCCGCCACGGTATCGTCTCCGTCATGGACGCCCATAACAGCTTGGCGGGCGTCCGAAAGGGGGTTGTAACTTGTAAGTGGAGGTAATCTGGACCCTCATAATGGTAACATAAGGCCCAGCAATGGTTTTGCGTGGGGCGGTTTGAGGACGTAAATCGGGGCGCCCTTCGCTCTGCGATGCCCGGTGCTGCCCACAATGCGTGTGACGGCTATCGAGAGGTTTTTAGTCAGTATGCTGGCGTAGGTATTGCTAGGGACCCAGCTCGGCCATAATATCCGCGTTTGTACCGGGCTGGAAGGCCAGAGACACTGACATACCCCTTTCGGCCTCCCCCAGGGTACCGAAAGGGGAGCTTAATTCCTCTTGAAAAGAAAAAAAAAATGTTAGTACACCAAACACACTCAACAGAACATACATTCTCTAAAATGCACGGGAAAGGAGTGTAATTTCATGAATTGTGATTTGTCAATATCGAGTTCTAGCTCCATTTTGCGGACCTAAGTAATGAAAGGCGCCACGGCACCCGCGCGTAATAAATATGAATTTGAGTGCGTACAAATCTTTTCCGTCCTCCACCGAGTAATCCTCGCTACTGATGCTAATTTAACTTTACAATTATACGAACACAGATTGTAGGCTCAAACGCAATTGTTCGACACGAGGAATTCCAACTTTGTGACTCTCTTCAATTAGTGTTTAAAATATAACATTATATTAGATATATTAAAGTTTTTGCGAAGAATAAGGTGCATTCATACGTGCATTCTATGGAAGTAAGTATGGGATTGTAACTTACTCAAGCCACAAAATTATATATTTTTTCTAAATAAATAAAAAAAAATCAAAGAATATAAATCGGGACGAAATCTGAACACCAAAACGAAACAAAGTGAATTCGGTAATAGTAATATTAAAATTTCGATTTAAAATAAACTTAACCTTCAACCAAACAGAATAGAAATCCATCGGCAAGATAACTCCTGATCATCAATAAGATTTAATGCCTTCGATAAAGTTTTTCGTCTAATTTATATTCAGTACACGAAGCCCCGACGGTACCGTGGCAAAATATATTTCAAATGCTTTCAGAATTCAACGCACTTTATGTATAAATAAAATGTTTAATATTTTCCTTATAGACTCGTAAACAAAGCTTTTGTACTGCTTTGTGTTAATTTTTAAGTAAATCAAATATTACCTCCAAGATAACCGAGATGGCAACGAAAATCTTAGTTTCAAACTTTGGTGCTGTTGAAATGTTAATTTATACATCGCTCATCGACACTCTAAATGTAGTAATGTGTGTTTACAATGCAATTAAATAAATTATTAATAACTTTGAGCGACTGTAAGAAAAAACGGCGCAATCCTAAACCAATGACTTCAAAATCCTAAGCACGAAAATGCTACTCTTATAATCTTCGTGACTCAATATCTACTTTGTGTCATTTGTTTCTCAGTACAAACATAATTGTTATAAAAATGTGCATTTCATACATGCATCCTTATACCAAAGTAGCAACTTCCTGACCTGAACTGAACCTTTTTCCTCCACGATGCAATAAGCCATCACTTTAATGTCACATCGCTTATTCAAAATATTTATTTAAATTACAATCTTGTTTTTTTTTTTGTATTCCTATCTACAAAACATTCAGGAAAAAAGTTTATTAATTAGTGAAAATCAGATCAGAATAGGATCAGTTACTCACAAAATATTCCTCTAAAAAGATCTATTTTAGCATTCCACTTTCAATTAAAGATTACCACCCAGCATGGAGTAGACTCGCGCCTACCTTATCTAAGGGAAGAAATATTATTATAGTAGTTTAGTGACTATAAACACAATGTTACTAAAAATATCACAAAGAAACGTGACAATTATTTTTTAAATATCATGAGTATGGGTGGTAAATTCAGTCTTTGCTTAATAATAATTTAAAGCCTGGCGTACCATAGCGTCTTTAAAAATAAAAGAGTGTACACTATTATTTAAGAAAAAACGATATATAAATTAACAAAATAATAAGACGATAGAAAAAAGAATTACATAATTTTTTGCACAAAATTTAGTTGCATTATACCTGAAGTTACTAAAACTACCACCCAGATTCGTTTTCGGTAGTACTCTTGATATAACCTATATAGGCACCATATCTATACCTCTTTGTTAAGTGAAACATAAAATGCATCGAAATATCTAATGAAATCTCTTCTTAAAGATAGATACATTATAGAGAACGGCTGTATATAGATCAGGGAGGCAATGAGCAAACAAAATATACAACCTATAAGCATCGTAGTGAATAATCCGTAGAGATTTTCCCCTAAAGTATATGTTAGTTCCTCCTCCACGGTTAATGTGATCTCGGCGGGTGTTAGTTACAGCGAGACTTGCCTTAATCTAGTAAATTATTCTGGGCAGATCGCATTAAGAGCTCGCCCACCTGCTCTCTGACTGTAAAAACATTTCCAAACTAACAAATTAATTCCAAACGAACTACTTTCGTTTTCATCTGCTTTCAACTACTTAAGTGTTGCTTAAAGTGTATTAATTTTGGAAACAATTTCGGCCCGAACTATTCTCACGCTGTTACTTAAGCCCGTAGTTAGTTTGGAAATTGGCTTAAAAATGGAATTGAAATAGTTTGTTTGTTTTTTGTTTCAATGAGAACATATTTATTTATACTTTTATAAACTTAATAAAAATAATATGTGATATCATCCTAACTTGGAGCCCACGCCTAATCTTGTTGAACCTGAAACCTAAAATAGTCTGTTTTTTTTTATCTGAGCCTGTACTAAACTAAAATATATAGTACTTATTTATTATTTATTTAATTATTTATTGCACAAAATAAAAATACAGTGAAGAAACGACACAATAATAATAGTACAAAAGGCGGCCTTATCACTCTAGGTAATTTCTTCCAGGCAACCTTTGGATGGATATTGAAATAGGAAAAATGAGCAGGCAGTCTAAAGTATATAAAATAGTAATATATATATAATATATACATACATATATACAAATACATACCAACAAAATAGTACTATAAAACTTATAGATGGCTATAGGTTCGTAGTGAAAATCAGATAAAAATAGGATACTATTACTGACGAAATATGTATTCCTCTAAAAAGAAACATATTGGGTATTCCACTTAGAAATATGGATTAGGAACTTGCCCCCACATCATCTAAGAATGGAAATAAAATCTGAAAAATTTTTGTGCCTCAAAAAAACTAAAATAGTATCTAATTGACAGCCTCCGTAGCGTAGTTGGTTAGTCGCTCACTGTGAAACGAGAAACCAAGTGTCGATCCCGACACAAACAAAACGAGACAATTGTGTGTTTGTAATTAGGATGAACATGACATTTTGACACATTAACAGATTGTATTGTCAGTCCTGTACTTCAATCACACACAGCATCATTCGAAAGGGTATTATTTCAAACAGTCGACAGGTGCAGATAATCCCCTCGATTGCCCGACACAATGTAATTCTAACAACAAACAACGTTGTCGATTCGCACGTCAACAAACTTTGCTAGTTTACAAATCCCATATACAGTTCCGATAGGTTTTTGCGTTGTGTCGTTGTGGTGCGCACAGTACACAGGGGGTTTTGTTTTCTTTCAACTATGCTTTATTTGCTGACGTATTCATTTGTCTTACAAGTAAACAAGCGATTGAGTGAGATTATTTCGCTTTGCACAGACATTGTATACCTTGGTACAGTTTTTCGAAATTGCAGTACAAAACTGCGTATACTGATAAAATGTACTTTTGTAGTGTTGGATATTTTCTAAATGAATGTCTTTGCTTTACATTTTATTATAAACTCTCCCATTTTTCATTCATTTCAGCAATAGCCATTCCGAATCTTACGCGAATGCTTCTTGATATCGAACTAAATAAAATGGTAAAAGGTATTAATCAACTATGGTAATTCCAACAAGAAACCCTTTCGTTTTTTAAAGACAAAAAACATATGTCCTCTACACGGTAGTTACAAAATATATTTTTCAACATCCTTTTTTACAATTGAAACATTAAACCTCAAAAAGGTCATCTAAAAGGAAACATTGTCCAATGTATAACCGCTACCTGCCTTTATCCCACTTGTACTTAGGGTCGACGCTACACACTTTTATGCGGAGGCAGAAAAACGTGTATTTTACGAGTGACCAATGGCTCCCGTCAGCCCTTTCGAGACTTTATAAGTTATAATTCATATTATATTTTTCCCCTCAAATTCCTTTTACTATTATAACAATTGTATTTACTTGTAGTAGGTTTCTCATTCTTTTGAGGTCGCCCGGGTACCACTGCAATGTTTTTCTCCCGCCAAACAGCAATATAAATGCACTGTTTTGTTTTAAGGACTGGTTTCACATTGTAGCCAGAGTAACTAATAGACACAATGGGACTTAACATCTTGTGTCTCAGGATGGCGTATTTGGTTTTGCTACTATCTATGGGCGGTCGTATCGCTTCCTATCAGAGGAACGGCATGCTCAATTCGCCATTAATCGCAATAAAAAAATATAGTGATAGAAATATTTGAAATGCTATTAGCTAACCAACGTTTATCTTGGTCAACCAATTCTAAAGCTTCACGTATAAACAAAAAAAGAAAATCACATTGAACGCATTCAATATTTATGAATATAATAGATAATATTTTCATAAATCCATACCATTATTATCTTTCCAAACTGGAATTTCAAATTCCATATTGAAATACAGTCAGCCCGCAGGCCTAAATATACAGGCATCGCGTTTCATTGTGAATTGTCGCAATTTCTATAGAGATGCCTAAGTCGCAAGCACGATGGAAGGCCTCTTTTATTATCTTCCTTATATTTTGATAGACGATTCGTTCTTTTTGTTCCGTGCCTCTGTTTATGTCTACGAGTCTTCCGCTATAGATTTTCTTTTACGAGGACGTCACACAAAGCCGTCAAATTGTGGCTGTAAAATCTTGTACTTGTATTTTTAGTTTAAATTAATTCAGCTCTGGTTAGGGTTTCGAAGAAATTGGTTCTCGTACATTATTTTTGTAATGGAAATGTTCAATTCCCGGGCGTAATTTTGAATAATTTCACTTGCGGGTAAAATCGGCCTTCTCGCAATAGATGAGCATAGTAGATTGTGGCTTAAATGTTCTTCAATCATATTTTCGATTATAGAGATTCTCCTGCTAAGCATTGAGAGTATATGAGCTGATATATTTACACATAACATTCATTCCAATTTTATTCTAGGGTTCGAATTAACAATTTTTAAAACAATATAAATTGAGTTAACACGTCATGTTTTCATTTGCACCGTTTACATTTACGACGTTTTAATGCGCGTCATATAGTAATTTTAAGAGGAAGTAAAAGGGATCGTAGGTGTACACGTTTATCGACTGTCCCATCTGGCCCAATAAAATGCCAATACAAGTTTACGACACGGGACCCTGCTCGGAAGCGGCAGCGTCACGTAACAACGTCAATTCGATAGCTTCACACTATTCATACGTTTGCAGATGACATTTGGCAGACAAATATATATGTAGCCACTGAGACATATAGGGAGAAATACGTGTCTTGAATCCCTTAATGGGTGTTCGTGTTGTATAACCAGAGGAAACCCTAAATTATATATTTTAGTCGTCAGATAGCATCAGATTGGCTTGATATTGATCATAGAATAAGGCTCAATTAGAAATCAATAAAACCTCAATCTAAGATCTTACTAGCGGCCTGGCTAGGCTGCGGCAGGGTTCAAGTACTTTTTGACTGGGAGACCGTTTTCGCAACATTTTTAATTATAGCTTCGTTCTTATTGGTCATAGCGTCAAGATCTATACTAAAATATAAACCTGAAGAGTTTGTTTGTTACCTCTAATCTCAGGAAGTACTAGTTCGAATTGAAAAATATATTTTTTTGTGGTGGATATGTAATTTATCGAGAAATACTATAGGCTATATATTATCACTAAGACCTTTAGGGGGGAAGCAGTAGGGAGAAATCTAGCAAATTCAGCGAAATTTTATTCGTTTTTCGTGGTCCGATTGGTTGATATTCTAAATCGATAGTAGGAATTTAACTTGTAACCGCCGTTTTGAAAAGTGTGTCTGCACCCGGGTGGAGTCAGGCCGGACCGCTTGTGTTATATATAATTCCCCGTCAAGTGGGCTATCCTACACCTGATTCTCAGCCAGCTCCTGAGATAGCGTGTCCAAAAAAAATTTTCATATTAGGATAGATTTAAATGATAGGATAAATTTATGTCATAATAACGAGTATGGATTACAAATTATAAAAATATGCGGGATATTTCATAGAACTGTCTCATAAATATAAAAATACACAAAAAAATTAAAAAATGGCTTATATAAAATTCATATTTCAGGTGTTAAAACATTGGCATTAAAGATGAAACCATCTAAAACAAATTACTTAATACTATGAGAATTTTAAACAAGAAGAAAGACTCGATCTTGTCAGCGATAACACTTGGAATTCCTAGACAATTTATCAGCCAGCTAATCCATCTGCGTACACTACTGAATCCAATCAATCTAGATTCACAGCGGATTTACAAAATGCTCCGAACCCAAAACCTATTTTGTCCTGGGACTGGATTATATTCAAACAAACAGGTTGTAAATTCGTTCGGACCGGAGCTCGTCATCAAATGGTATCTCATTAATTTGTGCAGTTAATTACATTTACATTAGTGAGTTAATTAAAGCTTACAATTCAGTAATGATTAACAGTAATTTTCAGATGAAATACAATCCTTACTAACATTACACTCGCGAAAGTTGTGATGTATGTATATTAGTATGGATGTTTGTTAATCTTTCACGCAAGAACTACTAAATGGATTTTAATAAAATTTAGTAGAAAGATAGCTGACACACTGGATTAACACACAAAATACTTTTTATCCCGAAAAGTGCAGTGTCCCTGTGGGATAGGCAAGGAATTCGAACATACATAGGCTACTCTTTTAAATTCAAAGGGATGGTACGGGGCAGGATTGCATGGCTGATGGCGAAATGGTACAGGATAAGACGGGACATATCGGGACGGGATGGGAAAAGCAGCATCATGGATGGCAGTCACATTTAGTTTAAATATAAAACAGCACGCTTAAGTAATAATATGTTGTTGATAATGGAATCAAAAAGTACCTGCTCCCGTAGTAGTAGTCAGCAGTTACCTTTAGAAAAGAGAAGGCTTTTTTGATGCTATAAATTCATAATTCCCAACATTTTTCTATGATCACAAAAACACAGCTTAATCCCCTCCTCTCCATTCTTAACCAGAACCACGCGTGCTGGCTTGCGAAGCCATAGCTTGATGGTCCACACCATCCCGGCGCGAACCAAACGGTTCTCAAATTCTTTTCTGTGCCGCACCGTCAAGCTGTGGAATTGTTTGCCATCTCACGTGTTCCCTCCTTCCTATAATCCTGGGTCCTTCCGCTGTAGTGTGAAGAAGCATCTTAGCAGGCCGGCATAATTGTTTCCATTGGCATCGGACGGCAGTCCCATGCCAATGGATACTCTGCCTGGGCGGCATTTGCGCTCAGGCGCAATGTGGCCACTATACCGGGCCAGAATAATAAAAAAAAAATGTTTAAAAAAACACTTGCAGTCTCAGAATAATTTCACAGACCTCTTCTCATCCTGTTTACAACAAAATCTGAAGTATTAAGCCTTTGAGGCGGAAACATACTACTGAAACGCCACCCCATCCGATCCGACGGGATGCGTGTTATGACAAATCAAATCGTAGTATTTTATATGACCATTTGATTCAACACGCGTTGCGTGGCGCCGGGTGGCGTGGTATCAGTAGTATGATTCGGGCCTTAGATGCCATTGAACGAAACATCCCTCTCGAAGCTCCGGCGCCCTTTACACGACCACGGCGAAGGCTACTTGGAGGACAACGCTAGGTCATAGGATCCACAGAACTAAATGTCATATCAAGGGATATTGAACCCCACATTCATATGTAGCCTTCAAAAGTTAAAGCTCCACACAAGTCGCGACTAGCCTGCGGCGGGTTAGGCCGCCCGCAGGTAGGGGTAGGTAGTTAAATGAGAACTCAGGGTAATTACGTGGTTCGGGCTTTAATAGATTCGCATCACTGTTTACCCGGCACTGTTGCTGGTGGTATGCAACAGGAGTCACTGGCCTTCACTGGGCACTGATCCGGGTCTTTGGCACGTGGCGGAGTCTGGCGACAGCTCGCCGGCGAAGTTAGCAGCCACGTGGCCGGACACGGTGCGCAGGTCAGCGGCGCGGCGCAGGCTCGGCCACAGCACGGGCAGGAAGCGGTGCGGAGCAACAGCGGTCGCAAAGCAGCGCACGGAGTAGCTCTCCGTGGCGGAAGCAACGAAGTAGGTGAAGAAGTACGCCAAGAAGAAGAAGAAGAAGAAGAACGCCAAAAACGCCAAGTACGAAGAACCCCAGCGGGTTCAGAAAGACGCGTGGTAGCACGCGGCTTTTAGGTTAAGGAAAAGGGACGCGAGCGCCGTTACACGCGTATTTATGCGAACGCCGATGACAGTTCGTACGTCACATCTGACAGATGTCAGATGGAATCAACCAATCAGCGCAACGGAGGCGTTGATTGGCATAGACAATAGGATTTATGCCGACTATTGAACCATAGACCGCAAATATTAGAGGTGACACTCTCACAACGTCACAAGCCCTCAATTGTATATATATTAATATAAATATGAAATAGCTATTTGATATTCATTTTAGATACTATGAAATTAAGAAAAAAATATTTAAATATTTAAAAGAAAACTGTCAATGCCTTACTAGTTTATTACAGTTTAAAGTTATTAGGATAGAATCAAAACTATATTTATTATTTGAAAAAGTTTATATAATATAGTTTTCTTGTTATTACCCTATAAATACAGCTAGACTTTGTTTTTATTCTTATCCGTGTTTTTTTTTAATAATGTTATTGTAAAATTATTTTGATATATTTTGTGCGCACAAAATTATTTCTAAACGCTGAGTTCCGACCAATGTTCCAGATTTTTTATGAAAAGGCTTTATTTAATTACTCCGTGCCATATACCGATTTGATAATTCCCCGTAGCATGGAAATAATGAAAGCTGCATTTCCAGTTATATTGTGTAAAGTTCAGATTACAACTAAATTAGTTTGCGGAATGAAATTCGTTGGCGGCGTGCGGATGTAATAACCTTATTGTTAGCACGTAGTTTGAACATGTATGTGAAATAATAAACTTTATATTGTTGTATTTTTAGTAGTGTTGAAAATGATTCGTACTCACTGTTACGATAATGAAGATATCTTATAGGTACATATAAGAAATAAAATAAATAAAAACACCCAACAGTCACACACATAGTCCTCATCCCACATTAAGATCAATTAAGTCTTGTGTCGTGGGTATCAGAAACTACGAGAGACTTTTCAGTCTCACAAACACCCAAACACGAGACAAATACTTGTAGGCCGCATAAATAATGCTTACAAATCATTTCCTCCTCATATGTAGCATTTGCATTTAAAATATTTTCCATAAACTGTAGGCTATAGGAACACTTTCCGCGCGGGGTCTTCGGGATAAAGTACCATATAGCACACAGATTTTACTGCATACACATAACTACACTACGATATAAGTTTTCAGGGGCTTATTACCACATTTTGAAAGTATTCTACGCTCTTTTACTTTATCTCATCTATTTATAAAGTAAAAACTTCCAGTAGCCCCAAAAATGTCTGCACAAACATTTTCAAATACTTTTATTTTGCACTTTTTAGCATAAATATAAATCATTTATGTTCCACTTACTAAGCAAACCTATAAAAATATCTCCCTACATTATATCTAATCCAGGCTATTAGATTTTCCCTGCCACAAACAAGCACTGTATTATAATATCAGAATCAATCGCAAACCACACAACAGCTCACAGCGTATTTGAAACACTCGAGAACTTCAAAAAGTACTTCCAACGCGGTCCTTGTACCTTTCATAAACCGAAGTCGGCTTTCGCGAGATTCGAGAACAAGGCACGAGGCGGCCGAGCCTTCATTAAACCCGATAAGACACGGTGCGCTCAGCCTATCGACATCTGAAGCCATTCTGCTGAGAACCGACACTTTGCCAGTATTTCTGGGAAAACAATAGCCTGGCGTACTTTTTATATATACTTTATAATATCTCGTTGCTTCATAAAATGCGAAAATATACGATAATTTTTTACAGTTCATTTTTGGATGGCGAACTAGTACTAAAAATAAATGATGTGGAAGTGTTCTGACAATACTTCCTTTTGTTGTTAAAGGGTAAATATATCTGGCTAACTCTTTGCTATATACGCGATATATAATATTTAGTGTTTTTTCTTTTCTTTACTTACGGTCTTAGGTACTTTGTAGACATCTTAAACGATCAAACATTAATTAATGTAAAATAGGCTTCTGTTGTATATAGAAAGAATGAAAGAAAGAAATACGATTTATTTGTCACAGTCGCAACATACACAGGCATTGTTAATAAAACACAGAATAAAAATACAAAAAAAATATAGGTTTCAGATGTAAATCTAACACAAAGATATTAATGATACAAAAGATTTTCCTGGGTTTTTACAGCGTGTAAAAGAAAAAACGAATTAATAACTAGCTTCCGCAGGTACATAATAGCAGTAATGTATAATACGAATAATTGAAGTAAGTGATTTCTCAAAGCATTTTCTTTCTTCATTTCTAAGTAAAAGTTCGGTCTGCCCAATTTGCCGTTGGTAGGATATTGGTAAACGCTTTGATAGCGACAGTCGGACATAGGGTGTAAAGCCCGCTATAGTGAGTGTGTCGGTCACTCGGTTGACCCTGGATATATTCAGTTTCTAACTGGCCAGCAAAATCGTCTCAATTGACACAGTTTGTCAAAATAGTTTTGCGGCAATCAATACTCTCCTTTGACCGATCTGTACTTTCCATAAGTCGATCTGCGTCTCGGACACTTTGCATTGTCAGTATAAAGAAAATCGTGCAATTAGTCTAATAACGAAGCAGACGGATGAAAAGGAAATCCTGAGCTCAAATCCCAGGTGGGGACAATCGCTTTGTGCGTCTCCATAAATCTGCCTTGACTGGTATTCCATAATTTCCCGATAGGATTAACATCAAGCAGGCGATTTCTTATAAATGAAAATGCGTTGTTACAAAAATAATATTATTGTAACTTTAGTTTGATACGAAAATTCAATTTTCGTAATTGATGAATTGAACGCATGTAGTAAAACTATGCTTGAGGTCGTCAAGGCTGTAGTGCAAATGCTGTGCTCGTCCGGAGCACTGCAACTGTCACATTCAAAGAGACACCAAAAATTGCGATACTATGTTTTCTTTGGTAAGAGAGATCGCTAAGGACCCAGAAACTAGTGATAGAATTTTGGTACCCATACCAACAGCGACCATCGTCCGCATAAATAGTAAAATATTTATAGTGGAAATATACAAGTGGGTCATATACTCGTATAGAGTTTAATGCAAAGTCAAACAGCAGTTTAAATGCACTGTTGTGTTTCGGATTGAAGGACGTTGTAGCCAGGGTAACTACTGCACATATTGAGGCTTAACATGTTATGTCGCAGGATGGCGAACGCAGTGGACTGCCAAGCATTGCTTTGTAATTCAAGGTGTTGTTTGGTTTTGCTACTGTTCATGAGCGGTCGCATCGCGTACCATCAGGCGAACGGCATGTTCGTCTCGCCATTAATTGCAACAAAAAAATAAAATTTAGTGTTGGAATAAATAGCAATAGCAATCAAACAGCAAGTGAAGTCGATAATAACTTTTCACAGGTTATATAAATAAGCTAATTTTGCGATTTGCCATTGTAATTCACAAAGCCGACCGGCTAATATTTTAATACGATGTCGTATAATCTAGGAAAGAGTGAGTTGTTTGTACGAACCCATTTAAACAAGAAAATGATGTGTCAATTTTGTGTGTGTAGATGTGAAAAATGGTTGTCATATATTATGGTCACTTTTTTGTTAACACATTCTATGGAGGGCAATTAGCAATAGCAGAAGTATGTATAAAGCATAATAAGGCTTCAAAAATAACAATGTGATAAAGTTCATTTAAAAAAACAATAATTCCCATTACCAGATCATGCCGATATACTTTAATTGTGTCTATCTGCATACATAAACTCACGCCTTTTTCCCAGAAGGGGTAGGCAGAGGTGCCAGGACAACCACGTTTCGCCTTGTATGTTAAGTCCCACGATGTGATATGTGGCGAGCCTATCGCCATATCGGGCACAAATTCCTGACTCTGAGCTAATACCCTGGATTTGAACCCGAGATCTCATCTTTATAACCGTACCCTAGTACAACTTCGCCACCGAAGCAGTCGGTAAATGACAATGCCTTGCCTGTAGAAACTCAATTTGCATTCTAGTCTTCTATTTAAGACAGCCTCCGTGGCGTAGTTGGTTAGGCGTCGGCTGCGAAACGAGAGGCCACGAATTCGATTCCCGAACGTAACAAATATTTGTGAGATTCACAGGTAAGTATTTGTTTCGGATCTGGATGTTTGTGAGACCGAAAAGTTTCTCATAGTTTATGATCCCCACGACACAAGAGTCGATCTTAGTCTAGGACAGGGCTATGTCTGCAACTGTTTGGTATATTTATTTATTTGTCACTATATCGCGCAAGCAAAAAAAGACTAGGCTAGTATACGAGTAGAAAAATCTGATTCAATATTTTAGGTTACTCAACTTGCTAAGGATGATAAAAAACTATCGCGTCAGATGCCTACCCTACTTGAGGTCGTTCGAGGCCCGGAGCCGACGGGCCCCGGTATTGTTAATAGGTCAATCGAGCATGCGGTGTGAGATCGAGCTCAAGCTTTATCTTATTCGAGAGGCGATGTATCCAGATCAAAACCTAGTATCGGCTGTCCTCGTTATAACTCAGATGAACATCCTGTCTGGTTATAAAAAAACGGAAACTTTACTTGCAGTCTGTTACCACATATTTCATATGTCTGTTATTTAGTTGGAAAGCAGAAAGAATTGGTTGCTCTAGTACGTATTCATTGAAACCCATGCGAAGTGTACCAATAAGCCTGGATAAGCTTAATCATACAGTTACGTCTGTGGCTGAATACATAGTGGCGAGATTTACATATCATTAGATTACAATTTCTACTACGAGAGAAATGTATGCCCGACCTAGTTTGTTCCGAGCACCACAGATATCGCATTCGAAACCGATTCCACCAAAATTGAACTTTTGCTCCAAAAAATATCAGCTCATTCAGCGCCAAGAGAAGTTGAACAATTTTTGCATCATCGGTCGTTACTCTTAAAAAATTACGCAGCGATAAGGTTTGAAGTACAATGAAGCGCCGTCGGAGTCGACGAGACCTCGAGAGCTTATTTTTTCAACGACGATGTGACTTACAGATACCCGATGCCAATCTCGGAGAAAGATAAAAAATATTATTTTAAGATAGTACGTATCGTAAATCAGTACGGGATGAAGAGGGAATTGAAACGTCGGCGGCGATGTCGGCGGTGTCGACGGTGCCGGCGGTGGCGGCGGCGCGGCGGGCTCGGCGCGCGCGGGGCGCGTGCGCGGGTGCGCGGGCGGGCGGCGCGGGGCGGGCAGCGTGGCGCGGGGCGGGCGGGCGCGGCGCAGCCTCCCAGCTGCTGCACTCCGCCGCCGCCCGCCGCCCGCATCGATCCCGCCCGGGCCGCAGCCTCCGGCGAGCCGGGCCTCATCGCGCGCGACCCGCGACCCTCGTCCCGCGTCCGACCGCGCGCCGCACGCCGCACGTGACTCGTGACTCCTCCGAGCTCGGCGCGCCGAGCCCGTCGCTCGCTGCGAGCCTTCAGCTGCACGCGCCCGGCACCTCTCGCGCCAACAACAATAACAATCGCCAGTGTTGCAGGTTATGCTTGTGGCTTACGTAACGGCCCTCATATCGTGCGTACATATCGACGGGCCTCGTGTGTGAACGGCCGCAGTCCTTCGCACTTCACCTCATCACTCACCACGCTTGGCCTCCGCTCACGCTCATCATCATCCGCGGGTGAAAGGCGCCCCAAGTAGGGGCGCGACATTTTCTGTGATCATCGTTTATAATTTCAGATATCACCAACATTTACATGAGTGTATTTTGTGATTCTGCTACCCACACATAGTATAGTCTCTACGCTAGCCTACCGTCGGATCGTAGTTTCCATGATCATTACAAAGAAATAGCGTCCTTAAAGTAAAGCGCTCGAAGTCGAGAATTCAATGTATAACGCCGGTTACGCGGCTCAATTGTACGATTACAAATAGAACTTCGGAATTCCATGTCCTTCACTTGATAGTATTATGTTAGTTATTAGTGGTACAAAATTCATTCATAACTTTGCATTATAATCAACCTTTCAATGTCATGGTAGTATGAATGACCTTTTAAGGCGAAAATCCTCGCAAAGAACTTTATGAATAACCTTTATGTGGCCATAACTTTTAGGACACCTTAACGCACACATTATATCGTAATCGCCGCCACCTTTTTACTCATTGTTACAATTAACTAAAACTAAGTGGTAGAATAAAATAATAAGTTTGAACAACAAGGCCGCATTGGCTTTAGCGAGACAATGAAACTCAAATAGTACGTGAGCTAAAATAAGCTAGCTGTCATTTTCACTTTCAGCCGTGGGCCGAGACCGTGGCTCACCACTCGCTCACATTAGAACGGAAACATCTGTTGTATCTATTGTATATCGCAGTCCATTAAGCTGAACATACATTGCTCATCTAACTTGGACTTTTATAGTTTGCATTTAATTAAATATTTAATTAGATTAATTGGCAAAAGGCAGTTAATAGAACTCTTATCATGGCACAGAAAGACATTATACTTGATATTTGGAAAAACTCAAAAATAATTTAAATACCACTTTTCATAATAATAACTCAATTTATTTTATATAAACATAATTTAGAAACCATAATGTCATTAATAGCCACATGTGCATAGTAATTTTAAAACGCGTCATGTTTCATTTAATACCACAATTAAAAAATAATATATAGTCATTCTGAGTTCCATTTAAAAGGTGACACATTCATCAACATACCAAAAGTCCCATCGTTATTGACATCTGATTAATCAATGGTGACATTGAGTCAAACACAAGTACTAGACACCACACATAACGGCCCGTATACTCCACCATCAATATGAGGCAAGCTTCTGCCAGTTGCAGCCCTTATAAATATTCTAGCCAGCCTAACACATACTTAGAGCAAATACAAAGCTACCGATTCTGAAAAATCACCCATATTTTAATATCTGAAATATTTATATCAACATTCATAAGTAATACATAAGTAAAATACCTGTAATACTCGGAACGTATTTAATATGAATGTATTTACCATCCACACTTTCATAAAATCCAACGAAAGCCTTTTGTTGGTAAAATAATATGATATTGCCGCATATTCCGCGATTTCAGAGGGAAATATATTAAACATTATGAACATTCAGTAATCAATATTGGAGTCCGCGCAGCTGAAGCCTACTCTGCAGATTAAATTTCATCGCTAACAGCAGAGATTTCAAATAAGCATGAATTTAATGTCGAAAAATATATCTCTATAAAGAGATATTTACAGTAGACGATAATTAATCCACGGACACATGTCACGAGTAAGGAAAAACTAACAAATCAGTTCATTCACTTCATATTTCAGTCAACAAAATGAAAGGACACTTTGTAAATTACTATCCAAATACAATTTGACCTCTGTCCCAACTTGTTAATTAGTAAGAATATTTATTTTTGCGGTTAGCTCGTACTAACTGTTTAATTAACGTTGTAATACAGAGTAAATGATCCCAGTACATCTTGTCCTACATGTCTATGCAAATCGTGATCAAGCACCAATGAGTACATCACGTCTGCGAATAACATAAAAGTACCTCAACAGCATCGCGACAAACATTGGGCTAATCACTTCACCCACATCCGTCGCGGCTATTTACTATACACAAATATTTTGACTAGTATGACTGTGCGTTAATTTGCCCAGTTTATTTGAGTTTTTCCAAGTAATAGTAAATATGTTGGCTATTTGCGGAGGTATTTAATGATCTAAAATCAGTCATCGTTCATTATCCATCGGCCGAGGCGGTGTTGTCGGGCGCGGTCGGACTGCGCGCGTTTCGCGCACCTAACGCATACTATCACTGTGTAGTAATGAGCGGCATCGCGACTGTATCGTGAATTCGGACGTCACCAGTTAGTGTTGATTACGCAGCATGGCTTCCGAAAAAGAGAAAATGGCTGCCGCCGAGAACAAATCCCCCTCCAACAAGAGCAATTGTACGTCGCCGGGAAAGAAAGGTAATTAGCATAGCAAATACCACGAACAATATTTGCTTAGCTGCATATGTGAGAAATTTTTCATTCATAATATATGAAATAAATGTACCAGCCTATACAACCTACGTTAAAGCCCGCGCTTCTCCTATGCCTAAGAGGGATTAAGGCCTCAATCGCCCTAGTGCGGATTGGTAAATTCAGTTACCTAAATTAGAATTCTTCATCAGAGCTCACGACTATGTTTCATTTTAAATCACCATTATAATTACCGATAATTAACTTCGGAAACACACGTAACTTCGAAAAAGCCTTAAGTTCCATGGGCTCGAACGTGCAACTTATGGCTCAACATCCCACTCCACTTTTCACAAGTCTACCTCTCTTAAATTCATATTGTTTGTTTGAATTTCTTAATTATATCACTGGTGAGACGCGGGCGAATACAGTTTACATTTTCTATACTTTTCTCTAATCCCTTAACAGCATTGACACTACATTGTTCACAGGTGTCGTAGGGAGCGCATCGGCTTACAATGTACCTACTTCATTTACTAAAAATATATTTGTTGGTACGCCAATTTTACTCTTCAATGCTGATACTGTTTCTTCGGTTATAAATCTGCTGAGACTTTTAGAATATAATCTTGGGCATATTGTAGTCCTTATTTTGTAAAAGCGGTCCAGGAGATTTACCAAAAAAATGCTCTTCACCCTCTCTCTTGAATTTTAGACCCATGGAAAAGTTTTTCAATGATTAACATAACTGTACTATCAAAGTTCCAATATTGTATAAATATCACACCTTTAAAATGAAGCGAAACTAGAATAAACACCTTTTTATTATTGGTAAAACCCCAGACACGTTTTATGTTAATCTTGTTCCAATAGGCACTCCTATTGCAAATCTTTATCTCGGATACTGGTTTGAATGACGAATTTCAAATACAAATATTAACATATTTGGGTGACAAATCATAAGTGTAGGTAACATAAATATTCAACTTCATGATATATGTATACTTATTGATTAACCAAGATTGTACGGTCATTTTACACAAGAAATGCTCAGGCCTCAACAATGCTGGTCCGAAGCTCAATTTGGGAAAAAATCACTGGTTTGAATAAGTAAAGAAGGATGTGTAAGGCAATGATCTTACAGTTAAAGATACGAAAGACGAAAGGTTAAGCGGGAAAGCAGATCCTTCCACCAACCGAAATAACGCTAAGTATTTAGAAAGAAAATATTAACCACGAATACCTTCTCATTCAGGTAGCTTATTAAAATATAACATTCATAACGAAGGCGTGCATGCAAGCCATATCTGTGCAGGGTCGCCAATCAAATACGTTACATAAGCCCACTCACTATTTATATACAGAGACAATTTAATGATTTATGCACAATTTATTGTACCAATACAATTCTCATTGACAGTGTTTTTACCTACTAATCATTATCTTTATGTATAAGAAATCAATACCAACCTTGAAGGTAATCTTTGTTTATAATGGACAAATGAAACGCAGAAGCAACTTAGCAACATTTCTAAATATCTTATTTTTGGGACCTTAGAACTACAAAGTGATATTAGATTTTTCTATTTATTAGCCCGGAATCAGGAGTGTGTGCCCAATATTGCGATAGGCTCCCTCCCTATCATATCCTGGGACGAACACACAAAGCGAAATTTAGGTGTCCTGACTGAACTTCGGGTTACTCCTTCTGGGAAAAAAGCTTCAGTTTATGTATGTATGTACCTCAGAACTACAAGTTTTTTTCCTCATAAAGGAGTGTTTTTGCTTAGTTAGTAGATAAATTCAATAAATTCAAATAGCTGGTGGATTATGATATTAATAATTTAAACCTCGAGACAACAATAATAATACCAGTTGAGGATGTTACACATTGACCTTAGTGCAAATTACGTAATATACAAGGCGAAGGAAAGGCAGCGCGGAAATAAACTGGTAAGTGGTCACTTGCAGGACTTCACACCTTGGTGTCGAAGCCGCGGAATCGGCTTAGTTCAAAGTCAACGTGATTGCAGCTATCTGCTTGTTTTTCTATAAATAACATGTCCTGGTGACCTTCTATCCGCAACGCATGCGGGAGTGGCAGAGATTATAAAAATGTAAATATGATTCTTAGAATTTGAGATAAGATATCGACTGTGTGATTGAGTCATAAGGTCTGACTACCATAATAAGGAAAGGACTACCACCATAAGCGAGAATCTGATTTTAAAAGATATACATTCGATCTCTGATACCTACATTCAACATAAAATATGGATACTCCAACCTAAAGGCGGTTTTTAGCTGTTCTCTTTAGAATTTTCCCAGGATTCAATATATCTCAATGGTTATCATCCGATAAATAGATTCCGCTGCTACGCACTACATTTTAATATAGTAACTATATACTTGTTGATGTCTATATTTACGCCTACAGGCGTATTTGCACCTAGACAGGCGATATTGTGCCACTCTTGAGCTAAGGTTTTCGAACACCTTTTCAACCACGGTGGATATTTTGCATTCTACTTATACTTTCCTAAAGATATCAAATTCATACCGCCATCGCTTCCTTGGTTTATATCGTCACCTTCTAACTTGTTGATGCAGCTGCTGATTTTAGTAGCGTCTCTTATTCACACATAACTTAACAATATAGATATGCCTAGCCCAATTACACTTTACCAACACGGTAATGTGAATATTAAATATATTAGTTGCGAATGATGTGAATTTTCGTTATTGGGAAAATTGGTACAAGCGTCGTGTACCTATTGCTGTTCTTTAGTACTATATAATTTATTCAAATTGTCCTAAAAACCCAAGCACTCGTATCAACCCAGCTATTCTAATTTCGTAAGAGATATAATTACATTGAAATTACAGTTGGTAATTTGGCACTTTTATTTAAGTAATCGGAGGTAGCATTTAACCGTGCGCGGGTCCAATAAACCCGGCTAACGTTAAACTAAAGCCCCTTTGTTCTCATACAAAGGTCAGCTCGGCTGAATAGCGTAAGTTTGGATAGCTTTGACGCTCGCTACAATCGTTGCGGTGAGACTGCCGAACACGATTTGGGCAGTGCTTTGCTATACATCTAGGGTTTATATTCTATTGATATTATTTCATTTCTATGTATAGAGTATTGGTAAATTTTAGGAATGAGTAACGTTAACTTTCTTACATGAAACAATTACAATCTACTTTATGCCCTTAATTCAAATTCTCGTGATGTTGGTTCAATAAAAAAATTTTGATCAAATTATTAAACTTTATAGACTAAGCTGTAAATTTTAATATTTTCATACTTTAAATTTTAATAATATATAATTATTTACCATTGTAGCCGGGGTCCGACATTTCGCTTGCCTGTACGTGGCCTCCACTCGAGAACCTTTCGGCCCCAACGGCCATCGGTTCTACGAGCTATGTGCCCGGCCCACTGCCACTTCAACTTGCCAATCCTATGGGCTATGTCGGTAACCTTGGTTCTCCTACGGATCTCCTCATTTCTGATTTGATCTCGTAGGGAAACTCCGAGCATAGCCCGCTCCATGGCTCGTTGAGTGACTTTGAGCCTTTTAATGAGGCCCACAGTGAGAGGCCACGTCTCGGTGCCGTATGTCATCACTGGTAACACACAACTATCGAAGTCTTTCGATTTTAGGTGGACGGACGATCTGACTAAGGTTGCAGGAAGTCGCTGGATACAGGCCGCTTTCAACAGGTCATTGTGGAGATCCTTGGGGGAGGCCTATGTTCAGCAGTGGACTTCCTGTGGCTGATATGATGATGATGATGATGATTTACCATTTCCGCGTTATTCAATTCCGGAAAACAGATGTATAAATTTGATGTTTACATACATGATACAGATGTATCAGCCCATATACGTCCCACTGCAGGGCACCGGCTTACTCTACAATCGAGAGTACGATTGAAAGTGGTTAGGCCATATAGTGCACCACGGCCTGATGCGGGTTGGCGGACAATTTATACATAAATGCAGCCAATCCAATTGCCAGGAAATAAATAAGGAAATTTGCAAATTGCCGTTCGACTAATGGCAACGCGAAAGTACATAATTAAATAAGAGACCCTTTTCATTTATTAACTTTTTTGCCAACTTATCTCTGGGTACATCGTTACGAGAGCGAAATTGCGCAATTCGGCTATCTGGAGATTATTAAGTTTTTGCTTTCTTAATGTCCAGCCGGGACAGTCGCAGTTTCAATCGCACATTTAATGGATGGGTCGGCAAAGTTGGCAGTAACGCTGTAAAGTTTTTAAATTAAATCCGAATCCAGTGCCTCGCTGAAACTTCAGCCTTCGACTTCCTTCTCTACATAATAAATAAATTTCGCCCATTGACCGTTCACCTTTGAATTTTAAAGAGCAAATTTAATTAGGCGCTCTATGACATTGAAATGTTCTATATGAGAATGGAAGTTGATAGTTCTGTTGATATAAGTTGTTCAGATTTCTCAATATCTATACCTCCACAGGTTTAATTAAAAGCAAAATCTTTAAGATTTTCAGCGAGTCTGTTCAAGTATCTTTTGTAAAATGAAGTTGCTTGTGGTGGGAATATAAATAGGATTTTTTTGAGGTTAGTATGAATATTTAAGGACAGTAATTTGCTTGAGCTAATTAGGGAAATCGTAAGCAATACAAGTTGTATTTAAATGAGCTCGAAATGCAGTTCTTAAACCGTAATAGGATTTTCGTGACACCACTATAATGAGAACATACATAATTATTGTTGATTATATTAATTGCAAACATAATTTAAAGATATTCCGACACCGCATTCATCATAAGTTTTATGATACATAAGTATAACAAAGAAAGTTTCGAATAATATATTTTATCGTCTCCGATTAAAGATGTAAATAATAAAAATCCATTTGTCTCGTCGACCATTTGGAAGTGTGTGAAAGCGACACATTTTCGCAAAGATCAAACGAATTATAAAGGGGCAGCTTGACGCCGAGACGCAGACTTGGCGAAGCATTGTTCTCTTGTTAAGTAGACATGAGCAAGTCCTCAGCGCAGCGCTCATTACTTTATTTCTAACAGTGCTCGGCACCGCGCCTCATTGGTACTTTTTTAGTATACTAAACATTTAAACCAGACCTTGAGAAGGACCCGTTAATATATTTTTATGGTTATACAATTCACGTACTCTCATATAGGTACTGTTTTCTTTTATTTCTTTGGCAACTAAGCAAATCACTTACTTGAATTCGAAATTATTTATGCCAGTTATAAATAACTAAACATAAACAACACTGGAGTAATCAGGTTTTAGAATGGAGACCGCATCTTACATCAACGTCTAGCATGGGACGGCCTCTGGCCAGTTGGCGGTACGACTTGCACAAGAGAGTCGACAGCGACTGGATGCATTAAATAGCAGACCGGGCTATGTCCAGCAATGGACTGCAACGGTCTATTGATGATAAAAAACTAGAGTATTTAGATTATAGATGCCTTAACAACGTCTTAAAACAGCGGGAAAGGGGGTAAGTTGAAGGATTCCGGATCTAGCATTCTCAGTTACCGAGGAAAAAAATTCATTTCTGTTATACATATGTTAGGTACCAGGTTACTCCGGTTCGACCGGCCCCATCACATAACAATTCCAGGAAAATATGAGAAGGTAATAGTAGGGCTTGATTTCGGTGATTGCCTAGGGCCTAGGGAATACTAGGTCTTCCTAATAAAGTATCAAATGTAAGTATATACGACGTTAGTAGTGTGCTATTTACAATCGAGAGTGAAATCGAGAGGGGTTGGACTTTATAGTCCACCACAATGCCCTAGTGTTGAATTGAATATATATGTCGATATCAATGATGACACTCAACAAATGGAACTACGCAAGCACTCGATCGTCGATGTCTTGGTACTTTAGCAATCAATAGAAATATCTCAACCTATTCTTATATTCAACTGATATTATAAATTCGAAAGTTTGTTAGATTGTTGTTTAAACGCCGGCTGTGAAACGTGAAGCCGCGGGTTCGATCCCCCAACCGAGACAAATGTTTGTGAGGCCCACAAGTATATGTTTCGCGTCTGAGTGTTTGTGGGATTGTAAAGTCTCTCGTAGTTTCTGATGCGACAAAAGACTTAATTGATCTTAATGTGAGTTCAGAACTATGTATGTGACTGTTGGGTATATTTAACTATTGCACTTTGGACACTTACATAACGAATCAAATGAGATGATGAGAACCTATTACTCGCTTTAGATTGTACATATTAATACATTACTTTTGACACTCACACAAAGAATCGACTGAGATGATGAGAACTTAATATTCGCATTAGATTGTACATACAAATATATACTTATAAATTAAAATAAAAGTAAAGTTGTATATTAAAATGAAGACACAGCGAAACATTACTGTAATGACACAGCCGTCATTATTCCACGCGGATGCACCGCGACAAAGGCCCGCGAGCGATTACCATGGAGCCAGCCTTCATAACATATTTAATGTGTTTCAACTCGAACTACGTGCGCTTTGACTACAGTTTTTAATTAACACGGTAAAGGGAATGCTTGATTGTGTTTACAAATGGAAATAAAAAGCGGGACTTACTGTAACGTGAAATAATGACGTTTTCATATTCATGTGGTGAAGGAATTGTGGGGTCGGGATGTAGATCACAAACACTGGAATCTATACAAGATGTCCTTTTTTGACATTCGATCTTTATTTTCATTTTAAATTATTGCATTGGCCTCCAGGAATTGTCTGTTACGACGGTATTAACCCCGCCGCACATGCTCACACTCGCATTGGCCGTCACGAGCCGAGTGCGAGTGGCAGTATTTAAAACCTATAGCGCAGTACCAAACTCCGCATTTGCTCTCACCTGTTGACGCAGGACGCAGGACGCGTTTTTTTTAATGTAACTTTCCAGTAACTCTAAGAAACCATTATTTTCGCTATTTCTCAATATGCATGAAAATTATATTACACAGACTCTACCTACCTATAATAAATTTATTTTAACGCAGAAATATAAATTGACTCAATATACGGCATATTGTGATGTGCAAAAATATGGTAATTTTCAAATTCCCATTTATGGTACACAGGAGTTTTCAGTTTGCCGTCGGTCCTGTATAGAGTATGCAAATTTGACCGCGCTTCCGGCCCCACAAGGCAGCCTTTAAATTAATTTCACTTTAAACTGCTAAAAGCTTTTGGCCACTTAATATAGCCTAAGAGTCCGGAGTACTCTCTCGTCTACATAAAATTAAGAACTGGAAAAATTCGCAGCATCTTGTAAAAACATATTTTTGTTTTGCAATTGTTTAAAGACAAGCGAGTCTTGGTTTTATTTTTGTTGTTGACCGGCGAAGTGAAAACAGCGCCTGGCAGTAAGTGCATTGCAGTCCATTCAACTATCGTGTTTCGTAGTAGCCCGCCAGATAAAATACCGACTTTATTTTTCGCCATTCTGTACACCCATGACTGAGTTGTTTTGTGTGTATTTTATTTTAATGTTTTACTATTTTAAGTTTGTAAAGTTCTATTGATAAAATATTTATAACTATATTATTTTTTGTTCCAGGTACTATTTTATAGCGTTTTCTTCGACCAACAGCTTTTATATTTGGTATGTTCTTATAGATATTTTTCTAATAAATAACATATTATATCTATGGAAACTTAAGAGGGAAATGTTACTTTATCGATGTATCTAAACTGAATATTCATTATTTAGAATTGATTCCACACAGATACACAGGAAAATTGTAACATGACTTAATGCTCTATTGATAATATAACACAATTGGCAAAATTCCCTGTCTTTGCCTATTACCTTATAAAAGAACAATGTAGATTTAATTCCTGTTGACAAAACCTTTCACCAGCAGACGCTTTTGACGTCAGAATCCACGAAACAATCCTTTAATTTTGTCACTTCTTTTACCAGCAAAGTTAACATATTTCGCATGATTCAACATGAAATGGTAAGGTAAAGACTGTCATTTCAAATAATATAAAGTCTTTCACAAACATAATTTCACCCATAAATAGATGAGCCAAAAATAAAATGTATAAAGGGTTGTGTTCTTACATGTACTTTGTGGGAAACCTTATAACTTCAAAGGCAATGGCTCTGTACTCATTTTCTTTGACGAATACATACGGTTATTGAGAAACAAATTTCATTATATGTATACCAGGGTTCTATATGGTTGTTAACTACAAAGAGAATGTTATCTATGAAGTTGGAAGTTCAGAGCTTCGTCTCGGTCTAGCTAACTTGTTGGTCCCACGTCTAGCTAACTTGTTGGTAGTTACGGCCGTCGGGAACGTTGTGAGATATGTTGTACCGATGAATGTTCTCGTTAGATCACTGACTAATCGTGTTAGAGAATATGAGTCTCAGTATACTTCAAGTGTTTGAGGAACGTACTAATATATACTGGTGGTAGGTCTTTCATATGTGAGAGGCTGCCTGGGTGGGTACCACCGCAATGTCTATTTCTCCCGTCAAACAGCAGTTTAAACGCACTGTTGTGTTTCGGATTGGAGGACATTGTAGCCAGAGTAACTACTGGACATATTGAGATTTAACATCTTATGTCTCAGGATGGCGAGCACAGTGGAAGGCCAAGCATTGCTTTGTAATCAGGTGTTGTTTGGTTTTGCTACTGTTCATGAGCGGTCGCATCGCTTACCATCAGGCGAACGGCATGCTCGTCTCGCCATTCCATGCAATAAAAAAATAATAAAAAAATATAACACGTTCGTCGTCCCATCTCTGTAAATTTTACAACTTACTTTTATTTTACTTCCCTATAAATTGCCAATTCTTATAATATATAGAAAGTATTAAATATACCATATTTGTCTAGTGCATTTTAGTAACTTTCTGTGTACAGTATCATTAAAAATATTAAAATTATTATTAAAAAAAAATATTTACAGACCATAGAAAACTTACAAAACGCTGTGGTATGCAATTCTAATTATGTTTTCCCCTAGCCATTATAGTGAATCGACTATCAAAAAACACACCTGAACTTTATACAAACTATTGATGACGATAATTGCCACAACATGTCTTAACAGCAAATAACAACGATCTCAATGCACATTATAGCACGAACATTACTTTTGTAGTATTAATAGTGCTCGTTTGTAGGCTGAGTGTAAAATCAGCACATATAAGTGGAATCGAGAGGCACAGGGAGCCACTCTCTGTAATAGACGCTGGACAGTACGCTGTAACGCTGTGTTGATTCAATCGAATGTTTGAAGAGTACAGCCCACGCAAGCCAGCACTGCATAATAGACCTAGACTCAATGACGAGGCTTATTCCATTTAGAATATTGAAGCTGTAACTATTTCAGGTGGCAGGCTACCGGGCTTTGAGATGAGAAGGAAATTAAATGACAAAGTTTTTTTTACAAATAAGTTACTTTTTTAGTGATTTAGTGATATTTTATTTAATTCATAATTATATCAACTACTACTTTGCACTAAAATGTAATTTCCCGCCAAACAGCAATGTAAATGCACTGTTGATTTCGGTTTGGAGGACATTGCAGCTAGCTAAGCAACTATTATACATAATAAAACTTAACATGTTATGTCTCAGCGTGGCGATCGATGTTAATATTATCGTAGATCGTTTTGGTCTATCGTAGTCCTTACTGATTTGTCCTGAAAGTTATTTAAGATGTTGCATACCATCCATTCTATTTATATTTTAAATATGACAATATAATTTCCTGTTAGAATTAATTTCCGATAATAACGTCAAATCAAATACGTCACTGCCCATTTAATATGAAGGTACAGCCATTCTGGTTGAAGCAAACTTTTATTGCTGCTTGTGCTGATTTCGAAACGAACAAGACAATTACTTTAAACCCTTCACGTCATCGGTTATAAAGAAGTTTTACGTAACCAAACAGTGAGCATTTGGCTTCGCTCCAAACTGTACGATGTTTTTTTGTTTTAGTATCACATGTATGGATTATTTGGATGGTATTGAAAGCAGTTGCTCAAACGTGAAGTCTGCATATGAATGATAACTTTATGTTATTGTGATTCCGATACAGACATAAGACATAAGTCATATAAAGCGTAAATTAAAGTGAGAATCTGCAATTTTTATGGTTTCATGACAGTCAAAAATTCTAGAAACTTCCCGATTTTTTTTTTATTGCAATGAATGACTAGACGAGCAAGCCGTTCGCCTGATGGTAAGCGATACGACCGCTCATAAACAGTAGCAAAATTCCACTGCGCTCGCCATCCTGAGACATAAGCCGCCTTATTACAAAACGTGGTTTATCTAAAACTTTAGTTTAAATAGCAATAAACTATGGTTTATATGAAATTCATATTACAAAAAGTGGTTTAACGATAAACCATGGCCTTTTTTATGGTTTATCGCTAAACCAGACCGCCCCCTAGTTTACGGTGGTCTAAATCGTAAACTTCCAACTATTTCTTTTGGATTTAGTGTCTATTTCATCGTATTATGTTACTTTTTACTCTAAAATTGATATTAATATGACGAATTTGTCGTTATTAAGGATTTCGAAGCGTTTGAGCGATTAAAAACGTCATGTCGGCCCAACAAAAGACGTCTACGCGTCAAACCCTGTTTTAATTTTTTCCAATAAAAATATACGCATAAGGATAGGTTTACCAAACATATTGCAATGTAATTATCCATATAATAATGTTGGTTTACTCACTTTTTTTCTCACTACTCAAATTCATAGACCATTTTTCATTTTGTAGGTCCACCACAACACGATATTATTAAATTAGATTACTATGTAATTACCTAAGCGATAATTATTTTATATCACTTCACTTCACATACATCGTTGACTAAATAGTAAATGCATTCCAATGCTAAATGAACTTATTTTAACTCGCGATAGTTTTGTTTATTGTTATGGTTTCTTGTAACGCGCCAGAATGTTACGTTCCATCACACGTGTTTGGATGTGTGACTAGCTAATATAACATGAAACAAATGAAAAATTTTTTTTTATTATAATCGATATACCAACCAATATTCACATTCTAGCAAATGTCCAACCCTCAATAGGTCCAATACGCTTAAACATTATTTAATCATTAAAATTTTATTAAAACGTATTTTTTTGTGTGGATATGGAACGTTGCGATGGAATGATATCATGTTGAACAAATATTATTTGTATTAATCTGTGGTTGGTGTATAAACTACGGTTCAAAAGAATGAACCAAGGGAACCATGGTTTATTTATATTTTGTAATACAAGTAAATTTAAACCATGGTTCTGCAGATTAGACTGGTTTTGCTAGACTAGGTTTAAACCAAGGTTTATTTCGCTTTTTGTAATAAGACCGAAGATGTTAAGTCTCAATATGTCCAGTAGTTACTCTGGCTACAATGTCCTTCAATCCGAAACACAACAGTGCACTTACGCAGTGTTTTTTCACGTGAGAAATAGACATTGCGGTGGTACCTACCCAGATGGCCTCTCACATATGAGAGACCTACCACCAGTAGCTTTATTGCTCTTAAAACTTGTATCATTATTTTACACAAATAAAATAATTCGAATTTGTCCCATGGTTGTCGAAAATGTACAAAAAATCACATAATTATGAGGTGTGCAAGTAATTTAAACGACTTTGGCTCTCAACGTACATAATGAGTGGTGAGGGTCCTCAGTCATCGCGGGTCAAATAATTTCATCGGGAAAGAAAATTAGGGCGCGGCTAATGGTCGAACGTTGTTTGGAAGAGGGCCAACTGTTACTGTCCTGGGTTCGGGGACAAATCTTATGAAAGCCACGCCCTAATCCCGATAGAAAATCAAGCAGATATTTTTGGAATTTGTTATTGCGGTTTTTAGCCATTGATGACATATAAGATCAAATTAATTGTGAGGGAAAAATTATGGTAGAATTAATATTTATATTTATTTTTTAAGGATTTCTTTAGTTTTATTATTCTAAATTAATGATCTTTATTAGCATTGGAATATAATTAAATGCCCTGAGCACACTGCATGTCTAAAGACATTAACGAAAAGGTATGAAAGACCCAATAATGAACTCTAATAAGGTTTTATCCCTACAAAAAACGAGAAATAGCAACTCATTAAGAACTAGATTACCATTGCCGAATAAAATAGAATTCTCAAATAATTACTCTCAATAAAGTGTGCTAACTACCGCCGCCCAACGAGTCTGCAACGAATAGATCCTTTAATTGCAACCACCCACCTCGTTTGCTCTAAAAAAGCCGCAACCCAGCGTCAATCGGGACGCGACCGCTCCACAATCACCGATCCGCTGATAGCCGAGCTAACTCGCAATTTGCACTCAAGTTGACCGAGATAGAGTGATGTGCGAATTATAATTTCAAATGAGGACTCGTTGCATCCTAACTCGCCGTCTTGTCATGCAAATCTTGTAGATGCCGTCGCGTTTCTTGTGCGCCAATCGATTCAAATATCCCTACAATTTGCATAGTTCGTCCCGATTTTACTATTGTCGTCAGGAATAAATTTACTATTTGGTGAGGTTTTGCATAAGTGGGTTGTGCATTTCGATCAACTTGGGATGACGTGATGGTGTATATATCTAGTAAATTGCAATAATTTACTAGGTAAATATGATATTTCTGTGAATATCTATTTGGGGCTATTACGTGCTGCCACTATATTTGCCTGTATTATAATATGTAAAGCTCAGATCTTAATAATATCCGTCATATTTGATGATTTCCATTTGACCGGTGGCAAGTGAAACAATATAATTTCCAACTAGTTCATTCCGCACTACATTATGAAAAGGAAAACAATATTGAATACGAGAGTAATTATTTTTCGATACAAAAAGACAATATATAGGTTTAAGACAAAGGAGACTTAAGTCTTAAAACAAATGCTTAAACATAAACAAATATTTATTCATCAGTTTTAATATTACAACATTAAAATACCTCTCTTAAATTACGTAGAAACTGATGCACGCAAACATACGTAAAGGATAAACAAACGTTTTGCTGGCAGTCAACATACGTAAGTACTTAAAGCGTACGCGTTTGTGGGTTTTCTCAAAAGAGAACTTATCTACTTAGCCGTTTGTCTCCGCACAAAGGTCAGTGTTTACCGGACAAGAAATACGCAGAGCATTATGTCTTTGTAAACTGTAAGAGTGACTGTTCAGGCCACTTGCGAACTTCGGACGATACGGATTTAGAGACAAGTTATTCCAGTTTAAAGTTGTCCTTCTAAAGTAGATTTGTGTTTAGAGATGTAACCGAGACATAAGATGAAGGTGTCCAGTAGTTACTCTGGCTACAGTAATCTTCAAACCGGAACAAAAAATTGCGTTTACGCTGCTGTTTGATGGGAAAAAAGACCCACCAGTAAAACTAGCTGAAATATTATTATTAAGGCTCTTTGACAATTTTGTCATGTCCCAGCAAAGTTTGGTGAACTCAGTGTTCTTCTGTCTATGTTTACCAAATCATTCTCAGTATTTTGCTTAATTTGCTAACACGGTCATTACCCTAGCGAATACGAATATATTATCACATATATAAAATATCTCATCAAAAACTTCAAATTGTATATTTAAAAGTATATTTTTTTAAATACATGAACAAAGTTATATTCGCATATTATGCTTTCAAAGTTAACTTGATTTATCAAGCTCACAAATTGCGCTCTGAATGAAACTTTGGCTTTAAAGCAATGACTACGGATAATAGCGCTGGCTCGTCGACGTTCGTTATCATTTTAATGACCACTTATCCGTTTTTATTGCTCATAGCAATATTTTTGGATTCCTACTTAATTATTCGTTTAATAATAGGATGTGTTTCTTAAGACATTTATCGATAGACGATTAAAAGATAAGATATAGTAATAGTCTTAAAGACTAGTAGATATACATATATATATATGTTTTAAATATCAAAAAACATTTAATTTCATGTATCTAAAATATATCCACTAGAAAAAAATGCTTGACTTGAATTTTTTGTCCTTAATCATTGTGATTTTTTCAGTCCTCACATCTTAAATATTCAAATATTATGTTCTGTAGCCGAATTAATACATTTATTCTATTTACAAACATGGAAAGAATATTATAACATATCCCAGAAATAAAACAAGATCAATAAACAACCGTACAAAACATTTACTACGTAGAAATATGAGGCATATTTAAAGCAATGTTATCTCAAACTAGTTCACACAAATTATGATTACAAACAGGTCATGTATATTAAGATCCCTTTGGTAAGATTTCATTAGCAGAGCACACATCTGCGGCAAGTTTACCTGCGCCCATCGCGTAATTAAATGATACTGTAGACTATAGTGTACCCGTGATTACCGCTCGAACCTTATACCTTTTTGGGACTAACATGTATGCCCGTGTAACTTGTTTAACATTTTACTTTATGTGCCTCGTATTTCATTTTGTTGGTTGGTACTTTACCGGGGCTATGTTTTATGTTTGTACGATAAGTACTTGTATGGTCGTTCGTTGAGTGACCTTCGTGTGAATATGTCCATGTAGAGCCATGTTTTGGTAGATTTTATGTAATATTCCCGATAACCGAGCTAGCAAGTGATGAAACTCGGAAATATTTAAGTATGGCAGCAAAGGAAGCAACCGGGTAATTTTAACCTCGGGTTGTACGGCGACGGCCCACGTGACAATTTTAGATAATATGCTTGCCGTATGATTTGTTAGAAACCCAATCCGTTCGTAATATCCATAAGATACCAGCATATGTTCGAGCTACCATAAAGAGAGCCTATCAGCGTTCTTCGCGAAAAAAAAACGATATAATTCCTTTAAAACTGAATTTTCTCCGGGATTAGACTTAACTGGATGAACGTGTAAAGCACAATTTTATCTAAATACAAAATCTTAACAATCATTCCCGAGAAACTGATTTCATTCACAAATTGCTCGCTTGTGAGATAAGAGAGACGAATGTCGGTTGGAATGTACGTAAAATTCGCGTGACTGTTGCCAGTGCAACTTGGAATTTTCTGGCATCTAACAGCATTTCTAGTAAAAGCTAACGAGTCGTGCCATTTAGCGACAACCGCGTCCGACTACTTAGCATGCCCTAATGCTTGCACATGTTTAGTGTGGTTAACTAAACGTGCTGGCGCCCCATTACAGTTTTATTACGCTATTTTTGTGGTAAAGAATCTTTAGTGGGAAAAATATATATTTATGCGTGGAAGTTATATTGTTAATCTTCTGTACTGGCTTTTAAGACCTATTCAAATACAATTTCCATAGTGATGTTTCTCTTATTAACTCTGTGTGTTTAATTTCATAAATTGCCATACCATCCAAAGAATCACTGCTAAAATACGATTGAAACCATTAATGCCAGGCATAATCACTATAAATATGGCACAAGTCGTCCGTCACACGATGAATATAACCATGAGCGGAATGACCGCAATAAGCATGACTCGTTACCTACAACAACACCTCTTGAATATTTTATGAGCAACAGCTGGAGCAAAAATGCGTTCTCTCCCTCACTGCATATTGAAATTAAAAATGTATAGCTAGCTCGGAACGGCGTGTTGTTTGCTGTCCTTATTACTTAGTAACTCCGAGCTTAGTCTACGTAGTGACGGCACAAAAGCTACCTCGCTACTGCGACACTTTTTCTCAACAAATACATTTAAGTTTCAAGACAAATAAGTCTTAACGATTGTTAGGTTGCCGCGCTTGCTTCTGTCGCGAGGGACGGTTTCCAATTAGTGCGAGTATTTTACAAGTTTAATGATTTAACTTAATGAATGAAGACACTCCCACATATACGTCTACTTTTTTTTCACCTGGAGTTATATTAGTTTTTTCTTGGAACGAAATTATCAAAGGCTACAGGTTGGATATTTCTTGCGAAACGAAAACTCTTTAGAAAAAATTATAAAGTATAAGTGAAGGGGTGAAGTTAGCGAAACCCTAGAAGTTTCGTTTAACGAGTTAAGGACAAAGTGGGTATCATCTCCTGTCAGAAAGTTACAGTTAAGCTTAGAAGGAAAACGGTAATAAAAAACCGTCTATTTTTTTTCATCGTAACGAGGAAGTTATTAGGAGATAAGAATATATTTGTTTTGAGAAAGGATAACAATACCCGTAGTCAGAAAATTATGCGTAAAATCATGGGTGCAAAATTATTAAATGGCTGGTTGATGGCTCCTTAAAATAATATTTATATTAGTATTATGGAAAGTATTCTACGAATTAATAGTCTAAAACGATTTGCTTCATAAACTACTACCCATAAACTGACCAATTTTGTATTGTCATGATATTTCCTAGATCACAAAGCACAAAATATTGTTTCATCAACCGACTTCAAAAAAGGAGGAGATTCTCAATTCGACTGTGATTTTTTTTCTTCTATCCTGTTAGTGAATGTATGATTCATGAGTCGAATAAATCACTAAAGATAGTACTACTTTTTGTCCGACAGTCACCCGTCTAATTAAGGTAATAATTGTATGTAGAAGAATGAATAAATAGATTGTACAGCACCATTATCCTCCTTGTTATTTGCAACAGTGTGCGTATTGTATAATTCATCGTAGAAGTAGTATAAAGAACACGAGTGCTTCACAAACCACATAATAAAGTTGTGTGCAAGCAACTGCGTGCTCCGCCTTTACTGTGGCGTCTTACTAACTCGCACTGACTGGCTAACTTATATAATGTTTCTACTTATATTAATTAAAACCTCTTTGTTGCTTGTTCTTTTCTATAGTCTCTGCCACGCCTGACCAAACACTTATGTTTCTTCCTCAGGGTTTTACGTTTTAACGTCTATGTAGATCTGTGATGATGTCCCCATATCCAGTGGTGAAGCTTTTATGGGCAATAATGACAGATCACATATACAGGGTTTATCCATAATGCGACCGAAAACGAAGCAAATGGTAAATTTAGTGACTTTAGACCATTTTTTAAGTGTCCTCGTGTTTTAGACGTACATATACCGGGTATATCAAGACTGCTACCGAAAACGAAGCCGGGTGGTAGTTTTAATGACTACAAACACAACGCAACTAAAAATTTCGCTAAGAAACGCGACAATTTTTTTTATCATTTTTTAAATATCGTCGAGACTGGGTGGTAAATCCATAGTGTTTGCTAAAATAACAATTTAAAGCCTTGAATACCATAGCATGTTTAAAAATAAAAGGATGTACACCATTATTGAAGAAAAAACTATGTTTTTGCCATCCTAATACGACGATAGAAAAAAATAACAAAAAAAAATCGCCACAAATTTTTGTACAAAATTTTGTTGCATTGTGTTTGTAGTTACAGTCTTGAGATACCCTGTATAATATACAGGGTATATCAACACTGCTACCGAAAACGAAGCTGGGTGGTAGTTTTAGTAACTACTAACACAATGCAATTAAAAATTTCGTATAGAAACGCGACAATTATTTTTTATGATTTTTTAAATATCGTCATTTTGGAGTGGTAAATCCATAGTTTTTGCTAAAATAATAATTTAAACTCTTTTATACCTTAGATTATTTATAAATAAAATGGTATACACATTATTTTAGGAAAAAATGTATTTACCACCCAAATATAGCCATAGGAAAAAAATAACAAAAAAAAATTGTCGCTTTTTTTTTTTGAAACTTTTTCTGTTGCATTGTGTCTGAAGTCGCTTAAACTATCACCCGGCTTCGTTTTCGGTAGCAGTCTTGATATACCCTGTATATAGGTATAGTTTTTACCCAGATAACAATTTAAAGCACTGTGTACTAACGGAAAAACTACATATTTACCACTCATAGGATAGTAGTTAAAAAATTATAAAAATAAAATTGACGCTTTCTTTTGCCTGTATATACCGGGTTTATCAAGACTGCTACCGAAAACGAAGCCGGGTGGTAGTTTTATTGACTATAAACACAATGCAACTAAAAATTTTGCATTGAAACGCGTCATTAATTTTTAATGATTTTTTAAATATTCTCATTTTTAGGTGGTAAATCCATAGTTTTTGCTAAAATAATAATTTAAACTGTTTTATACCTTAGAGTATTTATAAATAAAAGGGTATACACTATTATTTTAGGAAAAAAATGTATTTACCACCCAAATATGGCCATAGGAAAAAAATAACAAAAAAAAATTGTCGCTCTTTTTTTGCAAAATTTTCTGTTGCATTGTGTCTGAAATCGCTTAAACTACCACCCAGCTTCGTTTTCAGTAGCAGTCTTGATATACTCTGTAGATTAAAGCCAGCCCATATAATTACACCTGAAAATCCCTTAAATAGTCGTTCCAAAACACTCCCACGCCTCAATTACCAAGCCTCTACATGTGTTGTTTAACTATTCCTCAACACGAGCCAACAAACTCCCCAAGTATTTGAAGGTCCTACATTAGACCCCTATTCTGAACGCACATTAACCATCAATTTGGAATAACACGCCGCCATAAAGGAGATAAATCGCACTCCTACGCTCACAAAATCCTCGAGCGAAATCTGTAGAAATACGCGTGTAATGTATAGAACTACGTAAATACAAACGTACAAGACTCATATTGTGAAGGCGCTTTCGCAAACATAATATCCATAGAATATATTACTTTTTTCGACGCGTCAATGCGTGTATGGAATAGGGTTCGCCGCTACCTAATAATATTTTGTATGCAAAATATAAAATCTCATTGCAGAAATACGTTATGGGATTACAATGGCTGATTGTATTATTGTACTCCTTTTAACATATATTTGACTAGCTTTCTGGCCCGGCTCCACCTGCGTGCACACTTTTTAAAATGGCGGCCATAATATTCAATTCCGACAATCGATTTAGAATATCGGCCTAGCGGATCACAATACTCATATTTGCTAGATTTTTCACTACTGCACCCCACCTATAGCTTAAAGCGTGATGATATATAGCCTAAAGCATTCCTCAATAAATAACCTATCCAACAAAAAATATTTGTTCAATTCGAACCGGTGGTTCCTGAGATTAGAGGTAACAAACAAACTTTTCAGCATTATATATTAGTATATATTTTATGAAATACAAACTACAGCACTTATCCATAATTATTTAAAATAAAGAACATTACATTCAGTGTTCATGATTGGAATAGTTTCATAAACAAGTTTTTGGCTTTACCACTACAAATAAGGCACAGGTATCAAACCCAATTAATCAATCATGTCAAGCTTATTTCCAGTCGAATCTATAATAGGAAATTGTATCACACAGCCATGCAATGCACGAATTCCAATCACATGAGATGTTCAACAGAAAATCACCTATAATTGAATTCGTGGAATTCGGAATCTTAGCCAGGCCGAACACGCTGTTGGTAGAAGCATGAAACATATTTTTAAGTCAAATATTTTTTTTAAACATAGACATTTTGTTTTATTGCTTGAATATAATATGGCGAGACGAGCGTGCCGTTCGCCTGATGGTAAGCGATACGCTCGCTCATGAACAGTAGCAAAACCAAACAACTCCTCGAATTACAAAGCAATGCTTGGCATTCCTCTGTACTCGCCATCCTGAGACATAACATGTTAAGTGTCAATATGTCCAGTAGTTATATATTTAGCTACAGCTAGCTACATTTCTTTTTAACAGAAAATCAGATAAATATTCCTCAATTTATTTACGAAGTGAGGCTGCCAATTATTCTGTCAACCGCAGCAAGGCATTTGACAGCGCGGCGTCATTGAAGGGGCACTGTCAACGCTGAGAGTTTCAGTGGCGCCCTCTGACCCTCCCTAAACAAAACAACAACCACCGGTCTAACTAACAAGGACATCTCTAATTAAAACTTGGCCCAGTTAAGCTAACGGAATTACGTCCCGAAAGTTTTTTGACCCTATCAACTGCCAAGATTCAATGGAACGTTTTACGAAATCAAGAGTTACTTTTAAATATTTTTTTCCATGTTTGCTGAAATCCTGATTTCTTTTCACTTGTGCCATGCTTTATGTGCATGAATATAAATTATTGAAGGTGTTAAAATTGAGGTGTAATGTGTGAAGCGAATATAATTTATATAATGTCAGAAATTAAAAGTTACCCGATTAGCTTAACAAACAGCTACGTCTACAAATATTGTTCTGTTTTCCTTAAACGCACTATAAATATGCTTTCCCACATAAATAAGTAAGAATATTAAAACACATTCTCGCACAATGAACGGGAATGAGAAAATTTAAAAAACATAAAGTTTCGGTCAGCTCTACAGACGGGACTTGTGAGCATGGCACACAGCTACTTAAGTCTCCCAACCCGACGCCTACATCGGTTTTTGCTGCGCAAAACTTTTTCAGTACGAAATGGAAATCTCAATTGTCCCGGATTTAGAGTACCATAGTTGGTCGAGGCGCGGCACACTTAAATGAACTCGTTGTGAATGCGGCATTTTATCCCAAACACGATGCCGGATGCTGCGGACAGTTTCACTCACAAAGTCACAACCAAGTCGCACAACTCATATTAAACACGCTAACTTGCCTTATCAATTCATGCTCGTTCTCAAGTATCTTGTGATAAGTGGAATCTACTTAGCGAGATATCATTCACATGCAAAAGTGATACGAAAATCTATGTACTTCAATTTCTATACAAACGTAATAAACTCATTTGCAAAAAAAACAGGCACCTAAGCAATGAACCATTTCAAATGTTACTATTGGTTTGTTTGATAATTATAGGTAGTTTTACTTTCACAATTTTGTAAATTAATAAGCAAATAATCGTTTTCGTCAGTATTATCATAAAACTTTGATAAAATTTATGGGTTTTAATGCTAAAGTTCACTAGTAGTGTATGCTCGCTAGTAGTTCATATGCTCGTGAAGTAAAAGTTAACAAAGATTTTTGTTTGTTTTTTCTTTAATAAAGTAAAAGCAGATAAATGTTTAGTATCGAGTGTGACCCCGTCTAGCTGAAATCACAGCTTGAATTCGTCTGGGTATGCTAGCGAGGATATCCTGGATACTTGCTTGCGGAATACGTTCCCACTCCGCGGTAATCACATTTTTCAACTCTCTGATGGTCTGCGGAGCCGGTTGTACTGATCTCACGCGTCGTTTCAGAACGTCCCAGACATGCTCTATAGGATTAAGGTCGGGACTTCGAGCTGGCCAATCCAAACGACGAATGCCGACCTCTTGCACATACGCTCCCACATCGCCAGACCGGTGGGCGCGAGCGTTGTCGTCCATAAAAATAGAGTCTTTGCCTAAAGCGGCCAATGCGGGTTGTGCATGAGGAATTAGAACTTCCTTTATGTATCGATGACCAGTCAGTGAGCCGTTTTCAATAAAGACTAACTCTGTACGATCCGTTGAATTTATTCCTGCCCAAAACATAACAGAGCCCCCACCATAAAGTGTGATTTCTTCAAAACAAGCCTCTGCAAAGCGTTCTCCTCGTCTTCTAAGCACTCGCCGACGTCAATCTTCACCGAACAGAGATATCCTGGCTTCATCGGAGAACAATACCCTTTTCCAGTCTTCTTGAGTCCATGACTCACAATTTCGAGCAAACCTAAGCCTGGCAACTCTGTGCTCACGGAGTAAGTTAGGGCCGCGGGCCGGGCGATGACTGCGTATATTGGCCACGAGAAGCCTCCTCCTGACCGTCCATAGACTAATATGCACATTTCTTACTTCTTCGAGGTTGTTCTTAAGGTCCACATACGAAGACTTGCGATTTCTCAATGCGCGACTCACAAGAAAACGATCATCCCGTGGTTGGGTACATGGTTTTCTTCCAGAATCAGGCTCAATCCTATAGAGCATGTCTGGGACGTTCTGAAACGACGCGTGAGATCAGTACAACCGGCTCCGCAGACCATCAGAGAGCTGAAGAATGTGATTACCGCGGAGTGGGAACGTATTCCGCAAGCAAGTATTCGGGATATCCTCGCTAGCATACCCAGACGAATTCAAGCTGTGATTTCAGCTAGAGGGGGTCACACTCGATACTAAACATTTATCTGCTTTTACTTTATTAAAGAAAAAACAAACAAAAATCTTTGTTAACTTTTACTTCATGAGCATATGCACTACTAGCGAGCATACACTACTAGTGAACTTTAGCATTGAAACCCATAAATTTTATCAAAATTTTATGATAATACTGACGAAAACGATTATTTGCTTATTAATTTACAAAATTGTGAAAGTAAAACTACCTATAATTATCAAACAAACCAATAGTAACATTTGAAATGGTTCATTGCTTAGGTGCCCGTTTTTTTTGCAAATGAGTTTATAATGTAATCGTACTTTAAATATAGACTAGTCTGTTACAAGCACAGTATATACGACTCCAAAGTAGTTACAGCTCAACAAAAGGCAACATACCAAATATCCTTATCATTACGTACAAACAAAGAAAATAAATAAATCACAACCCGTTCGCGTAAAGCTCCTGGAATTCAGGGTAAAACCATAAAACTAATAAACGATTTATTTCTTACAGACGATTTGCTTTTGAATCTATAACAAGCATAAAATAAGTAACCAGCCTTAATGTGTAATAGTGGGGTTTTATGCCGCGGGCCCGGTAGAACTTGGCCGGGCTCGGGGAGGCTCGGTCGGCTGGCGACGCGTCGGGCGGTGCGATGCGTGCACACGTCATCACAATTTATGAGCGGTTCCCCGCTGCTCCACTCTTGCTGTGTTCTTGACAGCGATGTATTTACTTGCGAGTGAACAGCGCCTTCGCAACAAAGAAACAGACAACTTTTATTGTTGGCCGACCTACTTGTGCTAACACGTGTATACAGACAACTGAACATAGTAAATAAATAAATAAAATAAATAAATAAATAACACCCAACAGTCACATAAATAGTCCTGACCCCACACTAAGATCGAGTCTTGTGTCGTGGGTATCAGGAACTACGTAACCTCATACTACTACGTTCTACGTAATCGGAGTAATCTCGAATAGCGCAAACGTTTGCTCGTATTGAAATCATTCGGTATTGCATCTCAGAACCCGGCGTGTGTTAACACAGAAGGAGCTATGAAAACTGCACCGATGGAAAAATCAAATCAATAACTGTTCGCTTTGGAATCCCGAAAATCCTTGGCAAAAACATAAATTCATACAACGACGTTGTATGTTATTTTTGATGCTTTTTGTTTTCTTGTTTACGAGAACAACTTGTAATATTCATATCTCGTCGATAAAGTTGATTTATTGTATTACGTAATACAAGTATGCAGTGCCCTGTAGATATACACTTGGTCGAGACAAAACTGTCCCTTTTTGGCGAGCCGCCAAAATGCGGAGCCGGCGTATTGTCATCAATAAAAGTGATTATCCGAGCTCCGCTCCGCCACATTTACCTAAAAACCCACATCTGGTTTCTGCCTTGTTGCACAGCATCGGTTTAGATAAAAACACACATTTATCTGTACCCAACACTTAAATGGGAACACCGAATTTGACCATGAATAATATTACTGTACTTATAGATATTTTACTACAATGGGTACAACTTTTGGGTAATATCGGTCCATAAAATACTGGAACATTGATGGTACATGATGGAAAAATGCTTTTCAAACTTAGTAAGAAGCCTTATAAAAATACTGACAGAATCTTATCCATAAACAAATCAATCAATACGACATCATATTATTCTGCTGTGAACCAAAACTTAAACAATTTGATTAAGGAGCAAACCTAATAATCAACTTGAGAGCCCGAACCCAATGAGGAACTTCGATAATATCGTAAAGGCAACATGTTTATTTGTAGCGAACACAAGTTCACATAATTACCTACTTGGCCTAATTTTTTTCAAAGCCTTAGCAACGCCTTAATGGATGACTTTTCACGTTCCCTATAACACCCTTTGAGAAAACGGATGCGAGAAGATATTTCGGTCGCTTCGTGTCTTCCTTTCGCCTTTTAGAAACATTTTGTGGGTCACACTTCAGTAAAACTTATCGGGCGTCCTCTACATGTATCGATTTAGGCTGCCTTTGAGTATATTGCAAATTGAATTATTTTTATTTCGTCTGAAGAAGTATCACACTCCTTGGGGATTACGAACATAGCAATAAATTCAGTATACGCTTTAGATGACGCGTTCAATAAACATGTTTTATTTACATATTCGGCGGCAAATACAATGTTAAAACATACAACAATGTTGTATAGTCTAAGCTCATCAATTCAATGGAATTACCGTGATTTCATAAATGAATCTCCATGATTTCAATAACAAAATCCATTTTTTTTTTTTTTTTTTTTTTTATTGCTGTGAATGGCGAGACGAGCAAGCCGTTCGCATGATGGTAAGCGATACGACCGCTCATAAACAGTAGCAACATTCCAATGCGCTCGCCATCCTGAGACATAAGATGTTAAGTCTCAATATGTCCAGTAGTTGCTCTGGCTACAATGTCCTTCAATCCGAAACACAACAGTGCATTTAAGCAGTGTTGTTTCACGGGAGAAATAGACATTGCGGTGGTACCTACCCAGATGGCCTCTCACATATGAGAGACCTACCACCAGTAAAATATAACGTTCCAAATAACGTTCCACATGACTTAACACCGATGCAAAACCAAATATAGCAAAATGCCAATTTCTAAATCGTAGTGGAAAATGTCATGGATATTTTCGTAACGAAATATTACGGGTGAGCCGCGGTGTCGTATCGCGCAAAGATTGGTTTAATCGGTGATGCGTACAAACGTTCCGACCCGTGAAATACTGCGGTTTACGCCTTTACTCTAATTTCGACGTCGACGTTTCGAGAGAACATTTTTGAGATTGAATATTGTGGATTTTTCGTCTTCCAACTTTACTTTTCATATAAATTGTATCACTAGATATCCCTACATTTTTTTTTTTTATAATGGCCTGGCATAGTGGCGGCATTGCACCTGATGGAAAGTGCCAATGCCGCCCAGGCAGAGTATCCATTGGCATCGGACGGCAGTCCCATGCCAATGGAAACAATTATGCCGGCCTGCTTAGGTGCCTCTTCACACCACGGCGGAAGGACCCAGGATTGTAGGAAGGAGGGAACACGTGCGCCGGCAAGCAATTACATTTACCGCAAGCTGCAGTTTGACACCACTCAACCAAGTAGTTTCTTTGCTAATTTAAAAAAGTAAATAATGAATTAAAATAGCAATCTAGAGATGAATGGTACATTAATATGGCTCTCATTTAGCTGTTTAAATAAAAATAAGCCGCCACCAAGTCCCTCTGTGTTCAATTAATTGAATGCCATCGAGCCGATCACGTCGGCATTAAAATATTAATTGGATTCTGTATGCGGACAGTTTGCTTAATCACATTTAGTATGTTGGACGTGTGTTAATGAATACATAATTGTTTGAAAATTATGTTACTTGCTTTTTTTTCTATTGTAAACAGTTTTGTTGTTACGAACTCTGTAAACAAAATAGGTTGTATTGAAGATTAAAGATTTACCATCTGCTATCTGCTCTCAATATAAGTAACATTACAATATTAGTGGGAGGTATTTTGGAAAAGTGACTAAATACTGGTGGATAATATGGGCCAACCCCTGTTAAACGTACTCTTGATTGTAGAGGAGACTCATGCCCCGCTACTATAGTACGGATTCTATGTCCAGTTAAGGTGTCACAGTATTTATTGTCATATTTCTTACGTTTGTAGTGCTTACTTACCTTCTACTGTGGCTCAATGATTTTTGCCACAGCTAAATGACTAACCAGGTCCTACAGTTAATGTGCTCTGAGGATCGTTCCTCATAATTAAATTAATAAATTATCTACTACCAGTACTAAGTTTAATTGTAATCAAAAAAGGTGCGACTTGCCTACAATGTGTATTTTATGTAACAAGAATACCTGTTCTATTTATAATAGCCACAGTTTGTCAATTCATAGCAACAAAACAAAACACTACGTCCATTGGTGATTGGTAAGGCGCCGGCGCAAAGGGGTCTTAAAGTATTTACGTAAACAAAGACGCAATGGGTCAACATTGTAATGAAATCTCCGTGGCTCGCATCAATCAATTGCGAGGCTTCCTTAACGCGAGCGGTATTGCCACTTTGTCTTGTACTCTCAATCCCTCTTGATTAATTTAAACAGCTCCTGGGAGTAATGGACCGCTTGTTTTTCCTTGTGTTCATTATGTGGATTAGGCGCAGGATTTTACATATATTCGGGTTTGGCGTATGCCACTTTTTGACCGATTTATTGTATTCGATTAAACAATTCAAACAAACTTATCGCTGAAACCGGGTTCCTTCAGATAGATAACTGTAGTAGATTCATTTCGGTATTTCCATTAATTAAGTAATTAAACATCAAATATATAATCTAATATTGTTATAACAAAATAGTCACATTATAACTGAATGATAATATTATTAAAGAAGATCAGCTCAACCAAAAATTACCACAAACTTTTAGATCTTGTTTTCCTATCTTAACTGAATAAATCATACAATCAAACACCCCTATCTATTCAAAGGAACAATACCTCACAGCTTGCACAACACAAAAACAGGACTGTAATTACGCCGCGCTCCTGTTACGCGTATGAAACAACGTGCGTATTGAAAAAGTTTCAATAATCACTTACTGGTGGTACGTCTCTCAAATGTGAGGGGCTGCCTGGGTAGGTTCCACCGCATTGTCTATTTCTCCCGTCAAACAGCAGTGTGAAGGCACTGTTGCGTTTTGGATTGAAGGATATTTTAGCCAAATTAACTACTGGACATATTGATTGAGCGGTGGAATGCCAAGCATTGCTTTGTAATTCAAGTCGCAGTTTGATTTTGCTTCTGTTCATGAGTGGTCGTATCGCTTACCATCAGGCGAACGGCATGCTCGTCTCGCCATTCACAGCAATAAAAAATAATTGCGCCGCGTGTGCGGTATCTTCTGCCCATGAATTGGGCCGTGTGCTCCCCACTCGGATCGCAGCCCGGCTGTCCGCGAGACAAGCCTTACTAGTCACCGAAGACCCAAATTGAAAATCGATGAAGCGTTTAAACCCACGATTGGTAGCGACCGCTGTTTATTCTTTGGCGATTTTCTTAGGGGCCATTTTTCTGTGTTTAAAAGTAAATGGCAATAAATAATTACTCGTATATTGCTATTGTGTATTCACATAAGTATGAAAATAAACGTGTTATAAATTAACAAGTAACTGCGCAGTAATGAGCAATAGTTTTCTACTCTAAATTGTTTTATCTATTGCAGGTAATAAATTGGAGAATATTTAAATATCTACTTTAGAATACAACAATGTTATAAAAATGCTTACAAACAAAACAAAACTCGCTTATTTTATATGCATGGACTCAATTAAATAATAAAGAGAGACATACAAATCACTAAAACTAAAGTAGGTACAAGCAAAAAAAAATTAAAACGCGAGTATTAACTCTAGTGCCCATATAAAGATTTAAATTGTGTTATAGACATTAGGGGTTTATAGCGTACATTTCAGACAATTATATCAAAGACACTTACAAAAATCATCAATAATTTCCAGTCGTAACATATCTTTACAAATAAATAAAATTGAGTGTCTATTTGTAAAGTAAAAATAAAAAAAAATATCTAACTACATATCGATATATACACGATACCTATAACAAAAATGACCTTAGATTTTTTTTGTGTGTCTGTCTGTTTGTTCCGGCTAATCTCTGAAATGGCTGGACCGATTTTGACGAGACTTTTATTGTCAGGTAACTGATATAACAAGGAGTAACTTAGGCTACATTTATTTTAGAAAAATCTTTTACTTTAAAAAAATAAAGTTTTTGTTGAATTCCACGCGGACGAAGTCGCGGGTACAGCTAGTTATCAATAAAATAACATATAAAGACTTTTATATCATGCTTAACCAAGACACTACGTGCGAGTATATTTTAGTGTGGATGTGTGAGTGTGTGTGTGTGTAATATGAGTGTGTATGAGTGTTTGTGAAGATGTGATGTAACGTGTTTATTACGATGGTGCAAAATTCTAGTCACTTCAAACACCCATCTTAAAGCGTTTTGCATGTCTTCAAACTATTTTTAAATTGACTTCGTACGCTGCATACTAACTCGTTATTCATATAAAGAAGCAATAAAATGCATTCTAATGCATTCTTCAACGTGAGAATTCCTCATTCGATTTTTATATCATGTTAAGCCATATTAATTCATATTCGCTGTTTTCTCCTAACATTCTAGATAAGGCGAAATAAAACACAGCTTTCTTTATCAATATGAATGAACTTTTGAATAATTATTATATTTATTTTATTTGTTAATACTTTATTGCATATGTACAATATAAAAACAATAAATAAATTTAAATTGTGTGGTGACATAAATTAAGAGAAATAATAACACAAAACGCTTAAATATGTAAAACGAACGGCGCGACGATCTTATCGTAACCTTTACCTTAACCTTATTTATTTACTTTTTTAAGAAATATATAACAATCTGTCATTGACACGTCTCGTGGTCGTCTCACAGATTAATCCGTATCTGTTCTCAACCCAGAACCGCAACATAGAAAGTGGCTCAGATCAACACGTGGTATCTCGAAATTGCAATTTGTTTGAGTTAGATCTCTGCTTTAAAATCAAATTAAGGCAACATAATTATTTAGACTGATATTCATTAGTTGATAATTACAATTCCGAAATATCGATTTACTAAACTCTTTTTTATGTATAATGTCAACATAAAAATATGTATACGTACATAATCGTCACACCTGTATTCCCTATAGAGGTAGGTAGTGCCTATAAATGACCAATTTCCCGACATATATATTACTTACGCTTCATCCACTTTTATTGATCGCTTCAAGCATTCTTCTCGATTCAAGATACTTTTGACCTGACCTTTGTTGGGGGTATCAACGATTTGGATGGTGTAAGTGCAATGAAGTCGACTCCTGCCTACTCGTCCATCCACACTCGCTTTGTAAATTTGCTTGGTTAGTCTCCTTTCATGCATCCTCTCTAGATGACCCAAACAACGTAACATTCCTTTGTCATTGCTCATTACTACATCCTCTTTCAATCGCTATTCCGCACTCTGTCTTATATACATTTAAAAAGTAAGTTAAAATCTATATTTAATAAGTCATGCTTACAAACAGTTATAACTTTACACCTGTATCTAACTATCTTTCTATTTAGCGTTATTCCGATCAGTGCTAGAGTCCGTCTTTCGCTCGCTACTTCGCCTGATCTTCAGCCTCTTCAATTGTAGGACTGTACTACTGCATTAGTAAAATTCAATAAAATCAAACCGTACTAAGTTCGGATAAGTTCGTAATTCTCAAACAGAGCAAATCTTCGACGTAGTTACCTATGAGTTAACCGCAAGTGAATTAATTACCTACTCGAACAGCCGAGCTGTTTACCCGGCCGTCGCGACGTGACGGGAGCTGCTCGTAATTTGCTCTCAGTGTTTGTTAACTACTCACGTTTGCAGCGATGCTCGTGTTAACACATCGGATTTGGATTTTATTATATTCATGAAGCTCTTAATGTTTGGGTTTTTGACGTATTGTTTTTATACTGGTGCGGCAAAGTTATCCGGTTCTAAGTGCAGCAACCAATATAGAGAATACGTATGAGATGGTTTTCATTCCTCGATCTACACGATATATGCATTTAATCTCGTGAAATACTTGTAGAAAGCTGATACACACAGACTGAATCTGAAAAGCGACACATTAATAGAGTTCTGCTACACATCGTCTACAATGTTTTGGCGTCCGTGCGTTTTTGTCATGCTTTTTGTCAAAATATTAGGAAATGTTTTTCTCTCTTCACATTTTTTTTGGGCATGTATTATTAGAATACGAGTATAAATTATTGTATGGTATTATGAAAACTTATCCCATACAATACGTTAAATATATATTTTTCAGAATTGTTTGTAGTTCCAGATTGCGCCACGTGCCAATAAACGTTGAAAACTTTTATCTTGCATGGGGGTGATTACTTATTACCTGGACGGATACACATATTCCACGACTATCTTGCACAATTGTATGTTATCTATAAAACAAATACACACAACAGTCGATCACAAAGTGCTGATTTCACAGTAAAAGTAGTCATGTGTCGTGGGTATCAAAAAAATTTGGTATCCTGAAACAATTTATTTTAATGTAGATGTTTTTTTCCCATGGCGGCAATTGCCATTGCCTCTAGTTTCACAGTCGACTACACAATTGACTGCGCCACAGAGGCTGTCAAATTATATTTTATTTGCTGTTTGCGTAGGCTATATAGCTGTTGACTCTTTGCCAGAACTTTTATTGAATTCGTGTACAATTTGGCTGTCTTGTAGATTTTTATATTTAAAAAGATGTTTAACATGTTCTTTCTTAAACTAATCGTAGCTTAATCATAATATTACATACATAAATAAACTCATGTCTATTTCCCAGAAGGCATAGGCAGAGGTGCTACTAAGCCATCCAAATTTTGGTCTATATGTTTCGCCCCATTTGTTAGGGGATGACTTAGTTGTAATATTGAGCACAAATACCTGACTCTAGGTTGATAATGAATAAAATTAACATAATGATTAGAGGGAGTAATGACGATATATTTATTTATTAACTAGGAAAATCAAGAAAATGATGGTTTCTATTTAATGTTTACTTTATTAGCAGTCCTACCCATGGCGCAACGTCCGTCTTATTATAGATACCAATACTAATCTTGGTCCCATCAAACTATCGTTTAGCTACCATTTTCTTTTATAGCATTTTATCACTTGTTTTTCTCGATGATCGGTTTCGATATGATGATTAATTTTATTCATATAATGAGTTCTGACATTATCAACCATTTATCACATTTTTATCATCTTAATAAAGTATAAAGTAATAAAATAATTCATCCATCCATCCATCCAACAGCCAAAAGAAGTCCACTGCTGAACATAGGCCTCCCCCAAGGATTTCCACAGAGACCTGTTGGAAGCAGCCTGCATCCAGCGACGTCCCGTGACCTTTACCAAGTCATCGGACCATCTTGTGGGTGGACGTCCCACGCTGCGCTTTCCGCATAAAATAATTACCCTATTTTTAATGCAATCTTATTGCTACATTCACAGTCATTGCAGCAAAAATATTTGGTAAAGATACTGTGACCAATAATAATGATGCTGAATTTTCAACATAAATATGTCAGTTCCATGACACTAAAATATCGTAAACCGAAACAAACTATTCAACGCATTGTCCTCAACTATTTTATTGCATATAGAATCACTAAAAATAAATAGCATTATCATTTTTGCATTATTTAACCACCAACAACTCAATTAAACGCATTAATAGTTTCTACATGTTATCTCGTATCCAGTTGGTAAACCGAGAGACACGAACATTGACCCCGGGGTAGCGAACGGCCGCGCAGCCGTGCCCCCAGGAGCAGACGCCGACGACGATCCCGTTGTGGTAGAGAGGGCCGCCGGAGTCGCCCTGGCACTGGTCGCGGCCGCCCACGTCGAGCCAGCCAGCGCACAGCATGTTGTCAGTGATGCCACCACCATAGCGTTGCGTGCAGATCACTTGGTTAACCTTCCAAATTTGAACGTGACGCAGCTGCTCGGAGGGCGTGCCTCGATCCTGAAACGAGTTTTTGACTAACAGATATCCTCAGAGATAAAGGTACTGCTGGACCATGGTCATCCAAAAACTAGTAGACACAATAAAACATTTTTTTTTTGTTCCTCCAGCTGTCTGTATCCGCCCATATACGTCCCACTGCAGGGCACGGGCCTACTCTACAATCGAGAGTACGATTGAGAGTGGTTAGGCCATATAGTCCACCACGCTGGCCTAGTTCGGGTTGGTGGTTCCTCCAGCTGGTAATGGGATATTCTTAAATATTCGCTTACCAACCATTTTACATTTTTGAGGTACAATACAAGGTGTAGAATACTCCACAGTCATGACGACGCCAGTTTGTTGAATTCCCCAATCAATAACTGCACACCGGGTTTCACGCAAAAAATACTTTGAGCTAATAAACCAACATTCACTATGAGGCGCAATACACACACTTTGCAAACGGTATTTCGTACATATTGGTCTAGTTATAAGTATATACTCACATCAATGACGCCCCATCCGGCAGCCCAGACTGCTTGGTTGTCAGCGACGTGGTGGGTCGGAGTAGCGAGAGAAGCGACCTGTACCACGGTACTGAACACGATGTTAGTGCTGGTGCGCATGATGACCAGGTCGCTGTCCAGCGTGTGCGGGTCGTAGTGAGGGTGGATGATGATGGAAATGAAGGTTAGGACAGTCCCACCACTGTTGGCCCAAGTGGAACCCACGCGGACACGCCACCTTGAGACTGCGTCCCCACTGATACAAAGAAGACTGTATTAACAAATGTTGAGGACCATTTGTCATGAAGCCCAGACATATTTAAAGTTAATCAAAACATTAACTCGCGTAAGTCTTTTTTTTTTAAAGAAAAAGCCTGTCAACTGCAAAAATTGTATTTGTTTTTTTAATTGGACAACGTGGGTTTGTGAAATTTTGAACTGTAAAATCCAAACCTGTTCCTGGATCCTCATCGCTATACCAGACAAAAAATATCATACGTAACCTGGAAATTGAACCCAAATCCTCCATATTCACATAATAAAAGCACTACTACTTATCTAATGCAATATACCCGAATGATAAAATTCGTAGCACGTTTTGTTGGATAAACTCATTCACATCCGACATTCGTATGAAACATTAAAAATTATCTTACAATGGGCAGTGGGCTGCACTTAGTACCGCCCTGCTGGAAAGAATAACCGCACCACACTGTTGGAAATAAAATATTCCATTCCAAGAGTAGAGGAGAGCCGCGATGTCCGGGTAGTGGTTGATGGTGGTGACGGAACCGCCCACTATCCTCGTCTGTCCTGTTGGTACAGCTGTGAACAAACTCATATGAATAAAGAATAAAGTACAATATTAAGCGTCATACATATGCAAATATCCATCCATCTATTAGCCATAGGAAATCCACTGCTGAACATAGGACTCCCCCAATTATTTTCACAGTGACCTATTGGAGGTACCCTGCAACAAGCGACGTCGCCCGACATGCAAACATACACAAGATAAAATCACATACATATTATACATATACACAGTCAAGTTTTTATTGTCACACAGTAAAAACTTTTCTTTTAGAATGCTGGCCACAAAAAAGTTTATTGAATTCGAATTTCGAATTGTTCATGAAAATAAAAATGTATACTATTTAGAATTTTCCTCATTTTAAAATATGGAGTGGACGCTTAAAGAAGACCGTGTTGCAGTTATTGCGTTGCATCGTTGCGGTTACGCGCCAATTCAAATTTTTGACATACTGAAAAATTTGAATATAACCAAAAGATTCGTTTATCGTACCATCAAACGATACAATGAAGACTCTAGTGTAGATGACAGGTCAAGAAGTGGTCGCCCTCGGTCTGTTAGGACTCCAGCAGTGATAAAAGCTGTGAAGGCGCGAATTCAAAGAAATCCCAAACGTAAGCAGAAACTGTTGACCCTTCAGATGGGGTTAAGCAGAACCACGGTAAAAAGGGTGTTAAATGAAGACTTAGGGCTTCGGGCATATCGAAGAAAAACAGGACATCGTTTGAATTCTTGTCTAATGGACCTGAGACTGAAGAGATGCCGCGCTTTGTTGAAGCGGTACGCGGGAAAAAAATATCGGGAAATTCTTTTTTCAGATGAAAAAATTTTTACCCTAGAAGAGAGCTAAAACAAACAAAATGATAAGGTGTACGCACACAGTAGTGAAGAAGCGAGCAACCGTATTCCGCGTGTCCAACGAGGTCATTTTCCATCCTCGCTCATGGTATGGTTGGGAGTTTCTTAATGGGGCTTAACAGAGGTACATTTTTGTGAGAAAGGTGTAAAAACGAATGCAGTTGTGTATCAAAATACAGTCCTGACGAACCTTGTGGAACCTGTTTCTCATACCATGTTCAATAACAGGCACTGGGTATTCCAACAAGATTCGGCGCCAGCTCATAGAGCGAAGAGCACACAAGACTGGCTGGCGGCGCGTGAAATCGACTTCATCCGGCACGAAGACTGGCCCTCCTCCAGTTCAGATTTGAATCCGTTAGATTACAAGATATGGCAACACTTGGAGAAAAAGGCGTGCTCAAAGCCTCATCCCAATTTGGAGTCACTCAAGACATCCTTGATTAAGGCAGCCGCCGATACTGACATGGACCTCGTTCGTGCTGCGATAGACAACTGGCCGCGCAGATTGAAGGCCTGTATTCAAAATCACGGAGGTCATTTTGAATAAATTTTAATGTCATAAGAATCTATGTTTTGTTAAGTTCATTTTGGTATATAAATAGTTACATAATGAATAAACTTGTTTCAATTATTTTATATTAAACATGTGACAGAATTTATGACCTGACTTGGTAGATCTGACCCCACATTACTTAAAAGTATGATGTCGAGAGTATCAGAAACCGTATTGATCATACTACACTCAGACACAAAGCAAATACCTGTGCATCACACAAGAATTTCACTCAAAGTGGACTCGAACCCGTAGCCTGCTCTTAAATAATAATATATACACATAGTAATAAATACACAACAATCGACATCTACCAAATGGCCCACGAAAGCTGTCAAAATACCGACACAATTCAATAAAAAGACATTGAAACCGCAACATTATTGGAATTACAAGGAAAACGAACAATCATGGCCACAAAAGATGAAACTGTTACGCAATAAAACTTACCAGAGGCGACCAAGAAAGCCCAAGCCAAAATAAGGAAAAACATTTTTACTGGCACTTTCAGAGAGAATAACGTTACAAGCCTCTTTGTATTTATATATTTATAGCTTGGTTTAATCTAATGATGATTATCTACGAGTACTTTCAGATTGTTATATTTAATAAACATACATAGATAAAAGTTATTGATGCAAATCAGGACATTGTCATTTTATACGGCATTGACATTGTGTAGGAATCAATTATATTTTGAGGGCAAGTGGAGTAATCAAACAAGAGATCGGCTTTAAATCTAATATAAAAACAAATGCTTTGGCAGTGCGTTATATAGCTAGCACGTTACGAAAGGCCAAGGGCTCTATTCCCGCAACGAGTTAGTGTGTTCCACAAGTAATCGTCTCGGATCTGGATGTCTGTGACACCAAAACTTCTAAAACTTTATATAAATAGGTTATCACCTAACGCGTCACCCTTTCATGGACCATAACAAAATTGCTCATACATGCATTAATATTTGAACTTTAAAAACACCCTACAAAAAAAACACATACTTTGCCCATATATTACGAAGTGTATAGAATATTCAAGACAATATAAAGCACATACACATAAGTTTACGGCTCCCACGATATATGGGCCGACGGTAAGCACACTCCGCTGCGCCAATGTTTGTCTACAGTAACTCGCATACATAATGCCAAACATTACTACTTGCACGGGAATTACGCTCCACTCCGACAGATATTCTCTAACATATGCGTGGTGGCCTGCTAATGGACCTCATGATTGCAGAGTCCGTTGTCGGGGTTCAAAACCTAACCCAACTCTGACTTTACAGTTTTATTTTTCTTCAGAAAAAACACTTTAAAGGCCAAGAAAAACATCGGTAGGAAACCAGCATGTCATATCTTTTGACTTTGTATTGTGTATGAAGTCCGCCAATCTAACTGATGATAACGTATACTAGAAGCTTTGAAATAAATCATGGCCACTAGTATTAGGATATTCGTGAAATTAGTCTCTGAAGATATTGTTGGTGTATTTAAATCGGTCCTTGTAAATAAACGAAACCTCTTTGTTTGGTAGTCCACTACTTGCCAGTGAAGCTACTTTTTACATTGGATTTTTTGTAATTGCAGACGATGATGAATCATATTTATAAAATAATACAACACATGTAATATAAATAGGCCGGACGCGAGGCTAAGACACAAATCTTATGTATTTATTTTTCTATTTATTTTACACAAAATAAATGTATATCATACATGTACGAATCGATGGTAGGGCAAAGTGATATTGGGTTTTCCGTTCATTATGGTTTCTTAGATTTACGCGAATGTTACACATTGAAATAAAACTATTATTTACGGATTTTATCGCGGATTTGGTCTAATTTTTACATTTTTTAACTTCCCGACGATTCGATTACTTTAGCTTTCGTGGTCACGGAGTTCGCCCCCGGTTTATTTCAATGTAACATTCGCGTAAATCTAAGAAACCATTACATATAGAACTTATCGTTATATTACTCTATATTTTCAAAGTCATGGCAATTGCAATTTAATGTAAACTAGTAAACAACTGCTCATTAAAGAAATATTTGTAGTGCTTCACACAATCGGCCAACTTCCACACTAGTGAGCCAACTGTCGCTGCGCCGGATGCTTGGCCCAGTTCGTTATGATGTGGGTGTGGTATAGCTTAGCAGTTTCATTTTGTTGGCTGGTCCAACGTAAAGCGTAGTAAGTAGTAAGTACATGAAACACGGGAAAGGTGACGCTTTTTAACTACAATAATGATTGAGTACCAACATGAAAATTCTTACATCAAACATCGCTACTTTTATTATTTACTTTTTTTATTACAATCTTTTATAATATTGACGAGGTCGTACATAAAAAATTGGTACACATTATTATTTCGAGCATATAAAATACAAACGGTATATCTTATTTATTTATTTATTTATTTATATCTTATATACGCGTGTCTCGCTAATGTTATAAAACCCACATCCGTTCGTTTCTCAGCGGGAGTCTTAACCATCAGCGACCTGAAGGTTGTTACATTGTATTATAAATTAATAAATTCACCTAAATCATAATACCGTTAGGACGAAAAACCAATTTTAAATACACACACGATATTATATAGTAACTATGTCGACACAACGAAGCCTAACAACATAAGTAGATACAAAAATACTTGTACCCCGCCCCCCGCAAGCGCCGCCGCCCGCCTCGTGGGAAAACCCCTACATACCCCACGTTCCATGTACGCAAACATAATGTTATTTAGCATAATTGTATGAGCAACTTAATAAATTACCGCTCGCGTTCCTGCGTCCCGAGACAAATTGTGTTATGATATCTAACATGATAATTTTATTGCAGGTGACACCGACGACCATGGCCTGCCCTCGGAGAAGAACAAGGGTTGTGACACCAACCTCTATCTGTACCATGTAAGTACTAATGCATTACTACGAAGTAATTAATCAGTGAATGTTGAAACATCTCAATGATCGATTCTCGTACTTTTTACATACCTTTTTGTTTTTTAATATTTGGTTATATTTTATTTTATGACATTTTTTTGTTTTTTTCTCCTTATTGCCATATTGTTTGTAGAGTGTACATGTTAAAACAAATGTTGCTTCCGTAACTGTTATCAGTGTACTCGTAAAGAACAATTTAAACCTTATAATACATATTAAGTTTATAATTTACGTACATACATATACTATTGGTGTTCCATATACAAAATACTACTCTATGTTACGATGTATTTATGTGACTCGTGGCTAATACTATTATTATTAAAAAAACATCTTCATATTAAATAACAATACGAGAACATGAAAAGAAAAATTTACTATATTGCCTTAAAGCGTCGGTATTGGCTGTCATTTTAGCAATAACACCAGTCTATCTTAATTTACAATATTCTCTTTTAAATGACTAAGAGCAAGTCTTGTAAAATTGTTCTTATACAAACTAAGTAGCTCTTATTTCAGCCTCCGTGGCGCAGTTGGTTATTGGCTGTGAAACGAGAGGCAGCGGGTTCGATTCCTGCATGGAGATAAATTTTTGTGCGATCCAAAGGTATTTATTTCGAGTCTAGGTGTTTGTGAGACCTAAAAGTCTCTCGTAGTTTCTGATACTCATGACACAAGACTTGATCTTAGTGTATGCATATGACTGTTGGGTGTATTAATTTATTTATCTTGTATAATCCAGCCACTAAAAGTTATTTGATCAGTGTTGCCGACTAATATACAAATAAACCTATGTAGACACCTGTGACCAATAAGTAAATATTATGAAGGCTGGTATAAACATCTTGATGCGACTTCCAATTAACGTCCTAAATTCGTGGCAAGGATGTTATTTATAGCACTCTATACATTGCGCAGTTAAGACTATAATCTGTGGGATTACGCTCTGCCAGTTGGTGAGGCGATCGCCCATGAAGCGTGTACAACGTTAACTTTGTCGTTTAAACTTACTGCTTAGTGACAAAAATAAAATATTACCTGCTGAAAATGAATTCCTTTTAACTTTTATAGCAGTATTTAAATTAAATTCTGAAGTTTCTTAAATATTTAAATTTTCGAATACATTAGCGTGTATTTTTTTTTGTAACGGAGCCCTCCGTTAATTTCGACACACGTTATAGGGGGTAGGGGATGGGGGTCGACGAAGTGTGACTTTGCGTGACAAGGGACGGGAGGAATTCCAAAAATTTGTGACATCACATTTTTTGAAAATACATTTGAAATGAAATGAAATGAAATGTGTTTATTGGTCACGTAGGCAATTTAAAAGCTCTTATGACAAGTCAATACACATAGAACTTAATCTCTATAAACAATATATTTCCTATACTTAGTATTACTTATTTTAATTTCTTGGTTGAATTAATTTATTTCTGTTATTTATTTATTTTAAATTAATTTTATTTTTATTTAGAATTAGTTTTATTTATTTGTTTAGTTTTATTCTTATTTTATTTAAAGTATTAGTTATGACTTTATGGTAATTTATTTTTCAAAGAAATACAATATGTACGTTAGTCAAATTAAATTAAATTAATTAGTGGACCATGAATATTATTACAACGGTGCGTAGTAGTTTATTGTTACCACCGGATCCAACGCGGCCCTTCCTGAGAAGACCCGGCGAAACAAACTCAGTGGGCTAACACTACCACTGGATACTACGCGGCGCGACCCATTTCTGAGTAGATCCAGCGAGTCAAACTCAGTGGGTTTGGTTTTGGTCAATTTACTAAAATAAATATTTGTGACTTGTCTTACAAAGATTTGGCATATTATTATTTTTATTTGTTTTCTCGATCGGTCGTCATATGATTTTAATTTGCATTAATTAATCATTATATATTTAGTTATAATTTAATTGATTAATTCAATTGTATATTGGTTAATTTTTAAGTATAATTTTTTTTATTTATTTCAATTAGGGGATTTAATGAGTGGATAGTGCAGGGCCCCAGGAGGTCGCAATGTGCAAGAGAACACCTAATCCCAGGCTTTTTTATCCTCAATATATTCCTCAATATTATAATAACCCCTAGTCATAAGTTTGTTTTTAATATGTGCCCTAAATAGTTTGTCCGGTAGCTGCGTTATCCTATTGGGAAGCTTATTATAAAATTTAATACAACTACCCAAGAAAGATTTTTTTGACTTTTCTAGTCTAAACGAGGGTATTACTAGTTTATTTTTATATATTTTGTTATTTATATCTAAGTATACAAACCTAATTTTAAATTACTTACAAATAATTGCAATTTTCTCTGTCCAAAATTGCAAAATATTTGAATCCCACCAGGTAGGGGGGGTCCACAAACGTGACCGGCTGTAACAGGGGGGGGGGGGGGGGGAATCATGAAAGTCGTGTGACGTCATTTTTGGATGGCTCCAAAACTTAAAACTGATTTTAAAATAATCAACTGAATTTCATTATTGTTTAAATTATGGGAGTTATCCCACTTCGCGTTAACATACCTCATTATTAAAAGGAATATATCAATTTACGTAATGAAAACTTAATGAATGCCTGTGTTCGTTTATTTAATCACGTTTATGAATATTCCTCTAACTTTAAGTCAACATTTGGATATGTTAAATATAATATTCATAATCTCAGAGCCGTAGTGAGTAGTGCGTATCAATCAAAGCATCAAGGCTCATACGTCAGGCGGTGTAAGAGCCAGAGTATGAACTTGTAATCACATGACCTCGCTGTAATTAATGAACGGGATATTTATTTCTTTGCCATATATCTTGGTTAAATCTAGCTATATTTTGGGCTACAAGACTCCTTTTTAAAACAATGCAGTTCTTTATCAGAGCTCCGGTCAGCAAGGTTGATTAAACTTAAATTCTTCAGATGATGGCGATGAATCTCGAGAATAACGGTGTCCACCGACGATCCGACGGGATCCGACGGTAACCAGTCGGAGACACAAAACCCTATCTCGACCTAAATATAATGAAAACCCATGCAAGACAGTTTTTTATTTTTCTCCACATAATAGTATTTTTCTTGCCTTCTCCGTATATTTGTTTAGGTCTGCTGTGAGACCGCAAAAACCCTCGTAATTTCTAATACCCTACGACACGTATATTTCTGTAAGGTCTATGTTTGTTGGCTGTATATTTTATTTTTTATTTTTATATTCGTTTATTTACGAGTTTGTTATACCAACGTGTCCCTGCGGATCCATATTATAAGTAATAAATACAGATCCAATAGCCCGGAGGCTGTATAAAATACAGTAATATAAATACGTATATTATGTTTACTGCATAAACAGTTTGAGGGCAACTCGTAAAAGTCTTGAGCAAATTATGGCAACAGTTTTTAAAGAGCGGGTTATTTTACACCACGGAGATGTGACCTTCCACGTGCCGCCGCTCTCGAGACTAATAAATATACCGTTTTGTTACTTGCTAGTTTCGGGAAATTATGTGGGAACAATTTTTTATCTTTTATATCCAAGTCACACATTTTCCTCTTGGTTTTCGTATAAGATAAAATAAATGTATATTCTTGGTATATCCTTCTTTGTATATTGTTACAATAATTCACATACTGTATAACATGGCTATTAAATAGCATAATGTGAACGCGATTATTTTTGCTTTATTAGTATCTGCCTGTAACCACGTATTACAAATGGCAACAAAGTTTAATTCATGAAAGTGTTTTGTAATGTTTGATATAATTTAATTTATTTTGTATCATCTATCAGCGTCAAACCTCTTTTAAAATCAAATATTTAATTCACACAAAACTTAATTTTCTAATGCTATCAACTTAAAGCCTTAAACATAGAACAGAGATATTCCAAATTAATTACTTCATCGCACTTTCCATAGTCACAAAATTTGCCTCCTTTAACGGCTCCTATTACCACTAATACGTTAAGGTTAAAGCAATAAAATAACCACGGAATAATTAAATGAATTTAATCGAGTAGCTTAAGATTTATATTTTATAAGTTCATATATAACACATAACGCTTCTGAGCCAATTTAAGGTTCACATTTGGAGAAATTCTTAAAGGAAATAAATCGAGCGTCTTATTGAAATTGAGTTTAAAGCGTATTACTTAGGCTACGAACTCGAGTGCGGGCACGTCTACGCGAACTCTCGATGACCCGTATAGATCGTAGCTTTCGTAGCTCGTTCGTAGCGCTCGCGTAGCTGTCGTAGCACTTCAATTTCTTACTCTATTGGCTCGAGTTTCATGTTATTTTCCAGATAATATTATTGCTTTAATGTGGATACTGGATAGCATTTTAAAGTAACATCGTAATTTTTAAATAAAAATAAAACTGTACTTCAAAATATACAGTATGTAATCTCCTAAATAATAAATGTTACTTCAGCAATGAAGCTCGCTTATCAGTATTACACATAAGTTAATACGCGAAGAGCAATTTGCATAAAAGTACAGACGAGCGCGAGTCCGTGTGGGTAAATAATCCTTTTAATAAAAAAAACTTTCGCTTAAGTAAATATAGGTTTCCACACCTGCGGCGCTGGCTCGGCGGGGGGCGGGGGTGGGAATAATCCGGGGGTGTAATCTCGTATATAATTCACGCACCATTTGCGAGCCTCGTGACTTCTCACCCGGCCACGTATATTGATGGCAATAGGCGAGAACGTTGGAACTGTTTTATAAACACGTACCGCAAACAACTTATGCGGTAATTTGCGACGCTCAAGTGCCGCTGTTTAGCTCAGATATGGCCTATTTACTGCTAAGTAGGTGGTTTGTGTAATGTAGAGCTATTTTTGAATGGTTTAGCTTCATTGTAATATACAGCCTCCGTAGCGCAGGTGGTTAGACGCTGCCTGTGAAACGAGAGGCCGCGGGTTCGATCCCCGCACCGAGAGAAATGTTTGTGCGGCCCACAAATATTTTTTTTCGGGTCTGGGTGTTTGTGGTGTTTGACCGAAAAGTCTCTCGTAGTTCCTGATACCCACGACACAAGACTCGATCTTAGTGTGGGTTCAGGACTATGTATGTGACTGTTGGGTGTTATTTATTTAATATCAGGACAAGATTTGTACAGGAGGGCCGAGGGAATTAGCCTACCCCTGCATCACCATAAGTAAGCACTAACCGGAAATAGGCCGAGTACTACTAATAATTGGCACATCTTGTCTGCGTCCCAAAAGGGAAGACCTATGCTGGAATTAGAAGTTATTACCAATATTTTGTTTCGGTAAATTTTAATTTCATGGTTTTTATACCTGGTCATTCTAATGTGATCAAATAGTATGTAATAAGGAAAAATAAAGCTTTGGAAGGGGCGTGGTCTGCGTGACGTTACTTTAGTTGTGGAAGGGTGGAAGGAGAGGCTGTGGAAGGAGTGTTGTGGAATGGTGGGAGGAGAGCTCGGGGCAGCGCCAGCGCATCGCTTCAGTTGGATCGTGACAACGAGAATAGACGGACGTTGAGTCATTACTGCCTTTCTGTTTGTACATTCCAATTAAAATATAATTGTTGATCAATTAAGAAATAAATTTATTGAAGCTACCTAAGTCTAATTAATTGTGATAAATCTTTTTTTAAATAAAATTATTTTTAAATTTATAATTATAGGTATATTATATTTCTAAACAATAAATATAATGAATTTCTTGCGCATGAGAAGTTCCCTAGATTGACCCTAGCTCCCGCAGGGATATGCCAATCACCAATACAGGAACTTCTGCTGTAATGTTTCTTTCACTTTACAGTATAGTATATTTTGTACTAATAAAAAAATGAGGATTATTCCGCTTATAATTAAACTATTCTATACAGAAATGAAGCAACGTGCAAACTGCATAAAATTAAATTATTAAAATCAATTAATCCAAAAATTACCTACATTCGTATGTTACAATATCATATCATTTTACTACGACAACTAGAATATTTTTTTACTACACAATATTTAAAAACCTATACATGGTATATACAGACTGTGACCGAATACGAAACCAGGTGGTAGTTTTAATTACTACAAATATAATGGAGCTTAAAAATATGCAAAAAAAAATTAATTTTAATGACTCTATGGTACGCAAAGTTTTTTTTTTTATTTTAACATAAAACTCAAACAGGATAACATTTATTGATTTATTTGTTACATATATATGTTACATATTTTTTGTGACATACAACATTTATACTTACATAAGAAAACTTACTTTTGTTTTTAACAACGCATCACTAACAAATATTTCAATTGTAATTTTTATGTATGTGCGTTTTAACTATTTAATTTAATATCAAAGTAAAAAGTATTTTGAAACATTTTCTCAAACACAATACGAACGTAACAATGTTTTTATGATCGCACCAGTCTTTCCAAGGACCTTGTGTATTCGTTAAGGCCATTCATAGAGCAATGAATCCCTTTAACAAGCGACTCTGATTATATTATTCATGTCTAATGAAACCTTATTTTCCCACAACGAATAAGAAATATATTTAGTACAATCCTAACAAACTATTTTTTAGTCTTTTGTTTATATAGATACAATTTATATTAAAGTAATTGCTTCTAAATTTTTAATGCATTTCATGTGTTTAAAGGTTTTATAAAATATATAATATTGGTTTTATTTCCACTATTGTAATATGAAATATCACTCACTACATCACTCAAATAATTCAATAAGTTATAGTAGTTCAAATTAATTTGCCTCTGTTCAACTTATTAAAATTATAACATTTTACATTCGTATCTATTTAAAATATTTTATCGCAGGCTATATTAGAAAGCGGAATCAAGATTGCGGCCAATTTATTAACTACCGCCCACAATACAATAATTTCTCGGCGGTTGGTTTGTATTCAACATTTTATGGAGCGTATAAGTTTATGCGAAGGTAAAATAGGCCCCACTTAGGCATTAACAATTTACATTTACAACTGCAAACTTTAATTAGCGCAACATGCTTGCCTAACCGTGTTTATGCCGAAACACAGACAGCCTCCGTGGCGCAGTCGGTTAGACGCCGCCTGTGAAACGAGAAGCCGCGGGTTCGATCCCCGCACCGACAGAAATATTATTTGTGCGGCCCACATATATTTCTTTCGGGTCTGGGTGTTTGTAAGACCGAAAAGTCTCTCGTAGTTCCTGATACCCACGATACAAGACTCGATCTTAGTGTGGGGTCAGGACTGTGTATGTGACACACATCACGACTACATCCGACGGATATTGGTCTGGAGAGCGTCCCCGATCTATAACGGAGGTTTTCAACCAGAACTATATCATCCCAGCTCTGCACCAAATGTCAAAATGTAAGTATAAAGTTGAGGTGCGTAAAAATATATCGGCTAATAACAAGAAAACTTTAGTTCGTCTTGGCTCTGACCCAAAAAAATGTTGAGAATCTCTGCTCAGAACGGCTAAACGATCGAAGATCACTCGAACACACTCCACAAGGCCGTCTGACACCGAAAGCAATGCTTTGCTTTTAAACAATTTCATGAAGGTCGAGAATCCTCGATGTCGAGAGGACACCGCGTGCTCCGTAATTATTCACGGAGTATGAAGCTTGACGCGCAAGCTTAATAATATCTATCTCTTGAACGTTTTGGCATAAATAATATTTAACCTAATTATCTAAAATGGAAATATATTATTTACTACAATTTTAGAACAGTGATTTATAAAATATCATGTGGTTTCGTAAAATATGATATATCTGTTCGTTAATTATTCATTCATGTTTCTTAGACATGCATACATCAACACCTTTTTCCGAAAAAGGAGTAGGAGAGGCGCCAGCAGAGCACCCACGTTTCGCCTTGCGTGTTCCGTCCCACAATGTGAAAAGGGCGAGCTTATCATCATATCGAGCACAAATTATGGACTCTGGGTTTATAGTGAATAGATAAATCCAACAAAAGTGTTGTTGGACTTGGACCCGCCCAGGATTTGATCTCGAGACCTCAGTGTTGTAATCATACCAGCGCACTGCGCCATCGCAGCGGTATTTCATATATTACTTGTAGGATACAAGTCAAGTACTAGCTTGTATAAATAGACGTGAGTTATAACTACACGGTTTATTAAATAGTCATGAAGTGCGCGAATGTGAATGAATCTACAAGAATCTCAATCTTGCTCGACGCAAACCACACAGCCAACATAAAATGAACAAAGGACTTCATTACGTTCACGATTTCAGCATCGCGACCCGCACCGCCCGAATGCCAAATAAACTGCCGAATAATGGCGACTGTACAAATGAAAACAAATAGGAAAAGCTGGCCGGTGATAAATTACTTGTGTTGTGTTTCTTTATTTTACGGCCGAACATAATTTACGACGCTGTTTAGAACAATCATCGCCGCTTAAAAACGCTCCGCTTTTACTAAATTCAAAGGTTTTTGTACTTGCGCCGTGTACAGAGCACAGCTGGATTTATGACTGTGCGACATAGTTGTAATGCTTTGTTCCAGCTTTTAGTGCACGTTTTCGTACACAACTTTTAATACATCACGTCGCGACGGTTTTATCACAAAAAGTAATTACAAAATGTAAATTAGAGTTACACATTTCGGGGCTTATTCATTTTCATTTCATACCTGACTAATTTTATTAGCATTTTGATTAGTCAGATCAGAAAAATGTGAAATTATTAAACAAAATTTCACTTCAATGTTCAATCTTGGACGTGAGGTTTCGTTTTAAATTTAACCAGCTAATCCGTTCCATTCCGAATGGAACGCGACTGAAATCCCCGATTTACACTTGCATTTGGAAACGGGTATCGTGTGCCCGGAGTGGCGTCACATTCTCGCGAACTGAGAGACGATTACTCCCTTCGTTTGAAGCTATTTACGGTGAGCGTCGAAACGATGCAAATGGCACGTAAATAAAATACGAGTGTTGGGATCTGGCTTCGAGGATCTCATTCGAGCAGCTCCGCTCGCTCCACCAGCGGCACATGTACTGCGTGGCGTGTGCCGTCGAGTGTTACATATTAAATGATGAATTAGGTTTCGACGCTTTGCCTCGCTTCTGACTCCATTTTGCACTTAGTACACTTTAGTATTTGACTGTTAAGCGCACAACATTTATACTTTCGACGAATTCGTTTGTGACTAATGTCACTTTTGGTTAACTTAATTTATTTGTCTACCTTATACCAATTTCTTCTTAACCAGCTACAGAAAAACAGTAAAAGTAAATTCAGTCAATCAGCAGCTTATTTGCATCTTTATCTTCAGTATAGCAAAAATGACCAAGAATTAAAACATGCGCTGAAAATAATCTTAAATTCCTGTGCATGCATAAACCATTACAGTAAGACTACTAAATTATAGTGATTATCTAATCAGTATGCATACGGAAGTTTCACATGATTTAGTACTCTCGCTTTACTAGTAAATCAAACAGATTTCCAACAAGCGAACTAGATTGCATTAAGCAAAACCCACTCGAGTGCGGGAACGCTAACTAGTAACTACACTTAGCGCAGTTACAGCGACATCAAAAGACGCGACTACAATCCACTAAGTTTCAACAATCCTGTGATAAGTGGCCTGCTGAATTACAGTTATTGGTATTATACACTACTGAGTTACCAGTTCTCGATTTGTTGATTAACTACGACAAAATTATTTAGAATAAAAATTTAATAGAAAAAAGATAATAAACGCATGGCTGAACGAAGTACAACGGATCTCATTTAAATCAGCTTTAGACATATTTTTTTTATGATTACTTGCAATTAATAAAAAATAAATTTAATATGCAAAACTAACACCTAACAAGCTAAAAGTAAACTCGCTCATAATTGGGAAATGAACAAAAGTGCAGACAAAAGCTTCAAGCTCACACAAAAAAGTTTTTGAACAATGTAAAAATGCTTACAAAAGCTCAATAAAAAAATGGTCAGCAAAGTAAAACAATTTGATATAGTTTGTATTCGGAATATTTGTACATGAAAACGTAATGAGTTAATTATTAATAAGCTGTGTTACACGATTCTAACAATAAAAAAAAACAAATGTAACACAATTTATTACGCTCAATAATTAACCTAGTAGATAATTTTTACCGATTAAAATATAACTAAGTTGGGCCGTGGTTTAATTTACAATTGAAACAGTTACCAATATTTACTAATACTCAACTTACTGTGAATACTGACTACAGAATACTATTTCACACAGAACTTCCATACAAACTTTAACAATACATCCCAAAGCGCACAAATTTCCATAGGCCCAAAGTAAACAATTCCATTACCATTCTGTAAGACAAAGGACTCTATCCAATATCCATGTTATTACAAAGAGCTGTCTGCGTAACTTCATGACGACTACCCTGGAGAGATCGCGATAGGACTTGGGCAATTACCCAACAGACATCGCTGTGCACGCAGCCTTACGTTGTAACTTGTACCTTTTCTACCGCTCCATTTTACGAATGGCCGACATATTTCACGTCTGCACGATACGTGATTCGAGTATCAATATCTCACGGCACTTTGCTCAAGGACCCTCCCAACAATATTAAGATCGCGCTGACTACATCAAACGCTATAGTGCCATGTTGAATTTCACATTACATCGAACATGTACAGTATACATGTTTCTTTATATTTGCTATATGAAAGATATACATAACGTATTTTGTTATGAATAAAATATGTTTTGTAGCCCGTGTTTCTATGTGACACAGTTTACAAACGTACAAGACAACATAATCCTAGATTTGTTTTAGCATTTTGCGTAACGCTTCCACATATGCATAGGATGCGGCTATGCCTGTAGTGTTAAGAAATTGTATACCATTAGCATACAGGGTATATCAATACTTCTACCGAAAACGAAGCCGGGTGGTAGTTTAAGCGACTTCATACTTTTTTTTGTTATTTTTTTCATATGGTTGAATTGGGGTTGTAAATACATTTTGTTTTCCTAAAATAATAGTGTATACCCTATTATTTATAATGACTCTAAGATATAAAAGAGTTTAAATTATTATTTTAGCAAAAACTTTGGATTTACCACCCACAAATGATGATATGTAAAAAAATATTTAAAAAAAAAGTCGCGTTTCTTTGCGAAATTTTTAGTTGCATTGTGTTTGTAGTCACTAATACCACCCGGCTTCGTTAGGTAGAAGTCTTGATATATCCGGTATAAATACAAACTTATGCCGTTATGTGGGCAAAAGGGTTTTTGCGCATAACTCAACTGATTGAAGCATTCCCATATTAAATATTGTATTGATTGTTACAGGAAGAAATCGAGGACCGTCCCAGAGCGGCTACGTTCCTCAGCTCTTTGGCGGACTACTCCAACACGATCCCCACGGCGTCCGCCGCCGACCCCGACGCTCCCAAGCCGGCGCCGCCTGCCCGCATGGGCACGCTCATCGGCGTCTACCTGCCCTGCATCCAGAACATCTTCGGCGTGATCCTCTTCATCCGTCTCACGTGGGTTGTGGGCACCGCCGGCGCTATCCAAGGCTTCCTTATCGTCCTCACGTGTTGCTGCACGGTAAGTACAATTGATAACTTCAATACATTTACCCGATAGCCTCATGGGGTAATAGCTAGTCGTCCTACAGACGTCGATCTCAACTTATCTAATTAAAGTTATCCGCAGGAACTGGTAGCTAAGAGCGTCTACACAAGTAACTAGATACGCAACGATCCCATTATCCTATCGCTTATGTGTCACGATCTATTACAATAGCGATGCAGCCGCTCAGATTTCATCTTAGTTTAATAAGAGCGTAATAGCGACTTCTATAAAATGATTCTCTCTCCAAAACTGACAACCATTTAGATAAGATAATGTGTATAAGCCATGAAATATGTCGGCAGACTATGCTCACCGCAATATCGATGTCTGCTATCGCTACGAACGGCGTGGTGCCGGCGGGCGGGTCGTATTTCATGATCGGTCGCTCGCTGGGGCCGGAGTGCGGCGGCGCGGTTGGCATGCTCTTCTACACGGGCACCACCCTGGCCGCGGCCATGTACATCGTCGGCGCCGTGGAAATTGTTTTGGTAAGTCTCAAACGCGAACGACGAGCGTCGACTACTCACTACTTTTAATACTTAATTTCGATGCGGGTTAAAGACAAGCTACTGTCCCTGAGAGACTCGCCGAGCTCCGGAGCTCAATGTCAATTCTTTGTGTGCCACTGTTAATTCCGGCTGACAGGAGTTGTAGTGGTGGGTGTAAGGGCAGGAAAGTGTGCTCACTACTACTGCACCTACTTTTCTAAACAGGGCCAAATGCAAACGTGCTACAAAACCTGTATTCATAAACTGAAGAGCGTCTCGCAGTGTGAATAAAATTATATCCAAGGTAAATTGCGGCGCTTGCCGTCTGCTCGTACTTCAAAAGCGTCAGGCCGGTCAGCTCTCCAGGGACTCACGGTCAATTTACAATTTATACCGACGCCGCTCTGCCAGTTTTATTGCTGCATGCGGCCTGAAAAATTGCTTTCAGTTGAAATATATGTTTATAGCGACGTGTTCGCACACATTTCTTATTATATCATTCTTACTAACCTAATAACTAGGAATAAATAAATAAATAACACCCAACAGTCACATACATAGTCCTGACCTCACATTAAGATCGAGTCTTGTGTCGTGGGTATCAGGAACTACGAGAGACTTTTCGGTCTCACAAACACCCAGACCCGAGAGAAATATTTGTGGACCGCACAAACATTTCTCTCGGTGCGGCGATTGAACCCACGGCCTTTCGTTTCACAGGCGGCGTCTAACCGCCTGCGCCACGGAGGCTGTCAATGGAATATAAGATGTCTCGCTTATGTGAAACTCATTTCTAACCAATTATTTAATAATTACGTACAACAGATATTGGATTTAAGAAAACTTTTTTTGAGATAAAATTTTTAAGATAAAATTTTAAAATACAATTAAGACCCTATACCAGTCAGCAAATATTTTCTTACACAAGATATAAGAGGTTTTTATTTGACTTATGCAATTACCAATATCGTAGAAATTAATGTCTGCTACAATTTTAACATAGTGAACACATAAGATATTCCGTGCTTGTTTTATTTGGAATACGGCTTAACAGCAAACGTTTATCAACTGAGATAAAAGGATTATATCGCATAAATGAACTATAATTTAGCGAGGTTAAATGCCCAAAATATTGTGGGGCAAATATAAAAGGTTATTGAGTCCATTATGAGGATAGCCAGTAGCAGTAGTATTGAATGCGTGCGGGTTTCGATACGGCTCACAATGCGAACGACGTTAGCGTAATGATCGCTTCAAATTGGCCGTACAGGCCGACCCGCTCTCGATGCCCATTATGTTCGGGGAGACTCAATTTCCTCTAAAAGATAAGAAAATAGTTAATAAAGGAGCTTCTGGGTTGTACCTTCATAAGATCGTAATTCAATTACCGGCATTTTCTGATCACATCCGCAAGCCTCGACTCGTGCGCTGAATACTGCTCGTCCAAACTTGAGAAACATCCGATCTTGTCTAAAAGTAGTTGTTAACTGCGCTCGTGCTCACAGTACTAATATTTTATCTTTAGTTTTCTTTACGCTTATTACTGCTATAAAAATCGCTACATTGTTTGCTGAAATTGATTTTCTTATTTTGCGCATTGTTCTTTTCTCCTTAGGGATACATTTTGCAGTTACTGTACCATATTTTTGTTTTGTGTCCATTTCAAAATGCAAATTCAATCCCCACTTAAAGTAATGGAATATTGGTATTGTGAACAGTTAGTTTATTCTTACAATAAAATAAATTTCTTTTGACTTTATATTTTGTACTGAAAGATTCTAGGTTTCAAAAGCTTTTTACTTCTCGGTATCTGAAAGGAAGATACTAGTTACTTATATGACATTATACATATGTATTTAACAGTAATATAGGGAATGTGAAATATTCAAACCAAATTTCATTTTTCTTATAAGGAAATCACGACAAAGAAACAATGCTTTAATTTTATGAATAACTAGCAGTCCGGCCCGGCTCCGCCCGGGTGCAGATACACGTTTCAAAATGGCGGTCAAAATGTTCTATTCCGACTATCAATATAGAATATCGTCCAATCGGACCACGAATAAACAATCCTCGTATTTGAAATAAAACTATTATTTACGTATTTTATCGCGGATTTGGTTTAATTTTTACATTTTTTGAATTCCCGACGTTTCGATTACTTTACAGCTTTCGTGGTCACGGGGCGGACTGCTATTTATTCAGTTGTTTGAACACCCTAACACATAAAAATACATGCTCGCCACCTCAACGGTAACATCAATAATTCAGACAAGACGATACGCCAGTTTTATTCATATGTAACCTTACATCAATCAACAGACGTACATGGCTCCATGGATATCGATCTTCGGCGACTTCACCAAGGACCCCGAGGCGATGTACAACAACTTCCGCGTGTACGGTACCGGGCTGCTGCTCGTCATGGGCATGGTGGTGTTTGTAGGAGTGAAGTTCGTCAACAAGTTCGCCACCATCGCGCTCGCCTGCGTCATACTGTCCATCTCCGCGGTGTACGCCGGCATATTCGTCAACTTCAACGGCAATGATAAGTTGCAGTAAGTTAATTGTATTGTAGTATTTCGCAATTTTGATCATCGTCAGGTATTTGTTGTTGTTAGACAGCTTTCGTGGCAACTATATCGAAAGTCAACAAATTACATACACTGTCTTCATGCTCTTTGAGAGTTTGAGTATTACATTTTTAACCACATTAATTGTAAGTTTTAAATATCAAAATTTAGTATCAATACATTGCTGTATTTTAACATATAAAAAAATAACTACACCATAATTAGTCCTGACCACACAATAAAATCAAGTCTTGTGTCGTGGGTATCAGGAACTACAAGAGACTTTTCGGCCTCACAAACAACTAGACCCGAAACAAATACCTTGTGGTTCACACAAATAATATGGGATCGAACCCAAGGCCTCTCGTTTCACAGCCAGCTAATCAACAACACCACAGAGCCTCAGGAATCAATATTGATACAATAGTATCTGATGAGAGATCCATAAGCAACATACGACATAATTTCAGAATGTGCGTGCTCGGTCGTCGCCTGCTGAAGGATATCCACATTGAAAACTGCACGAAGGACATCACGGGCGAGTTGCACCAACTATTCTGCCCCAACAACACTTGCGATCCCTACTATGCAGCTCACAATGTCAGCATTGTTCAGGGAATCAAGGTAAAAATAAGTACTTCCTTCTATCAAACCTTATAATTACTTGGAAATTTATAACTTTATATGATATAGGAGTTAATTTTGATAACATAGATTGTGATTCAAAAACTGATTCTTAAGTCTACAAATAGATCGTATAATTCATAGTTCAGAGGTGTGCCCTGGGATTCGAACCCGCGACCACCGTGAACATGTTGGCAGTCGCGTCTAGTCCGTTTACCAACAGGCCACCACGCACTAGATTAAATAATAATATTAAATAAAATATTATTAAGTATATTTCGCAGTTCATACTGTTATTATATGATCGCAGGGCCTGGCTAGCGGAGTGTTCTTCGACAACCTGCAAGACTCTTTCCTCCAAGTGGGACAATACATCGCGTACGGCAAGGAACCCGATGATATCGAACAAATGGAGAGACCCACCTACAACCAGATCTACGCCGATATCACTACCACCTTCACTATTCTTATTGGCATCTTCTTCCCATCGGTGACAGGTAAATACGATCATTACTATTATACAGTTCTAGTACACAATAGAATAAAATAATCATCATTACTTATTATAAATACGTTAGCGACTATAATACAAGAGAAGTGCCCAACCGATTTATATAGTTATGGCGTTCTAAAATCAACCAATGTTGAGAAGGTTGCAATTTTGAGCAGATTGGCGCGTAGAGTAACTACTCTAACCACTATTCACTTCTTCCATTTTTACATCTAAGTAATTTATTTTATCATTATGAACTTATTCCTTTTTCATGAAGGTATAATGGCTGGTTCTAATCGTTCCGGCGACCTGGCGGACGCGCAGAAGAGCATCCCGATAGGAACCATCTGCGCCATCCTCACCACCTCTACTGTGTACTTGTCTTGTGTATTATTGTTCGCTGGTACAGTCGACAACCTGCTGCTTCGGGACAAGTAAGTTATTTTTATTTAAGTATTTATTGTTATGAAAATATATGGTTATCGAAATCCAATTGTACCAAACTGTAACTTGCGCGAATCAATTTCGGCAAGAATGTAACGTTGTCAAGACATGGATAGTCATGGGTAATCACTTATCATAAGATGATACGTCTACTCGTTTGCCGGGTTAAAGAGGTAAAAAAAAGATTCAAAAGGATATCTTTGTCCAAATTTTGTTTTTAAAATTCTAAGACTACCTATTACTTTACGAAAAGATTTACAGACATATTCGTTACCGTCAATGTTTACAATTTGGCGTAAATGTTTCCAGATTCGGTCAATCTATCGGTGGCAAGCTGGTGGTAGCCAACATGGCTTGGCCTAACCAGTGGGTGATCCTGATCGGCTCGTTCCTGTCGACCCTCGGCGCCGGGTTGCAGTCTCTCACCGGAGCTCCACGTTTACTTCAAGCGATTGCTAAAGACGAGATCATCCCGTTCCTCGCTCCCTTTGCTGTGTCTTCTAGCAGGGGTGAACCTACAAGGTAAGATTTATGTTTCACGTATGCTATTTTATACAGCTCTTAGAAAGTGGTAAGGATTTTATGATTCAACCTCCTCTTGTATTTTATATAACGCCATGGAAAGTTAATATTCGAATTCCAGTTAGTAGAATATGTAATTTGCATTTCAACTTTAATTAGACTTTAAATGTTTCACAAACTATTTCGAACCTCATTAACGCGACATTTATAAAGTTTAATGAACACAGTTTGTCGCACTACACTACTTTATTTCTCTACGCTTGTTAAATTACATAACAATCTTAATAACGATGCTCTGCAGGGCTTTACTCCTGACGATGGCTATCTGTCAATGTGGCATCCTGCTCGGCAATGTCGACATCCTGGCTCCTCTGCTCTCCATGTTCTTCCTCATGTGCTACGGTTTTGTCAACTTGGCCTGCGCTCTCCAGACTTTACTGAAAACTCCAAACTGGCGCCCCCGATTCAAGTACTATCACTGGTAAGAAGTTTCTGTAAAACTACTTGATAACCCAAACATTTAATCTAAAAAAATAGACAGAAGAAATATGGGCAAAAAAGGCTGAACTGAAAAAAAATTGAATTGAAAAATTGCTTGGCAAAACTAGAGAATAACTATCAGATCCCTTTGAACACATCTATAATTTATTGAGTAAAGGTGTTGATTTGTCCGCAGGCTAAAATAAGCATTGATTATTTTACATTAATTTTAATATATTCGTACTTACAGTGTGTAAGGTGTGTTCTTTTGTAAACGAAAAGGCTTAGAACATAAATTTAATAATGAAATATGACTATGTTATTCACAGGTCTCTGTCGCTCGCCGGTTTGGTTTTGTGCATCTCCATTATGTTCATGACTTCATGGTTCTACGCTCTTATCGCCATGGGCATGGCCGGAGTTATCTACAAATACATCGAATACCGAGGGTAAGTCGTTTAAGTTCTATACTTCCAAATCCACACTATAAAACATCCATATTCAAGAGTCCTAACCGGCGATATTTGTATCTCAACAATTGAAAGTTTAAACTTCGAATCATTATTGATCTTGTAATTAAACATATTATCTACAATTATGTAGATCTTTTATACTTAGAACACTAATGGTACCTACAAATTAAAACCAGACGTCAGTTAAGCAAGTTTCAAGGTGGTAGGTTATGTTAGAGGTGACCTGGGTGGACCACTGCAATGTCTATTTTTCCCGCCAAACAGTTTAAATGCACTGTTGTGATTCGGATTAAAAAACATTGTAGCCAGAGTAACTACTGGACATATTGAGACTTAACATCTTATGTCTCAGGAAGGCTTGCGCAGTGGAATGCCGAACATTGCTTTGTAATTCAAGGTGTTGTTTGGTTTTTCTACTGTTCATGAGCAGTCGTATCGCTAACCATCAGGCGAACGGCATGCTCGTGTCGCCATTCATAGCAAAAAAACAAACAGAAAATAACTATAAATTGTAATTCCTAGTGCGGAGAAAGAATGGGGTGATGGTCTACGCGGTCTGGCATTGTCTGCGGCTCGCTACTCTCTGCTGCGCCTGGAGGAAGGGCCGCCGCACACCAAGAACTGGCGCCCGCAGGTGCTCGTGCTCGCCAAGCTCAACAACGAACTCATGCCCACCTACCGCAAGATGCTCGCCTTCGCTAGCCAGCTTAAAGCAGGTAAAGTGACACACATTATTGGAGTTGTTGTGTTTGCCTGTAGCTTGCCTCTCCCTTGAATAATAGATACAGACAGTCACATTTCAGATATATTTACAAGCATAATATGTCATTGCAAGAATGTTATTGTACATACATGCATACATAAACTCACGCCTTTTTGCCCAGAACGGGTAGGCAGATGTGCTACCAAGACAACCACCTTTCGCCTTGTGTGATATGATATATAATCCCTCGCATGATGTGGTAAGAAACGAAACTATCACCATATCGGACATAAATTCCTGACTCCGGGCTGATAATTAATAAAAAAATATAAGATCACTTTGCCCGCCCTGGGATTCGAACCTGAGACCTCCGTTTTATAACTGTACCGTAGTAGAATAACGCCACTGAGGCAGTCGTAATGTTATTGTAATCCCGTAATTTTTCGATCGACATAACATTTTAAAAGATTCCAAATATTACTTATCTCATTTTCAAATAGAAAATGCCATCTAATATAAACTCATTTGCAAAAAAAACGGGCACCTAAGCAATGAACCATTTCAAATGTTACTATTGGTTTGTTTGATAATTATAGGTAGTTTTACTTTCACAATTTTGTAAATTAATAAGCAAATATTCGTTTTCGTCAGTATTATCATAAAATTTTGATAAAATTTATGGGTTCTAATGCTAAAGTTCACTAGTAGTGTATACTCGCTAGTAGTGCATATGCTCGTGAATTAAAAGTTAATAAAGATTTTTGTTTGTTTTTTCTTTAATAAAGTAATAGCAGATAAATGTTTAGTATCGGGTGTGACCCCCTCTAGCGAGGATATCCCGGATACTTGCTTGCGGAATACGTTCCCACTCCGAGGTAATCACATTCTTCAGCTCTCTGATGGTCTGCGGAGCCGGTTGTACTGATCTCACGCGTCGTTTCAGAACGTCCCAGACATGCTCTATAGGATTGAGGTCGAGACTTCGAGCTGGCCAATCCAAACGACGAATGCCGACCTTTTGCACATACGCTTCCACATCGCCAGACCGGTGGGCGCGAGCGTTGTCGTCCATAAAAATTGAGTCTTCGCCTAAAGCGGCCAATGCGGGTTGTGCATGAGGAATTAGAACTTCCGTTATGTATCGATGTCCAGTCAGTGAGCCGTTTTCAATGAAGACTAACTGCCCAAAACATAACAGAGCCCCCACCATAAGGTGTGATTTCTTCAAAACAAACCTCTGCAAAGCGTTCTCGTCGTCTTCGTAGCACTCGACGTCGATCTTCACCGAACAGAGATATCCTGGCTTCATCGGAGAACAATACCCTATTCCAGTCTTCTTGAGTCCATGACTCACAATTTCGAGCAAACCTAAGCCTGGCAACTCTGTGCTCACAGAGTAACTTAGGGCCGCAAGAAGCCTCCTCCTGACCGTCCATAGACTAATATGCACATTTCTTACTTCTTCAAGGTTGTTCTTAAGGTCTACATAGGAAGACTTGCGATTTCTCAATGCGCGACTCACAAGAAAACGATCATCCCGTGGTTGGGTACATGGTTTTCTTCCAGAACCAGGCCTTCTCTCGACGGAACCGGTGTCTTGATACCGCGGCCAGGTCCTTTGAACCGTCGAGCGACTCACACTTAGCCTCTGAGCCACGAAGCATTGGCTGCAACCCTCTTCGAGCAGCGCAATAATTTTGGTAGCTTTTACCACTTTCTCTAACATTATTGAGACAGCTAAACAGCAATAAATGAAGCTTTGACATTTAAGAATATGAACTAAATTCATAAAAATTGACTAAAAGTTATGAAAACCGATATTATCTTTTGGAACTTCGCACCAAAAATGTAGGATAAAAAGTGGTTTCCTGTAAAAACGAGCATCAAACGAAAATTTGAATTTAGAGCGTACTGTTTTAAACACCACGGCATTTTTAAAACCGGCCAGTAACATGTACATGATTGAAATAATTTTGGTACCGTATTTTTTTAAAGAAGAATTAAAATCAAAACCGCCCGTTTTTTTGCAAATGAGTGGATTAGAGAAATCTGAAGTAATATACTTTGTGATGCAGGCAAGGGTTTGACCGTATGCGTGTCGGTGCTGGGTGGGGAGTTCCCCAAACGTTCCGGTGAAGCTGGCACCGCGCGCCAGAACCTCCGCCGATGCATGGACGACGAGAAACTCAAGGGCTTCGTAGACGTACTGGTCGCGCCCAGCATACCCGACGGACTTAGCCATCTGTAAGTATTTCTGGAAAGTATTTCGGTATATCTTTTACTGTAATTTCAATTTTGAATACGTGTACCGCACTTAAATATCTGTTAAAGAATTTTTGTATCACGATATTTTAAGTGCAATCACATTATTTTAAAACAAACTTAGTACTTAAAATTGAACATAACAAATTACTGCCAAATCTCAGTTAATAAACTCGAGCAATATTTTTCATTTGTGTTTCTTCTCAGTATTAACTTTGGGTAGATCATCGACGTAAAATTTACATGATATAGCTCTAATAAATTCACTCATAACGCAACCATCATGGTGTCTTCAGCGTGCAGACAACGGGTCTGGGCGGCCTCAAGCCGAACACAGTGATCGTGGGCTGGCCGTACACTTGGCGCCACTCTGAAGAAGCCCTGGAGCCCCGCTGGCGAGGGTTCCTCCATACCGTGCGCGCAGTCACCGCCGCGCGCATGGCCATGCTCGTACCCAAGGGAATCAACTTCTTCCCTGACTCTACTGAAAAGGTATACTTAATCAGTAGCTCGTAAGAAATTTATGACTAATAGTTATTGATCCTCTGGATTTAAGGATACAACTAGAATATTATAAGAAAGCAATGGCCTATTTTGGAGTGGGACTTTCTAACAACTGAAAAACAGGTTATGATCTCAGAGCAGATATGTGCCCTAGCCCAACATTCATTGACTTTGTAGTAAGTTATAGTTAATAATTGATTCTAACTGTGAAATCATTATAAATGCTGTCTTCAAGCAGGACGCCGCACCCAAATATTTGTTAGAATAAATTATCCATAATGTTCGAAGCAAAGTAATTTATACCATTAAGTATTTCAAGCATAGCGTTGTAAAAATATATTTGGTATTGAAGTGTAATTAACAAGTACGAATCAAGTAACTCGACTTACGACTGAAACCCATCATAGGACTGAAATCGAATCACGAGTATTTTATACTAATGACGTAGGTATCTGGCAACATCGACATCTGGTGGATAGTGCACGACGGAGGCATGCTGATGCTGCTGCCGTTCCTGCTGCGCCAGCACCGCACCTGGAAGAACTGCAAGATGCGCATCTTCACCGTGGCCCAGATGGAGGACAACTCTATACAGATGAAGAAAGACCTTAAGATGTTCCTGTACCAACTGCGCATTGAAGCCGAGGTCGAAGTTGTTGAAATGGTAAAAATTATTTAAATATTTTTTTGCACATTGTTCATGTGCCACGGAACATTCGCAGACTTGTCAATATAAGAAAATATACTATGGTATAAGGAACACTTTTGTCGCCACGCACTGAATATAACAGTGAAGTAAAAAATCTTGAGGAAACCTGCAGACCATAAAGATTTGTAAGAATTTCTATGATATGAAAAGTCCGCTAACCCGCATTAGGCCAGCGTGGTGGCTCTATAACCTAACCACTCTCAATCGTACTCTCGATTGTAGAGGAGGCCTTTGCCCTGCAATGAGACTTATATTAGCTTATACAGAACACAATTATGTCTTCTTAGAAAAGTTATAAAACGCAATAATATTACGATGACTGATATATTTTAATTCGACACTTCACAGACTGACAGCGATATATCTGCATACACATACGAACGTACCCTGATGATGGAACAGCGCAACCAAATGCTTCGCGAACTTAGACTCAACAAGAAGGAAACTCTTGGCATGGTACGTATATGAATACTGAACAATGTTAACCAAAATGATATACATACATGAAACTTGTCAGCTACATCACAGATGTGCTAGAAGATCTCATTAAAGTTCCGATGGTACGATATTACTGTTAAAAAGTATGGTAATCCTACGTGTTGTAATCCTTTGTCATTGTGAAAGTTATTCATGATATTCATGACAGGAAGAATTAACAAACATTTTGATTAATAGAATATTTTGGTCTGTAAATTATAATCTATGTGGTTGAATAGATTCATAATTTAATGGAAAAGCGGGATCTGTGCTCATACTAGTTAATTATTTTATGCTTTTGGGTGATTTTTTTTTCCAATTTGACCATTAGTCACCAACTACACATTATTTAATCATGAGATAATTTACAAATGGTAATGGTATATTTATAAACACCTGAAACATGAATAACCAGTTACTTCAATACTTATCCCAAAAAATTAAATTGGATGTTCTTATCTGGATAATTGTGTATATTAACAGATGTTTACACCTGTGACTGCTTTCTATCTACTATGTGTGCCGAGCGCGTACTGTACAAAGCTTCGTCTGTAAATGTGTATAAACTAACATGTTTGTCTGTCGCTATCGGTGCAGATGCAAAATTTCGTGGACTATCGCGAAAATGCTGAGGAGAAGTTGCCTCTGGTAAAACGGACACTTTACCCTGAGTCCACACATTTTAGCTATACATTGTTTTTTTTTTAATTCTTCTGCATTTTGCACTCATCTACACATTGACTTATTATTTTTCAATTCTTTTCTCATACTTACTGAAGTTTATACCGATATCGTCTTTTTAGACGTTATCATATCTGGTATGAAACTGAATAAAATAGAATCATTTATTTTCGAAGTAGCACATCTACAACTTAATAGAGCAATGTGTAAATGATTTTTTTCTTAATAGCTTTTAATTTTTACGTAAAGTAGATCAATGTCGTGTTCTTTATCTGTGTGGCAATATGACTTCTCACTACTTCAGTCTCATTTCACGGCATTACAAACGATTCATCAACAGAAACTAACGCATCGCAGTGTTTGCTTTTGATGTTCACTATTACTAATATACTTTTTGTCACATTTTCTACTTACACTATTTTCTAGTTTTAAACTTTTAGCTTAAAATTAATTAACATCTACGACACTTTGAGATTTCATTTTAATAATATCTTGAAAATAGCGATATGTTTAACACTTACGTTACTTACTTAAAAAGAAGCACATAATCATAGCCCTAATCATTGTTTGTTTTAATAATTTTATTACATCAATCGCTGTAATTACTAACTTTCTATCTTCTTTCTTATTCTCTAACCACTCTTTGCTTTGGAATTCTTCTTGTAAGATTATTAAGCTATGATCTTTGTAATTTCTATCCAAATGTATGTAGCAACTTCTCCTGTAACTCTCGATAGTCGGTCTAATGATGACTGATTTATTGGATTACAAGGAATAGTTGAAGTAATTGATGTTTGTGATGTAGGTGCAGGCTATAGTGGACCACCACCACGCGGATGTGAAGACGGCGAGCAAGGTGCGGTTCGCGGAGCCGGGGCAGGCGGGCGAGGGCGCGGGGGAGGGCGCGCGCGAGGGCGACGCCGAGCCGCCCTCCCCGCCCCTCACCGACCACGACGACAAGGACAAGGACGACAAGGTGAACATATCACGAGTTATTACAAGCTTGTTGCCTGTTGCAGCATTCTAGGGAAACTTCAATACAGTAACATATTTTTATTTTGGCATTATGACGCTATGAAACTGTGTATTAAATTATAAATATAGCTCAAAATTACACAGTCATCAGATCTGACGTCCGCTAGATATTTAAGTTTTCCTTGGAATGTATCAACTTTATATATATATGTTTATATGATAGTGGAATAAGACTGATTTAAATTAAACAAGTATAGCCAATTAAACACTAGTAAGCTTGATTTTCTCGAATTTTCTGTCCCCAATTGTACAAAATACGACCCCAGCACTAAATATTTTTTAAATACTACTTGCACTGTCTCTATAAACTACATTTCTCAAGGATGTAAAATCTATAGCAAAAATAAAATAAACTCTTCTAGAAAGAAAATAAGTACATCCACCCTACCTCTCTTAGATGAATTCACTTAAAGCCGCAACTTATAAGTCTGCGACTCCACTTTCGGTTTAAAGTGATCTAACATTACGTTAAAAATCCAAATAAAAATAATGTCGTTCTTAAACCAACGAGTAATTATGGCAGGCAAACCACTTTAATTGGCGAAATATACAGTTTACGAATAATATATAAGTTAAAAGATATAGCAAGGTCAAAATTTGAATATGATTTATGTGGGTATTCCAACGCGGTCTAAGAACGACGTAAGCGAAACGCCTACATCGATGTCACGCGTTGCTACTGCACTTGAAATCATGTAAAACCATGTTTGTTTTGATATTTTGATTGTTTTTCTCATGTACATAATCTAACCATGTGCTATCACCTACGAGTCCTAGCGAATTTACACACGGTGGTCATATGTTTGCGACTAGTTCATTCACGATTGATTTGTTCACTTTAGTTTGTTTCGTTCTTCACATTAGATAAGAGATTGGATGTTTGAATGTCCGTAGTGATTTGTTTTGCAATTAAAATAATATATGACATCCCGTGTTTCATTCGCCTTGAATCCGTCATGTGCAACTGTCGGTTCGCGGTACAAATCACAAATTACCAAACGCAAAAACCCAATTGGAATGACGTAGGACGACTTTCGAAGTAGTTTGTTGCACATAATCGATTCAATGTGGGACTCGCCCGATGAACGGTCGCAGTGCGAGGGAACCAACTCGCCGCCCGCCGAGAACCACCACGACGCCAACTCCAACGGAGACGCACTCAAGACGAAGCCCAACATGTCCGACATCACCCCGTGAGTGACCAAACATATTTTTCTTTTTTTTATTTTCAGTTTTTACTTTACAGAGCCACCTCGAGATCTTAAGGTCAGAGACATGCGCTCAAAGCTAAAAGTACAAAATAATATATTTTTTAAGATGTTTCATAATAATAGGTATGAGTAGACTCAGGGCCGGCGTTAGGGTAGGGCGCGCACGGGCGACCGCCCAGGGGCGCCAGACTACGAGGGGCGCCGCAGGCACCCCTTATATTAGCTTGTTGGGCAAGTCTCACTAAAATCTAGATACAAAGTCTGTCAGAATGAAATACACTTTTCGGTTTTAGAACTGCTGTTAATTTCACCAGGAATCCTAAATAATAGCAAATACTACAAATCAAGATACATATTTTTGAGTATAAATAAAATGGCCGTGAAAACCGAGCCATCTAATAAATACTGTAAGAATACTATAAACTATATACTGTATACTATCATGATTGATAGTATACAGATATCATCCGGAGTCGTATACTACATGGACTTAGTGGAGACTAGGACGAATTTCCGTGCTTTCCAACGTTTTTGCCATGCCTATTACTGGAATCAAGTATAACAGCTCACACAATAGGTCCCATTTATATGTAATAATGAATTCCGTGGTGCTTTACAGCTGGCTTCTTTGGCTGTAAAAGTCTCTTTGTGAGGTTATTTACCTCTTTAGTTCAATGTTTTGTCACCCGCTTTGCACGGAGGGAAGTGGACATTATTTATTTCCAACTCCTCCTATTAATTTAACTTTTTGATTAATTTCGTTGCGGGTTAAAGATAAGTTAGACATTCCCGGAGACTCGCCGAGCTTCAGTGCTCGGTGTCATTACATTGCGTGCCACTGTTGATCCTGGCTTACAGGAGTTGCAGTGGCGGGTGTGAGGGCGGGACAGTATCCAGAGAAAAAAAATACTGTAAGAACCACTTCAAAATAAAAATGCTGAAATTAATATCATATAATTTTTTCGTAACGATACAATGGTAAGAATCAAAAATCTTGATTTAAGTAACTTTTTTGTCATACTACAATCAACCATTTTCAAATTCGTTGTGAACGGCTACTAATTTCAGTAACGTTCCACTGAGTATACACTGCAGCGTCGTCCGCACCACTAACGTCGGAACATTTGCATGTCGCGTTTCTCCATGAATCGCGCTGGAATAGTGGCAAGTCTCGGGATATCAGGTAGGCCTACAAGCTGATTTACAATGGATCTTCTACTGGCCGAAACGGGATTGCCATAGTGTTGTCGTCTAGCGTCCGGAAGAATATTTTTAAGTCGACATACGGAGCGACCGGCTTGTGCGGGTTATTGTAATGATTGAAAGGGTTGTTGCCAAGTTGATCAGCGCTTACCCCCCGCAGGTGAGTTGCTCGGAGGCGGAGAGAAAGCCTTTTGGACCGTTGTTGATGACACCTATGTGCAATCTGCTCTAATTTTTTTTAAGGATAATATATTTCCTTAAGCCTTTCTTCCGGTACCACTGGTGACAATTGTAACCGGCCTTTTAGCGTGGCGCACGTAGATGTTGCAGCCAGGCTGGGTCTCCACCGAGATCTAAAAAGATCTTTTGCCGGCATGCCGCCTAAAATCCTCTCGGTGGCCATCGCGTGCATTACGGACGGCAGGCGATATGGATGGGCGAGTAGCGCCTAGTTGATGTGCCGTGCCATCCGTATCATCCGCATTGGCTCCTCACAACTTGGAAGGGCGCAGATAACCCCACTTTCCCTACTTCAGACGTACATGGTCGGTGAACCGCCACAGATACGAGACCACGCGTTCTGCTACCCATCTCAAAGTTGCTCCTAGCATGAGCGCACGGACGTACGCACTCCTTTGTGTGCCCAGTGACTCCGATGACTTCTATTAGTCACCTCTTACAACAAGCAGGGGTTATTATTTTAGAATGCTGACACCCCTTAAACACTGAGCGGGGACGCCAAGTAAGCCGTTGTCATTTACCCGGCGCCTCCTTCTCGGTTGTTGGTAGCAGATGGGATCGTTCCGCTCATGATCCCGCTCCCTGCTCTCTGCGGCGATCATGGTCTGCCATGACCTCGTACTCTCGACCATGGAAGGAATTACGGTTGAGAGCGGGAGGTCCACTCCGGCGGCTGCGTAAACAGCTGCACACTCCTCTACCAAGGCTGGAAACTCCGAGTAAGTGTGGTGGTGTGTGTCCTCTGAACATTTATCCCGATATGGTAACACAAAGCGAATTCTTCCGTTTTCGCCACTCTCCACAGGTATCTGCCGAAACAACCATGCCGCGATAGTTACTGCATCAGGCGGAACGTCATCACACCGTGGCGCCTGCTCAGCCATTGGTCAAGGACAGGACGCAGTAAGGGCCCTACAGGCTTGACCTCTCTAAAGGCCGGTCGTTCCCCGCGACGAGACATCTCCTCCCGCCAGTTTTAGGTTGAGGCGATAGGGCTTCGGCGTCAATGTACCAGGGAAGGAAACCGGCCAATACACTGATTATTCGCTGCGCTATCACTCGCTGCGGTGAACTCAGGAGGAAAACACAAAACCAAACGGTCATAGATCTAAGGACAAAGTGGTGGTTGCTGGATGGACCAGCTGGGCGGGATTTCCGCGATACTTTGGTCCCCCTACTGGAAAATAGTAAGGAGAACAAGGAAGTGGGGAAATGTGGGGTGGGATTCTGTCAGCAAGCTAAAACCTTACGAAGTCTAAGCTCCGAACCAATAAATGCGGTCTCATCCTTATGCATTTCTCAGGAAGAGGACAAAAAGTGTCTCATTCCTCTGTATGAGAAGTTGGTGACCGCGGAAGTCACCGAAGTCTATCGTTAAAACTATCGGCTCGCTATTTCTTGGGAAAAGGTGACACTCAATATTACCAAATGTCGCAACTGTCAAGGATTCCCGAGGCGCCTTATGTGGTATGTGAGGTTGACGCGGTGATGGATGGTGATTGGTGGCGCTCGTACTTCCACGATTTATTTAGCATCGTATATTTGAGAATGTCCTGTCCAGAATTGCCCCTAATTAGGGTTATGTGGCAAGAACTGGAGAGCGGTAGGTAGGGCCTTATCTCCATCAAGGCGTGAAAGTCGCTGGTACTTATTGGTGTGGACCGTTTTACTGCGCTGTTTAACCTCATCCTGGATACTAACAACCAGATCCTTGGCGGTTCAGTGCTATAACTTCCGCATACAAGGGCAAAGGCTATGTTCAGGAATGCGGTAATTTTCGTGGCTTAAAAGTGCCATACCATGAAAGTTGAACATTTTCCGAAAATAAAAATCCGAAATTATCTAAAAATATGATACAATCTATTATAATTGTTCAAACTATTAAACATAAAAAAATGTTTAAAAATAATGGGAGCCAGGGGGCGCCGTATAAATCCCGCCCAGGGCGCTGGTACTGCTAAAACCGGCCCTGAGTAGACTCATCACACCTCTAAAATTGTAACTGCAACTGGAGGTCATACGAGATATTTCACGTATGAATTAACAAACAATGATGTCAGTTTATTTTGTTCTGACAAAATAGATTTTTTTTATTAAATGAATGGTGAGACAAGCTTGCCGTTCTCTTGATGGTAAACGATACTACCGCTCATGAACAGTATCAAAACCAAACAAAACTTTGAATTACAAAGCAATGCTTGGCATTCCACTGCGCTCGCCATCCTGAGACATAAGATGTTAATTGTTATTTATTTTATTAATTTTGAAGACTTACAGACTAATAAAAATGATAGATATATACAATATAAATAACAACTATTGCTAATGACAAGTCTCCATATTTAAATATACAACAAATATGCACAAACAGTATTATTATTTAACTAGACAAAATAAACAAGCGAACGTAACAAGAAAAAGAAAGAAAAATGTCAATAAAATTACTATTAGTACTAGTAGTATTAGTGTCGAATCAATATCCTCTTTATAATATTTTTTATTAAGTTTTCTCCTCACTGTGCTGACGCTGGTGCAAAACAGATCAATATTTAGTTCAGGTGGAATGTCATTGAAACTCGTGGCACTTCGTAACATAAATGCATTACGCCTACACTTTGTACTGGTTATCGGCACTCGCAGCAAAGCTCGCTGCCTCAGTCCAATTTGATGATGTGCGCAAAGATATTAGTTGTAATAGTTCAGGACTATCAATGGAGCCGTTAGCCAATTTAACTAAGAGACACACATCGCTTACATGACGTCTGTGCTCAAGTGGTAAAAAGTGATATTTGTTACAACGATGTAGGTAATCAAGTGACTGTTGCTGTGTTCTATAATCTAGGTATCTCAAAAATTTTCTCTGTACGGTCTCTAGTCGAGATTTGTAAATTCCGTATTGCGGGTTCCAAACTTGTGATGCGTATTCGAGGTGGCTTCGTACGTAGGAGTAGTAAAGAATTTTAATAGGTTTAATAGAGCGAAACTGGGCTGATGTTCTTATTACAAATCCTAACGCTTTCGTAGCCTTATTAACTATATTGTCAATGTGTTCATCGAATAGAAGTTTGCTATCCTGAATAACCCCTAAATCCCTTATACTACTAACAGTATTTATATTGTTAAACCTCAATATATCCAGTAGTTATTCAGGCTACAAGATTCTTCAAACCTAAACATAACAGCGCATTTACATTGCTGCTTGGTGGAAGAAATAACATTTCGGTGGTGCCAACCCATGCGGCCATATGAGAGACCTACCACCAGACAAATGTTGCTTTTATTGATTTTCGCACATATTGACAGGGATGAAGGAACTGTGCGGAGGATGCACACGGCGGTAAAGCTGAACGAGGTGATTGTAGCCCGATCCCACGACGCACAACTAGTCATACTCAACTTGCCCGGACCTCCGCGAGACACTACCTTCGAGAGGGAATCCAACTGTAAGATCTCCTCCGTTTTTTTCTCTATCTTCTTTCTCTCTGTATTTTAATTTCGAACTTCAGTTATTTAAAAATAATAGTCTTTAATTAAACAGTGCTAATAGTTTAACAACCTATTATACTCGATAATATTTTTGTTTTTATTAATTACTAGCGGTGCTCGCTTGCCCGGATGCCGATAGATTTTTAAAAATGGCGACCAAAAAGTTCAATTCTTACTATTAATTTAGAATGTCGACCAATCGGACCACGAAAAACTTATAAAATTTCCTCGTTTTCATTAGATTTTAAACTACTGATTCCGTACTATTGGTCACGGCGTGGTGATATACAGCCTATGGCATTCCTCGATACATGACCTATCCAATACAAAAAATAATAGATGTAAATTCAGTGGTGTTGTAAATGAGCGTGTAATATAATGAGTGTTGTTCGATGCAGACATGGAGTTCCTGGAGGTGCTGACGGAGGGGCTGGAGAAGGTGCTGATGGTGCGCGGCGGAGGGCGCGAGGTCATCACCATCTACTCGTGAACGCGCTGCCTTCACCTCAAGCTCTTTGTGATTCTCTCCTAACTGTTAGTGCTATGTTTTGAACTTTTGATTGGTCGAAATTCGCGTCTGATTCATCGTTTTTTGATGTGATCAGGAGATCGATCCCGGGCCGACTGGCGCCCGCCTGCGGGTCGTCGGCTCGCTTCTATGACGGATGTTTTGTTAAATTTGCTGTTTTAGAGTGACGTTGTTTTGGAATTTATTCACTGTTGTGTAGATATGTACGTGTGAATCCGACGACGAGCCTTAAATTTTAGGTCGTTAGCTATAAGTTCGTTTGATTATTTAGCTAAGTATTTCAATGTTGAGTTGACTGTTTTCGAAGTCTCTCGATTACCGTATGCCATATCGTTTTAATTTTAAGTTAGTACATATATGTATTATGCCTTAAGCGTTTGTTTTGTGACATTTTTTTTATAACGAATATTTCTTTTTCAATTGGTGTTGAAACGACGTAGATACTTTATATGCGTATACATTGGTGACTATCATGAAGATTTTTTAACTATACAAAGTGTATTTTGTAAATATTTTTTCTGTTCTAAGGTTTTTACATCTGCTCAACTTAAAACTTAACGTGGAACTGAAGCGGGACAAATGTATGTGCCCGTGTGTACTTTTTGAATTCACATTGACATTCGTGGTAGAAACGATTCATTTCAATGAAGGATTAAACCAAATCTAGTCACTTTTTGATGTTATTTATGTTTGAAGCAGACTTAACTATACCAAAAACCATTTACATTAGACATGTTTTATTTTTATAGTTCATACCTGTGACCCACAATCAGATAAGATCTCCGGGTTTTATGATGAGTAGATTCGTTAAACTATTTTGCTTTTTTTAACGAATATATACGAAATTACTATACAATTATTTAGGGAACTATTTAAAATAATTCGGCGAACTGTGGGAGATCTTTCTTGTTTAAGTTATTAGTGTTATATATTATACTCTCCCTTGATGTTAACTTTAGTGAGTTGGGAACTTGTGCGCACATTCGCGTAGTTAGATGATTTCTTACTGTGATCATTGTTATAATGTTTCTTTCTCAAAGTAAATGTTGACTAAGTACAAAGCAGAGAACGACTATTGACATGAATGACTATTGAATATCCGCTATAATCCATTTATTGAATACACCTGTAAACACTAGTAATGTTGTAATACCTCTGCACTGTCATCTGATTGTCAACGGCGGAGTCTAGTTAAATGATTATGTTTCCAGTCGTGTTTTGTCTTCCTATGATTGTAACTTTAAAGTAAGGACGAAACACAATAAATGAAGATCAAAATAAATAAACGCCAACAATAAAGAGACCTGCTCCAACACAACGAAGAAGCGATGCGAGACAAATGCTCTACAGAGATTTTAAAAAGACTCGCACTTTGTCTGCGTTATGCCGTCATACACGGGACTTGATAAGCAAATTTAGAATATGACGGCTATCAAAGACGTAACGGTATACCAGATACCTATACGATTATCGTCATCTTCCAACGAGTATCGCTTTTTCAAATATTTCCGATTTTCACAGCAATTGTAAAATCGCAATGTAACTCTTGTATTAAAAATTAACTTGTCAATTTTTTTTAACACACCATAAATTTAAGATACTATTTCTAATTCATATAAAATGTTAGATAACTGCCAAATAGGAATCGGTGTTGTAATATATCCTAGTCCGTAAGCTACAGTTTACCTACTTACCATCATTAAAATTGCATTTTCATCAAGATAAAAACGAAACATTGTTAATATAAGGAAAATTTAGCGAATTATATCACTTTTTCGATTATTACATTAGAATGAATAGAGAAGTACATAGTAGATAACCATAGATTAATCATTTTAAATTCGGCGTTCATCAATCTGCAGCGACTTATCTTCATTCACAAAAGACCACACCTACGAAGGTCGATTTTCCCAATTTCTCCCGACCTCTCCATACTTACAAGCGATGTTGTATCCAGTGTGCAACCAGTGATGTGCACTAACAACAGGAAAGGAACAATGTGAGTACCTACCTGCCTATCTAGCTGTAACCTTCGTTTCAACATGGTTGTAGTTGCCATAATAAAATAAGTAAGTAGATATTAGCTAATAGTGTGTAAGTGGAGTGTCGAATTACCGTCTATGGTCTATGAACATATTTTGAACAAGCCGGTGTGCACATACCAGTGTGCATGAGTACCGACTGCCGAATCCAGTTCGCCTCGCCGACTAGCTGTCGGACTGTGTCGGTGGTTCAAGCTCGCGTGCGCTTGAGTACCTTCATCCTCATATTGAAGCATAGCGAGATTTTAAATTATTCACTTAATTAAATTAAGTATAAAACATTCTAAATTATGCTAATTGATTATCCAAATATTAACACGGCTGTTTTAAGTTCACGAACGTGTTCTTTATCACTTAGTGATATAAAATACATGGAAGTATTAAAATAGTGATCACATATCTTCCTTTCCACATAGAAAAAAAATTATGTATTTAAACGTCTTTATGCCTATTAATAGGTACTGATTTATTATTTATCAAAATATAAAATTTATTATATTGAATTATATACATTATCCATTTTAAAAATTATAATGTATCTATTTACGACTAAGTCAAAATTACGCAAGTATTATGAACATTCTGAAAAGAATGATTATTATTTATCTTTTTGTATTTTCTTTATGCCGGACAATAACTGATTATAAAAATCACATGTGTATCGCACCTGAACATGTTTAAAAACACGCTCTAAACATTGATTCGAAATATTGATTCAAAACAAACTATACAGGGTGAATTTTTCTAGTGGGCAAGGATGGAAAAATCCGTAACAACGAGAAATAGCGAAAAATAAATCAAAATATATCAAAATTCAAAGCATGCAGCTTAAGTTTTCTTGAAAATCGGGCTCGTGACTCCTTTCAGCATTTTTCACTTCTCATCGTTTCGGATTTGGCCACCCAACAAGATCTTTAAAATTCACTTATATATGTACCTACCAATTAGTAATGACAGTGTTAAGCTATCTAATTATACCAGATAAGACCACAAAAATGATAACTGATCAATCAGTTGAATCTTGGAATGACGATCAAAATGTCGTGTATGTGCCAAACCTCATTTTCATACAGCATAGATTCTACAGAAATAACAATCACTACAGTCATATTATAAAAATAAACTATCAATAACTTCGTCATCTTATAACTAGCTTTCGGAATTACATTGTGTGTTAGAAAAGTCACGTTAACATAGTCGTAATTCAATAAATTTGCACATAGTTACCTACTTACTTCAGGTAGATTAAAATCGTGTTCGTATTTCAGTCGTTACATTTTAGCTTTACGGATGTCATAAAACTTTATAAGTATAGTCGCCACTGTGGTCGCCACCGATATTGATGCAAGCAAATCGCAATCGTCGACTTGCCATTCGCGACTACGCTGACGCATCACGCAACACGGCGACTGTACATCGAGTGTCAAGTAATTAATGAGGTAAAATTATAAATCTATTTTAGATTTTAGGCTGTGAGTCAGCATTAACACAATTCTTTACAATTTAATATTCAAGCTAGAGTTGCTGTGATACACGATTATGGCTAAAATTATATTGTAGTCATTTCTGGCTATGGGTATCGCGGGGTGGAGACGTCAGACGTCCGCGACGTTTGTGATGTGTACTCTATCTGTGATTTCACTGATGTGTAGTTGCACCCGTACCCGACTTGACGAACATTTCACCACCCATCGGCTAATTTGACTCTTGGGTAGGATTAATTCATAATTCTTTCGCCTCGTTTATAAACTATTTTACTATTAATAACGTTATAAAATTATAATAAACAAGGCTGTCTGTACTTTGAAAAATATTTTGGAAATGTATTTTATAGAATCTTAACTATCTGTAACAGCCAGAAACGTGTCTAGAGCGTTTTCTTCTGACATTAATAGAAAGTCGATTGTCTTCGAGATAAATTCCAAAATAAGAATTAGCCTACAGAAAATGAAAATGTCATAATACAAGGCGCTGAGCAATAACGAAACATTAGATAGATGTTGCTGAGGTATGCTAGTTCTTATAATGTTTGAAAATTTGATCTGGAACGAGTTTTTCATAGAAAAAAATATTTCCAAAAGTAAAAGTTGTTTAAGAAATTATTAAAATATTCAAATAATAACTCTAGTGAATTAGTCAGTGAGTAAATATAAGAAAAAGATGTTATGAGTATAATGAAATAAATTAATGATAAAATATGTCTATCGTTTATTTTTCTATTTGTAATATCCTCAATTTACCCTCTCCCAAAATCCTTGAGAAATAATAAGAAATTTTAATTTCAATTGTTTTATTACATATTTATATGAATATTGATTACAAGACTAGAAAAATACTTTCCTAAATGTTAACTTACATAATTAGTCTTAGACAATCACAAAAGTATTTTATATGGAGATATATAACATTGGCACATTATACTTATTGAGTCATGTACTTGATTATCACCATTTTTTTTTCTCAGTAACTTTCGATCAAAGTGTATATTTGATCGAATTTAGTAACCCTCGTTACATAAGTGGGACCTTATGAATATGGACATGTTTTAAATAAAAATACATATTAACTACTTTATGAAACACTTCAATAAAGAAATATTATACCCAGGCCAAAAAAATTACTTATGATGTTCTTTTAACATATTTCGTTTTATTTTTCGTTTTTTTTTTTTTAATTTAAATAATAGAGTATTTGACTATGGTCATTTTTGCATTATTGTGCGTACAAATACAAAAAACAAAGAGCAAATATTGGTATTTTGAATTAAAGGATGCGTGTGTAGTAGGGACATCTTACTGTCTCTCACACACGCACACTATAACTCATGGTAGGGCTAGTGATGTCACTGCTTTTTTTTAATCCCGTGTTTTACTCTCACTACAAGATTTAAAGTGTTTCTAACTTGTTTAATTCTGAACTGATTAACAAAATTCTTTGCTTCTTAGATTTTAGATATGGATACATTTGATAAATACAGTCAAATACCCTATTATGTAAAAGATTTATAAAAAAATAATTTATAAACTCACCCTCAATCAAACACAATATCTCTAGCTGACAAAAAGAGCATAACAATACCTAAAATGTTAGTTAATAAGCTCTTACCTGTGTGTGGTCTGTCACATATTTAAAATATCTTAAAACTACAAAATATTAAGACACATAAAATATTGTATATTGATATTTGTACAATAGGTGCAAAAATAAAGGCTTTCTATAAAATTTCAAATAATTTTCTTCTCTTTTCTAAATCCCAACAGAGTAATAGAAATATAGTAGTATATTCAATAGACTGGGATACAATGAGAGGAAGACATTTTAACTTTGAGATTTAGGTACATGGCTCAGCATTTTCAATGCTATCAATTAGATATTGCCTCATCCCTGCAGTATTGTAAGATGTATAAAATTGGCTAAGAATTGAATACTTCAAATTGACAACTTTAAAGCCCAATATTTTCAAATGTTTTTTTCTCATTAGCTGAGGACCAATTAATCTTTCATTGTCAGAACAAAAATGATCAGGTAAATTAATCAGTATAGCAATATTCTCATTCCTGGTAGATTTTGATTTCCAATTAGCCTTTTTACTGGCCAAACTTCTTGGATGTATCATAATATCAATTAAATATGTTTCATCAGAGCAAAAATGTGGAATTAGGACTGAAGTTGATAGCTTGTCAATGTCTCCAACTATGTTTACAAAGTGGTCCATAGTTTTACTGATAATGTTTTTGATGCGTTGGTCTTGTGACACTGGTTTCAACCACTGGTCCTTGGGGAGTAGAGGCCCAGTATAATCAGGACATTCCAATGAAAGAGCAGTGTCAATCAAATGAAGCTTCTTCATTACAGCTGGGTCATTTACTTTTATAAGATACTCAGCAGTGTATATCCTCCTGACCAATTTCAATGGATATTTCCCAGTATAAATAAATGATAAAATTATGGAGCAAAGGTCACCAGCATTAATTTTTTCAAATTTTTCATGCAATATTTCTTCTGCAACATTCCAAAAATTGAAATTTGTGGGATCATAGTTCAAAACTCCATATGGATAAATAATGGATTTCAAGAAACTTGCTGGTGTGTTGTGTCCTTTTCTTATGAAATACTCACTACATGCATTCAATATTTGCTCATTTCTTATTTGAAACTGCATAGTATAATTCAAAATGCCTACTATTAGGATGTGGTTTTTAACCTTGTTACATTTTAATTTCATGTATTTGTCGACTGCCTTTTCTATTTGATCATCAGTGTAGTTGAGCCTAGTGAGTTTAGTTATAATATCCAGCAGTGAATCATCATCCAATGCATGAATGTTGGTGTGTAGCCAACGTCCCACTACAGCAAATGATTGCATTGACAAGTATTTCTCTCGTACAAAAGTATCCAAAATTTCTTGCATGCTAGAAATATTGATTTTATACCATAAGTCATACAACCTTTGTTCCAATAATGTCAAAACAGTTCTCTTGCTTGATTTCAAACCATGTAAAATGGCAAATATATTTGCTATGTTAGTCTCATTTATATCTGCTTGTCTTTCAACAAATCCTACCCAAAGTTTATCAATAGTATCTGAATATTTCGAATCAGATTTATTTTCAATGAGAAATGTTAAGAATTGACAAAGTTGTTCCACAGAGAGCTTATTATCTATCACTCGGAAAAGAAGTTCATCAGTAAACTTGTGTTTGTATGGCTCCATAAATGTGGACACTGTATTAAGTATATTTAAAATGGTGTTAGTATCCTCAGTCTTAACAACAACTTTCAAAAGTTTATCTAAAATAGCACCCTTAGCCAAATTGATATGAACACTTTTAGATTCTAAATCAATAGCCAATGACTCTTTTTCCAAATCATATATTCGTTCTATGGCTCCCAACGCGATATTCGGCGTAATCTTTGTACACTTAGACAAGAGAGAGAACACATCACGCAGATCAGCGCACTGCTTAAATTCCTCCTTTATTAAAGGATAGTTATGTGAATCGTTCGCAGTTTTCGGTGGCTCTACAGGAGCCTTATCGACTATCTCAGAGAAATCTTTTAATTTCCTTACAACAACGGGTAATTCCTGAACATTGTACCCATGTTCCATCATTATTGTAGTACTGCTGAACTGTGGGTGGCTGTTAAACTTATCATCACTGTAATTTCTCAAGTGCGGATGAACCACTGGCGCCACATTAGCACAAGTTGAACATAATAAATTGTTTTTCGCTTTCATGTATGATCTCCTTAACGCTAAAGCCATTTTAATGGCTTACAGAAACTTAAAAAACATAAAACGCAGAATGAAACAATAATATTCAAATGTCAGTTAATGACCACAGACCAATTAGAAAATTGACAGATTGACCTTGCCACAGATTCAACATGTACGTCACAGACTAAGAAGTAAAATGTACATTCATTTGCTTTCATTCTACATTCAACCATGGCACTGTGGTTCGATTAGTACAAGCTAGCGGGACAAAATTATTTATTAGGATATTTTGCTTTGTGCGGCTTCTTTATAATAATAATAATAAAACATTTATTTCAGATAAAATCCATAAAATAATAATACAGTACAGCACACAAACAGTTCAAGAATACAAATAGAAAATGAACGATATACTAATTCAATTAATTAAGTTATACAAAGGAAATTAATTAGAAACACATAATTATATCAATACAGTAGTAACCACTCTAAATTTTTACAGTCTTGCAGTTAAACGAAACGAATCTTACATTTCCCCGCCTATCCATTAATGATATTTGTCGTTTGGTGCCTCATAGCCACACCTTGTTGATGGCTTTCATTCTTCCCTGTCATATGTACAAAGCGCCTGAATGATATACCGATAGGCCACGTACTGTCATCAAGAAACGTATGCATGTTAATTTTGCTCACATATATTTTAAAGGCGCTGTAGTTACGTTCCCTCGCCAAACCCCAAAGGGATGTTTACTTGGTTTTTTTTTTTGGAAATTCGCAAAGATCATTTATTACAGGATTAGATGCAAAATAATAACATATTTAGTAAATCCCTATTCGTGGCTATATATGATTTTTTTCGAGTATTGTGATCAGAAATCTTCCATGATACCTATTACGTACTTCCTGAGCTTCTTCAGAAAGCTGCCCATTAAGTAGGTGAGCCAATTTCACAATAGCTAGACTGAGAACAAAAAAATTGTGCACAGTAACCAGCATATAATACCATGAATAAAGACCAACATACATACATTTATTTGTGTCCTGTACAAAATAGTTAAATTTAACAATATCAATATCTTAACCTGAAGCTAAAGTTATAAGGATAGTGTCAAACTTCGTAATTAGTGTCACATTTAAACCTGTAATATCAGATGCCTATTCAGGATTTTAAAAAAACCGACTTGATTCAATGAAATCCACTAATAGAAACCCAGGAATGGGGGCTTTACTTGATAATGATGGTGGTAAGTGATGTATAGATACTTTGAATATGAAATCCCAAGATAACTACTCAGATTTTGAAGACAAGGAGCAATCGCAGCGCTTGCCAGAAGTGTCCAATTTTTCCGCGCAATTGGTTGAAAATCTTCCAATTGACATTTTGATTTCCCTCGCAGATACTACTGTAATATTTGCTAGATCATGTTTCATCGATAGAAAATCATATAGTCCACTATTAAGGTTGTCCTTGGGATGTTTCCGCCATTCATCAAAAATATAAATATTTGCGACTGAAAATTCTTATTCTGAAAAATAGACGACATGACAAAGTTGCACTCAAGTGCGCAGGCTAAAATTACTAAATTTTAAAAGCTAACAGATACGGCTACCATATATTTCATTTCCAGCCCGGGTACAAGAGGGTACAAGTATTTCCTAGTCCAACGAATGAAGAAAATCGTAAAAAAAATTTTTTTTAATATACTTGATGTATTAAATAGAAGTGCGGTTTAATTATATCCATTTTTTAAAATATAATTATGAAGTACATACCCTTAGCTTGAAGATCCGTAAATAACACTTGTCAAATACTTAAACTTACTGGATTACGATGTTACTTCGGTAAGCGCAAAAATGCAAATAAAAAGTAATTTTTCAACCCTTTCTTTCTATAACCACCTCATTAACTTATGAGTAATTGACACTAGTGCAAAACAATTCTTAGAATCGGGACACCTGGGTATCCAGATACCCAGGTGACCTGAGCCTCTAGCCAGCTAGATGCTCAGGTAATAAAATCCAGATAATTCAATAATGACTTTTGTCTAGCTAGCTAGTACTAATCGAATCACAGTGCATGGGCGTAATATGTTTATTTTATTACGTCCCTGCATTCAACATAGGAAAGACCGTAATGGACTAAAATCAAAGAATAGACCAACGTAAACGTGGTTGTATTAGTTTGTATCTTATATCATAGTTTTTATCATACAATACGTCAATTACCGTAAATAAGAGCTATTACGCACTTTCGACCAGCCGCTGGGTGACCAAAACATAAGCAATGAGGTACGGGAGACTATTTAAGTCAAACATAGTGATTTTTGTACATTCGTTCGGAATGGTCTTCTAAGAAGATTTAATAGTAGCTTAACTAATTATTATAACTTATAAAACCAAATTATATAATGTCTGGCTATCGATTCTTGATCCTAAACAATCGCGGCAAATTTTAAAATATCGCTGTTGCAACACTATATTAGAAAACTACTTTGAATAACCAAAATGACATATATAACATTCCTCATTAAATTACCTATCCAACACAAAAATATTTTTTCAATTCAATCCAGTAGTTCGTAATGCCGGCGCCACACATAGCAACAATATTTGAACACTTATTTCTACACTGTTTTTATATTTGTGTGGCAGGGGTATTTGCGTTTTTGTGCAAAGTTAGTTTTAGTATTTGCGTATTTGCCATTCGGTATCGATTTTTCGACCACACATCAAAGCATTCAAAGTTACATAACCTTGCGTATTCTGCCACACTTCCGCAAAGTTCAGTTGTTTGCAGTTGTTTGTCAATGACTCCGCGGAATGGACGTTTATATTTATTCGCTAGATGGTCTGGAGCAACCAATGCGTACTTGAATTTATTAAGTTGAATGAGAACCGTGTACATATATCAAACCCTAAAAGGAAAAGCCATAAAATTAAAAGATCAATGACGCCTGGATCGGCATCCTTAGATGCTTCCTTTTTTTATTATATTATTTATTTGTGCAAATTACAATAAAGACATGGTAACAATGGTGACCTTATCGCCACCTAATATATATTAATTATATATACCTACAGTGTAAATACATACAGGGTATATCAAGACTGCTGCCGAAAACAAAACCAAGTGGTAGTTTAAGCGTCTTCAGACACAATGCAACGGAAAAATTTGCAAAAAAAAGCTACTTTTTTTGTTGCATTTTTTTTCCTATGACCATATTTGGGTGGTAAATACATTTTTTCCTAAAACAATAGTGTATACCCTTTTAAATAAATTATCTAAAGTTTACAAGAGTTTAAATTATTATTTTAGCAAAAAAAATGGTTGCCTGTAAAGTCGGTTTTACGGGCGAAGATTTTACGTGACAACGTCTTTTTCTCGGTAGAATATTTATTGATATGAATATAATTAAATTGCACAATAGGAACAAGGAATTGAATGAAAATAAGAATTGCACAAATTTTAACTATAGAAATATATTTTGTTTACTAAAACATTGTACATGTAATGACGAATCTAAGCACTCCATATTTTCACTACAGACACAGCTGACGATACTTTAACCACACGTGTGAACTTGTATTGTGACGCTTTCTTGTTTTTCCAACGCCAAGAACGTTCGAGAAAGACAAAGACAGAGACACAAGCATGCGCCGATTCAATGCGCCTAATTCTCTAGTGCTGCGCGCGCACCGTTACGTTACCGGGCGTTACACTTTTTCATAAGTGACTCCCAGCCGCAACCTAATTTAAGACGTTGTCACGTCAATAAGAAAAATCGTATTTTGCCTGCTCTCGGTTGTCGAGCTCGTCAAGACGATTCCTCTGACTCCAAACACGGGGGGTTTACTTTAAGAAATGACGGAGTTATGCCTGGACAAATATTTTAGGGGAGAGAGGGAGGAATTTGGGGATTTGGTTGGGGCCAATCTGTAGAGCTCACCGAGCCGGTTCCAAAGATACCAAACTCGGTGGGTCTACGATCTATATTGGCCGAGATAGGATTGGAGGGGGTGAGGTAAATTTTCGGGGTGGGGGTAAGGGAGGGGGGGGGGAGGAAGGTTTCGTGGGGAGGCTAACTTAAATTAATTTTTTGGAGGTAAAATATTTTTTTTTGGGGGGGTAATTTTTTGCGTAATTTGGGATTTCTGGCGGGGTCAATTTGTAGCCCTCACCAAGACGGTTCCGAGGATACCAAACTCGGTGGGTCTAAGACCTATGTTGGCCGAGATAGGATTGGGGGGGGTGAGGTAAATTTTCGGGGTGGGGGTAGGGGAGGGGGGGGGGGGTAGGTTTCGTGGGGAGGCTAATAGGCACTATTTCGGAATAAGGGTGGGGGAAGGCAGGGGGGGGGCTATGGGACAATTTTGGAAAAAGTGGGTGAAACTGAAAAATAATTCTCTAGTGCTGCGCGCGCACCGTTACGTTACCGGGCGTTACACTTTTTCATAAGTGACTCCCAGCCGCAACCTAATTTAAGACGTTGTCACGTCAAAAACTATGGATTTACCACCCAAAAATGACGATATTTAAAAAATCATAAAAAATCATGTCGCGTTTCTTTGCAAAATTTTTAGTTGCATGGTGTTTGTAGTCACTAAAACTACCACCTGGCTTCGTTTTCGGTAACAGTCTTGAGATACCCAGTATACAAGGTGTACAAGAAAACGGCGCACCTGCCAATATACATTATAGTATATGGTGAAGGCATCTTAATAAAGACGGATTTGCATGGCGCTAGCGAATATTAAGACAGATGCCGAGAAAAAAAAAACTAACGTTACATATGCTACCCCTTAACACATTACGCTAAAGTGATAGAACCTTACAACTGAACGGTAGACACCCAAAAATAAATAAGCAGAGCTCATTATTTACTTATAAGTCGTGCGATTGTTTACATCACGCTCAGGGTACATAAAAAAGATATTAAATTAATACTGTCAACAGTCATATACATGGGTACTAACCCCACACTAAGATACAAATCTTGTATCGCGGGTATTTGAAAAATAATTATGGTTCAGGGAAATTATTTGTCTCGAGGCAGGAACAAATAATTTCCCTGCCGTTGCCTATAATCCGAGTAAAATTAATAGGTGCAAATCTAATAAATCACCTATGCACATTATGCATTTTTGGTTAGTAAGGTTTTATTTGTTTAAATAGAAATGTTTTGTGTTTCGCGGGGGCCATTTTGCTTTTTTGATGTGTTTTTGCATTGTTTACTATTTTATACTAGTATGTTTGTAAAAAAAATAGATTTCTTAAAAGATTTTTCATTTTAACATTTGAAAGCGTGTACATTTAACAGTTTATTACTAAGTTTCGATATTAATTGTAGTCATTTGCTTTTACTAGTGTGTTTGTTTACTTTTTCAAATGTTATTTGATTGTGAGGTTTGTGTTAAAAATGTATGTTTGTCAAATGAATGAATGAGGTGGCCGAAATCTTGCGTTTATCTACATCGGGATAGGTATAGTAATTTCAACTAACCGGAACCTTGAATATGTGAAAATTGAAAGCTGACTAGGTGAGTTTTTTTTATTTTACTTATTAGAATTTCTTCCGCCGCGACGATCGATCGCTGTTTTGTCTGCGTTGCCGTAGAAGATGGACATGAATAGTAGTACATCTAAGACTTGTTATGTTGGCATGGTTTCCGACTTAGAGATCCGTCGCGTGGCTGTGGCTATGCTAAAAAACTATAAAAGAAAAAGTTTTTGTGACCGAGTACTGCGCCGCATACCCAGTGTCATAATCCTGTGCAGGCCGCTTCTCATATGGGCTGGTTAGTTGTCATTAATGACCACAAAAATTAAGTTAACTGACCTTGTAATTTAAACTGTAATGACCTTGATAGGCAAGGATAGAAGCGCAGGACCCGTCAAACCCCGCACGAAAACACTGTCAAAATTTGGTAGCAACAACAACAACAACAACAAGCATCACTTTATCTTTTACATTTCACATAACACAAGTTACATCAAAAACTATCAAATTGGGTAGTATTCAAAGCGTAGTGAAATTAATAAAATTTACTAAAAATAACTGAAAACGAATTTACAATAATATGCACGTGACTAATACATGCACACGCGATCGCAATCCAAATTCAACTAATAAAAAAATATATTATTTTGATTTTTAAAAGATAAAGGCCTGTTCACATTAGATACAAAGCTTTCCTATTTGAGTTCATAATAATTCATCTGAACAATTAGTATTAGTACTGTATCAGCCCATATACGTGCCACTGCAGGGCACGGGTCTCCAGTGTAGTAAATTAGTAGTTAGTGTTTATTGATTTCACTGATTTTATCTCACAGACGTCTCATATGCAAATTCTATGCTATAATGGTAGACGACATTTCTCTAAGTATAACAATTTAGAAGAACTTTTACCACTTTAAAGTAACATTATTTTCAAAATACATTAAAGTAATGTTAAATACAATAATAAGCAAAGTAAATAGACAATTTGTAACTGACTGGATCAGTTGATGACATATTTACATAATATAATAATCTCTTGAGCAAATAAGGACCATTCTATCAGTCCAATAAGATCTTTTTTGTTTTAACGTAACTTTTTATGTTACACACCTCAAGATGTCGGGCTTCTTTTGCAAAAAGCTAAAAGTTACCGATAAAGAAATTGCCGCCTTTCGGCTCGCACTCACAATCGGCGGCGGCAACCTCAAAGGAAAAATAATCGAGCCGCGTTGGATCCGACGAACTACACTATGACCGGCGGCTTCCTTTGACTAATAGGGCCGAATTGGGCCATCATTTTAAAAGTCTTATTTTTAAGTAATCAGTGTCATCAGATTATTTTTTCAATGAATATTAATTATTTAGATAATTTAAATGTTATGTAGGTATTACCAAAACTTTTCTAATTATAATTAAATTCGCAATCTTACATGATTTAAGCAATATTTAGGCGATGACCAGTATGATTTCTTGGTATCTTTCAGCTTGGATTTGTGACACAAAGGAAAATAATGACAAACAAAATAGTCAATCCATACACGATGCAACTGCACCTAAAGTTATTATGTTGTTAATTTATTGACGCTTAAATCTAAGTACGTCCCTGTTTAACTGATTTATTTATTTGAAATGAAACAAAAAATATCCTTTTTTGAAGTTAGAGAAGGATAAATTATACCGCTGAGAGTTCACGACCTTGCCCATATGTAAACAACGGTTAAAGCGAAGTTTAAGAAAGTTTTGATGCTGTGAAAAATGGTTATCATGGTATATTTCGTTAACCTTTCAATTAACGACGAAACGAAAAAATACGTATGTATTTAAATCTTGTTTTTCATCCATTCCAACTGGTTTAATGCGAAAAAGTGGTGATTAAACTTAAAACTTTAAACGGTCATAACTTCAAAACGGATAGGTATTTTCCAAATATTATTATTTTATTATGATATTAATATTATGCCCTTGTATCCCATTGAGCAAGTGCGCCATTTATTTGCACTCCCTGTATATACAATGAATATATCATAACTTATTAAGTAAAGTATGAATATTATAAAATTAAAGAAGTCCTTTTCGGACCTTTTCATCTATTTTGGACATGTTATAAATAATCACATATACTTAAATAATAAATAGAACAAGAATACCGCGTCCACAAAATCGCGGTCCATCATGTTTGTTGTCTGTTTGAATATTGTGAGCGAATTTGCTTGCAATGTATGTGTGGCAGATGCAGAAGAAACTGTGTTAAAATATGTGGCAAAGTCTGTGTTCAAATATATGTCTATGTCTGGCGCCGGCATAAGATTAGCGGGCACAAACAAACAAACATACTCATCAGCTTTCTATATTGGTAAGAATAGATAGAATGTCACAGTAGTCGACTACCAGTCGACAGTGCGTAATATATACCTCTTAGATTCTTATTCCAGCACATTCTTATTTTATGATTCTCCATGAGGGAAAGTCAATGTCAATATCTTATTCATAAATACTTTATTGTAAACCACACAACTTAAAAAAACACTTTAATACAAAGCGCTTATATAAATATCATTTTAATTTTTTTTTTCATTCAAGGATGTTTTTAACTCTTCCATTCAATTCTTTTTAATCTGTGATTCAAAATTCAAATTGAAGTTTGGAATAATTTGGAATGTCATTGGCCTCATCAATTAACTAATTTTTAAAAGGTTTATTGAATATTTTATAAAAGCTATTTTCTTCTTCAGCAAATATTTTGTATCGTAAATGCGCAGTAACGAATAGTTCTTAATTGAATACATGTTTGACATATTAAAATGTTGTGGTGCACAATGTCGGTTTATCTGACTTGATCTGACTTTTCGGACATCATTCATTTATTATTTTGTTTCGTCTCGTCAGTCAGTCAGCTGACTTGGTACGAGTGAGTATCATTTAATATTTACGCGCTTGTGTAGTAACTAATAAATATTTTTTATAAGCATTGCATACAATTTTGCATTGTTACTTATATCGTTTTAATTGTATTTTTTGATATAGTGTAAGGTAAAGTAAAATGTTTTGATTTTTAAAGCTTTAACGACAAATACCTGACTCACAGTTTGCGTAAAACCCTTTGCTGCGAAGAATGCAGGTACCTCTGTCGGAATTTATTCATTGATCATGTGACGATAGTTGATACTGTTATTTCAAATTGAATTAAAAATAATATAAAGTCTGTGAATTAATCTTTATCAGTTCAAATCAGTTTAATTACTGTACAACACAAAAGTGTTCAACTAGTGAATAACTTAACAGTAACATAAATAAGTAATTTTTTGCTCATTATAATTTATGAAATTACAAAATGCTTCACTCATTTATCTGAAACTGACTGTACTTGTTGCCAAAATGATTATGAGAAAGGTCAACTACTTTTACTCACTTATTTTGGTCAAAATAATTAAATGAACATGTGTGTTCACCATGTGTGTATTCTGGGTCCAACCCCCACTGGGTTATTTACTACAAATGGACTAAACATATAATTATAATATAAAATTATATGCTAATTATAGTATGTGGTAAATTATTTGCATACAAATTTATTTATTATGCCTGTGTTAGGTATTGTGTGAATCCCTTTGAGTTTATTTAAGATTTATTAATACTAGGTGTACTGTTTTTTTATAGAAAGTATTAACATACCTATAAAAATAATATAAAAATCAGGTTTATTGAAAAATAATAACATATTTATATATTACTAGCTGTCGGGCCCGGCTTCGCCCGGGTGCAGATAGTTTTTGAGTCCAATCCACATCAAGAACATATTATTTCGCGTGTCTACTAACTATATTTCCCGCGTGCCGTCGACTATATTTCCCTTCCGTAGGAGAGGACATCCCGTGCCAACAATTTGAATTTGAAAGAGTAGAAAATATGTATATTTGGTTTCCTGACTCATCCCACGGGAACACTACATTTTTCGGGATAAAAAGTAGCCTATGTGTTAATCTAGGGTGTCAGCTATCACTATACCAAATTTCATCAAAATCTGTTGAGCCGTTTTTTCATGAAAGAGTAACAAACATCCATACATACATACAAACTTTCACCTTTATAATATTAGTAAGGATTACATGACTGTCAATTACATTACTTTACCAACTCTGATGATGAAATACAGCCTCATATCTTCCCCATGCTTTAAATGATCCTTGCCCCACATAAACTAGTTTAAATATGTCTCCCATTAAAATGTCATTGGCTGAGGTAAGACTGTTTGTACACAGGCTTATTAAATGTTTAATTAATAACAGTTATTATGTTCCCCAGGTGGCCTTTGTTGACACTACACCTCCTTGGTATGGTAAAATAACTCAGGATTATATAAAGTGACCTACAATATGCCAGAACAGACTGCTGATGTAAGTAATTAGCATATAGCTTTATACATGCATAATATACGACATATAATATGCATACTCATTGCACATGCAAGTACATGTAACAAGTCTCTTAATTTATTTGCAACTTTTGACATAATATACTGGTGTTTTGTATTGTTTGTTTTAATTTAGGAGTAAGGTATAATATTGTAGGTAGTTGACATGTCCTGACAGTGTGTTTAAGTTTTAATGTATAAAGAAGAAAAAAAAAGAAGCCCTTTTATTCCATTGGTACTGTCATATGGGGCATTCCACGCGAAGTGGACAGGTAAAAAATCTCGATGTTTCTGATTTCAGAAATATTTGAGTATGTTCTACCTATATATGTCCTTGATTCGTGTATCAAATATTTTTTTAATATAGTGACTGGTTAAAGAATTAAGGACCTTTGAAATTTTGGCCAACTGGTGGGCATACAGTACTTCAAAGCCGATTATCTAGTCATAAAATTATTGATTAAAATAATTAAACCACTGGATTTAAAACTTCATTTAACGAGCTTTTTAATTGCATTTTTGGATACAAAAATAAATTGTTTTTTTCCATATTTTTTTTATTTTATTTTTTTTAACTTCGATTTTCACAAACTTAGACCATTTCGATTTTTTTTATATTTTTTATGAAAATAGCTAGTATTGTATAGAACATCCTTGCCAAGTTTTATTATGGGTTGGGAAGTGGTTTACGAGCTATACTGGAAATATGCGCCGCACCGCGCCAAACGCCCGTCATGTGCGTGAGCTTGCAGACATTATTTCTTTAGTACTTTGATATAATATTTGAAATAAAACGAATTATTTTTATGTGACTAACTACACATTTATTTACAGGCTTTTACAACTTTAAATGTCACACTGTTACTTGTGCGTGTTACCATAACACCTTCAGTAGTAGGAATGAAGGCATGATATTTTTTTGTGCCTGGTATTGTCGCTGCCGACTCAAATCTGCTTTTGAATGACTCTTTTCGAGCATAGAAAATGTGCGTTTGTGGAATTGATTTTCTCGCCCAATGATACAAACGCTCAGCTGTGCTATTGCTTCGTTTGTAGTCTTGGGTAGTTCGCGAACGACCTAGGTGGGAAGAGCGCTCCTTTAGGTGAACTATGCGAACTAGTTCATTGAAAATCCCGCTCTTAGTTCTTTTTATATTTCTTTTAGCGTCCACTATACTAGACAGTGGCGCTATGTTTTCGATTATTTCGATAAAAGATTTTATGTGCCATAACAAAAAAGTCAACTTTAATTCATACTTTTCAAGTACTCTAATATAATTACACATTATACTAGGAACTAGCCTAGCTGTTGACTAATCATTAATATAAATTATTTTATTTTTCATTATTTAAATAAAAAATCTCATATTACATAAATGGACGTGTAAAATTTTCATGTAATACTTTGTATTTTTTAAATAAAAATAAACAAAACTTACAATAAACATAACTATATTTTTTTCTTTATTTATTGTTCTTACTAAATTATTTCAAAAAAAGAACAAATGAACTAATAGAGCGAACTAGTTCATCCTTGGATTATGAACTAAATTGAGCGCTCTCTGTAGTGACCGGTTAGGCCCAAGCCTATTCGTTTGACGCCGATTGTTAGACTAGCTCGAGTCGCTAGACGTTTTAAGTTGCCCCCAAGTCCATCACATGGCCCTTTGCCGTGAGCAGTGGCATGAAAATGAAATTCTGTTCTTACCAAAATCCTGTTTAAAATAAAACAGCTAGTCTACAATCGGCGTCAAACGAAGCAATAGCACAGCTGAGCGTTTGTACCATTGGGAGAGAAAATAAATTCCACAAACGCACATTTTCTATGCTCGAAAAGAGTCTTTCAAAAGCAGATTTGAGTCGGCAGCGACAATACCAGGCACAAAAAATATCATGCCGTCATTCCTACTACTGAAGGTGTTATGGTAACACGCACAAGTAACAGTGTGACAAGTAACAGTTGTTAAAGCCTGTAAATAAATTTGTAGTTACTACTCACATAAAAATAATTCGTTTTATTTTAAATATTATATCAAAGTACTAAAGAAATAATGTCTGCAAGCTCACGCACATGACGGGCGTTTGGCGCGGTGCGGCGCATATTTCCAGTATAGCTCGTAAACCACTTCCCAACCCATAATAAAACTTGGCAAGGATGTTCTATACAATACTAGCTATTTTCATAAAAAATATAAAAAAAAATCGAAATGGTCTAAGTTTGTGAAAATCGAAGTTAAAAAAAATAAAATAAAAAAAATATGGAAAAAAATAATTTATTTTTGTATCCAAAAATGCAATTAAAAAGCTCATTAAATGAAGTTTTAAATCCAGTGGTTTAATTATTTTAATCAATAATTTTATGACTAGATAATCGGCTTTGAAGTACTGTATGCCCACCAGTTGGCCAAAATTTCAAAGGTCCTTAATTCTTTAACTAGTCACTATATTAAAAAAATATTTGATACACGAATCAAGGACATATATAGGTAGAACATACTCAAATATTTCTGAAATCAGAAACATCGAGATTTTTTACCTGTCCGCTTCGCGTGGAATGCCCCATATGTAATGTAATAATATAATAATTTTCTTAAATCATAATTTTATTGGTTTGATGCAACATTGTTTAAATCATATTGCAAAAGAATTGGCCTATAATTTTTAGTTGTGTCTGTGGAGATGTTGTCTATTGGCCTAATAATATACATAGAAGTTCTAAACCTAGACATGGAACCCAAGACCTTTGTGTATTCATGTCACTATAGGATTCCATGCATATTGCTATAAATACCTTATGATGTTTAATATTTCTTCTGTGAATTGGTATTAGTACGTAAGTATGTTATATGTATACACAAGGCATTAGTGTTCGTTAAAGCATATTGCGCGTATGCACGATGTCGCTCGGTGCCGGCGGCGCGGCGCGGCGGCTCGTTGAATATGTTAAACAATCATCAATCAAAAACGTTACGTGCATCAGCGTGCTCACAAACAGATCGTAAACAAACAGATATTCGTACGAGCTAATAACTGCCAATCAACACCGTTGACCCGTGGAAATGTACCATAATGCTGTATAAATACAACGATGCATGTGAGATGCTCTCATTTCAATTAGCGTCTCTAAGTGGCTAACATAAATCGAAATCTGCCAGGAAAAATCAAGGTACGAGTGGAAATAAAAGGCGCGATAAAGTTTGCGATATTTTTTCATTTTTGTATGATTATCTCGCCCGATAAGTGTTAAACATATTGATGCACTGCTATGTTTGTCCGGTGTTATCAGCGTTTTGGAATACCCGGTCGTTTCTCTTTCGTAACGTAATCACAGTCTCGAATTACAGCGGCGCCGGCGACATGAAATATAATATTTTATTGTAAAACAAACGTACAGAGTGACGCTCATTGTGTACACAATTAAACTACGTGATACGCCATATACAGGCCAGATAAAGGTACAGTACACATATTTGTTACATTTTCCTTACTGATTATGTTTCTCCAAAAAAGACTATTGTCAATATTAAGATTTACCGCCTACCGGGTCATAAAGACTACCAGGAAATAAGTCTAGGTTCCTTACACCAAATTCGTGTCCAACAAAGAGAAGACAAAATAACTATCACAACTTTAATTTCCTGCTTGTAAATGATCGTTTTTTGAAGTTATACCGTCGAAGCTACAACGATTATAGGTATTAAACAAATGATATAGATTAATAGAATATAAATACCTACATAAATCATTAGCAACGCAACATAAAAATAATGTTATATAACGTCTCACGCTAACCAAAAACGCCGTTGCTTTTCTTTATCGCCTATCGGGTATGAACTGGTTGTAGATCTTTCATATGTGAGAGGCCGCTTGGGTAGGTACCACCGCAATGTCAATTTCCCTCGTCAAACACCAGTGTAAATGCGCTGTTGTATGTCGGTTTGAAGTATATTGTAGCCAGAGTCATATTGAGACTTAACATCTTATGTCTCAGTATGGTGAACGCAGTGGAATGCCGAGCATTGCTTTGTAATTCAAGTCGTTGTTTGGTTATGCCGCTGTTCATGAGCGGTCGTATCACTTACCATCAGGCGAACGGCAAGCTCGTCTCGGCAAACTAAAGTACTATACTATACATACTATCACAAAAATATGATGAAAAATTTAAATGCTACTATTAATTATCGTGTACCTAATCCACACGTATGATTACTTTTTTTATAAAAATTTTCTAGGTTCAAATACCATCCAGAAGGGGTTTGCTTTAAATTTTTAAAAGTATATGAACGTAAAATATTTAAAGACATTTTTATTTAGTTTCTAGTTAAAAAAGCTGGCAAAAGCCTTCACAGTATTACTTTGACAAGGCATCACTTCTCGTTACACGATATTATGAAATGTTAAATTCAATCTGCCCGTCTTCATTACGTCCACAATTTTGTTATTAAATATACCTAAACCGTTTTAATAATACTTACTCATGGTCGACTATGACACAGATTAACTTAAAGTATGTAATTTTTTTGGAACAAAAAGTAGTAAATATTATAACAAGACTAATAAGAATTTAATATAAATAATACAAGGCATTTTAATAGAGACTACGTGTATTGAATTGTCGTAAGAGCTATTTAATTGCGTACACGACCAATAAACGAATCCAAAAAATGTTTACATAAAATTAATTAATTCTTTTATCATATCGTTACATAATTTAACTTCAAATAATCTTTATGATCGTTGATTACAAATTTTGCATATCACATTTGATATTGCTACCTGTATACCTACACATTAAAATTATCTTTATATACCCATACGGCAGGCGACCCTGCCTTTGTGATCAATGTCAACATCCATTTATTAAATTTCATTCGGCACAATAAGCCTTTTTTCGAAGCCTTAAAAAAGTCCGTCACCTTGATACATCATACAATGATATCTTTCGATAAAAGTAATCAGGCGTCAAATATGTATTCCATGTAAAACGATTCGTTCCAACGGTTGCACGTTTGTTGTTTTTTACAATAACATTGGCCGAGACCCTGACTGACGATCACTGCGATATTGATCATGTGTTGTTTTTGTTTTGTATATTATCCTTTTCAATACTGGTCATTTGAGCAGCTGTTTAAAATATGGTAATGCAGTAGCGCATACAAATGTCATTATTTAACAACAATTTAAATTCTGTTAGGAATAACATTATGACTATATTTCCGTGGCACAGCGACTCTAAAGCCTTTTTAAAATGCGCATAATATATTCCAGATGGTAAAACAGTTGAAATGGGGCATAGCGGGGGTGGGTATGATATCGCACGACTTCCTCACGGCGCTGGCCACGCTGCCGGCCGAGCAGCACAAGGCGGTCGCCATCGCCGGCAAGGACCTCGACCGCGTGCACCGCCTCGCCACGCTCCACAAGATACCCACCGCATACGAGGGATATGAGGCCCTCGCGCGTGACGACTCTATAGGTAAACAGTAGATTTTACTGCTCCGCTGTTTATAAATAACAGATTAGCTGATGATATGTCAACAACTGTTACTATGAATTTAAAAGCTTTTAGTCATCTTATTGGACTGTATAAACGCATACTGAAATTAGATATAAATAGAAAATCCGAATTTGTAAATAGCTTTTAACATTTATCTGTACGCATCTTATTTATTGCATAACGTAATATTGCATTGACCCAAATGAAACCAGAATGCTTATTATATGACAAAAATTACTTGTAAATGCTGTCGCCAATACTCGAGTATAAGCAATATTAAACAAGTATCTACTAAAAAACCGAAGGTGGATTGACTAGATGTTTTCATTTGCAGACATCGTATTCGTGAGTGTTCTCAACTTGCAACACTATGAAATAACAAAATTAATGTTAGAGAGCGGCAAGCACGTGCTATGCGAAAAGCCAATGGGCATGACTTACAAACAGACCAAATCCCTCGTGGACTTGGCTCGCGAGAAGGAACTGTTCCTACTAGAGGGGATGTGGTCGAGATTCTTCCCGGCTTACGACGCTTTGGACAAACACATTACTACTGGCGGGCTTGGGGACATCTATCACATCAGCATACAGTTTGGGGTGCAAATTAACGACATTGAGAGGAATCTGTAAGATATTTTCGATCACGCTGTCGTCTAATGCTTCGTTCATACCTGCTTGTGCATTGTAAACGTTTGCCTTAAATTCGCTATCATTATGCTTTTGTGGATATATCGTTTTCGTGCTTGTTTATTTATTTGTGTGGGTGAAGGTTTTTGTGTCAAGTCAAGGTTGAATTTTGGGGCATTTATTACTTTGATTTTATGTTTAAATAAAAGTTTTATAGATGTAATAAGTATCTATAAAACTTGAACTTTAAGATATTGGAGGTTGACGGGAAATCTTAATCAATAACAACAAGTTCACTCATGTCTAACATCCAGCCTTGACTTAATCAGACGCATCGCACGGTAAATGTATAGTAAAAATCCGTTTGGTCTTGGTAACAAAGAACTCTTAGTTTGCTGATTGCGCAGTAGCCTTAACCTGCATCACAAGCACCTTTGACGTAATTGAAGCTTCGCTGATCAAACAATATTAATCTGCTGTGTATGTACTAGTACAATAACCAACAGTATATTGACTTAGTCCATAGCTGTCTCCTGCTGTTTTTCTTCTAAACTATACAAAAATATCTACACAATTTATATTCCTGAACGAAATATTTTTGATATGGTTTTATACACATGTATCTATTGTAAAATTTGATTTTACACAAAAAAGACGCGCTTTCACTTATTGTCCCGTGTGTACTAGACGAGCGAAACCAAATCAAGTAATTTCCATTTAACAGTTTTAACAACAAAATATATTAAAACCGAAACTATATATTATGTAAAAGTTTTCATACAGTGTTTCGTTAACAACACGCACAGGAGTTTAACACGTTGACTACTGCGCACACACGATACGTATGCGACGGTAACATCAGATGGTACCATACTAAATACACTGCTCTGATAGTTGTATTCTGGCTGCGTAATGTACTTAAAAGTCCCAATACATTGCAGGATGAAGGATTTAGGAGGTGGTGCGGTACTAGACCTGGGCGTGTATATGGTGCAACTGGCCCAGTTCGTGTATAAGGAGGCGCCTACAGACATAGTGTGCACGGGCCACCTCAGTAAGTGCGGCGTGGACGAGTCCATATCGTGCGCGCTCAAGTACAAGGACGGCCGCACCGCCACGCTCGCCGCACACACGCGCGCCACCATGACCAATAGAGCCGAGATTATTGGAACTAAGGGGACTATTGTTGTGAGTATTTCTTTTTTCTTTTCGTTTATTTATTCAACACCCAGTCATTACCGGTATATGCCCAGTTCGAACTTTCGGGACTGACAAAAATCTTGAAAACAAGGTACAACAAAAACATATAACTATACGAGTAATAATAACGACTGTATAATGGAGTAAAACTAAGTATAACAAATCTAGAAAAAAAAACTTTTTGCTAGTTATTATGAAATGAAGAAACCCAACAATCTTATATAATAGTCCGGATCCTACACTGAGATCAAGTCTTATGTCGGAGGTATTAGGAACTGTGAGACAAGTGACCGATAAGCATCGGTCAAACACCCAGACCCGAAACAAATACCTGTGAACATATTTACTCTTCGTAGTCGCTATTAATGGACATTACGCAACCCCCCGTTGCGTGCACGCGACTACCATTGCCGCCAGTAGTCGCCTCTTACGACAGGCAGGGGATACCGTGGTGGAATTCTAAAAGTAGCCCACAGTCCAAAGGGCAGGAGTCACCGATTAATCGTCACCCCGGCGTCTGCTATGTCTCCTCGAACGACGAGAGGGATCGGATCGCTCTCCCTGCCTCCCTGTTCTTTCCTTTTGCGAGACCATCCTCTCGCGGAAATCCCTCGGCCTCCAAGACCACGGGCTGATAACCATGGATGACACCACGGCCGACAGCGAGAGGACCTCCGACGATTCCAACGAGAGCGCTGCGCTCACCGATCCAGGCTGGGTACACCTCCGGAGTGTGCTGAGCCGTATCCCGCAGACAGTTGCTACAACGGTGACACACTTTTACTGGTGGTAGGTCTCTCATATGTGAGAGGGTGTCTGTGTGTCATATTGATATTTAACATCTTATGTCTCAGGATGGCGAGCGCAGTGGAATTTAGCTACTGTTTATGAGCGGTCGTATCGCTTACCATCAGGCGAACGACTTGCTCGTCTCGAAATACATTAAAAAAATAAATTAAAAAAAACACCGCTGACGATTCCACGCCTACAACTCGACACAGGTACTCGCCAAAGCATCCATGGCCTGTGAGTACCTGCGTCAGTCGGAATTTCGCTGCGCCGTGTCGCCTGGCTCGCCACTAACTAAAGACAGGGCGCACTGCCGCGACGGTCTTCGCACCCGCTGTAGGGTTGTCCAGCCTGAGGCGGCACTCCTCCACGGCGTCACTACGTAGGGACTTACGAATAACTTCAATCTCTACGGGCCAGTCTATGCCCACGTCTCAAAGCATCCTCTCGTCAGTTAAATACCCTGGCAAGAACCTTGGCTTCAAGGTCCCAAGGTAAATTGCTCGTTGCGCAGCTTCTCGCTCGAATGGGTAACCACTTGTGGTTACCCATTCGGTTTCGCCGGAATACCCATATTCTATCTCTCCTTTATTCTATACTCTATCCCCATTCTCCCCCGTATCTTAATAAACGATTTGAGTTTCTTCATGATACGCATTCAAGATCCCTGAGGTCATCAGAGAACTTAACACTTAAAATCCCAGTGCATTCCACTACATTTTATGACAAATCTTTCACTGTACAAGCTGCTAGGCTGTGGAATTCATTACTAATTACTAATATTAATTGAAGATATTGCTTGTAATATTTGCATGTATAGCGTGTATATATTATATATATGTATTTTATATGTACGTGTATATACAGGGTATATCAAGACTGCTACCGAAAACGGAGCCGGGTGGTAGTTTAAACGACTTTAGACACAATGGAACAGAAAAAGTTGCAAAAAAAAAGCGACAATTTTTTTTTGTTATTTTTTTCCTATTTCCATATTTGGGTGATAAATACATTTTTTCCTAAAATAATAGTTTATGCCCTTTTATTTATAAATACTCTAAGGTATAAAACAGTTTAAATTATTATTTTAGCAAAAACTACGGATTTACCAAACAAAAATGACGATATTTAAAAAATCATAAAAAATAATTGTCGCGTTTCTATGCGAAATTTTTAATTGCATTATGTTTGTAGCCACTAAAACTACCACCGGGCTTCGTTTTCGGTAGCAGTCTTGAGATACCCGGTATATTCATATGTATATATTTATTTATATATTTATTAGGTTTATATTCTTTATATAATATGTCCATTACCCTTTCGTATACCTCATGGTACCCCAAAACTGTTGTTCCATCTTATCCATCCAATGGTTGGTTGTCAGGGGCGTGCACTCCTTGTAGGCAGAAATGCAGTGCTTTACTTGCAATTCACGGATATTTTATTATAACGTTCGTACGTTTTAGATGACTATAATTTATAGTAAATAAATGAATAAACAAAATATAATAACTTAAAAACGCCTAATATTTTATAAATAGCACCTATTTGCAATCACGCAAACATTATGTTTGCCACGCGAAAAGCAAGCGGCGCTGCAAAGCAAAATAATGTACCTAATCAACCAAGTCATGCTGCCGTATCCCGCATGACATTTGTTTGCATGTGTGTAGTAATTTTGGTGTCCGTGCACAGTCGCAAACGCACACACCCATGAATATTGAAAGCCGCGACTCCTGCGGCAGGCCTCGGAAGTTCGGCAGTTGTCGGGAGTAATCGTAAATGTTCGTTGCCTATAATCCGAGTAAAATTAATAGGCAGGAATCTAATAAATCACCTATGCAGAACAGTTCTTTTAGTATTTCAGAAAAAAAAAGTTTTTGTTAAATTCCACGCGGATGAAGTCGCGGGCACAGCTAGTATCATTATAATATACCTATAACGAAAATATTAGATTTTTTTTTCTCTGTCTGTCTGTTCCGGCTAATCTCTGAAATGGCTGGACCGATTTTGACGGGACTTTTATTGTCAGGTAGAGCTGATATAATAAGGAATAACTTAGGCTACATTTATTTTAGAAAAGTTCTTTTATTTTAGAAAAATAAAGTTTTTGTTAAATTCCACGCGGACGAAGTCGCGGGCACAGCTAGTGGGAAAGTTAAAGGGTTATGAAAATAACGCATCTGATGCAGTGGGGTTCTGGACTAGGGCAAGCCCAATACTTTTTTAGTAAGAATATGTATTGGGTCAGGAGCAAAATGGTATTAAGAAAGAAGAACGTGTTTGTAATATATTAATAAAAGTGCAAGTAAAAGAAAGACATTATTCACCATGACAATGTATTGACGACAGACTTGTCTAAAGGTACACGTTCGATATTCAGTATATGCGAGTGGCCAGATACATAATATTACAAGTGGCCAGATACACTACAACCCTCCACCTTAAAAAACACTTATCCAAATATAACTAAAAATCTACGTTTAACAATATCCAAAATATTACTACAAAGCTCCGACTAACAATATCCAAAATATTACTATAATCTACGTTTAACATTAGTTATTTTGATTGTTTCCCTTTAAACGGCATGCTCGGATGGGACGAGATCGGACTACTTCCGGTACAGAAACCTGAGCTCGAGGGAGTACAACAGACTTCCTAGGCTCTGTACCCTTGATAAGGGGCTCTGACCCAGAAGTAGACGTAGACGGCATTGGATCAACAGTCGCGATTTGATGTGGGCTGGACTCTCGCACGCTCTGAGAGTTCCGAGGCTCAGTAGTGTCTGTCGCTATCGCCGGCCCCAAGTCAGACATTAAAGTACGCTCTGCTTCATGCGGACTCCGGTTAGATATATTAGTCGGATAAATTAATACACTACGCGGTCGTCGTTGTCTTAACTGGTCGATATGCCTATGCATTTCCTTTCCCGACTCATCCAGAACTTTATAATCAGTGGTACCCATTTTAGCACCTATCTGACCCGGAACCCACTTCTCCTTTCCCTTATGTAGTCTCATCCATACATCCTCTCCTAACTGTAGAGAACGCTTAACTTCTGTTCCCGCTCTCTTTTGCCGTTCCTGAGCACGCTTAACCTTATTTTCTCTATCCGGCTTTAACGAGTCTAATTTAGTACGTATACTCCTACCTAGCATTAGTTTTGCAGGACTCTCACCTGTAGAACAGTGTTCTGTATTACGATAGTGTAAAAGAAAAGTATTCAAAAATAACTTAATATTCTCTTTTTGCCTAACTGCTTTCTTAATAACCTTTTTAACAGTTCGCACTGCATTTTCTGCAGCCCCATTCGATGCCGGGTGATATGGGGCAGAGAAAACGTGTTCTACACCATTACTAGTTAAAAAGTCTGAAAATTCTTTACTAGTAAACGGGGGCCCGTTATCAGAAACAATTTGTTTAGGTAAGCCCCACCTAGCAAAAACTTCCGCGAGTTTCTCGATGGTAGAATTAGCTGCTGTACTAGGAACGGGAAATGCTTCAAGCCATTTAGTTCTTGCATCCACTATGACTAAATAAATTTTGCCGAAAATCGGGCCTAAAAAATCCATATGTACCCTGGCCCAGGGTCGAGAAGGCCATGGCCACGGTGTGATCGCGTGTCGCTCAGGCGCGTCCGCCTCCTCCGCGCACAGGGTGCACTCACGACATGTTGCCTCCACAGCCTCATCGATACCAGGCCACCACACATAACTCCTAGCAGAAGCCTTCGTCTTAACGATGCCCATATGCGGTTCATGTAATTCCCGTAACACCCTAGCTCGACAACTTTGCGGAATAATGACTCTGTGTCCCCACATGACACAGCCCAGCTCTTCGTATAATTCCTTACGACGATTAAAGTATGGTTGTAATTCCCGGATGTCATTATTTAACGGCCACATATCACGAATATAACCTAAAACTCTTCCTAATATTGGATCCCTCATAGTCTGTTGTTTAATTGTATTATAATCTAATAGCAATTCATTTTGGGCAAAATGTAAATACGTTTGTTCGGGAACACGTAGTGACCTATCGCTACTACAAGAAACCGGTAATCTCGAAAGCCCGTCTGCCCCATTTTGTTTAGTATTGACATACTCTATATCATAAGTATATGCGGATAGAATTATCGCCCATCGCTGTAATCGACTGGCCGCCATGGCCGGCACACCATGTTTCGGTCCAAATATGCTTACTAACGGTTTATGATCGGTTCGTAAAAGAAAACGTCGCCCATAAACGTACTGATGGAACTTTTGTAAACAAAATACTATTGCTAAAGCTTCTCGGTCTATCTGAGAATAATGTTTCTCGGCATTATTCAGCGCGCGTGACACGTACACCACCGGTCGCTCGCGGCCGTCAGCATCTGGCTGTGTGAGCACGCCGCCTATTCCCCGCGCGCTAGCATCACAAGTCAGCACTAACTCTTTATCCGGATCATAATGCGCTAAAACTTCGGCACTTGTCAGTATTTTTTTTACCTTTATAAAAGCTTTTTCGCATTGAATACTCCAGTTCCAATTTACATTTTTCTTTAAAAGTTCATATAGTGGCGCCAATATATGACTCATTTTTTTGACAAATTTAGCATAAAAGTTAACTAAACCCAAGAAAGAACGCAAATCAGTAATATTCTTTGGCCTGGGAATTTTAATAATTGCGTTTACCTTATCTTCATCTACTTTAACACCATCCTTAGATATAACATATCCTAAGTATTTGACTTCATCGACCATAAAAGTACATTTACTTTTTTTTAGTTTCATGCCGTGATTCCGTAATCTGTCAAACACCCTTTCTAACGTTTCTAAATGATTTTTTTGTGATCCTGATGTTCCAATTATCACGTCATCAAGGAAAACCTCTACTCCTGAAATATCACTAAGGAGGCTCGACATAATCCGCTGGAAAATACCCGGGCTGGAAGACAAACCAAACACGAGTCTATTATATTTAAATAGGCCTCTATGTGTGTTAATCACTGTCAATTCTTTAGAATCATCCAACGATCTGATTATAAGCTAAGGATAAGTCAATCTTAGAAAATATCGTGGCACCATTCAGACTAACTAACAAATCACTAATCTTTGGTAATGGATACCTGTCGACCATTAAGAAAGGATTCAACGTTATTTTATAATCCGCACATATCCGGAGTCCACCGTCAGCTTTACGTACCGGTACCAAAGGTGTTGCCCAATCTGAGCTCTCAACGGGCTCGATAATGCCCGCGCGCAGCATGGCATCCAGCTCCGCATCAACCTGACTTTTCAAAGCGTACGGCATCGGCCGCGCTCGACAGAACACAGGAGTAGCGTCGTCGCGCAATCGAAGCGTTGCCTTGCCGCCTGTGTAACGTCCCAATCCGCCGCTGAACAATTCCTCATACCTATTTAACAAACATTTAAGACTATCAGAATTCCTATTTACAACTTGGTTATAATTAGTAGCTTGTTTGAATACAGGTATTTTAATTCCCAGTTCCGATAACCATTGTCTACCCAGCAAAGAGGTTGTGCCTCCTTCAATCACGAATAGCTCTAAATACTTAATTCGGTCTTTGTATTGAACCTTCGGTCTTATAAACCCTAAAGGCCTAACATTGCTACCATCATAAAATCTAAGCACCAAGTTATGCTGTTCAATAGCTCTAGCGTAAAAATATTTTTCATAAGTTTTCCTACTAATGCATGAAATTGCTGAACCTGTATCTATTTCCATTTTGATATTACAATTATCAATGAGCAATGATAAGCTAACCGGGGTGTAACCATTTACACTCAATTGGTGTAACTCCTCTTCTAACTCCTCTGCGCTGGAGTCTTCATACTGCTCGCTTTGGATGGCTTTGGAGTGATGAACCCCATGCCTCTTCCTGCCTGTATTGGAAGTTGCCAGTGGGCATACACGTCTCAAATGACCACTCTGCTGGCATTTATTGCAGACGAAACGCTTATAGCGACATTGGTCACTAGTAGGTCCGCGCCGACCGCATACCGGGCACCTCGCTGCGCCCTTCACTTCATCCCGCACAGCTCGCTCGCGGCTCGCACGCTTCTCGCGCCCGTGTTTAATTTGCCACGCATGTAAAGTTGTATCATTTGCCGACATAATTGCACTTTTTTTTTGTTCCACTACAGCCGCATCCCGTTCTGCTGCTTCCAGACTACAAGCTAATTTAACTGCTCCCGAAAATGTCAAATTCTCCTCTGCAAATAATCTTTGTCTGATGAAGTCACTCTTGACTCCACATACAAATTGGTCCCGAAGATTCTCTTCTAAGTTCCCAACAAAATCACAAGTTTTCGCTAACTTTTTAATTTCCGCTATGTATTGCATTATATTTTCATCATCATTCTGGCTCCTTTGACGGAACCGATAGCGTTCAGCCATAACGGCTGATTTCGGTTCGAGGTGACTTTTCAAAACATTGACAGCCTTTTCGTATGACATCTCCAACGGCTTATCGGGGCTGCACAACGTGCTTAGCAGCTCGTAATCCCCGTCACCCATGGTGGTAATTAGCGTCGGCAACCACATGCTCTTGTCTACTTTGTTGACCTTGAAATACATTTCCAGTCGTTCTACATACAAGGTCCAACTCCCAGATTTTATATCAAAATCACTTAATTTACCAATAGACATTTTAAAATAATATACTTTTTATCGTACCCGTTAAAATTATCCTCGTCGCCACTGTAATATATTAATAAAAGTGCAAGTAAAAGAAAGACATTATTCACCATGACAATGTATTGACGACAGACTTGTCTAAAGGTACACGTTCGATATTCAGTATATGCGAGTGGCCAGATACATAATATTACAAGTGGCCAGATACACTACAGTGTTCATCATGCGATAGGGCGCGAGCCTATGCGATGTTAATAAATAAAAAAATATATAGAAAAACGACCCGAGATTCGAATCCGAGACCTCAACATTGCGCAATCGAGGCAGTCCTAGACCTACCACACGATAAAATTAGGATAAAAAACAATAAAATAATAACTATCTTTATCACCGTTATGAAAAAATCTATTACAATAAGTTGTTTCGAAAAAATCTAATAGATGGCGCGATTTTCACAGCCATTTATTTACTTAATATTGCCAAAATACTGAAGGGCCTATCATTAGTTTTAAATAGATGAATAAAACAAATGTGTAAGTTAAATTACTTTTGGGCATGCATACGTAACTTTATACACAGCCACCGACAGCCACCGTGGCGCAGGCGGTTAGACGCTGCCTGTGAAACGAGAGGCCGCGGGTTCGATCCCCGCACCGAGAGAAATGTTTGTGCGGCCCACAAATATTTCTTCCGGGTCTGGGTGTTTGTGAGACCGAAAAGTCTCTCGTAGTTCCTGATACCCACGACACAAGACTCGATCTTAATGTGGGGTCAGGACTATGTATGTGACTGTTGGGTGTTATTTATTATTTATTATTATTTATATTTTAATTATTTTGTAAATTAATAAACGGCACAAGTACGGCGCCGTGTTTAACTTCGCGGCCAGAAATTATTATTAATACATTCATGTTATGTTTTTGTCTATGCATGTGATTTTTTGATTCATCATGAGCCCTGAAAGGAAGCTCTTGATGAGCTCAATGGCAAACAATGTCAACTAATATCTGAAAAACACTACGATTACTGCCTACGCGAGCATAATGTTTTGAAATCTCATCACATAATAATATGTATCTGACGCATAAAGAGGTTTCTATACGCTGTTTACCGGAATTATGAAAAGATATTAATGCATTCACATGTTTTTGTCAATTACTATAAAAGTACCAGTTAAATTATTTAAATCAACTATGGACAATGGAACAATTCCAAAAATATAAATACATCATTCGAAAAAAATATGCAACACCAACAGTATAACTTATTAGTATGAGAACATCCAGCAATCAATCCATGTAGTTATGTACACTGATTTATGAAATTGTATTCTATAGTTTTCACTACTTTATATAAACAACAAATACACAAACAATCTAGCGTAGGTTTTGGACCAGATACGAGTAATTGTTTGTCTACGAAATGTAATGAATTTACCTTTTCCTCGCCGATCAACAGTTGCACACACTTTAAAACATCACAAGGCACATTTTCACCCATTATTATACGTAATAAACGTAAAATACTATAATTAAACGAAAACTAAACGTAGATGTTCAGTGATTACTGGTTAATCGTCCGCTCGAAAGACATAATAATAAACGTGAAGCTATCCACAGGTCCTAAATAATGGACAATTCCAAATTAAGTATTCTAATTATGTATTAATAAAAATATTTAAAGCATCATCATACGGTCTCAAAAAATATCAATTTATTTTATATATTATCCAATATAACTTGTAGCAAAACAAATATTTTTCGTAAAATTTGGATCATAACTTCACTACGCAAAGCCGGGCATTTTGCTTGGTACAAATTGCATTATAGAATAGCTATATGTATAGGTACGTAGTGTCATGGTAGTAACAATTCACTCATAGGTGCGACTGAGAGGGCAAAAGCCAGGTAAAAGCACACGAGAGAGAAAAAGATAGATAATACTTTGGTGTGTTCTGTTTTTTTAAGATATTGCGTCACGCGTGGACCAGCGCTGATTTTGAATGAAATAATTTTATATTAGTTTTTGACCTCGGCGCTCGCTTAGGCGAGTTGCCGGGTGCGGCGTTGCGGGCGCGGGTGCTCCGTCGCAGGCGCGGGGCTCCAATGGCACGCCGCGACGCGGTAAATTTTAAAATGATAATATACGTTTTGCATTAAACAAATGTTTTTTTTATTTAAGATACTAATTTGCCTTTAGGGTTGAGTATATGCGTATTAAGTAAGGCAAGCCGGGCTTTTGGACTTGTATGGAAGTACCGCCACTAATCTGATGTGTCATAAGTTGAGCACAAAAATAGCCCAATGAGCAAAAATAGCTTAATCAAACATAGTTACTAAACCCGACGGGGTTGTGTTCTAATAATGGCAAAAAGCAATCACCACCAAAGATTCCATGCCTATATTCTGTAAAAAATTGTGTCAGGTGTATCAATTACCTAGGTGATAATTTTTGGGACATATTTAGAATCCGCAGCGTGTTGTTTTAAATTCAGTTTCAATAACAACTGAATCATGAAGACTTCATAAATAAGCAGTTTTTTCCTCGCTTAATAATATTTATGCCTACCTCTTCTGACATTACGAATTTAAAAGACAAGGTGACCAACCGTCGTAATTGGTAATAAGTTACTACATATTATCAATATTGTGTAATCGTCTGAGAAACTGAAATTGGTATTCGCCTAGAAAAAACTGTAAAATGAATTGTCAGTTACAGAAAAATGTACGTACAAATTGTAAAATCAGTTACTCCACCTGACACCGTAATTTAAAAAGTCAAATGGTTCATTTGCATATCCAAAACGTTTTGTAGCGTAAATACTCATTAGCGCTGATTTTATGCATGTTACAATGCATGCATACGTTAATAATTCGTGACGAATTCGTAAAAACATTCCACAAGTATTTAGCATGATTTTATTGACAATTTTCAACATAGTATTCAATAATTGCTACTCTTACACTGCTGACAGACAATGTTTTACATATTATGAACTATTCAAGGCAAGCAGTTTTTTTTCAATGTGCCACGATATCCTAGCATTTATTCAACTGTACCATTGGTTGAAATTGGTTTTATTTTCAATTTTTTTAATGTCACCTGGACTAATGGGAAACATGTGTATTAAATAAATACTTTATGCTGAAGCCACCTGTGTATGAATGAATTATGATTGTAATTTAACCATTTTAATAATATTTATATGTCTACGCTGCAACGTCCCTGGTAATAACTACCTAAAATTATATCTTCAACTAGTATTGAGTAAAATGTTAACATTATTTTATTAATGAAATGACGCGGAAAATAAGTCTAGAAAAATTATACGCAATAAAACATGAAAGCTTGCTCTCGGTGATTTTGATAACACTATCTGTTGTTACGAATTAGCATTATTTACTTACTCCAACTAGGAAGTGGGTACATTTTGGTATTTAAAATCGTTAACCCAAAGTCTTGGAAATTCTTTTAAATATTAGTCATATCTTGGTCCATACATACAGGATGATATTGGTATATGGCATTTAATTTAAACCACATGTTCCTAACGACCCCAGGTACAATGTACCAAGTTTGAACATAAACTGTCTGATTATTTTGTCAACAATCGCGAATTTAGTTTTTAAGGCTTTTGATCAACCTCTATATAGTACCGAGTATTTTTACGGCTCAGGTAAGTTCCCGAATCGAACTGAAATTCAGCTAAGCTGTAAAAATACCCGTATCTTCGAGTATATGGATGCCCAAAAAACGTGAAAACTAAAGATTTTTTTTTTGGACAAAACGTCTTCTCAAATTTTTTCAATTTATGCACTATATCACTTGAGAAATATATGGGTTAAATTAAGTACTACGTGTCAATATCATCCTGTATCTGGCCTTGGGGTTGAACATGTCGAAATATCTTTAAAATGCCACCACTAACCTATTATATAACACAGAACTTACGAGTAATACAATGAGGCAAATTAAAGAAAAACCGGGTAATTAAATGACAATAACAATGTTAACATGCTGTATCAGCCCATATACGTCCCACTGCAGGGCTCGGGCCTACTCTACAATCGACAGTACGATTGAGAGTGGTTAGGCCATATAGTCCACCACGCTGGCCTAGTGCGGGTTGGCGGACTTACATACCATAGAAATTCTTATAAATCGCTATGGTATGCAGGTTTCCTCACGATGTTTCCCTTCACCGTTTAGTGCGTGGTGATTGACTATCAATACACACATGACTCCGAAAAGTCAGAGGTGTGCCCTGGGATTCGAACCCGCGACCACCGTGAACATGTTGGCTGCCGCGTCTAGTCCGTTTTACCAACAGGCCACCACTTTTAATGTTAACATGCAACCACCATAATTAATTTTCCTCGTGGATTCCTTTTCCTTTCGGATATCTACCAACATACGCGCTGGTGGAAAACTCATTATAATTATATACTCAGTCTGTACCTAATCTATGTATATGTCTCCGGCTAGAAATAAACATCTCTCATCGCACTATCGCAATATATTTGAATTGCACTTATGATCAGGCACATCTGCCGCAAATCTGTCTTACCAGACATGAAAATAAAAAAGGCAATAAAACTAATTTTGCGGATTGCATCGCGGATGTTTTATATTTATCTTGAATTTTTATTTTCTGACCTTTCCAAGACTACTATGTAAACTAACCCTATGATCATGAAAGTTCACATGTTTCTCAAATTATGGCGAGAAGAGCATGCCATTCAACACCTTGAATTACAAAGCAATGCTTGGCATTCCACTGCGCTCGCCATCCTGAGACATAAGATGTTAAGTCTCAATATGTCCAGTAGTTACTCTAGCTACAATGTCCTTCAACCCGAAACACAACAGTGCATTAACACTGCTGTTTGGCGGAAGAAATAGACATTGCGCTGGCCTACCCAAGCGACCTCTCACACATGAGAGACCTGCCACTAGTAAAATAATAATAGAAAAATAATTATTGTAAAAAAAAGCTCTAAATATTCTGTAAAATAAATTTTATTCAATACTAGCCGTGCCCGCGACTTCGTCTGCGTGGAATTTAACAAAAAAGTTAATTAGTTTATTTAGTTTTTTTTTGGTTTTTGCATTTTTATTTTAATATTATCAACATTTGTAACGAAACCATACCGCGATCTAATTCTACGGTGGCGCCATCTCTTAGTGAGCGGCGGTAAACTCCCGTTACACATTTACTTTCAGTTTTTTGTATTAACTTTATTGAAAAATTTCTTTATATACAATATTTTGTAAATGTGATATTGATTCGTTGGTGGGAGGCGCCCGACGTGACGGCCCAGTGGTCGCATGCGCGTGAGCTGCGCGCGGGCATTACATTACTTTATTTATCTAAAATAAAATAATTTTTCTAAAATAAATGTAGCCTAAGTTACTCCTTGTTATATCAGCTACCTGATAAAAAAAGACCCGTCAAAATCGGTCCAGCCATTTCAGAGATTAGCCGGAACAAACAGACAGACAAAAAAAAATTAAATATCATTTTCGGCACAGTTATCGTGTATACTGGGTATCTCAAGACTGCTACCGAAAACGAAGCCGGGTGGTAGTTTTAGTGACTACAAACATAATGCAACTAAAAATTTCGCAAAGAAACGTGGCAATTATTTTTTATGATTTTTTAAATATCGTCATTTTTGGATGGTAAATCCATAGTTTTTGCTTAAATAATAATTTTAACTCTTTTATACCTTAGAGTTTTTATAAATAAAAGGGTATACACTATTATTTTAGGAAAAAAATGTATTTACCACCCAAATATGGCCATAGGAAAAAAATAACAAAAAAAAATTGTCGCTTTTTTTTGCAACTTTTTCTGTTGCATTGTGTCTGAAGTCGTTTAAACTACCACCCAGCTTCGTTTTCGGTAGCAGTCTTGATATACCCTGTATAACGATATGTAGTAGGACATTATTTTTATTTTCACTCTTAAAACAGACACTTCAATGTTATTTATATGTATAGATGTAATATTTTCGTGAACGGTAATATACTTTATGTTATGTATGAATGGTATTGTTCCAGTTGGACTACTTCTGGTGCCCTACGGTGCTGCACATATCGGCCGCCAACAGCACGGAGTGGACGCTGCCGAAGGGCAAGTACAAGTTCCACTTCCACAACAGCGCCGGCCTCAGCTACCAGATACAGGAGTGCTGGGACTGTATCAATCAAGGTACGCGCCTCTGTATTTAATACATATTATACACTAGCGGCCCGGCCCAGCTTCGCCCGGGTACAAATAGATTTCTGTACAATAATACGTACGTATTATACATATAAACCTTCCTTTTAAATCACTCTATCTATTAAAAAAAACCGCATCAAAATCCGTTGCGTAGTATTAAAGATTTAAGCATACAACGGGACATAGGGACAGAGAAAGCGACTTTGTTTTATACTATGTAGTGATATTACATATAGGGTATATCAACACTGCTACCGAAGACGAAGCCGGTTGTCTAGTGACTTCAGATACGACGAAACTAAAAATGTTGCATAAACAAGTTAAAGTTTTTCTTTGTTATTTTTTCTTATCGTCGTATTTGGGTGCTCAATAATTTTCTTTTTCTAATATTTTCTTTTTTTAAGCTATTGCATAGCTTCTATCGCAGGCCTTGAGCGTGGAGACCAAAACCAGAAATTCCGTAACGAAAAAACCTAAGTCCGACCGAAATTTTAATTAAATAGTTTTATTTTGATTCAAATATGTGCCAGTACTTTTAAATGCGAATTGCAAAGCTATTGCGTGATTAATTGTAATCTAACCTCTTTCGATATTTAGTTTTGCCATCTATCGATGAATAGTAGAAATTTTGATGACTTTTTGAAATATCACGCTTGTCTCTTCAGTTCAGCAACTCGCCTCTAGGAGGCATTGGTTGTATCGGCGTTACTGCGTATGCGTAATCCCCCTCTTCGCCCCGCAATCTGGTGACTCATGCCTGCTTAGAGTTTCGGCGTTAGGGCATCTCCTCTTTGTATTTAATTCATGGTACGACTCTACGAAGCTCGCACGTATAACAGTGAATATCTGTATAATTAATATCAAAGAAAAACAAAGGAAAAAATACTACATTTATTTATTTATTTATTTATTTATTTGAGGAAGATTTACAGACAAATAATATCTATTATTATTAAGTACAATGAACAGTTAAGTGCTAATTACAAATCTTCACCAATAGAGAAACATATGGGAATATATTGGGCTAAAAAATATAATTTCTATGAGGGAGTAGAATAATTGCGTGTGTATGTTTTATATATACATATACATACATAAACATATATACACATACATATATACATATACACATACACATATATACATATACATGTATTTCTTATATATTTAGTTTAAAGGTGTGTATTAATTTGTTAGTTTTGTTTATTGTAGTGTGTTCGATTCAAATGAAATATTATGGTAACGAATTAAAGAATCGATTAGCCAAAAGTTTCTTAATATATTTTGAGGTAGTGCAAAACAAGTCTATTTCTTGTGGAAGTTGATTAAATGAGTGTGGTGCTCTCAATGCGAATGTGTTTGCTTTATATTTAGTTTTGGCTTGTGGAACATGCAGTATGGCTCTCTGTCTAAGTCTTAGGGTATTTGTTTTTAATGAGATCATAGAAAGTAATTCTTGGCAATCAACTGTTCCATTCGCAATTTTTGTGAGATAGCAAACGTCGTTGATACTTCGTCTATTTTCGAGAGGTAAGAAGTGATATTTTCTGCATCTGTGATGGTAGTCAATTGAGTGTTGGTTACATTTAAAATCGAGAAACTTAAGAAATTTCATTTGGATGCTTTCGATTCTATGTTTATGGATATGATACTGAGGGTTCCAAATTTGCGAAGCGTATTCTAGGTGACTCCGTACGTACGCACAATATAGTATTTTAATAGTTTTAATGCTCTGAAAATTTGAGGATCTTCGAAGAATAAAACCCAATGACCTTGATGCTTTGTTAACGATATAGTCTATATGTTTGTTGAACAAGAGTTTTGAGTCGTGTACCACTCCGAGGTCTTTAATTTCTTGTACTAGTTTTAAGTCCTGATTCCTAAGTTTATATCCAGTACCCAAAGTTTTTTTGGATCGTGTATTTGAAATATAAAAGCATTTCGACACATTGAGATCCAATTTATTGTGAATGCAGTAACTCTCAAATCTATGGAGATCGGATTGGAGGTTCTCAACATCTGCAGTGTTAGTTATCGCTTTTAAAATTTTCATGTCGTCAGCGAATAACACTATTTTCGAGTGATAAAAACAATGCTTGACGTCTGCAATAAAGATATTGAAAAGCAAAGGTCCCAGTATAGAGCCTTGTGGTACACCGGATGGAATAGGAGCCCAGGCCGACGTGTAGCCATTTAGTACAACTGCTTGGCTACGGTTATCAATGTATGATGCGAACCACCTAAGTAAATCCCCGTGTATTCCTGCAGAAAGTAATTTCTTTAAGAGCAAAGAGTGATCGATGCGGTCAAAGCACTTGCTGTAGTCGGTGTATATCACGTCAACCTGTGCTCGTGAGTCCATCCCGGCTGATATAAAATTATTAGCCACAGATAAGTTGGAAACCGTCGATCGATTCCTGAGAAAGCCATGCTGTTCATCGTCAAAAGAATGTTTGAGTGCGCTGTATACTTGCTCATGTACAATTTTTTCTAGTACTTTGGCAAACAAGCATAATTTCGATATTGGTCTATAGTTTTCTATATGATTTTTATCACCCTTTTTGAAGATTGGTGAAATGAACGCTGTCTTCCAAATAGATGGGACTACGCTTTCAGAGACTGATCTTCCATATAAAATATAAAGAGGTTTTGTAAGGCTTTTGGCACAGTTGCGTATAAGACTTGGTGGTATTTGATCAGGACCACCCGATTTTGCGGGATCCAATGATTCCAGCAATTTTAATATTCGTTCTGGATGTATAATTATTGAGCCGATACTAGATGCGGTGTAGTGGGGGACACTGAAGTCGTTGGTAGTTGATCTTGTGCAACTGGCCGTGCTGATATTGAAAGTTGACAGAAAATATTCAGCAAATAAATTGCATATACTTTGACCAGTATTAGCCGTGGCGTTGTTGTAGGTCATACTGTTAGGATATGATCCTAGGTGTTTTTTTGTCTTTATATACATAAATAAAAGAAACTATGCAATAGCTTTACCGCGGCAGTCTCCGAGTGCCACGAGTCTTTTTATTAATTTTTAAAGACGCTGTAGTAAGTACGCAAGGCTTTAAATTATTATTTTAGCAAAAAAAGGGATATCCCACCAAAAATTTAAAAAAGTCGTAAAAATAATTGTTGCGTTTCTTTACGAATTTTTTAGTTGCATTGTGTATATAGGCTCTAAAACTACCACCCGGCTTCGTTTTCGGTAACAGTCGTGGTATACCCTGTATGTATTTATATGCTTTGTATAGCATGGTGTTTGGTTTTGCTACTCTGCATGAGCTGGCCTATCGCTTACACCAGGCGAACGGTATTCTCGTCTCGCCATTCATAGCAATAAAAAAAGCTGACTTTTATTTAACTTTTTATAAGTTTTTATAAGCGTATAGTGTACAGTCAACAACATAAGTCATTGAACACTTCACATTTTTTGATAACTTTTTTTATGAATTAAAATTTGTACGTACTACTCTGCAGTCGTAAAATATAACCAAGTAAAGTCATCTATGTCGAGAAGTGCCATACGATATTGAAAATAATTATTATTTTGGATGATAAGACAATTCCAAATCTCGTGACTGTGTAGCGACTTATGTTGCTGACTGTACGTGTGTAGCTTTACATATAATTTTAAATTACCACCACAATACAGCATAACCTTTGGAAATCAAAGTAACTATTATAATAGGAAATGTAGTAAAGATGAATGCAAACTCAAACTTCGAATACGGCAGTAACTGGATAATTATTATTACATTAGGATATTCAAAAAATTTAGAATGTACTAAAAAGGAAAAACATGCGCCATAATTATATTAGAATACATTTGTGTTAAATTCTATCAATATAGGGAATACGTGTTTTATCTGTAAACGGGGTCGAGTATTTATAGAACAAATAAACGCTAACAATTGATATGACGAGCAAACAAGAAGGAATTTCTTAATGCTCGTAACGTTGACGTCAATATATCATTAAGAATAAATTCAATGCCCATCATACTAATTACATTTATTAACATTGACCTAATTTATCTAATGGAAACCGAAATACAGTATTTAAAGTAGTATAAATTATAAGGTTGCATTTATTTAATTCAAATAAATAAATACACCCATTAGTCACATACATAGTCTGGAGTCCTGACCCCATGTTCCACACTAAGATCGAGTCTTGTATGTTGTATCGTGTTTGTTGTAAGTATAAAAAAAATCCAAAATGTTATCTCTCTTTCTTCACCCACAATACAAGTTACATACAATACAAGTTGAACATAGGTCCCTCCCAAGAATGAAAAACGAATTATAAAAATATATTTTGTTGCAGGTTTGCTGGAAAGTGCCAAGATGAGTTTAGACGAGAGCATTCTCATATCAAAGCTGACGGACACGATAAGATCACAAGTTGGGGTACTCGATGCAGGATCATAAAACTCCTCCACCTCACTGAGCGCACTACTCAATATCATATTTCACGAGAGCAATGTTGAAAGGGTTTCGTGACTTCTATGGTACTAAGACCTTGTTCAAATGAGGCGAATTTGTACATTCAAAAGTATTACTCGTAAAAACTCAAAAAATAAGTGTTTATTTAGAAAGGTGACGAAATTTTTAATATTCTGTACATAAACACAGTAACAAAATTCGCCTATTCTGGACATGGTCTTAGTAGTGTGACAGCGGTGCGGAGCATTTAAAGACAGTATTTAAAGCCAGTATACAATTTATTTATAAGAAATGTCGTCTGGCATGTAGTTAGGGAAATTATATAAAATGTTGCTTATATATTACGCAATCTCGGTGTAATGAATGAGCTTCGCGTTGTGATATTTACACGTTTATGTCTATTATATACCACAGGTGTTGCCATTTGGCCTTTATACTGGGTATCTCAAGACTGCTACCGAAAACGAAGCCGGGTGGTAGTTTTAGTGACTACAAACACAACGTAACTAAAATTTTCGCAAAGAAACGCGACAATTATTTTTTATGATTTTTTAAATATCGTCATTTTTGGGTGGTAAATCCATAGTTTTTGCTAAAATAGTAATTTTAACTCTTTTATCCCTTAGAGTATTTATAAATAAAAGGGTACACCCAATTATTTTAGGAAAAAAATGTATTTACCACCCAAATATGGCCATAGGAAAAAAATTTGAAAAAAAAACTGTCGCTTTTTTATGCAACTTTTTCTGTTGCATTGTGTCTGAAGTCGCTTAAACTACCACCCGGCTTCGTTTTCGGTAGCAGTCTTGAGATACCCTGTATAATTAAAGTAAGTGCACAGAATTTTTAAAAAAAATTATTGACTAGCTATTTTCGGTTAAGAGCTATATTGAGATTAATTGAAGATTGTATTGTTGTTACCTTTGTGCCTTTGTTGAGTGTGCCGGATGTTGCTTGTCAAATAAAAATAGCCAATGATGCAATGAAACATGTGCAAAACGGGTAGTGTAGATTCCCACCGATTGTATTTACCTGAATTGGAAAACTCCGAGTCGTAATATTTGTTGGTAAATTGGATATGTACAAGAGCAAGTTTTGAAATTAGATGTAGTATCTTTGTTGTGAACAATATTTTATTGAACTGTTGCGTACTGGACTGATGCGAATTGTTATCTCAAAAGTTCATTCAAACCTGACCTGTCAGTTTGCCAGATCATTCCTATTTGATTTATTCCATATCTTTTGCTTGCATTTATATTATTGCGACTGCTCAGTGTCTTCGGTTGTTAATATGCTAATACGCAAGCCGCTCACTAATTCATAAGTTCAGCTAAGCAGGTTTCCTTATGAAGTGTCTTTCGCTGTTATTTTCTTTCATGATTGAGCTGGGAGCTTTCAACCGCACTAAAAACCGTTGCACTAGTAATACTAACTAAACTGTCGCAAAGATACATACATATATTCAACTGCCACTATAAAGATAGGGTTTAATACAAATCATGTTTCGCTGCATCAAAAAAAAATTAATGTATTTTTTTAATAAATGACATTTTGTAAGCTAGTTACGCCAGCGCTACGTTCATTTGTTTACTTAACGTTTAATACATATTTACCTCAACTAACTGTGATTCCGAGTGCGTTGTGAAACGTTTGTTATTTAATATTTAAAATACAGTTATTGTAACACAAATACGTACTTTGAATTCGAGCAATAAATATATTTGCGAAATTGGCCAGTACCATTATTATTATTGAAATGAAATTCTCTACACCATTTCTATGAAACGTAAACGCAACACCAAGTAAAGACTCCAAAAGTACTAGAACATAGAAAGTAAAGAGGTTTCGTTAAAGCAAATATGCGCAATTACATAAAGTACCAGGGCGACAGAGAAAGAAAGAAGGCTTCTTTTAACTTATGTCATAAATATGCGCAACATTTCTCAAAGCACAAAAAGTACCAGGGCGACAGGGAAAGAAAGGAGGTTTCAACTTATGTCATAAATATGCGCAATATTTCTCAGAGTACAAAAAGTACCAGGGCAACAGAGAAAGAAAGGTTTCTTTTTACATATGTCATAAATATGCTCAATATTTCCCAGAACACCAAAGTACTAGAGCGACACAGCACGAAAGTTACTATAGTTAGGAAGTTCTACCCACAGCTCGATGTCTAATCTTAATATGTATAGACTACAGGCCCGTGGCAAAAAGTGACGGGTCAAATGAACCACAACGAGACCTATTTAGTAAGATACAGGGGCTTAAAATAATAATATTTAGCACTATGCCGTCACTTGTAAGCTGTCCGTCTGGATGCAGATGAGACTTAAAAAGTACCGGGAGAGGGTGTATATTTTGGTCATATATTTTTGTACGGCATTTCTACCACCGATAAGTCCATGAAAAATAATAGAAAGAACACGTAGTGCCGTACAAAAATAATGTGTCACAAAGCCGGAAGAACGTTAAATATTCCGGTAAATTTGTCTGTAAATTTGGTCATTTGATTTTATACGGCATCAGTTCCAGACTGTTGCAATACTTCTTCTAATCCATTATTCCGCAACGCCGTACAAAAACCATGCGACAAGGGAGAAAAATCGGCGGTTGCAACCCACTCCCCTGCAGTACTCCGGGGGGTGATTTGACACAACATAAAATTAATTTATTTTCAAAGTATTTTAGGCATAGATAACATTTTTTCACATGCCGTACATTTTCTTTTGATACAAAAGTCTGTAGGGCGGAAAATAACTGTCGAAGAATCCATGTAACAAAACATACTTTAAGGTGATATTTAGTATGATATTTACTGTACAACATTTAGACACTTTATTTGTATTTAATGCAATCGTCTGTAAAAAATCAATGCCGTACAAATCTGAAGGTTCACATTGATAAAAGGTAAAAAACATAACAAAAACTTATAATGTTTAATTCCTTTTTTTAATGTTTATTGCATATACATATATATTTATTTATATATTTTTATTGTACACAACACAAACAATCGGCGGTCTTATCACAAAACGGCGATGTTTTAGGGACAACCGAGGATGCACAATGGATTAGAGCGGCTATAAATATGCAATAAATAGGTGGTCACACGAAAGAAACAAATAAATTACAGACGATAGATATCTAAATATTCATTTAAATTATGGTGTTTTGTAAACATATTTAAACTATACAAAATAACAAATGTACACTACTAAAATTTTATGTAAAAGTATGAGTAGTGGTTTTTAAGAAGCTACTTGAAAATTAGAGTAATACAGCATATACATACACAATATATATTAATATTTTATTCTAGTAAAAAAAAACAAATGACACTTTATGGCGACTTTGTAAATGATTGCAAATTAAATAAAGATTAACACTTGTTGCGCATATTGATAAAATGATTATAATAAAAATAAATATGAGAAACAATCCAAAAAGTGATATTACAATATAGTTTATTTAAAGAAATAAAAAAATAACTGTCCACACAGTGTCAGCTGACAGCAAAAATATCATTTAACAGCTATTTTGTTTAGAAGGCAGCTTATATGTATTTAAATATATAAACATATATGTTTATGTATACATATATTTGCCGTGCTTAGTGCAAGTGGTTGGCGCTATGTCCGTTCAGAATACCCCCACAACTCGCCTACGTTACCGAAGTCGCGGTAATTCAAAATGAGAAGAGGATTCGGACGTCTACGTTGATTCCGATACCGACTCAGTCGGTGATTCATATAGAATAAAAATTTCATTTCATTTCATCGAAAAGTTGACAAAAATACTAATACTGAGCTTCATAGATTTCAATTTATGGATATAATATACACTTAGTTTCACTTTGAAAGCTAGAATAATGATTTATACATGTTATTAATTATTCTCTTTAAGAATATGTTAATGCCGTATAGTATTACATGACCATAAAGTACTCCTGAAATGGTAGTGCCATTTTAATCAGCCAAAAATTATTTTCTGCATTAATATGTACGGCATAACTTTTTCTTCATACGTTTACCTGAGAACTATTTAAAACAACAATAATATTTAGAAAGTTGTTATATTTCATTAATCTACGATCATTTAAACTTTTGAAATAATTTGAAAAAACTCATATTTTGTTGTCCTCTAATTTCTTTTCAAACATTTTTTATTGAATGGCAATACTATATAACAATTGTATTTAGCAATATCATGTTAAAAAATAAGTTGCCGTACAGGATCAAATGACCTTTCAGCTTTAAAGGTCAAATTTATGACAAATTTAGGTATTATTGATATACATTCAAATGAACAATAATTTAGTGACGGCATTTTTTCAAATAGTAATTTTGAGTGCTAGGTAATGTCATGAAACCAATGCCGTCCTTTTTCAAATCACCCCCCGGAGTACTGCAGGGGAGTGGGTTGCAACCGCCGATTTTTCTCCCTTGTCGCATGGTTTTTGTACGGCGTTGCGGAATAATGGATTAGAAGAAGTATTGCAACCATTGAGGTATTATACTAGAGCGGACATCGGGAACAAAATCTCTGCGTATGGTGCGTGCACAAGGGTACACATTGACGCAGAGGGAAAATATGTTACTTCGTAGGCGTGACAGAGACAGAAATAGAATGTACCGCTCATTTTGTAACAAACATTTTGTTTGCAGTGTCCCCTCTAGTATAATATCTCAATGATTGCAACAGTCTGGAACTGATGCCGTATAAAATCAAATGACCAAATTTACAGACAAATTTACCGGAATATTTAACGTTCTTCCGGCTTTGTGACACATTATTTTTGTACGGCACTACGTGTTCTTTCTATTATTTTTCATGGACTTATCGGTGGTAGAAATGCTGTACAAAAATATATGACCAAAATATACACCCTCTCCCGGTACTTTTTAAGTCTCATCTGCATCCAGACGGACAGCTTACAAGTGACGGCATAGTGCTAAATATTATTATTTTAAGCCCCTGTATCTTACTAAATAGGTCTCGTTGTGGTTCATTTGACCCGTCACTTTTTGCCACGGGCCTGTAGTCTAGTATATCTACCCGCAATTACATACCCTCAATAAGAATATGTCATTAATTCAGCAACTATACAGGGTATATCAAGACTGCTACCGAAAACGAAGCCGGGTGGTAGTTTAAGCGACTTCAGACACAATGCAACAGAAAAAGTTGCAAAAAAAAGCGACAACTTTTTTTTTTTATTTTTGCTATGGCCATATTTGGGTGGTAAATACATTTTTACCTAAAATAATAGTGTATATCCTTTTATTTATACATACTCTAAGGTATAAAAGAGTTTAAATTATTATTTTAGCAAGAACTACTATGGATTTACCACCCAAAAATGACGATATTTAAAAAATAATCAAAAATAATTGTCGCGTTTCTATGCGAAATTTTTAATTGCATGGTGTTTGTAGCCACTAAAACTACCACCCGGCTTCGTTTTCGGTAGCAGTCTTGAGATACCCGGTATAGAACCGATTCCGGCTTGAGGTTGTTGCACTTGTTAAATGTGATTATTTTTTTCATTAAAAAATAAAATAACTTTTGAGCATTATAAAAGTATTATAAATTAAAAAACTTCATAATTATCCTAATACTCCTGATTTATATCAATCTCGTACGCTAATTTTCTGAAGTTTCTCTTCTGTGTTCGGTCGTGACTAGTGTGTGAATTGCACTTTTTAATGAAAATTCCGTTACGATTCCGTTTTCTAAAAATAATTTATAGAAAACGGAAGAAATAGAAAAAAACCTGGAACGTTTGTAGAAATTAATGATTCTTATAGAATACATTTCTGGAAGTGTCTTGGGATGATTGGGAATGATTATTGCGGAGATATGGAAATACCCATGTAGATATTCCGGCAATATAGTAACGAATATTGCAAAGGAATTATTTTACTACCGAGTAATTACGCTGCACGGCTATACAAAAGTAAAAATACGTATTCATTGATTTATAATTCGAAAAAAAAAATGCAATGAATCCATTGTCAATATTTTTTTATTTAACTACTGTTTTTTTTTTAATTAAAACATAGCTGTCGCAGTCTACTGTGATCATTGCATTATTATTGTCAATATTTCGCTGCTTATCCCTTATCAGTCAGCTGTCTAAAGGTTGCTGACCTGTGACGACTGGCGCAATCATAATACATGTGACATAAATATACGCAATCTACAAGTTGCTAAAAATAAACCTCCGACTTGATTAGAATTAACATATATTTCCATAATATAAACAAGTTGAATAAACTTAAGGCAATTTTGTTGAAATTTCGCAACTATACAAACACAAATCCTAAAGTTATATTTATAAAAAATATACAAATTATTTGGCGAGTAGATTATTTAGCGAAGCTTTGTAAAACTTTAGTGATGATGGCGATGCCCTCCTTGATCTGTTCTTCGGTGATGACTAGTGGGGGAGCCAACCTGATGGTCTGGCCGTGCGTGGTCTTCGCCAGCAGCCCGGCGTCACGCAGCCGCAAACACACTTCGTATGCTGGAATGCCTGCAAATAAGGTTATGTGTTTAATTTAAATTGGAGTCCTTTTTAGTTATCATTTGTTGGTTGTCAAAATAAAATAGAATTGAGACTTTACATCTTATGTCTCAGGATGGCGAGCGCAGTGAAATGCCAACCATTACTTTGTAATTCAGTGTTGTTTTGTTTTGCTACTGTTCATTAGCGTGGCTGCGGGGGAAGCGGAGCGGTGATGTTGGTTTCACCGGTCTCACGACTCAACTTTGAGCCACCCGGGTTTTTTTTTTGAGCTGAAATGACTCCAGGATCCTCAGGTAAAATGCCTTAGCCTCGCGAGAAACACTCTTGCGCGATGGCGCACCTCGGCCAACTCTACGTATTTACATCTAATAGTCGCTTTTGATGCGTCATGGGCGCTACGCAGACCCCGCGACTACCATTGCCCCCATTAGTCGCCTCCAGGGGATGCCGTGGGGGATTGTAACTTAAATATGAATGTATAAAGTTAATTTATATTTAAACAAACAAAAGCATAATTAAACTTACTGTCGTTAATAACAATGGCACACATTAGTCCTCTGCCACGAATCGTGGTCACCATTGACTTGGGGATTTTAGCTAACTCAGCGCGAAAGACTTTCCCTAGTCTCTCAGCCTTCTCGCTTAGCTTCTCTTCTAATAATACCTGCATGATAAATTGTTGATTTCAATCGCATAATTTGGGGGGGGGGGAGTTAGGTTATATAATCCATTACGCTGACCTACTGGAGATTGGCAGACTTTATATGGGTACCATAGAAATACTAGGAATTCACTGTAACATTACAGAATACTAAGTAACATGCATAGTTTCCTCACGATGCTGTCATTCGCCTTATAGAGCGTGCGAGAAGCAAGAGGTGCGCCCCAGGATTTGAATCCGTGACCAACGTGACCATGTTGGTAACGACGTCTGGTGACTGGTCAGTTGCCAACAGACCACCATCTCCAACTATTGTATCGTTGGGACAATGTAGGTATGTGGCTTGTTTATTTATTCGATCTTACAAAACTGACGATAATACCTAATACCTAATGTAAATTACTACAACACTCGACGTACCTTCATAGCTTCCGTGGCAACAGCACAAGCCAAAGGATTACCACCATACGTTGAGCCGTGAGTACCCGGTTTAATAACCTAGAAATTAAATTAAACAATAATTTAATAGACATTTCTAGATAATAAGTAATTTATCATATCATATACATTTTATACACATAAATATCATAAATGAATGACGTACACCTCTAATATAATTTTACAATATTGGCCAACATAAAACCGTAAAGTGTCAATTATTGCCGTATAGGTATTTACCTGTATTTACTTATTGACTACTGTCATTAACTCAAAATATGTGTGTCCAAGCGCGTGAAAGTCTATTTTTGTAGGCATAGCAGTAACCAATTTGCAAATATAAATATCAAGATAATATGCCCATCCCTCAATAGCACTTTATTGTACGCACGTTCAATTAGCCGCGTGGCACTAAATACCTACATCTTTGTACTTTATACCTATATAGTGATCAGGCCCGGATCTAGGGTGGGGGGGGGGGGGGAAGACGGGGTCTGTGCCCCGGGCGCAGTGGCGTAACAATAGGGTGGCAGAGTGCGCAAAATGCCACGGGCCCCCGGCCTAGGGGGCCCCCGGCCCGGCAGGGCTATGGTCTAATCTTAGAGTATATACCGGGTATCTCAAGACTGCTACCGAAAACGAAGCCGGGTGGTAGTTTTAGTGACTACAAACACAATGCAACTAAAAATTTCGCAAAGAAACGCGACAACGATTTTTTATGATTTTTTAAATATCGTCATTTTTGGGTGGTAAATCCATAGTTTTTGCTAAAATAATAATTTAAACACTTTTATACCTTAGATTATTTATAAATAAAAGGGTATACACTATTATTATAGGAAAAAATGTATTTACCACCCCAATATGATCATAGGAAAAAAATAACAAAAAAGAAATTGTCGCTTTTTTTGCAACTTTTTCTTTTGCATTGTGTCTGAAGTCGCTTTAACCCGGTACCGGTATACAGATAGATACCCGGTATACAGGGTATATCAAGACTGCTACCGAAAACGAAGCCGGGTGGTAGTTTTAGTGACTACAAACATAATGCAACTAAAAATTTCGCAAAGAAACGCGACAATGATTTTTTATGATTTTTTAAATATCGTCATTTTTGGGTGGTAAATCCATAGTTTTTGCTAAAATAATAATTTAAACACTTTTATACCTTAGATTATTTATAAATAAAAGGGTATACACTATTATTTTAGGATAAAATTAATTTACCACTCAAATATGGTCATAGGAAAAATATAACAAAAAAAAAATTATCGCTTTTTTTTGCAACTTTTTCTGTTGCATTGTGTCTGAAGTCGCTTTAACTACCACCCGGCTTCGTTTTCGGTAGCAGTCTTGATATACCCTGTATATAGAGGGAGCGCTGGTACTTCAAAAACGTAGATAAAAATGGTGGTGCCGGGCCACCTTTTTCTAGCCTTCCTATTGGCTAATATTGGAACAGGTTGGGCAACATACATTTATTACGAACAAGAAAATATCTACGTTTTTTAAAACGCGAATGTATGACAGCGCTCCCTCTATATATAAATACTCTAAGGGTCTAATAGAGCCTCGGGCCCGACAGGGCCCTGGCTCGACACAGCCTCGGGCTCAAGCTAAATGGGTGTAAGCAGAGGAGAATCTAACATTAATTACTAAAGTAAGAATAAACAATTTGGAAGATTGAAATAAAACTATTATTCACCAATTTTATGGCGGATTTGTTTAATTTTTACATTTTTAACTTCCATTTGCAAGATGTAAACAAGACATCTGCCTTATACATTTTATTATTCTGAAGTCTAACGCCCAAATACTGGAACGCAACTTAAATATAAATGGCGCTTAACTACGTTAATCCCGATTAAATGTACTGGCTAAGTGGGCCGTGCGCTGTTAAGAGCAACTTATTATTTGAATGGCGTTCCAGTATTCGGGCGATAATGTCATTACTTAAACTCTGAAGAATTTAACAGGACCCTGACAATGCTTGAAGATGGGCGCAGTAAGCACACGAAATACTGCAAGAACTATTATTGTGTCTCTATCTGCAGTTCAGCGAGTAGGTTTATACCGTTTCCACGAAACTGTATCTAATCTTCGAAAACCAGGAACAGCCGAAAATGGTGCACGTGGTGGCACGGGAGGATCAGTATATGGTTTCAAAATTTTGAGAAATCGCGCTTTAGGGCTGTTGAAGTAAAAAAGACATTATTTACGAGCTGAAGGAAATAATCTGAGTTTGTATGCAGTAAGGTGGCCTCTGGCTGAAGCAAATGTAAAGCTATTGAAACCTGCAAACGGGCAAAAACTAGAAAGACACCACCGAAACTCTAGGTTGAGTTATAGTAGAGAACAAGAGAATTTGGTGAGAGTGCAGTTTTTATGCAAGAAAACGTCCGCCTGCATGTCCTATGTCTAACTCGGGTAACTAATGCAATTGGGTAGGTACAACTTCGAAAAGGAAGCCGATAGTGGGATTCAGTTTCAGGATTTAGGCTGACCTGCGTTTAGGAAGTTGTACCACATATTTTCGTCAGATATACCACAGAGCTTGAAGATTATGGTGTTCATCCAGTATGTCCTGCAATGATTAACGGAGCCGAGACGTGGACACTGATTGAGGGGCTAATATATAAGTTAAAAGTCGGTCAAAGTGCAATAGAAAGAGCTATGCTATGTGTGTCTCTGAAGGACAAAATTCGGAACTAAGTGATCTGTCAGAGAACCATAGCTTTGAAAGTTTTAGTTGAACTTGAAAGGGACTGGCCACATATGTTGCAGAACGGGTAACCGCTCGAGTAAGCGTGTTCTGGACTGAAGACCGCGTCTTGGTAATCGTATTTGGAATGGCATTAAAATATTCTTTAATGCAGTCTTTATTTCATAAAGCTAGATAAGGTAGTTTTGCAGATATTAAAGATTTTCTAACCGACCCTTTTTCTTTCTCGTCCAGTGTATCTTACTTGCTTTCCAAGGATATAGTCAGTTTTCGATCCACTTTTAAATACGAAGTAGAACAATCAACATGTCTAAGAGAAGTTATTTCTCATCAGCCCGTTGCAGTCCTTTGCTGGAAACAGGCCTTTACCAAGGTACGCCAATGAGCCTGGTCTACTGCTTTGTGCATCCAGTCACTGCTGATAACTTGTGAAAGTTGTCCCGCCATCTGACCAGAAAGCGTCCTGCGCTACGTTTCCCAAGGTCAGCGGTGTCCACTTCAGAACTAGCTTACTCCAGCGGTTATCTTTTCTGCGACATATGTGATACGATGTCGGTCACCACGGTTCTCTAACGGATCACTGAATTCCGAATTTTGTCCTTCAGAGACATCAGACACTGATAGCATAGCTCTTTCCATAGCACGTTGAGAGACTTTAAACTTATGGATTAGCCCCACAGTTTCTTGAACTTGCTGCACAGCCTTAATGAAACTTATAAATTAATAGCTGTTCTCCGTATGAACCTAGACAAGACGAAAGTCATGTCTAATGAATTCGTCGATCCGGGACTAGTTATCGTCGACGGCATGGCTCTCGAAGTTGTCAACGAATATGTCTACCTGGAGAAATTAATGCAATTGATTTGATATAACTTTTTAAAGCCGACAGGGGAATTCAGTTACGAAGTTAGTCCACATATTTTCGTTGGATACATGACAAGCAAAAATGTTCTACCAGTACGGCCTCCCTGTAATTTCTACGTAAACTTAAGTAGACCGAACTTTACTTGGTTACTTATAAAAACGAAATTATAACGTCAAGTATTTTTACATTTACGAAGGGCCCCATTAGATGAATTTTGCCACGGGCCCCCGATGGGCTAGTTACGCCACTGCCCGGGCGGCAAGTTCAGGGGGCGGCATATTGAATCTTGGGAGACAACTACACAACTGTCCAATAACATAACACCGAACTTTTTGAAGTGAAAACTTCTTTAGCGGCGTTGAGCACTTTTTCTGTAATGGGTATAAAATCTTAAACTCGCGTCAGGACACGTGACCTGATCGAAAAAGCATAAGACGGATGGAGAGTAGACAGCTGTCAGTTTATAAAGCTTTGATGAATTGCCAATGATTTTGAGTGGAGATTTCAACATAAACTTCGCAGACGATAAAAATCAACTATTAATTGAATTTTTAAATAATGAATTTGGTTTAACTATGTCGAATGATCGCAATCTTAGCACAACGAAATACAAAACTACTATTGATGCGGTCTTTATTAGACATTTAAATAGGTTCGAATCAAAACTGTTCGTTTCTTACTTCAGCTACCATAAACCTATCGTATCAGTTTTAGAGATTGGCGATGATAGTTCTGGTAATGATGATGGTGAAAAAGTCGTTGAAATTATGGATGAAAGTTGATTTTTCGGAGAGATAAACTTTTTAATGTAAAATAATTGTAATAGTTTTAAAGTGTTAAATTTTTAATGTAATATAAATTGTCATGTTTGTGTACGATAGCGCAATAAATGAATATTGTATTCTACCACATAAATGATAGTACTTTTATACTGATAAAGCAATTGGTGCAAAATTATTCCCTAACCATTCCAAAATATCAAACATGCTCAACGTTAATAATCAAGTTTTCACTTCTGCCGGCACTCCCGGAGTGCAACCCGTCTTTTTTTTCGCGGGGCGCGTATATAGATGAATGTGCGATAGGGGCGTGTGAAAAAGAGATGAAGCTATATTTGAAAACTCCTTCATCGATCTCAACGACTACGTTTGGTTTCAAATATTCAACTTGTGTTTCATCCATCATCCATTTGGTACAGGAGTTTGTCCGCGACTTCGTCTACGTTTATATTATGATAATATGGTTGTAAAAGTAAACCAACGTAATACCGCTACAACTACATTACATTGTAAACTACGAAAGCTTTTTACAAAAATCAACATAAACCTTTCTCTTGGGTTCTTTCCATCTTCTATTCAGCTATGAAATTATCATTTATTTCAACCCCTTATAGCTAATATTCAAAAACAAAGCATACTATATTTTTTTTGGAATTCAAGACAAATTGGATTTGTATCTAAACAAATCAAGGCAGTGGTTACAATATTAAATTTCTAGTACGGAGAAAAAAAAGAGAAACTGTAGCGACTCTTAAGTTGCTCGTAACGTCTGCATCATTCATAATGTGGATGGCCCGCCGCGCCGCGCCGTTGCAATCCATCCAAGGCATCGAGCAGGCACTGAGCAGATCCATCCTAGAGGTCCGAGCAATTTTATATACCCGGCCGGACCTACGCTATAAACAAGCGATAAAGTTGACCGCGTGTGAAACGATTGAACCAGGAGCGTTCACGGCCTTTACTGGCGATCTCAGAGGAAGGAATCTAGTATTCCATTCCAAGTCTGATCGCGTCAGCAATAGCGTTGGCACTCGCTGAGGGATCTTTACCCTCAAAGCAGTGCTCCAAGGGATGGATGAGAAATAATTTTACACACCATTCCAATCTGCCGACGAGTAATACCAGACCCTCCGCTTAACCTGCACAGGACGTGGAGGTAGAGCGAAAGGTACTGACGACCCAAACATTGATCGAAATTGCCCAGAGGCCAGAGGAACCAGCATGATCAGTCTTGGAGGAGCCCAGCCATAGTTAGTGATGTGCATTGAAAGAATACCATGACCCCATTTCAGCCGACGGGAACTGCAACCACGCGTCATCAGCCACCTGGCACCTGGCACCTAAGATACCTGAACAGCCGAGTCGTCTCATCTTCCCCGTTGTGAGACCACGGTAAATGTGTAAAGCCACACGTAGATGCGGCTCAGGGAACCTAGATCCACGTGCACCCACAGAGCGGAGAAGGAATGGTCCTCTATGCAGCGCAAACGGCGACAACAGATGTCCGACCGAACATACAAGCATACCCCGGCTTTCGGCTTGAAGTTTTCTTTAAGTGAATAACCGGGGTACAGCAGGTAGGAATTTTTGGCCGGATGAAAAACAAACGAATCTGCGTCTCCATCAAAAAAGCAAAGCAGGCCGGGCCGTCTCGAGACCATGGTGGACGGTATTGAGGTTCGTATGGAGTCAAAGTGAACGCAGTGGTAGGGTTATGCATTGCTGAATGACCTGCTCTGTTTAATTGCACTGTCATGAGATTGAGGGAATGGGCTTGATGAAGAGGCATCGAGGAGCCTAAGTTATGACATTAAGAAGGCCGAATGGGCACCGGCACGAAAGGGTCGGCAGGTGGTGGATTGATCCGCCGGATGGAAGGGCCCCCGCACCTTCACGAGATGAGCCTCCGGGACCCCACATCCGGTCACCAATCGGTACGACGCCGACGGACCCACCCAAGATTATGCGCGGCATGGTGAGACAGCCTCTCATGGTGATTAGCCACGATTGGGCACCTGTACTGTACCGCGGGCGGCCAGCGGACAACCGTTTCTACGGGTCTCCCTGACCGGCGGGTCAACACTCTTCACTTCGACAGCGACCGAAAATACCCACACATTACAACCTCATGCCCATGCCTGTGACCTGTGTCATATGGTTGCTAAAAATGATGATGATGATGATGATGATGATTAAGATAAAAAATAAAAATATAGGCAGGTGGGGGCGGCATTTTTCAGTTTTTGCCCCGCCTCGAAAAATACCTAGATCCGGCGCTGATCACTATAGTGGATGAATGAGAAGTAGGCGGTAGGTAGTATATGACGACATTATGCAAATAAAAAGCAATGACAATAGGTAGATAGATTAAAATTATATTCGCGCAATAAAAAGCTATAAACCCCCTGACGTTTATCTGTGAGGACATTATTATATCTTAATATTTTAATGTGCACTATCTTAAGCTTGTTAACGCATTTTAAACAATTGCTTACTGTCAAATCATAAAATACTTATTTAACCCTTAATTTGATAACGTATACTATATTATACGTATACTTTAAAAAAATACTGAGTCACTCCGTTTGAAAAAATAATAAATTTATTTCTATTATACGATATGGCAACGTTTTATCTGTCAAATAAAACTATTTTTCTAGTTAAAAATTTGGAATGACATTAACATTTGACACGTATAAGTTTTTAAAAATGAATCTCCAGCGCCTGTTCTCGGTAATTACCATATTTTTGTTGTTTTTTATGTAAAAACATATTGATTTTGCTTTTACATATGTTGCAAAATTATTGAATTGTAACAGTCACAGAGCGGACGTCTAATACCTCAGTCCGCCCCGTGACCACGAAAGCTGTAAAGTAATCGAAACGTCAGAAAGTCAAAAATGTAAAAAATTAAACTAAATTCGCGATAAAATCCGTAAATAATAGTTTTATTTCAATGTGTAACATTCGCGTAAATCTAAGAAACCATTAAACTAACTTTATTGCAATATTTTCAGTGATAATTGACGCTAAAGGTCAATGTATAGCAGGCTATACATTTCGCTATATTTTACAAAGTGAACTTATTAACATTAGTATAGTAGGCTATACATTTCACTATACTCAAGTAACAAATATCCCTAACATTTGTATATTATACTATACATTTCTAACTAAGAGCATCTAGCATGATCTTTTAATACTTGTCCTTTATTTATTTTTTTAATAACTTAGACTGCAGATTTTTGTCCTATGTCTTTTTATATTTAACAGCGGAAATCCATAACCAGATCGCTCCGCATCCTTGCTTTGATCCCGCCTGAAGATGGTAAATCCGACGTTGGTGGTGATTTTTCAGGAGAAGAAAAGGACGAAACTCATATTTTAAAAATAACGTGATATTACGTCATCTGATACTCCTTCGATTGTCGTTTTTTTTGCATTGGCCCAACAAACGAGGAAACAGGTCACTTAATGGTGAGTGATCACTGCCGCCTATGAACGTCCACAACCGTTGAATCGTAGATGTGTTGCCGACCCAACAAATCGAAACGGGAAAACGGGGTGGGAAGAGGAAAGGGATGCCCAATACGACCAACCGGCAATCTCACTCACCGACTGAAATGCGACGGCAAAGATGTCGCTTCATGTCGATCTTTTGTGAGACAGCGGTATCACCCCGGACAGCCTGCTCATTCATGCTGAGTCATGACTGACAGCGGTTATCACATTGAACTATATTGACTCGTCTCGAAAGATTAAATTCGTTTTCTGAAGACAATACTGCAATATTTTGACGTAAACAAACCTATCTTGGTCTGGAGTTAAATTTAGAGGAAGAATATCTATCACCGCATATACCCCAAGAATGTATTACCCCATATACTACCCTACTACCCCATATCATACTACCAGATACTGACATTCATTGTGTAGTTACTTCACCTCCGATTATTACACAAAATGTTGAATTAGCCCCTACAAAATAGGCGACCTATTCACCAATTACATTAATGCCTTCGTGTTCTTCCAGGAAAGGAGATTTACCGTCTATTCCACCAATATTTCTTCTCTTCCTTCTGATCTTTTTTCTACACCGTCCAACTTAATTGTAAATTAATCCCGTCAGTCAATAAAAACCCCCACTAAAAGATTTAAACGAATGTTTGACACATCACTAAAGTCTATCCTGTCCATATTTAGGAAAAATATAGGATACCTTCAATGTGATATTGTTTTTGAAGATAACGTTTAAGCAGAAATGTATCTAAATAAACCTTCTTTGAACTGCGTTCTTGATTACTTCTCAGATTATATAATTAATGAGATTGTTCATAATTGTAATCAATACTCAGGACAAGAGTCTGGTCGTTCTATTAATGTTAATAACGCAAAAATACGTGCCGTTATATTTAGATATCGCCATATTCTTCTACAACGAGATTTAGGTTCATTGCCGCAATAATGACTCTAAGAAGATACCAACAAGTTCATAGATTTCTACATTTTGCATAGATAATTCGCTCGTAGACACATAATCCATGTTTGAAAATCAGACCTTTTACCTTATTTTGCAATTAATATCAGTTAGGGCTTGGTATACCGAATAAGAGATATTTTTTTTACAATTATCATAATAAATAATGATTTTTTGCTGTGTTAATATTTCCTACATTACGGTTTTAAGTTGCAAATGTATAATATATTATACAAACAATCCGGTATGTACAATTCTAAGCATAAGATTATGCAGTATAGTATATTATACTATGGGTATAAAAAAAATAACGGATGAATAATTATTTTTTCTTATTTTTTTCTGTCTCTAATGGAATATAATATAACGATTATTTAAGAAAAACATATAATTTAAAGAAAAATATATCTTGCCAAATTAAGGGTTAATTGGATACCTAATATTTGTATACCTACACTCTGGAAATGATGCCGGGTGAGATCTTCGAACTCGAAATTGGATAATTCCCATTTAAACTATACACAGTCAGGTCATAAGTATTGTCACACAGTAAAAACTTTTCTTTTAGAATGCTGGCCACAAAAAAGTTTATTGAATTCGAATTTAGAATTGTTCGTGAAAATAAAAATGTATACTTTTTAGAATTTTACTCATTTTTAAATATGGAGTGGACGCTTAAAGAAGACCGTGTTGCAGTTATTGCGTTGCATCGTTGCGGTTACGCGCCAATTCAAATTTTTGACATACTGAAAAATTTGAATATAACCAAAAGATTACTTTATCGTACCATCAAACGATACAATGAAGACTTTAGTGTAGATGACAGGTCAAGAAGTGGTCGCCCTCGGTCTGTTAGGACTCCAGCAGTGATAAAAGCTGTGAAGGCGCGAATTCAAAGAAATCCCAAACGTAAGCAGAAACTGTTGGCCCTTCAGATGGGGTTAAGCAGAACCACGGTGAAAAGGGTGTTAAATGAACACTTAGGGCTTCGGGCATATCGAAGAAAAACAGGACATCATTTGAATGCTCGTCTAATGGACCTGAGACTGAAGAGATGCCGCGCTTTGTTGAAGCGATACGCGGGAAAAAAATATCGGGAAATTCTTGTTTCATATGAAAAAAAAATTACCGTAGAAGAGAGCTACAACAAACAAAATGATAAGGTGTACGCACACAGTAGTGAAAAAGCGAGCAATCGTATTCCGCGTGTCCAACGAGGTCATTTTCCATCCTCGCTTATGGTATGGTTGGGAGTTTCTTATTGGGGCTTAACAGAGGTACATTTTTGTGAGAAAGGTGTATAAACGAATACAGTCCTGACGAACCTTGTGGAACGTGTTTCTCATACCATGTTCAATAACAGGCACTGGGTATTCCAACAAGATTCGGCGCCAGCTCATAGAGCGAAGAACACACAAGACTGGCTGGCGGCGCGTGAAATCGACTTCATCCGGCACGAAGACTGGCCCTCCTCCAGTCCAGATTTGAATCCGTTAGATTACAAGATATGGCAACACTTGGAAGAAAAGGGGTGCTTAAAGCCTCATCCCAATTTGGAGTCGCTCAAGACATCCTTGATTAAGGCAGCCGCCGATATTGACATGGACCTCGTTCGTGCTGCGATAGACAACTGGCTGCGCAGATTGAAGGCCTGTATTCAAACTCACGGAGGTCATTTTGAATAAACTTTAGTGTCATAAGAATCTATGTTTTGTTAAGTTCATTTTGGTATATAAATGGTTACATAATGAATAAACTTATTTCAATTATTTTATATTAAACATGTGACAGAATTTATGACCTGACTAGGTAAAAACGGTCTTGAATGAACAAGCAACACATGCCCACTGGTTATATAGCAGTTCGTTGTTTGTCAGGTCAGAGTTGGCGTTTGTTAGTATATACAATATAAGCCAGTATTACTTTACCGACTAATTTATTTTTTTCAAATAAACCACACAATTTTATCTTTAAGTTAATGACTTACCTCCATGACACTGTTGTTAGCCAATACAGCAGACACTGGTAGCACTCCGCCGCTTAATGCCTTGCCGAGGATCAATATATCGGGCCTCACGCCCTCATGATCGACTGCTAACAGCTTACCAGTGCGACCTGAAATTGTATCAATTAATTATGGTAATTGTTATTATCACTATACATGAAATACAGTGTATATTAGAAGTGGTAGTCAATCATTAGCATACGATAAGCTAAATTATTCTACATTACGAATGAAAAGATCCAGTATGCTCGTATCTAAGCGTGACATAATGGCACGTAGAAGACGAAACATGTGATAAAAATGTACGAATTTGCCTCGATAAGCTCCACAAAAAGTTCGAATACTCCATCGTACGTCGTAACCATTGACCAAGTTCACATTAATAGAAAAGTTTCCGAGAAAATACTATTGATTTTTAGAATTTTTAACTTACTTCGGACGTCGAAAGTTCAAACTGTGGTTCTAACATTCGAACTTCGTTTCAGATCATAGAGAAACCACTCAAGATGAATCTTTGTAGAAACTACGTTTTCGTTTAACTCCAAGATTTATTAAAGCAGGCAACACGCCTTTATAAAAGCTATCGATTCATTAAGTAAATTTGTTAATATTCAACTCACCTAAACCAGTTTGTACTTCATCAGCTATCCACAGCACATTGTGTTTTGTGCAAAGTTCTCTAACTTTTTTCAAATAACCGTCATCAGGTATTATTACACCAGCTTCACCTTGTATTGGTTCTACCATGAATGCCGCTACTGTGGGATCTTGCAGTGCTTTCTGCAAACAATATCTACTAGTATACTTTCTGCAAATAATATCAAGCTATTTTTTATGCAATTTTTTTTGGTATGCCTATTATCGTTACCATAACCTCTATCGTGGAAGAAAGCAGATCCCACTAGTGGGATGTTTTAATAATCAGCTAAAATTATATTAAACATTAACCGCACCTCTAATGCTGGAATGTCGTTGTACGGAATGAGGATAAAACCAGGCATGTACGGTCCGAAGCCGGCGTAGCAAGAGGGGTCTGATGATGAGGAAACAGCTGATAATGTTCTTCCCCAAAAGTTGCCTTCTGCGAAAATAATCTGAAAAATAGTCAGAATATGAACAATAGGCACTGTAAAGTCAATTCAAATACTTATTCGAAGTTATTAATTTATGAAATTCGTAATAAAGATACATATATGCAGGTAATTTATTTATATTTACCTTTGCCTGTCCGTCAGGTATCTTTTTAACTTCATATGCCCATTTGCGAGCTATCTTACATGCGCTCTCGCCGCCCTCAACGCCAGTGTTCATAGGAAGTAAACGATCATAACCGAATATCTCCGTCATAAACTTTTCATAATTTCCCAATTGATCCGAATAGAATGCCCTAAAATAATTATATTCCACTCACATTAGCATTATTGTTTTTTTTTAAATGTTAAGTCCTTTATTGCAGAAAAAAAAATACACTATATGTTTAAAATTAAAATAAAATAGGTATTAAATACAATATGCTTCGGTATTCATAGATATAAATATTTTATGCAACAAACATAATAACATAATCACAGAATAAGATCCTAAGCCCGACAGCTTAGAATATATATTACTCAGAATATATTATGTATTCTAAGATTAGTAAATGCTGTAGATAATAGGCAGAATAAAATAGGAATATATAAATTTAACTTTATAAAGATAAATAAAATGTTTACCTAGGTACAACAGGTTAAAATATTATTATTATTAAACAAAACATTTATGGGTGTTTTTCAAAAAAGTTGACCGTTACGAAACCGGAATGTTATTATTTTTAGTATTCATATTTTATTTTATTTTGCAATTTTTGGATAGTATATTAAATTAGCTTTTTGAAAATATCAATTGTTTTATATTCGAATAAGCAGTTAAACAAAAAAAACATATTTTATAGAGCTCGCAGGGCAGAAGTAGTTCCAATTAGTAACACTTTTCATATATCTTTTTTTAAATAAAAACCAAGTATTTTGTATTTTTTAAATTAAATCTCTTTTTGTTTAAATCAGTTACATTCATTATAATAGCAAACAAAAACTATTTATAGCATTTTTAACAAATTATTGATGAAAATACTTCCGATTAGTAACATTTGTTTGATAATGTCTTCAAATTATTCTCTGTTATGTAAAAAACGCAAGGTATAGAATTAAATCTCTTAGAAGTGCAGGTAAAACATGTCAAAATAAACAATATTTAGTTGTTAAAATAATCATCTTCTTCTAAAATTACAAGAAAAATAACATTTTCTAGACCAAGTCTTACTTTAACAAGTTACTAACTGGATTTCTTAGTTACTAACAGGAACATAAAGTTGAGTTCACAATACTAACTTATTATTACTTCTACAATTTTAATAAATAATTTATTTAAAGTTAAATCACAGTTATCAATTAACAACATCGCTTAAGCTACTTAAAATTATGATATATACCGGGTATCTCAAGACTGCTACCGAAAACGAAGCCGGGTGGTAGTTTTAGTGGCTACAAACACAATGCAATTAAAAATTTCGCCTAGAAACGCGACAATTTTTTTTTATGATTTTTTAAATATCGTCATTTTTGGGTGGTAAATCCATAGTTTTTGCTAAAATAATAATTTAAACTCTTTTATACCTTAGAGTATTTATAAATAAATAAAAAAATAAAATATACTATTATTTTAGGAAAAAATGTATTTACCACCCAAATATGGCCATAGGAAAAAAAAAACAAAAAAAAAATTGTCGCTTTTTTTTGCAACTTTTTCTGTTGCATTGTGTCTGAAGTCGCTTAAACTACCACCCGGCTTCGTTTTCGGTAGCAGTCTTGATATATATGTCCTGTATATATACAGGGTATATCAAGACTGCTACCTAGTTTAAGCGACTTCAGACACAATGCAACAGAAAAAGTTGCAAATAAAAAGCGACAATTTTTTTTTGTTATTTTTTTCCTATGGCCATATTTGGGTGGTAAATACATTTTTTCCTAAAATAATAGTATATACCCTTTCATTTATAAATACTCTAAGGTATAAAAGAGTTTAAATTATTATTTTAGCAAAAACTATGGATTTACCACCCAAAAATGGCGATATTTAAAAAATCATAAAAAAAATTGTCGCGTTTCTAGGCGAAATTTTTAATTGCATTGTGTTTGTAGCCACTAAAACTACCACCCGGCTTCGTTTTCGGTAGCAGTCTTGAGATACCCGGTATATATATATATATATATCGCCCTTTTTAAATAACACATATCAATTATTAACTTTGTACGCCGTAATGTTTACGCTAAATTCTGTCTGCCTTTTAAACTAAAAAGGCATTATTCATAGACAGTTTCAAAATCTATTTTCGTTACCGAATGTATTGTCCCTTTCGATCGAATTTTGAATTTACTTTGAACGAAGAAGACAAAACATTCGATTACTAAAAGGTTAGTTATTACAATATTCACATTCGTCGTCTGGAAAATATTCATAAATAGAGAATAACGATCAGGTTTAGTCTATTTGTCTGCCACTAAAAATAAAAAAATGAGTTGGTATTCCGGTGTTCGTGTCAGTATTAGGGTTGCAGTTATAACATTTTCTTGCTAGTATAAAGTGTGTTCTTTTCCATGGCCACTTCGTTATTTTAAGTAGTCTTAAATCTTTGCGGCTCAAAAACTTGTCAATGTCCAGAAATACTACCATTATTTCCAGTAAGCGTGTACACTTATGCGTGTTATGTCGAAAACCTGCAATGCAACTTAAAAATTATTTTCGAATACACCGTGTAAAACGCTATAAAAGTGGCTTCAATTTGAATATTTCTAGTAAGTATGTACCTTACACAAAAAGTAAATCAAGAAGTACTTAAACACTGTTTTAGACTTTTACGGTTATTCGCTAAATATTAACGTACGGAAATTCCGTGTCATAGTATAGTCTACCCGCGATCATGGCGCTTGCAACAACGTCGAAACATTAGGAGCTCAGAAAATTATAATAACGGAAATCCCTAGATGAATATTTAAGATAATCATCATCATCATATCAGCCACAGGAAGTCCACTGCTGAACATAGGCCTCCCCCAAGGATCTCCACAATGACCTGTTGGAAGCGGCCTGTTGGAATTTAAGATAATACTTTATTTTTATTTTACTGAGTACTCGACCTTATAATTCCAGTTAGTAACAAAATCCATTCCGGCTATATGTAACGTTACTTAACTGACGTTACGAAACTACATTTTATAACTTCACATCAATATATTTTATATAAAATACACAAAAAATATGATTATAATAAACTTCAGTTATTTTTAGATACTTAGTGCTAACTTTAAACAAAGTTCGTGTTAAAACAATAATATACTTACTTTCAAAATCACTGTACTAATCGGAACACGTTAATGCTAACACGCTATTCTGAAAACTAAGTAACGGTAATTAACCATTAAAGGCCGGAAAAAATACGATCAAATGATTTTAAACTGTCAAAAATTAGTTGCTAAATTAAAAAGAATATCTGAATTACTTGTTTCTTTTTGTAAAGTCGACTAAAATCGTCGTTACTAATTGGGAATTCCGGTATTATCAAAATTCGAGGACAAAACTAAATTTCATTTATTTACTTATTTTGATACAACAGCAAGTTAAAAGACATTAAAACATATTTTCATATTGTTTTACCACAAACCAAGTGACTTTAGTATAAGTTTGGAGAGAATATTTGAGGACTATGATAGTTCAAAGTTAGGAATGTATGCATGGGACATCGTGAAATTGGGGGGCATGTACTTACATTTTATGTGTTTTTTTAAAGTAAATTATTTATTTTAAATGATTTTTCTATGTGAATTTACTCTTATTGAAATTTCCTATCGATTGCTATTTTAAACTTGAAATTTTCGCTGATAATTATTAAATAATTTAAATGATAAGTCAGTGGACATTGTGATTTGGCCATGGTCAAAAGATTTGAAAAATGCCCTTATAAGTCCTAACGACGCTTTCACATTATCCAGCCAATTAAATGACTTTTTATAACGCTACCTCCATTATAAGAAAAAGGAATACCTATCTAATTATTTTACGTAACTATAAATTGTTCGTCATTGTTATTTATGTATGTTCTTGTATAATTATATATTGACTAGCGGCCCGGCCCAGCTTCGTCTGGGTGCATATATTTTTTGATTCCACTCCACACCAAATACATGTTATTTTTTTGTATAAACTCTTGTATACCTAAACTTGACGTAGCTGTCCTACTGTCCGGCTCAATCCCGTCTCATCCGTCTGTTCAGTCTCTTTCCAATCCATCCCGTCCTTTCTCTTTATTATCCATCCCGTCTTATAACGTGCATTTATATTTCGTCCTATCAAATCTGTCAGGTATCCCAGCCTTCTCCCGTACCTTCCACTCTATTATATCCCGTCTCTCCATATACATGTACATACCGGGTATCTCAAGACTGCTACCGAAAACGAAGCCGGGTGGTAGTTTTAGTGGCTACAAACACAATGCAATTAAAAATTTCGCATAGAAACGCGACAATTATTTTTTATGATTTTTTAAATATCGTCATTTTTGGGTGGTAAATCCATAGTTTTTGCTAAAATAATAATTTAAACTCTCTTATATCTTAGAATATTTATAAATTAAAGGGTATACACTATTATTTTAGTAAAAAATGTATTTACCACCAAAATATAGCAATAGGAAAAAAATTACAAAAAAAAAATTGTCTCTTTTTTTTGCAACTTTTTCTGTTGCATTGTGTCTGAAGTCGCTTAAACTACCACCCGGCTTCGTTTTCGGTAGCAGTCTTGATATACCCTGTATAAAGATTGCCTTATGAAATTTTTGTGCAGCAGAATTACAATTAATTATAACATTTTATGGTTCTATCTTTTGTAGTTTAGGCAGCGTACGCAAAATAAGTAACTTCTTTGGTTGATTTTTTTCAGTTTGTGTCCGAAAAATCCAAATATCTTACGGAACCCTATTTTTTTCCAAAATAAAATATAGTCTATGTTACTCGTGGATAATGTAGCTTTCGAATGGTGAAAGAATTTTTAAAATCGGTCCAGTAGTTTTTGAGCCTATTCATTACAACCAAACAAACAAACAAAGTTTTCCTCTTTATAATATTAGTGTAGATAAATATAAAATCTACTTAAATAAATTACCTCGACACCAATGTTAGTTTATCAGCTTGCTTCTTTAATGCATTCAATATTCTTGGATGGCAGTGTCCCTGATTCACAGCTGAATATGCGCTTAAAAAGTCATAATAACGCTTGCCTTCGACGTCCCAAACGAACACACCTGTAACAAAATTAAATATTAGACTATGAAAGCGATTTTCAGTAAACCGTTCTTATTTTAATTTGTTACATAAATAAAGAAAATGATGGATTAATTATCTTAATATTGTGCACAGAGATATAATCAAATTGTAGGTACTGATAACGTTGAAATATTTTCATTCTGGGCTTAGATAGATTTTATAGAGCTTATAAAGGGATCACACGTCTGTAATAGACAATGGATGAAGGACTACGATACCTTTTCTTTTGAAACGAATATTTATCTCACATGACCATAAAGAGTACAAACAAGTCGTAAACAGGCATGTTTTCTAAATAATTGCAGATGAAGGGAATTTATACTTTAGAAAATAAATGTTATCTATGAAGGTTTCACTTAATTGCCGTATAAATGTAACCTAATACATATTTATGTTTAGAACTAGGTAAACAAATACAATAATTGCAACCTTCGTCTATGTTTATGACTTCATAATCTGGTTCAATTGCCTACAATGAAGTTACGATGTTTGTAGAGATTAGTGATTTCTCCAGGTTCTTTACGTTCAGATTTTTATTTGGCATGTTCATACCGAATAATTCATCAAAAGATTCAATTTTTATCTTTTTACCGAAATGATTATAAACTCAGACATCAGTAAATAAACTAATTAAAGCGCATATCGTTGTTTAGGTAAATGACTAGGTTCATTATCTATATCACTATCACTACATAGTATAAAACAAAGTCGCTTTCTCTGTCCCTATGTCCCTTTGTATGCTTAAATCTTTAAAACTACGCAACGAATTTTGATGCGGTTTTAATAGATAGAGTGATTCAAGAGGAAGGTTTATATGTATAATACGTACATATTATTGTACAAAAATCTATTTATACCCGGGCGAAGCTGGGCCGGGCCGCTAGTATAGTATAAAAGAGGAACCTGACTGGCTGACTGACTGACTGACTGACGTATCAACGCACAGCCGAAACTACTGGAGCTAGGAACGTGAAATTTCACAGAGTACCTATTGTGACGTAGGGTAGCACTAAGAAGGGATTTTTGAAAATTCAACTCCTAAGGGGGTGAAAAGGGTTAAAAACTGCTGTACGGAAAATTTAAACCGTTAGAGTTACAATTGTCAAACTTTGCAGTTTCGTTAGCCAATCAAAGACAAATATAACTGCATACTTAGATTTCTAAAATTAACCCTAAAGGGGTATAAATAAGGATTGAATTTTTGTAGAACCGAACTATCAGATCAACGCACAGCCGCAACTACTGGAGTTAGAAAGGTGAAATTTTGCACAAGGGTTCCTATTATGATGTAGAATAGCACTAAGAAAGGATTTTTGGAAATTCAACCCCTAAGGGAGTGAAAAGGGTAAAAAGCTGTTGTATCAAAAATCGAAACCGTTAAAGTTATAATTTTCAAACATGGCGCTTCAGTTAGTCAATTCAGACCAAAAATAACTGCTTTATTTATTTTTCTGAACTTAACCCTGAAGGGGTTTAAATAAGGGTTGAAGTGTTGGGTGATAATTTATTCATTTATTGACTGCCCAATCAACGCACAGCCGAAAATACTGAAGTTAGAAACGGGAAATTTTACACAGGCGTTCCTATTATGACGTACGGTAGCGCTAAGGAAGAATTTTAGGAAATACAACGACTAAGGAGATGAGGAGGGTTCAAAACTGTTGTATGGAAAATTGTAACCGTTGAAGTTACAGATATTACTAACTAATTATTAACTTGACACTTTGGTTACTCATTTAGGAACAAGAGTAATTGCATAATTTTTTTTTCCTATAATTAACCCTAAAAGAGTTAAAATAGGGGTTGAAATGTTGTATGCAATATCGAAACACTGAAATTATTCATATCAAAATTCATATTTCATCACTTATTTTAAACGAAAAATAATGGCATAAACTACTTTTAGAAAAATAGCACTAAGGGGGTGAAATAATGAATGAAATTTTATGTGAAAATCAGAACCACTGAAGCTGATTTATGTTATCATAATTTATTTTTGTACAAAGCTTTCGTAGAGTTTACAGTATAATGTTGTTGTAGCGATATAATGCATTGCTTTTACGTCCATATTATTATAATTATTATATACACGCAGACGAAGTCGCGGGCAAAATCTAGTATTATATATAAGAATGTATATAGCAGACCCACTAAATAATGGAACTAATCCTACTCTTACTGGCGTACTCAGAGACGTTTAATGTCAATAAAATAGTTACTTAGTAGAGATTTTGTTCGCAAAATCTACATATCTACATAGTGCGGCCGTTAGTCTTCAGTGCGTTAATTGAGTAGATTGAACAATTAATTGTTATTAAAACCATAGCTCAAGAACCTTGTAATTATAAAATGCTAGGACACTATAGCATATTCACACATTTCGGTTTGAGGGCATAGAAAACAAGGCCGATTCAAGAAGGTGGTTGTGAAAACCCTTAACGAAGCAGAATACTTTCGAAGATGACAAAGATATGAATGGAATTTAACGGTATATTTATTCAGACCAAGGCAACATAAACGCTAATTGCAAATAATTTCATCAGTAAAACTACCTATCGCGATATAATATTTTTATACCATTTATTAAGACTTGGAATACAGAAACTGCTCAATATTCTATAATTATTACAATAATTGGATTAAACTAATAAAAATTACAAAACAAATAGAAACAAACAAAAAACTATTCAAAAAATATTCCGCCTGCAGTCGAAATAATTATTATTTCTGCGCGGAAATCGAACTTGCGTCTTGCCGTACAGAGTTACTATTATTTATATCATCATTATTATTAAGGTCAGGGTGGCAAATTCCGTCTATGGGGCGTAATTGTCCATTTCACATTAAATGCAGTACATTCAAATTACAGCTCTGAGAGTTGGCATGTTAGAACAGCATCGCTTTTTGGTTCGAATTCAATTCAGGGAGTAAGTTAAGTTAAGTTGTTACAGAATAGGCTAAAACAGGCTTTGAAAGTTCAGTCGTATTATATATGAGAAATGCTAGTGACACCCTCCCATTTTACCTAAGATTTTCCTAAGATAAGTGAAAATACATAGTTAACTGTGTTAAGAGATCATGTTATATGAAGTTCAGTGTGCATTTAAGTAATTTTCGTTTTACTTTGCTGGAAAACGCAGTAAATAGCACAAATATTGGATACAATAAATTTGTACCTTCAAAATTACTAAGTGCATAATTCCGTCTATTTTAAAGGGGGCGAAATCGTCGTATGCCGTTAATACCCAATTTCAGACTTCGTAAACCATTTTCATATATAACTTTTCCTTGATTAAAGAAACCCCGATAACTACAACTCAATTCAATACTATTTTATTTACCTATAAGAAACCTAATATCATTACAAGCGACGTATAGATAAACTTTGTTGATTCTCTATTAATTTTCTTTCTATTGTCAATCTTTGAAAGGAAGGTACCGTTAAAGTTTAGGTATTTCATATCATGAGACTGATTGTTACGTTTTTTTTAACATTTTATTAGTTCTGTTGATTTGATTTTAAAAGTTATAAGATTTAAAAAAAATTATGAAAATTCCACCAATGAACAATAACATTACGTGTATTCTTAAAATAAATAATAATTTATGTAAAATATTGATGTTTCGCTACGGCAGGTTATACAAAAAACCGAGGAGTATAACTTGCCGCTTTGTTTAGCGTTTGTGGACTATGAGAAAGCCTTTGATTCGATCGAGACCTGTGCTGTGCTACAGTCTCTTCAGCGGTGCCACATAGACTATCGGTACATCGAAGTGTTGAGGTGTATATACAACAACGCCACCATGTCGGACCGAGTACAGAATCAGAGCACGAAGGCTATTCCACTACAGAGAGGCGTGAGACAGGGAGATGTCATATCTCCGAAACTGTTCACTGCCGCGCTGGAAAATGCCTTCAAGCTCTTGCAGTGGAAAGGATTCGGCATCAACATCAACGGCGAGTATATTACTCACCTTCGATTTGCCGACGATATTGTAGTCTTGGCAGAATCGCTGGAAGACCTTAGCACTATGCTCGAAGACCTTAATCGAGTTTCCCAACAGGTGGGTCTTAAAATGAACATGGATAAAACGAAGATCATGTCGAATATCCATGTTGTGCCCACCCCCATAGGAGTTGGGGGCTCGACTCTCGAAGTTGTAGACGAATATGTCTATTTAGGACAAGTGGTCCGGTTAGGCAGGTCCAACTTCGAGAGAGAGGTCAATCGGCGAATCCAAATCGGTTGGGCAGCGTTCGGGAAACTTCGCGATGTCTTCTCGTCCAAAATACCTCAGTGCCTAAAATCGAAAGTCTTCGATAGTTGTGTGTTTTGTGTGTTACCAGTGATGACATACGGCACCGAGACGTGGCCTCTCACTGTGGGGTGTGTGGTGGTGTTTCCCTACGAGATCGAATCAGAAATGAGGAGATCCGTAGGAGAACCAAGGTTACCGACATACCGACCCATAGGATTGGCAAGTTGAAGTGGCAGTGGGCCGGGCACATAGCTCGTAGAACCGATGGCCGTTGGGGCCGAAAGGTTCTCGAATGGAGGCCACGTACAGGCAAGCGAAGTGTTGGACGCCCGCCTACAAGGTGGACGGACGATCTGACTAAGGTCGCAGGAAGTCGCTGGATGCAGGCCGCTTCCAACAGGTCATTGTGGAGATCAATGGGGGAGGCCTATGTTCAGCAGTGGATTTCCTGTGGCTGATATGATGATGATGATGATGATTGATGATTCAAGGATTTTCCCGATTTTGAAGAGAAAACACACACAAAATATTTTTATTTAATTTCTTTGGATAGCTAAAGTACATATGCTAAATGAATTTAAAAGTTTAATACTCTATTTATCATATAACAAAATAATAATGCCAAAAAAATTAAACCTTGGTAATTTATGAGCAAACAAATATGAGTTTTTAAAAAATTATGCCGAAATTAGCCACTCTGACCTTATAGTATTTTCATATACGGTGTCAGTGCCAAGTACGTCACGATATTACAATATTATTGTGTATTTTTTTATAAGGACAGATTCCACCTGTTTAGTAACAAATTACATAAAATGATAAATCATTTTCCGATTAAAATCGAATCGGCCTCAAATTCTCCTTGGATAACAAAAACTATAAAATTAATATTGTGAAGTGTACTTTTGTTTCGGCAAACGGAATCGTGTCCAGAATGTCTAAATCCTGTAATCAATTAATTCCGTCAATTGTAATCGGACTCCAGACACAGTAATAAAGCGCAATTCACATGCAGTATGATGTAGTAAAGAAATATCTATGAAGACAGTTTCAGACCGGAAATTGCTGGAAAACTATAGGTAAGCTTTAATCTCACTTATTTCTTTAAAGTCGGTTAAAAAAATCTTACCTTCACCGCGGCACAATGCAACAGGAATGGGGGCGTAATTTCGGCAACCATACTTGTCCTCCAACGCGAAAATCTCTTTCGATGACAGGTTTTGTGCAGCCATTCTGTTGTAAATAAATCAATACAAATAACATTAATGACATGAGAATTGCATTAAATATCTATTAATCAAAAGAAAAATTCGATTAAGTATCGAACTATTGAGAAATCTTTTCACCTTACAGTTCGTCTACGAGATGTTGTAGCAACAGTGACTCCCAATTTGAAACGATTTCTTATATACTGTCGCTACATCAATAAAGATTATGACGAGTATGAGATAAGTTATTTGTTTTGAATGGAAATCATTATCGGAACTAATGGCTCTATAAACTGTTTTCTTGCATCATTAATAGCTCATGCAAATTATTTAATGAAATAAAACATAAATTATTAAAATGTTACCGTAATAAACCTTTAATAATGAAACATTATTAATAGTTTTATTTTTTCATTTTATGATAATTCAAGAATTTTTACGACAACCTTTTGACTTTTGAGAGTTGTAGGCTAGGGTCTTTAATCCCTAAAACGGGCTCCATTTGGGGCAATGATTAAAGATTGATTTGGGGCTTGACGAACTACTAACATGTTTTAGGCTAGTGTTAGTGCATGAAATATCAACCCACACAATTATTGCGACATAACCTAACGTGAAGTGCCTTATAAGCCCTAATTAATATATGTACCTATACAAAGAAAAGAAAACCTCAACATTATTCTTGACTTTTTGAAGCTGAATTCAAATACACGTCTCTCCAAAGCAATGATATCACGGATTCTGCACTCATTAAAAATCTCGGGAAGCTATCAATATTTTTTATCCATCAAAATAAATTGTAGAAATTATATACCGGGTATATCAAGACTGTTACCGAAAACGAAGCCGGGTGGTAGTTTTAGTGACTACAAACACAATTCAGTGAAAAATTTCGCAAAGAAACACAATTTTTTTTTATTATTTTTTAAATATCGTCGAATTTGGGTGGTAAATCCATGGATTTTGCTAAAATAATAATTCAAAGCTTTGCATACCATAGCGTCTCTAAAAATAAAAGGGTGTACATTATAATTTAAGAAAAACCTATGTATTTACCACAGGTATTTGCTTCGTTTTCGGTAGCAGTCTATACCCCAGTATATACCCTGTATTATTTCTTTATAAACAAAACATATAAGACACAAATAAAAGTTTGTGGATGTTCCTACATACATACATACATAAACTTACGCCTATATCCCAGAAGGGGTAGGCAGGCCGTCCCACAATGTGATAGGTGGCGAGCCTATCGCTATATCGGGCACAAATTCCTGACTCTGGGCTGATAATGAATTGAAAAATCCAATATCACTTTGCCCAACCCGGGATTCAAACACGAGACCTCAGCGTTTTAACTGTACCGTAGTAAGGCTACGCCAACAAGGTAGTAGTAGACGAATAAGATTAATAGTTTTACAAAAACTGTGAAAAATTTTTCCACTCATAATAATAAATTGTTTGGATCAAAGTTAAATAAATAACTAAACAACCAATTCATCAATTTAATGAATCAACTTCTGAGTACAAAAATAGTAAAGAACCTACTAGAACATTATATTATGTATCCAGTATAACTAACCTGACTATAAACGATTTATTGCACTATGTATGTTGCAAGCGAAGTTGAGACCGATGACGTACGTATGATACGTAGTATGTTCTCACTAGTCTGAGGAGCGATTGTTTGGCGGAGGTGTGTCAGCGTCCAAATATAAGCGTCAACTGAATTAGTGTGATATGCCAGAACGTCGGAAAAATACCACAGTTGATATTGACTGTCTCTAAAAATTACGTCACATATCTAATTCACATGAAGTTATTCCATTGCTACACGGATCAATTGTTGATAAACATCTATCAATGTTCACGAAAGGACAAAAATATTGCAACCAGCTATCCGTATCCGTATGAAAATAGGTTTTTGCTGCACTCCGTGTAATGTATGGGCTAAAAATAAGAACCACGTTTACTTTGTAAATTATCCCAGAATATTTTCACGGCTGGGTAATGTTTATAGTAATTGTGCTAATTTTAGGCACATACCTACAACGTGTCTTAATATTTTTTTGCCTTTAAAATATTACACGATTTACGGTAATTACTAAAGAATATGATTATCATTTACTTAATTAGGAAAACCATTTTCATTGTAACAATTCTTAATTATAATTATATTTTCCTAATATATCTTTTATAACAATAAATGGAAACTGACGCATTAAGCGTTCTTTATACTTTAATAGTCTGAGTACTACCCAATTGATTTAAATTGACCTATCAAAACAGCTCAAATAGTTGTGAGAACACAACAAAATATAGTTTAATGGAGACTGAAATTTCCACTGTGAAGTTATTATATTAAAATATGAATAATATGAAGTAGGTATGTTTGTACAAACTCGTAATATAGATAATTGATGTGCAGTCCCATAAAACGTTCTCGGTCGCATTCATAACACGCATATTCTGGTCAACGTCCTAATAATAAGAGTTATCTAAGTAGGTAATAAATAATATATACGAGAACCAATTAATTATATTTAATTGTGTTCTCAAAGAAGTTCATTACACAAACTGAGCTGGTGTATTCCGGAGAAAACAATGAAGATCAGGAAATATGTTATAGAAACATACGCTAACGTAAAGTTTGTTTCTCAAATCTTTATTTGCATTGTAGCATTATGTTTATTCAAATTAATATATTACATTGTTTTCCTAGTCTAATAAATAATGCTTAACAGTTGCTTTTCAAAGGATTAAGCACCACAATAAAAACTATCTGAATATAAATATTATAACCTGGATATCTTTAGATTAGACACATCGAATGTGTTAGCACAATATTACAATGTCCTCGACAAGCACCTAGAGATAGAATTTATTTACTTTCGTATACCACATATCACATTATGTATCAATTCTGCAAACAAGATCGAGGCTAGATATCTATATATGTGTTATGGGCCAAGTGATTAATCGGGCATTATTCATAAGGCCCGGGTAATAGGAATGATGCCCAATAAGCTTTTTTTTTTATACTGGCCCGGCATTGTAGGAAGGAGCTACGGCGGAAGGACCCAGTATTGTAGGAAGGAACTACGGCGGAAGGACCCAGGATTGTAGGAAGGAGCGGGCAATGTGATTATAACCAATCAATTTATCACATTGCCCCGGCATTATGAATAATGCCAAGTGCCTATTGGGCAGAGTGATGTAAAGCTAATCAAAATCATAACAATGAACCGAAGTGGTAGAATTTAGAATAGGGCAGCACGAGGGGGTGGGTTGTTTGGAGGAGTTTCGCACCTCTCCTAGTACTACTCCCATGAAAAGGTAACGCACTATTCCTGACAAATATCTATTATAGCAACCTAACCCTTAAAACACTTGTTGTCAATACGAATTAGCTTTTGCATCGTCTCCGGCGCTACGGGAAGTTCAGCCCCTTCCCCCTTGCGTAACAAAAGATAAGCACGCATGCTCACCCCCACAGCTACGGCTTGCTGGTTGCCTCCGGCGACCAGCCTCAGCCGCTGCGGCTCGCACGGTTGCCTATCCTTCGTTACAGCGGGCGGGGGCTGCTCTCCCTCCGCGCCTCCGGCTTTTTATATACTTACACTTTTTATATAGGGTCGGTAGCCAAAAGACTACGTGAAGTCGGGGTGTTCCGAGTCGGTTTTGGGGCACAGTCGACCTAAGTGATCTGAAGTGGGGGAAGTAATTTTCTACTGAAGATAATGTTTCGGACGTTACAAAACAACTAATCATAAGCAGATCAATTCAACCTTTCTAATTTATGGGTCTATGGCAGATGCGACAATAAGCAGCGCACCACGTAAAAAATCACCTATTAATCACATTGCCCGATCATCATGTAGCCATATTCATAATGCCCGGGTATTGTGATAAATAAGTTAGTTTAGATTGTAATTAATCACTTGGCCCGATATGGTTCGACAATATTCATACTGCCCGGGCATTATGAATACTGCCCGCATTAATCACTTGGCCCATAACATATACACAGTCAGGTCATAAGTATTGTCACACAGTAAAAACTTTTCTTTTAGAATGCTGGCCACAAAAAAGTTTATTGAATTCGAATTTCGAATTGTTCATGAAAATAAAAATGTATACTTTTTAGAATTTTACTCATTTTTAAATATGGAGTGGACGCTTAAAGAAGACCGTGTTGCAGTAATTGCGTTGCATCGTTGCGGTTACGCGCCAATTCAAATTTTTGACATACTGAAAAATTTGGATATAACCAAAAGATTCATTTATCGTACCATCAAATGATACAATGAAGACTCTAGTGTAGATGACAGATCAAGAAGTAGTCGCCCTCGGTCTGTTAGGACTCCAGTAGTGATAAAAGCTGTGAAGGCGCGAATTCAAAGAAATCCTAAACGTAAGCAGAAACTGTTGGCCCTTCAGATGGGGTTAAGCAGAACCACGGTGAAAACTCCGAGATATTACACATTCATTTAATTTTATTCTATTCCCAAGCCTTGTTATCGTCTAAATATTCCGAAATTTTATAATATGCCTTATTGCATAATTTTTGCTTGATAGTAGCTTTGAATTTTGTAATAGATAAGGATTTAATATGACTGGGAACATTGTTATAAAAGTGTATACAGTAACCCTTAAAAGATTTGCTGATCTTGTGGAGTCTGGTCTTAAGAGTAGCTAGATTATTCTTATTCCTAGTATTTTTGTTGTGAATATCGCTAATCTTAAGAAAACTTTCTTTATTTCTATGGACATAAATTAAATTTTCAAAAATGTACTGTGATGCTACTGTCATTATATTTATCTCTTTAAACTTTTCTCTGAGAGAATATCTGGACCCAAGCGAATAAATTAACCTTATAGCTCGCTTTTGGAGAACAAAGATGGTATTAATGTCAGCAGCACCACCCCACAGTAAAATTCCATAACTCTTCAGACTATGAAAGTAGGCAAAATATACCAATCGAGCTGTATCAACATCAGTCAATTGGCGAATCTTACCCACCGCAAAGACTGCGGCGCTCAGCTTTTTAGCTAGAGCGACAATGTGAGAACCCCATTGAAGTTTGGGATCTAATGTAATTCCTAAAAACTTTGTTGTATCCACAAGGCTCAACTCATCCCCATTCAAATTAATGTTAGCATTAACTTTTTTGACATTAGGTGTCACAAACCTTATACATTTCGTTTTTTGGCTATTTAATAACAAATTGTTAATTCTAAACCAATGTACTATTTTTGAGAGGGTGTTGTTTACGTCGTCAATATCAGGATTACGTCGATTTACTTTAAATATTGCGCAAGTGCGTGGTGGCCTGTTGGTAAACGGACTAGACGCGGCTGCCAACTTGTTCACGGTGGTCGCGGGTTCGAATCCCAGGGCACACCTCTGACTTTTCGGAGTCATGTGTGTATTGATAGTCAATCACCACGCACTAAAACGGTGAAGGAAAACATCGTGAGGAAACCTGCATACCATAGCGATTCATAAGAATTTCTATGGTATGTAAGTCCGCCAACCCGCACTAGGCCAGCGTGGTGGACTATATGGCCTAATCACTCTCAATCGTATTCTCGATTGTAAAGTAGGCCCGTGCCCTGCAGTGGGACGTATATGGGCTGATACAGATACAGATACAGACTTTAAATATTAATGAAGTATCGTCAGCAAACAACACTACCTCACAGTTCTCCCTTATAAAAAAAGGTAAGTCATTAATATAAATTAAAAAGAGAAAGGGTCCAAGAATCGAGCCCTGCGGAACTCCATAGTAACGGCAGACCTAGGAGATCTTATTCCGTTGACATCTACACTTTGGACCCTTAAACACCAGAGCCGACTAATATAGCACACTATAACTAAATTAATTAAAGTAATGAAATGTTGGTTAGGGTGAGTGGGGGCAACATTGAAAATAGGGTAACACAGAAATTGGTCCATAACAGCCTTAGCGCATATTTTGAATGACTCACAACATTGTTAAAATCGCTATTCTGTTAGGTCTCACAACTCAATCGACTTCGGGCGTTTAAAGTATGTGGTTGTATGATATAAGCAAATTACCAACTAGTGGTGTTTTCGCAAGCTGCTTCGAGTGTTTTTACCTTACCCCGTGGTCTGTAGCATTCATTCCAGGGTAAGCACAAGTTTCTTATTGGAATATATCCTTAATATTTTTAAGTCTAGATTTGTCAGGCTATCAATGTATGGCTACTATTAGAATTTAAAGAACTATCACAACTTTTTATTTTCTCCCAAATCAATTTTACGGGGTAAGATAAACATATAAAAATTTCACCCTTACCCCGTTTCCAATTCTCATACAAAAAGCCAGATGTTCTCAAACTTTGTCTACTACGTAAGTATGAAACCTACTTATAAATGAACTTTCTGTGTGTTTATCTGTGAGTGTGGCTTCCAACAATAATATTATGGTTAGTGCAATATTCAAATACTTAATTACACACAATTTTGTGCAAATTGCTGTCTTTAAAATATTTTTCCAATGTAATGATTTTTTTTTGTTTTGTTTCTGCTATTATAACAACCAACGTACGATAAATCTGCCGCTGTCAACGGCACTATTTCAGCAAGTAAAGCTCAGGGATTCAATTATAATCATTGTGAATGCCGTTTAGGAGTTATGCAATTATTGATTAACTTTATTTCTCGCTACAGAATCGTCATTTCACATAACTACGTCTGGAAATCTCTGAAAACAACTTACACTTCTACACACATGAGAATGTGGCATTATGTTGATTATACCTAGGCATTTCCAATAAAATATTTTTTGTGACAGTGATATTCATTCATTTTAACATTTAGTAATTAAGGAGGAAAGTTTGAGAATCTCTACTTCAATCTTTCCCCGGTGGGGTGAGACTGAGATACTTTAGAAGAAACAATTTGCTTTATTTTTGTTAATTACAGGTGTTTTGACACTACAATTAGTTCTATATAATCTAGATATTAAAAGTAATTGACTAACAACTAGAAAAAAAGACGTGTGGCACTCGGAGACTGACGCGTTAAAGCTATTGCATAGCATTTTTTATCAAATTATGTAATTATAATTATTTATTTATGCAGTATTTTTTTTTCCTTTGTTTTTCTTTGATATTAATTGTACAGATATTCACTGTTGTACCAGCGAGCTTGGTAGAGTCGCACGGTGGGCTGAAAATCGCGTTTCATAGACATTCAATTTTTTTTTCGAATTTGACGGGTTTTTTAATTGGAATCTATTAAAACATGCTTGTTCATGATACCTTTTAAGTATGAAGACATAAATCACAGGAAAAGGTACACTTTCGATTTTTTTTCAAAAATGTTGTATGGAGAAAACAATAAAATAAGCTATATCTCGGCTGGCACAGGAATGGCCGTTATTTCCTCTCGCATGATTTTTGCTCTATTTTTTGCAATTTTTTGATGTATCACACCACAGGGGGCAAAGCGCGGCTTTTGAGAAAAAAAATCATATAAAAAAATATATTATTTCCGTTGCCTTCAATCTTGGTTGGCAAATTTGAACCACATGTCTCTAAAAATAATAAATAGCGGTCACAAAACAACTTTATTTCTGGTTAACCCTCCCAATTTCATAATAATAAATAATAAGATTTTTTTTTTACCTGACTTGTTTATGACACACAAATCGGTCTTGGATACTCGAACTTTTCCAAACAATGGATAGATTCTCACCTGCAAGTACTTACTACTTACTATTGTTTTGTTCCTAATTCACTTATTTAAGACCCAATAAATAAAAAAAGGCAGCTGCGTAATTATGATGGATCATTATAATGGCACAGGTGCCTAATGATTTTGTTATTTATTTAAGAAGTATAAATAGACATTTGTTTGCTGTAATTTTTCAGTTTACCTCGATTTGTGCTTGTGTAAACATCGATTATAAACACGGAAATGGAAAGTTTAGCAACTTACTTAGACTTGTTTATGATTTTGAAAAACACGGGTAAGTACAGTGACTTCATTATATAACAATATCGTTTCATGTTTGAATTTAAATCTTTCAGATGAAGACAGTCTTACGTTGAAATTATACTGTAGAAGATTTACTCATACCCTTGTGAAAAAATGGAAGCGATCTCATCGAAAATTAGAAGATTTTTTGAAAGATTATGAGGACTGGCTTCAGTGTGATATCGATTGGCCAAGTTGCATTGCAGAACCGAAGGCATCAGATGTTGGGACATCCGAATCTCATATCACCCTCGAAAGTCCAGTCCCTTCCACATCTTCGTCCGGTGCACCACACACAAGTAAGAAGCGTTTGCCACGAAAACTATTTCAAGATTTAGAAATGAAGCAAAAGAAGAGAAGGACTGAAAGTCAAATAGAATGTGAGTCCAGTGAACTTGCATACGCTACTGTGCGAAAAATGAGACAAGAAGGTTTGGACAGTATAGCTGCTGCTATTGAGTATATGATAAAACATCCAGAAGCTGCTGATAAGTTTAACGCAATTACCAAAAAATCATGCCCCAAGCCTGTTTTTACACCGGAGAAAGCACTTGGTCTATATTTATCATTAAAGTTGTCTAAGTGGCAATATATAACATTAAGGGAAACAGCAATTCGGGAAGGTGCGATGGAATTGTACCCATCATACTATAAGATTCAGCAAGCTAAATCTCAGTGTTATCCTGACAAGGAGACAATTACAGTTACAGATACAACAGCCAAAATTTCCCTTCAGGCTCTTCTAGATTTAACAGTGAAAAGGATTTTGAAAAATGTACCTATATGTGGCGATAGAAAAAAACTTATTTTAATGTCCAAGTGGGGTTTTGATGGTGCATCGAACCAGAGCAGGTATAAACAGAAAATAGAAGACGAATATAATGATTCCAGTGTTTTCATGACCTCGTTAGTTCCGTTAAAGCTGACCGATGGTGACGAAGTCGTATGGCAAAATCCAAAGCCCTGTTCAGCACATTTTTGTCGTCCAGTGCAGTTTAGTTTTGTTAAAGAAAATAAACTTGTGGTTACTGAACATTTGAAGGAAATTGAAGACCAGATCAATTTGCTAACAACTACAGACTGTAACGAAATAAAAATTTGTCATAAATTAATGATGACTATGATAGATGGCAAAGTTTGTACTTACATTACTGATGCCCGATCTAGTGCTACGTGCTATCTGTGCTTAGCAAAGCCGTCAGATATGAATAATTTAAATGAAGTTATAAAAAGGCCTATCTCTGAACACCTCTTGAAATTCGGATTGTCTCCTTTACACGCCCGCATTAAATGCATGGAATGTCTTTTGCACATTGCATACAAGCAAGACCTGAAGAAATGGGCCGTGAAAGGAGATTAAAAATTGGCACTTGAGTCGCGGAAAAAACAAATACAAGATGGATTTAAAGAAGAGCTTAACATATTGATAGATGTAGTAAAACAAGGATCTGGAACTACGAATGATGGAAATACAGCCAGGAAGTTCTTTGAAAACCCGACAAAAACCGCAAATATCACAGGTCTGGACGAAGAATTGATCCATAGATTCGCTGTTCTTTTACAAGCCATTACATGTGAAGAGTATATCAATACGCAGAAATTCAAAGAGTATTCCATGGATACAGCAAAACGGTATGTAGAATTCTACAGTTGGTACTACATGCCTTCTACTGTCCATAAGTTATTGGTACATGGTTCGGATATCATTGCCAATAACGCAATAGTACCAATTGGTAGTTTATCAGAAGAAGCATCAGAGGCTCGTAATAAGGATTTTCGAAGATTTAGAGAGCACCATTCCCGAAAAATGTGCAGGAAGAAATGTAACGAGGATATATTAAACATGCTTTTGCTCTCTTCAGACCCTTATATTTCAGCAAACAGACCTGTAATGGACAAAAAGAAAAGGACAACTCTTTTTGCAGACACTTTAACTCTTTTAGAGAGCCAGAGAGAATCCGAAATAGAATTTTGCGATGTTTCTCAATTGGATTCAGAATCTGAAATAGATTCAGAATTAAGTGATAGCGATGAAGATTAGAGCAAAGTTAACAAGATTTATTGTAAAAACTGTAATTAAGACAACGAAGAATTATTTTTTTATAATTATTATGGTAAGTTTCAGTGGATTCATTTTAAAAATATGGTTTTATTTAAGCATGTTTTAGTCTGTGCATGTTATTAATGTTGTATTAGAGTAAGTATCAGTATACTCATTGAAACTATATAAATACGAGTAATAAATTGAAAAAGCACGCTATTGGTGATGGGAACAGAAAAAATATTATGAAATATGTGAGTGGCTTTTTTATACGTTTTATATTTATTTTAATAACCTTATATTTTGTTTATGTTTAATGTGTGCATTGTTATATTTTGTTCCTTATATTTTATTAATTGGCAGCCATATTCAGGCCAATAGTTATTCTGTTTGTTAAAACCCATTTTTTATTAGTCCTACCCACATTCCTGTTTTTGTTTTGTATTCAAATACGGCTAAAGTTTTCATATTAGAATTAATAAATATGTTATTTAGTTGAAATTATACTCTGATGTTAGCTTTAGTTATTAGTGTACTTATCTCATAAAGTGAAATGTAAATTTATTTTAAGAAAATAAAGTTCTTTCACCACAATTGTTTCTGAGTAGTGTAATTGATTTTGTATAGTCGTACTATTCGAATAAATTAAAAAATAAATTACTAAATTTTATTGATCTTTTTTTTTTCATTTATTAAACATATTTACAAAAAGATAAAAACATTTGTTAGTAGATAACAATGAGAAAAGTTCCTTTTTTATTTATTGGGTCTTAAATAAGTGAATTAGGAACAAAACAATAGGTAAGTACTTGCAGGTGAAAATTTATCCATTGTTTAGAAAAGTTCGAGTATCCAAGACCGATTTGTGTGTCATAAACAAGTCAGGTAAAAAAAACCTTTGATATAAGCCGCGTATTATTTATTATTGTGAAATTGGGAGGGTTAACCAGCAATAAAGTTGTTTTGTGACCGCTATTTATTATTTTTAGAGACATGTGGTTCAAATTTGCCAACCAAGATTAAAGGCAACTGAAATAATATTTTTTTTTATGTGATTTTTTTTTCTCAAAAGCCGCGCTTTGCCCCCTGTGGTGTGATACATCAAAAAATTGCAAAAAAATAGAGCAAAAATAATGCGAGAGGAAATAACGGCCATTCCTGTGCCAGCCGAGATATAGCTTATTTTATGGTTTTCTCCATACAACATTTTTGAAAAAAAAAATCGAAAGTGTACCTTTTCCTGTGATTTATGTCTTCATACTTAAAAGGTATCATGAACAAGCATGTTTAATAGATTCCAATTAAAAAACCCGTCAAATTCGAAAAAAAAATTTGAATGTCTATGAAACGCGATTTTCAGCCCACCGTGAGTCGTATCATGAAGTAAATACAAAGAGGAGATGCCCTAACGCCGAAACTCTAAGCAGGCATGAGTCACCAGATTGCGGGGCGAAGAGGGGGATTACGCATGCGCAGTAACGCCGATATAACCAATGCCACCTAGAGGCGAGTTGCTGAACTAAAGAGACAAGCGTAATATTTCAAAAAGTCATCAAAATGTCTACTATTCATCGATAGATGGCAAAACTAAATATCGAAAGAGGTTAGATTACAATTAATCACGCAATAGCTTTGCAATTCGCATTTAAAAGTACTGGCACATATTTGAAACAAAATAAAAATATTAAATTTAAATTTCGGTCAGACAGGTTATTTTCGTGACGGAATTTCTGGATTCGGTCTCCACGCTCAAGGCCCGTGATAAAAGCTATGCAATAGCTTTAAAATTATCGTATCATATATCGTATCGATCGATCGATACGTATCATATATTACATTTATGAAAACGATATCAAAAATTCGTTCAGTCTTTCCCCGTCACCTTCCATCTTTCCCCTGCAGCGTTTTTGAAATTGCAATTTTTGATATGTTTTTTTTTTCAGCTTTGGTACATATATTTCAGGATGTTATAGATATGATTAAACAATGTACTCCTTGGTTTGCTTACGAATATGTTTATTTTTTGTATATTTATTATAAGTGTCGTTTTACAGGCGTTCTAATCAAACCCTATTCATCTCATTAAAAAACCGTTCAACGTTCCCCCACTCACCCTATAACAATATGCATTGTTATTTTCTTTCTCCACTTTTTATTATCATATGAAAGTTAAGTAACGTGTCAGTACCTAATCAATTATGTAACACACATAATATGCGGGTGCGTACTACATAGTACATATAGCGTTATTTTTTATATGACCTTTTGAAAGATTTCTGCAAAAATTAAGCGTTTTCTTCGCCTTCTAAGGGCTACTTGATAAGCTGTGGGATCCCATCAGCATAAAATGACATCTGCCATTAGGTACATCTTAGTAATCCGCTGGGTTACCGGTGTCTTATTTCCTCTTATAGTCCATTGAAATGTTACAATTTAAGGACCGAATATTGCATTTCTTAGAGGACGCATTTTAATTTTTGGAACATGTTTGGGAGGTCAATAGAAGCTTAAGCTTAGTTTGTGGGGTCGCCACCCTTGTCCCCCGGCCGCCATCTTGAAAAAAGGGGTGAAAACACTTTGTTCGCGATAATTCGGAAACTATGCGTCTTAAAAAATAATTGTAAGGACATAATTTGTAGCAAATTGTTTTGCCTACAAATATATTTATTTAACTTTTTTCCTAAATTAAGAATTAAAGAAGTTATAAGCAAAAAAGTGAAGAAGAAATTTCTTAAGGGAAATGTTCCCGTTTCTCTTAAAAGTAGGCTCTTCGGCTTGTATCTTGCCAATTCTCACATACAGTGCTCAATCCTGGTCTCTGACCGAACTTCAGAGGTCCAGGTCCAGGTTTGTCAAAAAGCTATGGAGCACAGGATGCTAGGCGTAACACGCATGGACAGAGTACCCACTAACACCTTGCGCTGTTGCACAGAAATAAGATAAACTAAACTGGGGTTGGGCGGGCCACGTCACCCGGATGCTCCCGAAGAGGTGGGCAAGGGTGGCGACCCCACAAACTTGAGGTTAAGCTTCTATTGACAGCCCACACATATCCCAAAAATAAAATTGCGTCCTCTAAAAAATGCAAAGCTCATGTAACATTTCAATGGACTATTACGGATTTCTATTGACTATTACGGACATTTCTAATCCAATCCCATAGGGAATAAAGAATAATTAAGTCATTACTTATTGGCATAGTTGATCAGCCGCCGGCTGTAAAATGAGAGGCTGCGGGTTCCATCCACGCACAGAGATATTTTTTTGTGTGTCCCACAGATATTACTTTCGGGTCCAAGAGTTTGTGAGACCGAAAAGTCTCTCCTAGATTCTGATACTCTTGAAACAAGAGTCGATCTTAGTGTAGGGTCGGGACTACAGACCAAGAAGTAAATCAGGACTATGTGTTAGGTGTATTTATCTATTAGTTTATAAGTTCCTAGTTGCCCAGATTTATTTTGTGTAAAATTGAAATCGTTTTGGCCTACCTAATTAAAAGAAAAATAAATATGTAGAAGTATCATCGGTAGATAATACTACATTTTAAAAATATAATCATACAGTGTATAAGTGCTACTAAAAACGAAGCCGGGTGGTAGTTTAAGCGACTTCAGACACAATGCAACAGAAAATGTTGCAATAAAAAAAAAATTTTTTTGTTTTTTTTATGGTCATATTTCGGTGGTAAATATATTTTTTCCTAAAATAATAGTGTATACCCTTTAATTTATAAATACTCTTATTTATTATGTATAAGAGTTTAAATTATTATTTTACCAAAAACTATGGATAAACCACCCAAAAATGATATTTAAAAAATATTGTCACGTTTCTATGCAAAATGATTAGTTGCATTGTGTTTGTAGTCACTAAAACTACCACCCGGCTTTGTTTTCGGTAGCAGTCTTGATATACCCAGTATAAATCATATAAAATATAATTAAACTTTTTAAAATATAGTCGTTTGAGAAATCTTGTTGTAAGGCGCCGTCCATTAATCATGTGATCTTTTATTTAGAATATTTGACCCCCCCTCCCTTTTAGTGATATGTGGTGAAAGACTACCCCCCCCACCCTCCCCCAACATCACGTGTATTAATACGTATAAATAAATCGTATTATTTTCGAATATTAGATATATTTAAATACTGGTATAAAGTATAACCCATTTTATTCTGAAATGAAGGACCATGCTATAATAAATGAATCGTATAATCATACGAAAAATATATTATGTAGCGTTTTCATCAAATTTATGTGTCGAAAACAAAAAATACACGTGATATTTTACTAGACCACCCCCTACCTCCTTGTGATATTTCGTGATTTTTGTACAACCCCCTCCCCCCCATTCAAGCTTCACGTAATTCATGGACAGCCCCTAATTATATAACACCTATGAGAAACCCAAATACGCATTTTTTTTTATTTGATACAGCATTTTTTTAAATAACTGATTTTTATGTGAAGGTATGTTTGACGGTGTGTAATTAAAATTTTTTGCAACACAACAATATATTTATTAACTAACTCTAAATCACAGACTGTATACTACTTATCTAGCAAGCACTACACAGTAAACAAATTTAACTGAAAACTGAACTAAAGGAGATTTTATGTGACTTTACTTGGAGTTAACTAAATTTAAATCATATAAAATCATTGACTGCAAGCTGTCAAATTAACACGCCGTTTTCGATGTAAGCCACCAATAATTAATTTAACTTGGCTATCTTTCTTAAGAACAAGCCACGGTGTAACTTCCTACAACACTAAAATTTGACTATTAATAGTACTTTACATAGGTATGCAATTATTTGTGTTATTTTTTTTGCCACTTAGGATGGTTCTCAGGATCTCCTGTGTGGTACTCGTCATATACTGGAAACGACTCTGCACCCTTTTCTGGTACTGTTGGAAGGGAACCCCCTTCTTGCAACCTCTTGGCTTCAATTTTTGCTGCATTTTCCTTTTTCAATTGTGCTAGGGCCACATTCTTTGCTATTTCCTCTTCAGTAGGTGGATCTTTCCTGTGAAATAAAAAAACATTACTATCAGTATATTGCTGTTGAGAAGATAAACATCCAATCCCATACATAATAAAAATGAACACATAGTCAACTTGGGCTATTTATGTGTAGAAATATCACCCTACATGTGGGATAGCCCCAATCAAGGAGTTAAATTAATAGAGTATAATATCACAGTTCATCTTTACACTTTTAGATGAATTTTTAGGCTGCAGATACAAAGTCAGCAGAGAAACGAGTGGTGAACAGGGCGGCAGCGTTGACGGCCACTCCCGCGGGCTTCGACAACGCCCACTGGCCCGTGCCGCCCGACCCGTGTGTGATTGATGTATTAATATTTAAATATGGTATGACTTTAAGAGTATAGATAAGTTTGCAAATTACCTTCTCATACGAAGCCAAGACTCCCACTCAGCTGGGATTGGGTCATGGAAATCCTGACCTTTCGGAGGATCATACCACCTACTGGGCTTCCTCTTCCCAACACTGGGGTCAGCCGGTATTTCATAATACATATTGCCTATGTAATCTTTGCCTGAAAAATACAAAACAAGCAGTCAATTTTTGGCTATGTAGTATATGCATAGTTTCTCTCTCTCTCTTCAGCTCAACATGTTTGTTGCTGAACATAGACTTCCCTCGAGGACTTCCACATTGACTTAAAGCAGAATAATGTTTAACATTATAATAAAATAAGTACATTTACATTACAATAAAATAAGTAATTAGTTTGGACAGAATTCGAGAAACATATTGTACAAGTGTACAATTCACACATGAGTAAGATAAAATATTTACAACTTTTAGTTGTTGTATTAAATAGATTTATCTCCACGTCTATCACTACATAGCATAAAACAAAATCGCTTTCTCTGTCCCTATGTCCCTTTGTATGCTTAAATCTATAATCTTTGTATGCTTAAAACTATGCAAGCGATTTTGATGCGGTTTTTTTAATAGATAGAGTGATTCAAGAGGAAGGTTTATATGTATAATACATACATATTAATGTACAGAAATCTATTTGTACCCGGGTGAAGCTGGGCCAGGCCGCTAGTATCTATATAAATCTATTGGTAAACAGATCAAATGTGGCTACCAAAATGTTGAAGGTAGTCGCATGATCAAATCCCAGGGCCATGTCTAACTTTTTGGAATTATTTGTGTATTGATAAACAATCACCATGCACTAGATGGGTGCAGGAAAATATGTTGAGGAAATGTGTTTACCATTTTATAATCATTTCTGTGGTCCTATCCATACACACCATCAAGTCACTAATTTTACAAATTTCCTAGAAATTCTATACAACTATAGATTGCATGCTTTTCCCTAAACATATATAATAATTAATGGAGGTTTATAGCTGTTATTATTTTATATCACTAATATCTGGTCTCTTCTTTGACCTTCTTGTGAGAACTCTTTCTCACATGTTTAGTGAAATCAATACTCAGCAGAGTTCAGCCATAGCAAGCGTTTAATGTTATACATACATTAGGTATAAACTTTAATCACAACACAATAAGAACTTAGCAAAAATATATATATGTGAAAAATATTTGATGTTTATGACATATGTAAACTTGTGTGTTTACAATAACAACGTTGAACAACGACTGACGTCCCAAATATTTTTCACACATTCGAAGGCTTATTTTTTTATTTTAATCTACATTCAAAAATACCTTCCAGCCTGTCTTACACACTGACATGAGGTTACATACAATCCAATAGCAACTCTATGCTCTAACACTCCTCCTTAACCTAATGTCCATGCAAGTACCTTACACTGCTTAAACACATATACCCATACCTCTCACACAAAACTCAAACTTCCCTCTTGGAAGTGGTTTCGTTAAAGCATCTGCAATCATGCATGCTGTCTCCTTATATTTCAGTATCACATTATTATTCACAATTGCCTCACGTACAAAGTGGTACCTAACATCTATATGTTTGGTCCGTTGGTGGTGTACTGGGTTCTTAGCGATAGCAATGGCAGACTGACTATCAGAGTAAACAGTCATGGGTTCACTTGACTTATATTGTCCATTCGATATTTCAGCAAAAAATCTTTGCAAAAATATTGCTTCTCTAGCAGTTTCGGATATTGCTACGTACTCTGCCTCCGCTGTACTAAGAGCAATCGTCCGTTGTTTCGTACTTTGCCACGAAACAGCTCCTCCTTGAATAAGGAACACTGATCCTGTATAAGATCGTCGATCACTATCTCCTGCATGATCCGCATCAGTAAAAGCTTCTATAGTTAGTTGTTGTTTCGCTTTCACATATCTCAAACCGTGACTCTTAGTCCCTTTGAGATACCGCAATACGCGTTTAGCAGCAATCCAGTGTTTCTCTTCATAACATTCATTGAACTGGCTAAGGTAGTTCACTACATGAGCTATATCTGGTCGTGTACATACTGCAAGATACATAAGTGACCCTATCAATGCTCGGTACGGAATCCTTTCGTCTGATTTCTTGCTATGTGACGGCTTCTCTAGCCTTTGGCCTGGTGCAAATGGTGTGACCACAGGTTTACAATCCTCCATGTTGTATGCCTTCAGAATTTTATCTACATACTTCTCTTGATGTAATTTAATTCCATTGTCATCTTGCACAATATGGACTCCTAGCATCAATTCAGCCTTGCCAAGATCTTTTGTTTCAAAATTGGACATCAATTCACTTTTGACCTTAAGCAGTTCTTGTTTGTTGTTCCAGCACAGTAACATATCATCAACATACACAGCAATAATAATTGTGTTTCCATTCTGTGTCCGCATGTAAACACATGGTTCATATTCTGATCTTTTAAATTTCAATCTTGTGAGTACTGAATGAAGTTTTTCATTCCATGCTCGTGGAGCCTGCTTCAGCCCATATAAAGATTTTTGTAGAAGACATACATAATCTTCTTTTCCTTTTACTTCAAACCCCTCGAGCTGCTTCATGTAAACTACTTCATTTAAATTTCCATTTAAGAAAGCTGTCTTCACATCCATTTGATCAATTTTCAGTCCTTCTCTCGCAGCTAATGCTATCAGTGTCCTTAACGAGCTATGTCTGATAACAGGTGAAAACGTATCAAAATAATCAATGCCTCGCCATTGACTGAAGCCTCTTGCAACGAGTCGAGCCTTATAACGAGTCTTTCCCCCCGCTTCTTCTTTGATTCTGAATAACCATTTAGAATCAACGATGTTACTCGACCTCGGTGGCTTCACTAATTTCCAAGTATTATTTTTATTCAGAGCATTGATCTCCTCCTGAATCGCATTTCTCCACTTTTCTTTATCATTTCTAGATAAAGCTTCACTCACTGTTAAGGGACAATCACTTTCGAGAGCTTGATAAGTGACGTGATCTGGAAATTCTTTTGGTTTTCTTTCTCTCAGTGGATATCTCCTATTAGTAACGTGTTCTGATTCTATAGCGTCTTCCACTTCTTCGGTTAGTTCTGACTGTAGAAATTCAACATCGTCTTCATCTCTCCCATCCACAGATTCCCACTCTTCACAGCTTTCTGCATCATTATAATTTGGACATGAATCCTGAGCTATTTCTTGGATTTCAATATCCTTTTGTGCGTTCTCATCAATTCTTATTGATTCTGATGATTCTTCATTTTCAAAAGAAAGGAGTGTCTCGTTCTCTCTTGAGTTAGCACTTTTTTCGATTGATTCGAATTTGTTTTCAAAGAAAACAACATCTCTTGCTGTGTGAACCATCTTTGTTTTTGGATCAAATAACCGGTAGCCTTTTGAATTTTCGCAATATCCAATGTGAAGCATTTCTTTGCATTTCGAATCCCATTTTGTACGTTTCTGTTTAGGTATATGCATAAACGCTTTGCATCCGAAAACTCTTATGAACTTCAAGTTTTGTTTGATCCCAGTCCATGCTTCTTCTGGAGTTTTGTTTCTCACTGCTTTGGTTGGGGATCTGTTTTTTAGAAAAACAGCGGTATTTACCGCTTCCGCCCAAAGTTCATTGCTTAATCCAGCATCTTGGATCATACTCCTGGCTCTTTCAACAATTGATCTGTTTGCCCTTTCCGCTACACCATTCTGCTCAGGCGTGTATTCAACGGTTAATTGATGATGAATGCCGTATTTCTTAAAGAAATCTTTCATTTTTGTGCTTACATATTCTTTGGCATTATCAGAACGAATCACTTTCAATTGTTTTCCAGTCTGCAATTCAGCAAAAGTCTTAAATTCTACCAATTTGTCAAATACTTCACTCTTACATTTAAGAAAATAAACGAAGGTTTTTCGCGTAAAATCATCTATAAATGTCAAGAAGTAATTGAATCCACTGATTGACTTTACATTCATCGGCCCGCACACGTCCGTATGAACCAGTTCAAGTATATCGTTAGCTCTCGTAGCTATGCTGCTTTTCTTAAATTGCTGCCTGGTTTGTTTTCCCTTCAAGCAACCTACACACTCTAGTGTTGGAAAATTGTTCGAAAAAGTTACCCCTTTTGCCATACGATCACGTAATAATTTGAGATTACGTACACCAAGATGACCCATCCTTTGATGCCACAACTCCATCTCACTAATAGATGCAGTCGCCAGTGCTGTGTGCTCTAAGCTTTGTTTTAATTTGTACACACCATTCTCCTCTACACCTGAAAGTAAGGGTTCGCCGGATAAATTACACTCGTCACTTCGTAATATGTTAAAACCTCCTTTATAAAACAGAACATTCATACCCTTCTTTGTTATAGCACTCACGCTCAAAAGGTTTGATGCTAATTTAGGCACATACATTGCATCAATTGTAATATTCGGTTTTTTACTCACCACTGTACCACTTCCAAGACCTTGCAAACGTTCCCCATTTGCACATGCCACAGTCACTTCTCTTTCATACTTCTTCAGATCATGCAACCATTCACGCCTTGAAGTCATATGATTAGAAGCTCCAGAATCCACTATCCAAAAATCTTCTGAAGTCGAAGTCGCCATCGCTAAAGCCACAGATGCATCATTTGTTTTCTTATTTCTTTTCTCTGGACAAACGTTAGCCTTATGTGGTCCATTGCAGATAAAACATTTCAGCCTTGGTCGTTTTCGTTGAGGATTAGGATTTCTTTTCTTGGATAAAAGTGCTTGACTGTCAACATTCCTAGCAGTATATGTTTCCTCCATTTGGTACAGTTTTGTTTTAACAAAATCGGTTGTCAATTCGATATTCGAATTTTCAATTGCCAATCTCATGGCTTGAAAGTTATCTGTCAAACCTTGCAACATCAAGGCGGCCAATAGTTCATCATCAATTTCTTTTCCTAAATCAGAAATCATTTGCGCCGTCGTCATTAATGCTGCAATGTATTCTCTTATAGTCAGAAACTGCTCTAGTTTCAGACTCACCAGCTTAGATAACAATCTACAGCGATTAATCAGACCCTTGTCTTCGTATGCCTTCTTTAACGCATGCCAAGCCTCTTTAGCTGTCTTCGCTTGACGTATATGAACTAGGCATTCGGGTTTTACCATCAAGCAAATCTTCGCTCTTGCTTTTTGATCTCTTTTCTTACTAATCGCATCTTCAGGGGTAGTCGATGTATATTCCCATAAGTCATCATGGGTTAAATACAGTTCCATCATAAACTTCCATGAGTTATAGTTGGTTGCACCATCTAGTTTTTCAAATGATGTCAAACTCATGTTATTTTCACTTTTGCTATTCATGTTTTCCGAGTGATTAATCGCGCTGCTATGAGCTTTGTGTAGGGCCATAACCTAATGGAGGTTTATAGCTGTTATTATTTTATATCACTAATATCTGGTCTCTTCTTTGACCTTCTTGTGAGAACTCTTTCTCACATGTTTAGTGAAATACTCAGCAGAGTTCAGCCATAGCAAGCGTTTAATGTTATACATACATTAGGTATAAACTTTAATCACAACACAATATATATATGTATGTACAAAATATATATATGTGAAAAATATTTGATGTTTATGACATATGTTAACTTGTGTGTTTACAATAACAACTTTGAACAACGACTAAGGTCCCAAATATTTTTCACACATTCGAAGGCTTATTTTATTTTTGAATCTAAATTCAAAAATACCTTCCAGCCTGTCTTACACACTGACATGAGGTTACATACAGTCCAATAGCAACTCTATGCTCGAACAATAATAAAGTAAATAATAATTATCAATCACAGAGTGGTATTAGCATGGAGTAACGCATGTGAATAATTGAATAACTGTTGTTAGTAAACGACTTACCAACCTATATTATTTCCTTTTATTTGTCTTGGTTTAAAAGAATTTATAAAGTTTCTAATAACGATACGCCACACGTATCTATACTCCCCGTTGGACATCTGAAAATTTTTTATTGTAAATTGAATAATATATGTGCATTAAGTATTTAACGGTAATTTCCAACAACATCGCGACCAATGTAAGTGGATAACTAATAAATAATAATAATAATAAACTTTATTAAAACAAAAAGAAAGACATACAGAACACTAAAACTAAAGTACACGCAAAAAAAAAGAATACAAAAATAAGTTTAAAGCGCAAATAATAAAGTAATTGAACATTATATTGCCTTATTATTGTGTAATTTAGTAAACTGTACCTTGTGGATTGGATTTTAATCGAATTCTTTTAACGACAACGATGAAACTATTTTCACGAAAACATTGATTATTTGACATTGTCATTGGGACATAAGCACAGACCAGAAAATTACACAACAGACTACGAAGAAGTATAGATTTAAAAAAAACTGTATGACTGAAATGACGTCTGTTTTAAATCAATCAGTTTCAATTGCAATCGCTTGGTAGATTTGACGGTGTGAAGATTACCTTATTTTAGAGATGGACCATGAAGATATTTAAAAATAATCGATTTTGTGCATGATAACCACAAAATCGTTAACCTTTCCTGAACAAATGCCCAAACTCAACTTGTAGGTAGTTTGTTCTTTGTAGTATCTGTTAATCTGTCACGTACATAATTGACTTTAGTCTTTGTGATTTGTGATCTACAAATCTACAAAAATAAACGAAGATAAACAGTATTCACTGTCTGTAAAGACCATTGGAAATATTTAACGAAAGTTGTTGATAAAATAAACAGTAACCATGGCGAAGATGGCATTTCAGCACCAAGCCGGAACGGCTATGGAGTGCTTAAGCGTAAGTTTCCCAGACCACTCCCAGTAACTTGTTTTTATTTTGTAGTTATCGTATTTACTGTATCCATTTTACAGATACCAATAACACTGCAAAAAGAAGCTGGTGTAGATGCCGAAGGCAGAGAAGTGATGAAATGTGGTTTTAAAATAGGCGGTGGGATTGATCAAGATTACCGTAAAAGCCCTCAGGGATATACTGACAATGTAAGTACTTTCTGTTTTCGTCAATGCTTAACTACATCTACACGTCTAGTATGTTAATTATGATAGTGATATTTACTATAAGTAGATGATAATTACTGTGGGGGTATTAGAACATAGGCCTTAATTTTATATGAGTAAGTAGTGTTTGGTATTGTTCCCATTTTCAATATATATCATCAGTATGATTTGTAAAAATTTAAAATATTGTATCAAGTTATCAAGACTGTAACACAAGGGACGACTGATAAAACTTGTTATCTATGTCCTATTCATCGACTACTTATTTTTTATCAAAGTTACAATTAAGCTACATCATCCTTTTACATGTAAGTAATATATAAGGTGATCATTAGTGCTGTTTATAATAACCATAATTTATTATTATTGATCAAGTTAATTTAACTGTGAAATGAATACATTGGAACATATCTAAGGTACTAAGGGGTGGTTCTCCTGTCGAACAATTTCTGAACATTTTATTTATTTTTTCTATAGTAATAACAAATATTGCTTAGCATAATATCTAGAGACTTTTTCACAGAGGCTAGGTATAGCTACAAACTTTTAAGTAATATACACAAACAAGTACTGTAATGTGCTCGTAATAAATATGTTGCTTACATGTTTATAATTATGCCTAACCTCTGTGAAAAAGATATCTTAAGATAATATACTAAGCAATATTTAGTTCACATCTATAAAACAAATAAATAAAATATTCAGGAGCTGTTCAACAGGTTACAATGCCACTTTTTTGAGAACCACCCTAAAAGATTGATGATGTAAAATGTTGTATGTTTTTTTTTTTTCAGGGAATATATGTGACTGAAGTGCATGAAGGCAGTCCAGCAGCAAAATCAGGATTGAGAATGCATGATAAAATCTTACAATGTAATGGATATGATTTCACAATGGTAACACACAAAAAAGCAGTTAGTTATATAAAGAAACATCCTGTTTTAAACTTATTAGTTGCACGAAAAGGTGTCACTTCCACATAAAACTGGCTAATGGAGTGCTAAGTTACATAGAAACATTGATTTGTATTTAGAGATCTTGTGACTGTATATATTAATATGTTATAATTGAGAAATATGCACAGAAAGACTAATGAATCAGCTCTAGTCCCACAATAGTATGCTTATTATTTAAGAGTTGATTGTAGTGCTAACTAGCTCTGAATATTGAATTTACATAAAGAAACAAACAACTACACTTTCACTGCCAAAGTACAAGATAAGTAGTAGAAGTTCACTGGGTGAAAATAATTATACTAATAAATGAAATTTACATGTCATTTGACAAAGTTTACATATGTACATACAACTTATAAACAAACTATACATTCCAAGACTATTTTCACCATCAATCAAATATAATAATTTCATATTTTATGGGATACCAATTGGAGATTGAAGTTTATAAATAAAATGTATAATTGTAATACATTACTTGTGAGTAATTATACATGCTACAAATAACATTGCAATAAAGTACTCAAGAATTTCATAGTTATAATTTTAGCCAAATTACTAAATAAATTTTTATTTGCATTACTTTATTAATATATCCAGTCATAAAAGCAATTGATCTCTTTATACACCAATGGAATTCTAAAAAAGTAATATGCTATTTATTTTCAATGTCTATGCCATGAGCTAAATCATGCATTTAACGAATTATGCTTAATGTTGTGAAAAGTTAATATGTAAGACATAAAAGACCTTATCTAGAAAGTTAAATGAAATGACCACATTGTGTGAAGTTTATAAAGAAATTGGTATAGTATGTTCTTTTAAGAGTCTAAGCACTGAGTTAGAAAAGTATTATATTACAATGAGTGATTATTATACTGTTATTTATTTTTATATGTAAGAATTTAGTTAGTAGTTGAATGATGAGACCATGCAGTGAGTCAGTGAAATTACAATAAATTTACAAATATCTGTACTTGAGTGTGCAATGCATGTACAAAATATACACCATTATTTTTATGAGTTACCAATAACATTTTGTATGACATTTTATATTTTTATACTGATCAGACTAGTTTTACAGTAATAGCGATTCACAGTTTTTGTCCGACACTGTCAAATTTCATTAGCTCAAATTATGATATGAACTTTGAAGTTATTTGTAATTGTTTAAATATGAATTGATATTTAAAATTTATTAATTAGTTATATGAAATGGCATTCACCACAATACATGCTTCGATTTTTAAAGATACAAACCAACTATACATAATATGTAAAATGACACCATGTCATAAAAAAATAATGGAATTGAATACCTAGGTAAAATTTGTATTATAATATAACATATAATAAATAATTTAATTTATGGAATTGCTAATAAAATTTTATATCTTTAAGGTTGTTCTAATGGTAATGCAAAAGGTTGTTTTTTAAAATGTTTTCAATTATTTTATATTCATCACCTTAAAATAAATGATTTACATATGATTTAAATATGTAAGTGTAAGTGTGTAAAGTAGTGAATGCTAATTAATTAAGTGAAACCTTATCTTGTTACGGATCAGTTAATTATATTATTGTACATTGATATTGTACTTAAGAATTTATAACTACCTTATCTATGAAATTTGTCATTCAAACAAATAAATGGTTTATGCACAGTGCCAAATATTGAATTTTATTGCACCCATTGGGACAGAAGACACAAATTGTAAAGTGGGTGTCCATGCCATGGTCATATGCCTATCTCTTCTTAGAAATAGGTGTAGGTTTATAGATTTGTTGAATAGATAAATTCGAAATATTAGTTCTACAACCACAAACTTCTTCAAAATCAAATGTCTATTTTCATACAAGCAGGATCAATTAGTTTTGCTCTTTAATTTGCATTGATGTAATATAGAAACAACATCTATGTTAATTAGCCTGTAGGTATACCTACAATAGTTAAACAAATATGTTTATTCTAATGACATGTTACAATCCCAGAAGCTGGGGATTGTGCTGCATAATATTTAGGCTGGAAATTAATATAAATCAGAGAAATCTGTGGCATCACTAATAAGTCTAAATAATTCCCTGTATCTGTATCAGCCCAAATATGTCCCACTGCAGGGCACGGGCCTACTCTACAATCGAGAATACGATTGAGAGTGGTTAGGCCATATAGTCCACCATGCTGGCCTAGTGCGGGTTGGCGGACTTGCATCCCATAGAAATTCTTATAAATCGCTATGGTATGCAAGTTTCCTCACGATGTTTTCGTTTCACGTTTTAGTGCGTGGTGATTGATTATCAATACACATATGACTCCGAAAAGTCAGAGGTGTGCCCTGGGATTCGAACCCGCGACCACCATGAACATGTGGGCAGCCGTGTCTAGTCCGTTTACCAACAGGCCACCACGCACTTCCCAAAAATAATTCCCAAAAAAATTGTATTCACTATTATTCAAATTTGATTTTGACATTTAAAATAAAACAAATCTATTGCAAGAAATTATGATAATCAAAAGATTTTATTTATCATATGCCATACGAGATGAATTGAGATATATTTCCAGGCTCAAAGGTATTTATTTAAACATTTACCACAGCATGGAAACAATGAACAGAACAGCATGCTACTATGTACGAAAATAACTTGCTAAACATGTGATAACTACATTATGCAATCGGCATAAATAGGCAAATAGTGTGTTTCGAGCTACAATTAAAATATGAAATAAAACAGGTTTTCAACATAAAAATTAAACATCTATTAGATTATTTTTCTAAATGAGGGTGGAAATAATTATGCTTTTGCTGGGGGCCAGTCCCATTGTCCCTTGGGAGGTTTTGCCATAAGTGGCTCCCATGGCTTCCAGTTGAGCATCTTCCTAGCCAGGTTCAATTCATTTTCAGCTTGAATAATAAGTTCTTCTGCTTGTCCACAGTTAATTTTCTGCTCAATTTCATACACATCTTTAGTCTGGAATATAAAAAAAAAACCTTAATGCATGGATATATAACAACATGAATTATATTTTTTTAGCACTGCACTTACTGTCTACTACAAGGCAAAGGCCTGCCCATACCTTCTTCTAACCTTACCTATACAAAGCTTTTTTCTGCCAGTTGTTATTCAAAAGTTCTAAGCCATCTCTCCACTTCCTATGCAGTGTACCATATCGCCATTTTACATTAGACATTATAGTAAAATGGTATAACATACAAAATAAGGCTGATGAAAATTATATGTTACAGTACTGTTCATCAATAACATCATAGAGATTACATTATACAAATATAACAATAGAATATATTTACAATTAAATACACATATCAAACATTAATTGTACTTTATTTGTTGTTGAATAATTCTTATAAGAATTAATTTAGATCTATAATACTGAGTATACAAGTTATAACACCATTCATTGCAACCCTATCCAAGAACCCATATAGTCAGATAATATATCACAAAAGTTCCAAATACCTAATATTAGACAGAATATCCCATTCGATAATTTTTTTACATACAGATGACTAAATTATATAAACTCATAATTTAAAATATTTTGACTAATTCATAATAATTGTGGTTGTTTAATCATGCCATGTCCTGCTAAGTCTTAAAATCTAAAAAGAATAAATATAATGAAGCAAAGTTTGCCAACCTGTGTCAAAACTGCAGCCCTTTCTCGCACAATTTGTTCAGTGTACTTTCTGTATACCGAAGTCTCGGGCATACGCTGCAGTGTTCTCAGGATTTTACCGTACAGGGCTCCGAGCGTGTGGTGTGGGTTGGCAGCTACAGCCAAGCCGGTAAGGCCTGTGGTCTGTGCAATAAAAAAAAAACATTACCAAAATATTGAAAAAAGGTTATCTGTTATTATTATTGTAAAAATCATTTATGAGCTTATGGAAAATACTTTCACGACATTTCTTAAACATTTCGGTCATGATTTGTGAAGATTTTCAAATAAAATTAACCTTTTTTAATATTCCCATTTCAGTCGATTAGATAATCAAACAGTTCACAGTTGACACTTGACAGCTGATAATAGGGATGGCGATCTGAGATCGATCTTTGGGAACAAAAAAATCGATTTTTTTTTATCGAGCCTATGCATTGAATCTATCTCGTGAATTGATCTCAGACACCCTAAAATCGAGATATGATTTTTTCTGTTTTGGTATAAACCATACAATTAGTTGAAGGCCCGTATTACAAGAGTACTTGTAGCACTTGCACAGGAAACTCAGGGCTTAAATGAAGAATTCAAACATTATTTATCGCAGGCAGTTGTGCACCTGAAGTTTGATCCTATACTATACTGGCAAGAACAAAAAAACTCTATTTTTCACCATGTTCACTCAATAGCCATGACGTATATGAGTATTGTGGGATCATCCGTTCCTTGTGAGCGCCTGTTTTCAATTGCTGGAAACATCGCAAGTGATGAGTGGAACCGCTTGGATCCCAGTAGACTAGACCGATTGTTGTTTTTAGAAAGTTTAGATATTTAGCATCGGGGACTATAAGCTAAATTATCTATTTGCATTGAAATAAAAAAAAAAAAAAAAAATGTTTGTTTTCTACCTGATCTGATACTTTGATTATAATGGTAATAAAAATAATTGTTACTATCGAATTCCCTGATTTTACCGATTAAAAGATCGTTAATTATAACATTTGTCTTGTTTTTTATAAATTTGATTTATACTTACATTGTAAACACTAATTTGAAAAAAGATCGATTTTATGGAAATCCGTATTTTAGACCTCGATTTTTTGTGTATCGATTCACCAGGTCACGATTCGAATCGATTTTAAAATCGATCTTTTTCGGTAAGAATCACCATCCCTAGCTGATAAATGACAAGTCGTTGTTTTTTCTCTGTTTTTCTCATGGACATAATCGTTTATAAGGACCTTTACGTTTAACTTATGTGAAATCTTCGGAAATCTTTCTTTATTACTAGACATGGGTAACTCAGCGAAAATCCTTGCGTTAACTCAGTAACTCAGGTGCAATTAACTGCGCTGGCTCACTGAGTTAACTCAAAATTGCGCCATGGCGCAACAAAATGAAAACGCTTGTCGCCGAGTGAGCAACGAAATGCGTTATGCGCGTCATCTGCGCGGCGCACACGGCATGCCACGCTCACAAGTCTGTTTATTAGTTTGTGGCAGTGATGTGCCAACTCGGGATAAACCCGACTCGAGTTACAGAATTCGACTTGGAAGGAAGAAACTGAGTGTTGAACTTTGTAGGTAGGATTGAATTAGATAGGTTTTTATAGTTTTTACTGGTATGAGACTGTACTGTTATGTGTGTCTCATATGTAAGAGGCCGCGATGAGTCTTACTTTAAAATTTAAAGCAAAATGATGAAATATTGTACGTAGCTGATACCCTGATATATTGCGTAGGATGCTATGTATCCCGAAAATGTAATGTTCCCATAAATATGCATATTTGCTAGTTGCTACTCTTTCGTACCAACTTGTGTTCACTAACTACGTGATTTTCAAACTCGAGTTAGAAAGAATTTAATTCAAGTTAGTAAATCCGAAATCGAGTTGACTGTTGTATAACTCCTTTTTGCGCCAACACATTTTGAACAAGTGAGTTAACACATCCGGCGCAGTGAACTGAGTTGGCGCAATTGCGCGGCGTAGCGCAGTGTTACACATCTCTATTTATTACTGAATCAATGGTTGTAGGTACTGTTGATTATTGAAATAAAAAAAAAATTAACGTTTTTATCTCTATAAATATTGTCCTTTAATAACAACATAATTTTTAAAAGATTAGTATTCTACATCCTTGCAAATAAAACGATTTTTCAAGACGCAAATAATGTAGTCGATTTTCTATTATTACTAGTATTACTAAAAATCGACTAAATTTGTACTCTAGTACAATGGATTGTTGAATTCAGGCCCGTTTAACTCGGGCTTAAAAAGTAACCCAATTTTCTTTCTCGCTTTCTCATATGCCGTTTTCGCCCCATCTCTTTCACTTTTATGAATGTGTGCGTGTACCGGCGTGCGCTGTCGCCGCCATATTGCCGCCATATTTTACAACAGTCGATTGCTGTTTAGTTTGGATTTGCTTATTTTATTTTAATTGCATGTTATTTCATCTGTTTTGTAATCAGTAACGTAAATATTTAACAGTACAAACGTGATATAATTTGGTTTGTGTAAATCGTATCTAAAAACTTGTGATTTACGTGATAATTATTAATTTTAGTTATGTGTTTTGTTCCCGAGTGCACAAACGAAAAAAACATAGAAATATCTGTGCAGCCTTCACAAACAAAATATACAAACACTTTAATAAGTGAACAGCTATGTTGGCGGAGCAAGAAATACCAAATTATTGAAATTATTGAAAAACATAAATCTAACCTCATCTGACATAATTAAGGTAAATATAATAATATGTTATTCCGCTGTGACCCTATTTCTAGTTTAATCTGCTACAGGAATATAAGAAATAACAATAAGTTGAAATAAATACCCATTAAAATACAGATTTATTAGATCTCTGAACATGTGATAAGGTTAACTTTTGTTAGTGTCTAGAGTTGATGGATTATGTACCCTTACTCCTCTCATTCGTACTCTCGACTGTAGAGGAAGCTTGTGCTCTGCAGTGGAAAGTATAAGTCGACCCAGCACAGTACAGTGCAAGATTAAAGCTATTGGTATAGGTATTTCCAAGTTCCTAACATATTAATTTATAATTATCAGTTTTTATGGTTATATGTATCTAAAGTCAGGAAAGCAGTCAACTTCAACAGATTGTGCCCTTATAATATTTATTTTTTTATTAATTGTTTTATAATTTCTAGGCTAGACTCGGGTGAAATTTCCAGTCCAAGCAATTTGCAGGCAAATGCGTTCAGCGTTGGAAGTACAAAGAAAGTCTCTACTATGTCTGCAGGATCACTTTTTGTAGACTTATATGTTAATATTGGTGAAGGTTAAATCACAACAGAAGTAATTATGTTCATTAATAATCTGTATATAATATTTATACTTCTTGATATAATTAAGATTCTCATAAAAATGCATTTGCTAAAGATTTTGGTTATATTTTCAAATTCAGTGCAATGCAGTTGTTTATAAGATTATATTATAGACCTATATTGTGCATACTATAATAGTAATAGCATTAACATTCTTTAAAATGACTTTATTTTAAACATATGTTCTGCCTATTCCTTTAATATATTATAATAATTAATCAAAAAAGTTTTAGTATAGCTATCATGCATTTAATGCAGTCCATGATTTGACTAATTATTTGTTAATTGATAGCTTATTTTAATTATGTATGTCTTGTTTTTGCTTTTCAATTTCTCCAAAAGTAAGCCAAATCGCTTTGTAATTTACTTAATGTCAATTGTGTCTTAGATAAAATTTACCAACAAAGTAATCTTGTGCTGTTTCATGGTATTGTAAAATATAATTTGCAATTATTAATGTTTCCATTTAAACTTTTATTTGTCAATGCATATTTCAATTCTGTAGTCATGTTATTAAATTTGGCATTGTTTTATTGGTCCTAAAATTAAGAGATATTAACAAATTGAAAATGTTTAAATTAATCTGAAGATGTATAAAAAAGTATTGGAGGTTATAATATTCATTAGGATAAAAATGTTTAAATAAAAGTGTTTTAATATAAAAATATAACATCAAATAAATCAAAGAATATATTGTTGATTAAAGGTTTAGAATTATAACTTGGTTTTATTTGTTATTTTCATTTTGAATCCATAAATTTGAACATAAAAGCGTGAAACCCAAATATAAAACCGGTAAATTTCCGGTAGTAAAAATCGGATTACTGAAAGTATAACGTACATCCCTAAATATTTCAAAATCGGTAATTTCGGTAAAGTACCGATTTCAGATCAGCTCTGGTGGGAAACGCATCTAATATATATACGTATAACGTACGAAAGAGATGGCTCAAATACGATGAACAAAATTCTTTATTACTATTGGTCAGTGACAAAATTATCAATGAAAAGAAAGAAAGATCCGATGAAATTTGAATGAATTATATATGTAGAAAAGCATGTTTGGTTTCGATGTGTGAGTTTTCATAACGTGTTAAAAAATTTGTATGGAGTTGGCCGTCTGTATTTTTAGTCGTCTGTGGTTGAATTATCAAATAATGTCTATTTCCATGTGAGTGTCTTGTGTGAATGTGTTTATGATACGATAATACAAAGTTTGTTCATTTATACTACGTTTGTGATTTATTTTTTCTTCTGGAATATTAATCGTATAATATACGTTCTCGTGTAAAATATGTCTTTATTTAGATTAATCATCGCTAAGAGAAGTAAAACTAAGCTTAATAACTTTAGTAATAACAAGACATTACCAGCGTGAGTGATCGAATTCGACGATCACAGTTGACGATACTCGCCCATCACGTCACATTTACAGAGAAAACTGTCAAGATCACATAGCAGTGCGAAAACTAGGATATACATCTGTTTATTGGACATCCTGGAATTTTGTTTAATACGGTAATGTTATAGATATTTTTTTAACATTACGTGACGTCAAACGGTACATACATCGACTGCAGCAGATCGTTATGAAAATTTAATTGCAAGGGTTGTATTCTTAATTTGTAATTCTGCGAATATAAAAATATGCTTCAAATAGGAAATCTATAACGTTGTCACCTCCATTTCATAGTATTGTGATTAGTTTGAAGGTACACTGGGAGTCAACTTTAACATCATTTACAATCATTTATAAAGTATATTGTTTTTATCATTAAAGGACCACTTCTTTTACTTTGGATCTGTTTATGCCACATGCAAGATATCCAATTCAAATGAATTTTACCTTTTCTTTAAATGGAAATCAAGTTTTCAATTTAAATTTGTTATTCAGAAATGAAATCTACAAATATGATCATTTTTTTACCAGTAAATATCTAAAACCATTACTTATGAACAATAAACATTTTAAAAATAAAGTTTGGCTTTAGACACCACATAATAGACACAAGCATACTTAATTATTCAATTAAGTAACATTTTTAAAATAAACCACAACTTAATATATAATTTTTATCCAAAACCATAATGTAGTTTTGGTATAATGTATATACCTTAATACAGTTATTTGTCATAAAAAACTGAATATAAACATAAGCAAATGGAAGTCATAATAAATTGTCATGCCATACGCTTGATAAGATTTAAAACATTTATTGTGTATGATATAGTATTATGGAAAAGTGGCAGGGATTATATATGAAATTATTCCCTGAACTAAATTATTAATATTATAAAAATCTTGGTTGTTATTTTTCTTGTCTAACTGGTGATCTGTGCAAAAATAAGATATATATTATATATATAATAGTTTGGTTTATGTCATAATATCTAATATGTACTTCAAACATGAAATTTTGGAATATTCCAGTTCTATTTGAATAAACTGATAGAGAGATATGATTTGCTGTATGTTTGTGTTATAAAATAATTGAAGCTGATGCAGAACAAACTCATTCATTTATCTGAAGGTTCTATGAATTTCATAGACCTCTGATTTGGATCACTATAAAAAATCTCAATAGAAAGACTGATAAATTATAGTATATTAATGCATATAGGCTTTACACTTAGCTGTCTTTCTTAGTTTGGCTTGAAGTGCAAAGCTTAAAATAAGTTTTACTGGAAGATATTGTTTGACATCCAAAATAAATGAAGTAACTGAGGGTGCATCATAGATTCCATCACTAGTTTGTATTTGTACAATTTGCCAATTGTCAATACTAATGAATTTAAATGGTGTCTAAAATGGGTAATTACTAAAATTGGGTAATTAAATAAAAAATAATAATAATGTTACTATTAAGTATTAAGACATATTTAGATATATATTGCATCATGTTTTGCAATATTCAAGTGATGGCTAAACATATGTGATAACATTGAATGTGGGAGTGAAGTGATGTGACAACTGATTTGTTACTGAAGAGATAAGAGAAGAAACCACTAGGTCACCTATGGTTCATTATAGAGTCATTTATGTTGTAGTCAATGTCATTTGTATTTATATACAGGTTACTTTAAATAAATATTTTAGTCAGAAGGCTTAAGCCATAGCCCACCACATTGCCATATTGCAGGTTTCTTCATATGTTCTGTCTTCTGTATCAGTCCATAAACGTCCTAATGCTGAGCATGGGCCTCCGATACAATTGAGAGTATGATTGAGAATGGTTAGGCCATATAGTCCACCATGCTGGCCTAGTGCGGGTTGGCAGACATATGTACATACTAAAGAAATTATTATAAATCGCTATGGTATAGTGCATGGCGGTCTGTTGGTAAATGGGTTAGTCGTGGCTACCAACATGTTCACGGTGGTCGCGGGTTCAAATCCCAGGGCACACCTCTGACTTTTCGGAGTCATGTATGTAATGGTAGTCAATGACCACGCACTAAAATGGTGAAGGAAAACATCGTGAAGAAACCTGCATACCATAGCAATTTCTTCATATAGATCTTTACAATAGTGTGGTAGTCATAAGTTATTTATTTTTTACTACTATATAAAAAATAAATAAATAAAACTGCTTTATACTATCAATGTGACTTTTTGTTATTGGTTAAAAAGCAATATTAGTTAAAATACTTTGTTCTTCAACATCTTGCTTTGTCATTATTATACAATATTTATGACATCAATAACACATCTTTAGGATAAGACATGATAAAAAAAAGAATTTGTAATAGTTTGTTTTTGTGTTGAAACTTGAAACCTTAGAGTTTTAAGATTGGACTCTTAAACTTCAATATATGAAATATGATGGCATTAAGTTAAACCCAATTGATGATTCCTAAGAGGAGTGGTCACTTGAGTTTCTCCAAGTCTAAGCAATTACTACTGAACAACAAAACCCTAATTAGTCGCACCAGTAAAAGGCGAATGATGATTTACATTCTACATTGATCTGATCAGCCCTTTAAATAGATGTGAACATGTCTGGAGATAAAGTAATTAATCAGTACTTCCCAGAAAATTTTAGTAAAAAGACCGTGAATATCTTTGTGCAATAAATTTTAAAACAAGCTACAAGTACCATTACATCAAAATTTATTTTTCTTCCCAGTTACAACATGTTCCAGAAGAGCTAGAATATGGAGATAGGAATAGTAATTAATTGATGAAACAAGATTATTTTAAATGAAAAATAGTATTAGTGTGGAAATATCATCACTGCAAGATAAAATTCAATAAATAATTGTAATTATTAACCCAATATAAGCGTATAGAATAAGAACAGAAGTTTAAAGTTGGATTCCCAATTACCTTTTGGGGGGTGGGATTGATGAAAATAACTAATAAACAAAAGTTTCTTTAGTATATTCGAAAATACTTTATGAATAAATAGCTGGTAGAATGAATATCTAGCCTGTTTGCATGCTATGATTACATTCCAGGAATATTGTATTTGCTTAATTGACCAAGAATAAGGATGAATAATACAATAAGATAATTAAGTGAATATATTTTAGTTTGTTATTTTTAATTGCAGCTTCTTTTCATCCATTCAGTAAGTTTTTTGTGTATCCCTTATTTTTTTAAAAACTTTTTTCTTTAAAATTAATACGTTTCAAGTCGTTATCTACGGACTATGCCACAAGTCGGGTCCGGCATTAACAGTTTCATTTATTGTACATAGTTATTCGCCTGATCTCGTACTAAGGTCTAAGTGGTATTCAACTTTTAGTTTGCTGAGCGCTAACCTTCCTGCTAATTTATAGCGTCAAACTCAGGAACAATAACCTCAAACCATTTATAAACCATAAAAAATACTGTCGTGAATAATTGCTAACAACCGAAATTATACCCAATCATAAAATACAGAGTATATCAAGACTGCTACCGAAAACGAAGCCGGGTGGTAGTTTAAGCGACTTCAGACACAATGCAACAGAAAAAGTTGCAAAAAAAAAGCGTAAATTTTTTAAAATATTTTTTTTTATTTCTATGGCCATATTTGGGTGGTAAATACATTTTTTTCCAAAAATAATAGTGTATACCCTTCTATTTATAAATATTCTAAGGTATAAAAGAGTTTAAATTATTATTTTTGTTTTTAGCAAAAACTATGGATTTATTTGTAGTCACTAAAACGTTTTCGGTAGCAGTCTTGATATACCCGGTATAATAAACTAGTTACAATAAGTCAAATATGGGAATCGTGTTGCGTGTCGGTAAATCAAATCAAAATCAAAGGTCAAATGCTGTTTGTATGACTTATACTTATGACAAATTATTACTTACTTATGACAGCCTCCGTAGCGCAGTTGGTTAGACGCCGCCTGTGAAACGAGAGGCCGCGGGTTCGATCCCCGCACCGAGAGAAATGTTTGTGCGGCCCACAAATATTTCTTCCGGGTCTGGGTGTTTGTGAGACCGAAAAGTCTCTCGTAGTTCCTGATACCCACGACACAAGACTCGATCTTAGTGTGGGGTCAGGACTATGTATGTGACTGTTGGGTGTATTATTATTATTATTATTATTATTATATATTGATTATGAAATAAATGATTTCAGGAGCCATGGAGTCAGTACCTACGGTACAAGACGATAGTTCAGGAGCGAACCCGAGCAGCGTGAAGAGCGATGGCAGTAGTCCTCGGCACGACGGCGGCCGAGGCTCGCCGCCGCCCAACTGCGCTATATGTCTCGGCACGTGCAGAAACAAATCATTCACAGACTCATGCCTACACCAGTTCTGTTTCAAATGTCTATTAACATGGAGTAAAGTAAGTGTATTTGGTTGTTTTCTTTGTCCAAGGCTACATATTGCCACAGGCATATAATAAACTGTGTTTTATTACATTGAAAGACAGAGGTCTTTTTATGAGAGCCTAGATAAGTACAGATATTTAAAATTAATTAATTTATTGCAATTAATGGTGAGATTATCTTGCCATTCGCCTGATGGTAAGCGACACGCCCACTCATTGATAGCAGCAAAACCAAATAACACCATGATTACAAAGCAATACTTAGTATTCCACTGCGCTCGTTATCCTGAGTCATAAGATGTTCAGTCTCAATATGTCCAGTACTTTGGCTGCAATGTCGTTCAAACAAGAATGCAACAGTGCAAATCCATTGCTGTTTGCCAGGTGAAATAAGCATTGCATGGTAGCTACCGGTGGCCTTTGACATATGACAGATGTACCACCAGTAGTGATAACATCCTTTCTACGAATCTGTGGTTAAGACCCAGCTAAAATACCTATAAAGGTGTCATAAATAAAATATACCACTTCAAATGTACGTATATTAAAAGTGTACTGGTGACAACTATGAGCATTACTAATGATAATAGAATGATAACAACTTTAATTATCTGAATGCGAACTAAATCAAATAAGGATATTAATGTTCATAAATGTACAGTGCGCCGTACATTTGGATGCATTTATTTCTTGATAGTGGTAGATATGGTTTGTTGTACTTAAACAAAAACTGACTAAATTGTTCTTTACTTTAACGAAAGTCACCGAAAATTATGCATATACATGTACGGCCTAATTCAATTCTATCTTTCGAACGACTTTTGTTTTGATTTTAATGTTTTATTTGAACTAACTTTTAAAATTGGTGACGTTCTAGGTGAAAGCAGAATGTCCACTGTGTAAACAAAATTTCAAGTCGATAATACACAATGTGCGCTCGAACCACCAATATGAGGAGTACATGGTGGAGCAGCAGCAGGCAGACGAGATCTCGGCGCGCAGTGATGTCGACAACCTGCGCACCGTCACCAGGAGGTTCAGATACAGGTACGGGAAATGTGCTCTGGTGCCATAACACCAAGTTTGGTTTGATGCTATTAAAGTCGGCATAGTATGTTTTATTAATAAGGATGTTAACAATTTTTTTAAAACGCTTTTATTTTGAAGCATTATTTTACTAAAATTTAGAATACAATTTTAATGAAAAATACGGAAACTAAAATAGTTTTCAAAATTGCGCTATAACGCTAATGTGGCTATAATCCACTTCAACGATCGCTAACAGTCTCGCGTTCTGTCAAAATGAACTGAGTTTATCTTGCCGCCTGTTTAGTGGCAACATGAACCATGAAAAACATTTAATTATACTGGGTATATCAAGACTGCTACCGAAAACGAAGCCGGGTGGTAGTTTTAGTGACTACAAACACAATGCAACTAAAATTTTCGCAAAAAAACGCGTCAATTTTTTTTATTATTTTTTAAATATCTTTATTTTTGGGTGGTAAATCCATAGATTTTGCTAAAATAATAATTTAAACTCTTTTATACCTTAGAGTCCTTATAAATAAAAGGGCATACACTATTATTGTAGGAAAAAAATGAATTTACCATCCAAATACGACCATAGGAAAAAAATAACAAAAAAATCGTCGCTTTTTTTTTCAACATTTTCTGTTGCAATGTGTCTGAAGTCACTAAAACTACCACCCGGCTTCGTTTTCGGTAGCAGTCTTGAGATACCCTGTATTTTTATTAAATTTATTACAAACAATTAGGTTCTCAAAATATTATATTATATTTTAAAATACTGTTTTTAAAGTGTAAAATTACACGAATTAGTGGTATGGGTCAACATTCCTATTATGAGCATTCAGGAACTGTATGATAAACGGTGGATATAAAAATAAAATACAGTATATGCTTAGAAAGCTAGTCCGGTTTCCATGCCTGTTGGTGTTTAGGTTTACTCTCACATATAAATAATTCTGACATTTACTAGTCGTTAACGGTATACCTCGCAGACCGCGTAACATCCGTGAAACGTAAATGTGCAGTTTATTCCGAATTGTTTGGTAGTAAAAAGAGTGCTTATCATGTAAACACGTGCTCTGCGCGTGGACGTTTTCACGTGTCAGTAGGGCGATTCACGTATTATAATAAGTTCAGCTGCAGTGCAGTTGCGGTTAAGTTTCGATCAAAACAGCCCTTTTCGTATTCTCGTAATTTTGACAACCGCTGTCAAATACGCTCGCGCCAAGTTCGCGTCACGCAAACGTTTTATTAGCGTATTCTACTGCTGCGCGTATATGTCAATCTCAAACAAATTTCATACGTCTGACGTACAGTTGACGCTCACGCGCAGCTAAACACTTACAAGAATACCATTTTGTACCAAAGCGTAAACTTAATTGTAACCGCACCGCAACTTGATCGGCGAGTCAAAAAGTTACGCGAATCGCACTACTGATGTCTCACTGTGTAAATGCGGTATAAATAGGTGTGTAGCTTGCGTTCTCGCCATTCTGCTCGGCGAGCTCCGAGCGTCATGTCGTATGAACTGTCTTCCAGGTCAACTTAATAAAATCACATACCCCGACTGGATTCAATATAGGATTTATAAGATACTAGCGGTCCAGCCCGGCTCCGCCCAGGTGCAAATATACTTTTCAAATTTTTTAAAATATCGACCAATCTGACCATGAAAAACGAATAAAACTTCCCTAGTATTTGGCAAACTTTTCACTAGTGTTTTCCTCCTATAGGTCCTAGCGTGATGATATATAGCATTCCGCGATAAATGACCTATCCAATCCAATTTTTTTAATTTCGATTCAGTAGTTCCTGAGATTAGAGATGAAAAACAATCAAACAAACTCTTCAGCTTTTAAAATTAGTATGGATAATTAAATGTCAATAAATTATCTTGGCTTGTAAAACATTCACCATGAATTATCCGAGAATGATTGCAACGTATCAATATAACACCATGTGGTTGTCAGCACGACGTTCACGCTGCCGCGACACGAGACCATCGCGATCCAGCAGCTGCTCATGCACTACCCGCTGATGGCGGGCGTGCTGCCCCCCCCGCGCCGCCGCCGCTCCCCCGCCTCGTTCCGCCGCACCGTGTACCGACACAACCTGTGGGCGCGCCCGCTGCCGGACTTCACCGGCCGCTTCCGAGACTCCACGCCAGAGTTCTACAGGTACGGTCACCGAACTTCACTAGCTAACTGAATACACACACACCATATCCATTCGACGTTGAGGCGTCCAGTCTTTATCGTTGTTTCCTAACGTGTTTCGAGATTTAATGATGCGCGTCGACAGGTACAATGACACGCAGATGCATCGGCTGGTCCCTTGGCTGAACAGGGAGCTGTCGTATCTGTTGAACGACAACGTCGGTCACATATCGTACGTGATGGCTCGAATTCTGGAACTGCTCCCGCAATACGGCATCACGTCCCCGGAGTTTCGGGAGAACATGCGCCGCTACTTCGGAGACCGCACGGAACACTTCCTGCACGAGCTGTACTGCTTCGCGTCGACGCCGTACGACATGACCGGCTACGACCGCAACGTGCAATACACCACCGACTCGCGCATCTCCACCATGGTCAACGAAGTCATCTCCAGCTCCGAGTCCGACGCGAGCGTCGACTCCGACATCGTCATGGTGTCCAGCTCCGAGCCCGCCGAGACTCCCGCCGGGCCCTCCGGCCTGCCGCCGCCCGCCGCCGACAACGTCATACCCATCGAGACCATCTCGCAGTCCGACACCGACGACGACTCCTCCGAGGTCATGGTCGTCGGCTACATCAAGCCGCCGCAGGACCGCACGCCCGAGGTGGTCGACCTGCTCGGCTCCGACAGCGACGTGGTGGTGCACGAGCCGCGCGCCGAGCCCGCGCCCGCCTCCGAGCCCGAGCCGCGCCCCGCGCCGCTCGTCAAGCTCATCCTCAAGCGCCAGCGCGCCGACCGCGAGCGCGACTCCGACGACAGCGACGACAGCTCCTACCGGCCCCCCGCCGCGCGCCGCCGCCGCCGCCCGCACGAGCCCGACGCGCGCCCGCGCACGCCCGCCACGCCGCCGCCGCCCGCCGCCGACCCGCCGCCCCGCGACACACCACCCACCCCGCCCGCCGCCTGCTACTCTTCCTCGTCCAGCGATTCCGAAGACGAGTACTCCGACGATGCGTCGGAGTCGGACGAGCGCAGGCAAAAATTCGTACGCAGAAAATCCAGGAAGAGAAGTTCCAGAGAAGCTCCCGCCCCGCGGCGCGAACGCAGGCGTGGTGAGCGGCGATCATCGAGGAGTCGCCGCGCCGACAAGAAACTTGTCCAGGAGGCGCGGGCCGACAGAGAGAGGCGAAGCAAAAGGAAATCGCACTCCGGCAAAGGTGTGAAATCGTCGAAACGAAGAGAGTCCGTGGCGAGCGCGGAGCAGGCGGAGGCGAGCGCGACGGGGAGTGCGGCGGGGGGTGCGGGTGGTGCGGGGGGCGCGGCGGGTGCGGGCGGCGCGGGAGGCGCGGCGGGTGCGGGCGGCGCGGGGGGCGCGGCGGGCCCGAGCGGCTGCTGCCGGCGGCGGCGCTCGGCGCGGGAGGCGCGGCGGCGCGGCAGCCGCGAGGCGCGCCGGCTCAAGAGCGTGGTGAAGGTGATGGGCGGCGGCGGGTCGGTGGGGTCGGGCGGGTCGCGGCGCTCGGCGTCGGGCTCGGAGTGGGAGCGCGCGGCGCGGCCGCCGGGCCCCGCCTCCTCGTCTGACTCGGACGAAGACCTGCCGCTCAACCTCACCGTGCAGAAGACGCACCCCGTCGCTTGAATATCGCGAAGTTATGAATATTATACACATTGTGATAACTTATTATTATTTAATTGATTACGAAGGTCGGCGTCCGGCGGGGACGCGCGGCGCACGAATCGGTATCGGCTCTCTGAGCGGTCGTTTCGTAGTGAGTATGTATATATTACGTCGTGAAGGGCATTTAGTGTAATTATTTTTACTTGAGACGATGATTGTGTATTTATTCGTTAATCGAATCACGTTATTATTGAAGAGAGACTTGTAGTTCGATTCGTAGTTGACATTTAGTTGTGCATGGACGCCACAGTTGTGGTCATCTCAGTGAGACATTCAATCTCGGCCGACGTATGTATTGAACAAAGTGTAAATATGGAGCGAGTCTGCCCGTGTATCGAGCCGGAGTGACGGCTCCCGCAGTTAGCCAAGTTTTAGACGCATTTATTTGTTACATAGAACTTATTGATTTCATTGCAACATTCACACATCACAGTTTTAAATTATATGCTATTGTATAATGCCGATGTTCAAGATTGAAAGATTGTACCAATATACTGTTGGTCGTGTGACTTTATATACGGGTATATTATTTAGAGAATTACAGACGAGCCATTTTTTTAGACTTGATTGAATTGTAATCAATATTAATGAAGGTTTTAAATGAATAGGCCTAAATGTAATATTTTTAAATTGCTATATCTACGTTGATTTTAAATCGTAAGAATATTTCAATGCTTGGTTTCGTCGAAATTGATTATTTCATAATATGGCACGATCAGTTGGAACTGACGTAGCATTACGTTTGTATATTTTGTAAATTACAAATCAAAAAAGGATGTATTCACAATGTATGAAGAAAATTGCTCGTGGCATTGGTGTAGCCCGAAATAAATGATAATGACAATGTGTTTTTTATTTTTGTTCTCTACGAGCTTCGCAGTGTCCTGCGTGAGCGACGAATACGACGCGATGAAATGCGACAAATGTCCTATGTGATTTTGATCATTACGTGTCGAATTATGGAGAACTACAGTACAATTTTGCTTGAAAGTTTATATTTAAAGTACAGACTTATTTAAAGCGTCGCGTCGTATTCTTCGTTCACGCAGGATACCGCGTTACTAATTCTACCAACGATTCGCCTATTGGTACGTAAATATTCACCAACGCCCAGAAACATTTATAATACTTTCGTAGTTGGTGCGTTGCCGCTAACGCCAAATACAGTAGAACCCGTTTCTTCTATTGTTTATGTCTCAGGATGGCGAGCGCAGTGGAATGCCAAGCATTGCTTTGTGATTCGAGGTGTTTAGTTCTGCTACTGTTTATGAGTTGTCGTATCGCTTACCATCAGGCATGCTCGTCTCGCCATTCATTAGAATTTTAAAAAAAGTTTTACTGTACTAAGGGACATGTGAAGGTAGGGAGGTGGAAAGAGGTATTGGGCATCCAGTAATCTCAACCCCCACATGAAATACTGACAGCAATTTGTCTTTTCATGCTCGGTCGAACAGCATTACATCAGGAGTTCAAGATTAAGTTCGTGGGATCTACTACGACTTTTAAATGCTTTGATATCATTTATAGAGGCCGGATAGGATGGATAATTGTAGATTATTAACTGGTGACACTTAAACCCTATATTTCCATCAAACCAGTTTAACCTTTAACCATAAAATAAAACTACTATTGTAAAATCTATATATTTACTCAAATTCTAAACTCTTACAACTCAACAATAATACAATATTGTACATAAGAATAGTTCGCTTATCGGTAAAGAAATGTGTGCCTTACTTGCTAAAAATACGAAGATAGAATGGCAACCAGATTTCATTGTACGTATGTAAAAGCTAACATTCGTGTCCGCACTACGCACGCACATCAACTCCCTAGTCCCTACACTAAAGAGCGCTTTCACACATCTGCAAGAAAAATCTGCTTATTCTGACCATGCGGTAAACTACCACATTTGAATTCATCTCGGCGTATTTATATATTTAAATACATAATATATTAAATAAACTTTAATAATTACAATGATGGTAATCTTTTTGCTAATCTTACGCAGTGACTATCATTTTTGTGAGAATAGTATTTTTATGGGAAGATCCCAAGTAACATAATATAATGTAACAGCATACAAACGCTTATGTAATTATTATGCTAATTAACATTACTGACAATACTGGATGACTGATTGTTTATTAAATCAAAAATTTACTAATAGCAAACGATTCTGATAAAAGCTACGTGCAACAAAATTGATATAATTTCCACGTGTATAAAAGTTGTTTTGGACCATTTTTACACATAGAAAACAGCTCTAGTATTATCCATAGACAGTTCCAAAACCTATTTTGGTTATCGAATGTTTTGTATGCATTCTAACGACTTTTGAATTCAGTTTGAGTGAAGAAGACAAAAAATTCGATATCTAAAAGAGGTTTCAAAACTGTATATAGCTAAGGCCGAAGAAGAGTATCAAAATATTTCATTATATGTCACTGTGTAAAAAACTATAATATTATTTCAATCAGCTTTAGAAATTGAATTAAGATGTTTAGTATATACGATAAATTCATCAAAGTGTAGGCCGTTTCGAAAAATCTACATAATATTTCATACTCTTATGTACTAGATTTGAAAATCTACCCGCGACTTTAGTTCAATATAAAAATACAAACTGTGTATATTATACGTACTATACCGTAAATATTATTCATAATATAAATTTATATTATCTGAAAATGTATAAAGTAATAAATAATTACGCTTTGCGATTTAAATACATATTATTATAGCCGCGTATTTAACAATACCGTTTAAAGTGAGTCAGCATAGTTTTACGGAAGGAAAAAATACCAATATATCAACAAAACACATGACCCATTTCGGCTATATTGCCAGTCGTTTCATATTATGTCAATTGACATTATTAGCCTTCAGCGCTACGCCATTATAGAATATAATACTATACACTTCGTTATCGATTATCCAATAAGAATATTTTTTGCTTGTCCTGTAAACTATGCAAAATTAACTTATGCTGTACTGCTGTACGACAGCCGCTTCAAATATTGCATCTTTTACAAATTCATACATAAGTGTAATGTACATATTATATGATTGAATGGAAAGCGCTCTCACTACGTGAACATACACGAGGCTGAGCAATGAACGTCACATGATGGACGGCTAGTCAAGTCTTACTTACACTTACACTCCTTGTACGCTCCACGTGCTTACAATTATATTGCAACGCCAGCGAATAACACCTACTTACTGTATAACATAAACTAAAAGGATTTTATATCTATGATGTAATTTTTCATTATTTCTCTCCATAATTACTGTTAAGTCCTTTTATACCGTTACCACATTTAATTCAAATTAAGCATTTGGTAAATTGGTAATTTGGTAAAGTGGTGCGTGGTGGCCTGTTGGTAAACGGACTAGACGCGGCTGCCAACATGTTCACGGTGGTCGCGGGTTCGAATCCCAGGGCACACCTCTGACTTTTCGGAGTCATGAGTGTATTGATAGTCAATCACCACGCACTAAAACGGCGAAGGAAAACATCGTGAAGAAACCTGCATACCATAGCGATTCATAAGAATTTCTATGGTATGTAAGTTCGCCAATCCGCACTAGGCCAGCGTGGTGGACTATATGGCCTAACCACTCTCAATCGTATTCTCGATTGTAGAGTAGGCCCGTGCCCTGCAGTGGGACGTATATGGGCTGATACAATACAAAAAAAAAACAATTTGGTAAATATCATTGCCATTTTATTTATACGTGTGAAAATTAAGGTGTGTTAAAATTGAATAAATTCCTATAAAGGGGAATATAAAAATTCCTTTCAGTTTAAGTTACTAAGGAATAATTTACAAATAGAACCTTATAGGAATATTGATAATAGCAAAATAATTTGTTAGCACCAGCGCATAAAGCCAATTAATGTGTACGTACTTATCTCAGATATTGACATGTTATAACGTGAATTAAGGACGAGTCCAGTTAAATTCTAGGCCGTGTTATATCTGAGGCCTTGTTATACCTTGCTTTGATATCACAATGGAAGACTAAAACCGATTTAGTATTAGTTTTTATTGTTCAAGTTTATTTGTAAGTATAATGGAATCACAGGAGCAGGCATATATAAACAACTTGTATAAAATTTATATTATGATATATTTTATGGGGTATAAAAAGAATGCTCCTGAAATCAAAGGCAAAATAATATTTACTTGATGTCGTTTTTTGGTAAATAGGTCACCACGTCTAATTTATAGCAGCGCGGTTCGGTGACCGTTACTGCTAGATTATATTTAAATAGCTTTATATTGCTTTATAGAAATTACTATTTTTGTGAACTAACTTTGTTTCGTTGTTCAATTTTGCTGTTTGCCTATCAGAGCAATCTCTTTACACACTTTCCTACGTGTGCAACATTTAAATCACATAGCCAATACATGCGATGTATCGTTACAAAAGAATTAACAGTTATCTCAATAACCACCCAGATACGTAAAAAGACATTATCCTATCAGAGTTATCAGAAATGTATACACAATACATATTGTTATCTGGACCCGCCTGTAAAGCCAGCGCGTGTTTATTATGCTTTAGACTGTTGCAACTAATTGTATTGCTTCTGAATTGTTACTAACTTACAATAACATTATAGACTAGTTTCAAGAATATTATCATTTCACTCTTAAGGGAACTATGAATACTTAGCGACACTCCATAGCAACCGAGTCACCTTACGAGCTGTGGTGAACAATTCATACAAGTTCATAATTCTACATGCAGTGATAAAAAAGCTAGTGACACCAACATTTATGTTTTAAAATATTCTCGTGGGACACACGGCCCACAGAACTTGAATGCGTTAATATTATGACATCATATTGTTTCACAAAAATAAACCCGCCTTCAGATACAATCTTAAGATAAAACCATATACGTATAGTATTATATTTAAAACAAAGGATTATTAATATTTCTGGACATAATTTAGCAGAAATAAATCGTATTTGATAATTCCAATGTGATCATTTAGGATAACTACAATTTCTATTGAAACATAATTATTAATAATGATCCATAAGTTAGGTCATAATCTCTTTCTGTAGTTGTACTCTGACCAAAAAATAAACAAAATAAATTGACGATTTTAGTAGCAACAGTTGATAATTCAGACAATAGTGTGTATTGATTGTTTTCTGCTAAAGTACGTTAATTAAGACACTGGCCTCATACCTATGATACTAGGCGCCGCGTTGGTGTAATACTCATAGTTAGGAGGGGTTCACCTCCACCACGGTGTTCATGTGCTGCGGGTGGGGCTTGAATTCCACCACTTCCTTCCACACCAACTCTGCAATAATGAAATTTCAAAATATTATTATTGTTTGTACATGAAATACCGAACTGCCAACTCCTATATGTTATTTTCTTTCTGTGAATCGGGTTAAAGATAAGCAAGCTAGTTTCTCTAAGAGACTCGCCGAGCTCTGGACTTCGAATAGGTAATCTTTATAAAACCTGCGGAGATTATAGTCGTGTCTTAAAATCTCAAGGTTATAAATACACTTGTAAATTTCAGACGTCATGTAATTTTATTGAAGTAAAACCACTTTCACGTATTTTATTGCAAGATTTTTATATTGATTTTGATCAAGCCCGGATCTGGGGGGGGGGCAAGACGGGGTCAAGTTCAGGGGGCGGGATATTGAATCTTGCGAGACAACTACACAACTGACCAATAACGTAACACCACTTATACGGGCGCTGCAGAACTTTTTTTCTTTCCCAGGGCGCGAATTTTGATGAATATGCTATAGGGGCGCTTTATCCATCAAGATCTTCGCGTCCCCTCACAATGTCGACCCGGCAAGCCGGATGCCCATAGTGGTATCGCCCAAGAACGGGGCTGTCATCTGCATAGCAATGAATGTTGCCTAGCGACAACATATCATTGATATGGAGAATAAACAGCGTGGGCGGCAGCACCGAGCCCTGAGGTACTCCGGCCTATACCGACATGAGCGCCGAAGCGTGTCCGTCGACGACAACACGTATTCTACGCCCATGCAGAAAGCCAGAAATCCACGAACACAGGTTGTCGGGCAGACCGTATGTCGGATCTTTTCAAAGAAGACCACGGTGCCAGACCCTATGAAAAGCCTTGGTTATGTAAGGCTCATAGCAAGAGCCTCGCCACGCCAGTCAATCGCGATGCAGGACAAACGCAAGAAGTTTCACCTGTTGATCTATTTTGACGGAATCCGCGATGTCTGTCACTGATCAACGAGTGATCCAAGTGATCTACGAGTGATCAAGTAGCAGATCAATTGAGAGTTTATGATCCGCTCCATGACCTTACACATCACTGAGGTGATAGCGATAGGGCGATAGTTGGTAGGGTCTGACCGATCACCCTTTTTGGGGATCGATTGCACATTGGCCTCCTTCCAAGATTCAGGCACAACTCCTGCGCGGTAGGACGCTCGGTAGAGGCAAATAAGTGCAGGAGTGCTTTTTTTCTTTCTTTCTTCTTTCTAATGCGGATATCCGCCATTGAGAAACCGCAACCAGAAAGTGTATGCAGCGTCTGGAAACAAGGGTCCTCGAGGCGGGAATGAGCCACAAAGATATTTGCCAGTAAGGCAGCCTTCTCTTGCGGCTTGTGAGCCAGCGACCTTTTCGGACACCTCAGCGGTGGCAACGCTTGACGGCAGAAGTTAGAATGAACGGTCCTAGCCAAACTCCAATAAGCACGACTGCTAGTTGGGTGATTGGCCAACGCACGCCCAATCCTGCTAAGGCACTGGGCATCCGCCCTAACGTAGGTCTTCTTGCCCTCCTTGGTGGCTTGGTTGTAGGCCTCTTTGCGGGAACTAATATTGGCATCCTTCATGACGCAATCCCTGATCTAAGCGCGATATGCCGCCTGCTTGTTACCGACAGAATCAGTGCACGATTGTACCAGGAGCCTCCACGGCCTTTACTGGCGATCTCAGAGGAAGAAATTTAGTATTCTATTCCAAGCCTGATCTCGTCAGCAATAGCGTTGGCACTCGCTGAGTAATCTTTACCCTCAAAGCAGTGCTGCCTCCAAGGGATGGATGAGAAATAATCTTACACACCATTCGAATCTGCAGACGAGTAATGCCAGACTCTCCGCTCAACCTGCACGGCACGTGGAGGTGAAGCAAACGGTACTGACGACCCAAACAAGCATTGATCGAAAGTACCCAGAGGCCAGAGGACCCAGCATGATCAGTCTTGGAGGAGCCCAGCCATAGTTCGTGATGGTCATTGAAAGACTACCAAGACCCCCAAGAAGACCCTCATTTCGATCGACGGAGCCACAGGACCCACAGAGCCAAGAAGGAAAGGTCCTTCATGCAGCGCAAACGGCGCCAGCAGATGTCCGGCCGAACATACAAGCATACCCCGGCTTTTAGCTTGAAGTTTTCTTTAAGCGAATAACCAGGGGACAGCAGGTAGGAATTTTTGGCTGGACGATTACCAAACGAATCTGTGTCTCCGTTAAGACGAGCAAAGCAGGACGTGCTCTCTCGAGATCATGGTGGTCGGCATCGAGGTTCGTATGGAGTCCGCGGATGTTGGTAAACTCAGTGAACTGCTCTGTTTAATTGCACTGTCATGAGGTCGTTGGGATGTGTTTGTTGAAGAGGCATCGAGGAGTCTATGTCCGGACATTAAGAAGGCCGAATGGGCACCGGTACGAAACGGTCGGCAGGTGGCGAATTGATCCGCCGGATGGAAGGGGCCCCGTGTCCTCACGGAATGAGCCGCCGGGACCCCACATCCGGTCACCAAATTATGCGCGGCATGATGAGGCAGCATCTCGTGGTGATTAGCTGCGATTGGGCCCCTGTACTGTACCGCGGGCGGACAGCGGACAACCGTTTCTACGGGTCTCCCTGACCGCGGGTCAACACTCTTCCCTTACACAGCGACTGATCATACCCCAAGGTACAACCTCGTGCCCGGAGTCAAACCCTTCGAAAAACCGGAATAACATGGGCTGATCTCGGAAACCAGTCCCTTACGGGGATCACTATGGCGGTCTTTACGTCTCGTGGACGGTGGTCGCTGCCCGGGCGGACATTTAAGTCCTACCACCACGAACTGTGTCACTCATTTGGCACTACTCAGGGGTCCCGTGTACTGAAACTATAGTTAAAGCCTACGGACGCGAGTGACGTTAACCCTTAAAAGTGAAGCTACATACAAGTGAAGTCAATATAAAGCGTGTAAAAAATGCTTAACCTGGTGGTAAAATAGCGTTCTTTCCCGAAGGCCTGTGTCATATGGTTGCTTAAAATGATGATGATGATTAAGATATAAATATAGGCAGGTAAAGGCGGCATTTTCAGTTTTTGTCCCGCCTCGAAAAATACCTAGATCCGGCACTGATTTTGATATTAGCTACCCGACGTTTCTAAGACTTTACAGGTTTAGTAGTCATAAGACCACGTGAAAGAGACCTATTTATTATACTTGAATGTGTAACATTTGAGAAAATAAAAAAACTATGATGACAGGGTATATCAAGACTGCTACCGAAAATGAAGCCAGGTGGTAGTTTAAGCAACTTCGGACACATTGCAATAGAAAAAGTTGCAAAAAAAGCGACAATTTTTTTTTTGGATATTTTTTCCTATGACCCTATTTGGGTGGTAAATGCATTTTTTCCTAAAGTAATAGTGTATACCCTTTTTTTATGAATAATCTAAGGTATAAAAGAGTTTAAATTATTATTTTAGCAAAAACTATCCCATCAAAAACATCCTGTAAAAAAATTCCAAGTCTCGCAGCTCAGGTTTTCTACCGCAAAAAGTTGTGAGATGCATGTAATACCAAGTCGATTAATTTATTTAGTCCTTAAGGGACCTTCTATACAAAGTTATTACGTTGGTTATTACCATATCAATATTAAAAATTCTTTACGTTTTAAATAAATAGATCGACTTGGCCAGCAGCATTATGTATAAATTGTACGATACATTATGTTTTCATGCGATCATGCATCTCACAACTTTTTGCGGTAGAAAACCTGAGCTGCGAGACTTGGAATTTTTTTACAGGATGTTTTTGATGGGATCTCACGTCTTTTTGTAGAGTCCTACTTTTTTCCTTTTCGGTACTTCTTACTTCTAGAATATCACTAACGATTTTTTTTAAAGCCTCTGTCTTATGGATTTTTCTTATTTTTGTAGGTATCAATTTATCACAAATATAGCGGATTTGATTATTAATGTCCTTTCTTTCATTGTAATTGATATTTTTGAGCTATTTAGTCTATTTATTTGCAAGTTTTTCTTCGTCATGTTTTTCTAGAGGAATGTTATATAGTTTCATGGGCTGAATACACCATTTCCCTCTCTATATCCCCACCTGTTATGCCTCATATATATAGATATCTATCTACAACTATTATTCCTTTATATACGGGTACAATGATTCATTAACTGCAAATGTAACTTTGTAATCCTATACATTTATATGGGATTACAAAGTTATTCACGCAGTTGGTCTATCTAGAAAACTAGACTCAAATTATGAAATGTTTGAATTTTCCCTTACTTTAGACACTAAACACTAATTATATTCTAAATTTAAAGGTTCTATGTCTGCTAGAAGTGCCTTAGACTTTTGATGATCGGTCAGTCAGTGAGTGACAAAATTAAGAAAGTTTGACTAGTTACAATTATTAAACTACTGGTTTAAATTGAATGAAATTTTAAATATACCGTGTTTACACAATGCCTGCTTAGTAACTGAAAATTCAGGCTTCATGCTTTAGCCACAACGAAGTTATAGGGGGTTGAAAATGGTCTGAATTGCTTCGAGAAAAGGATGTTACGGCCTATAGCTCAACTTGGAGGGGGCTCGGCCGCGCCCCCAGATGGATTTACTACCCAAAAATGACGATATTTAAAAAATCATAAAAAATAATTGTCGCGTTTCTTTGCGAAATTTTTAGTTGCATTGTGTTTGTAGTCACTAATGGCCGATGCCAATAATCAATCGAAAAAAATTGATTGAAGTCAATCTGGATTGTTTTCTACTTTTCGATTGGTCTCTTGTCATGTTGCCATAGTTTTTTCACTACTGAGATTGATTATTGGCAATATAGTATCAGAAAAAAGATTGAGCTGTCAATCTAAATGGGCAAATTTTGGATTGGGATTGTTTATTGGCAACGGCTGTAAAACTACTATCCGGCTTCGTTTTCGTTAGCAATCTTGAGATACTTTGTATATTATGGTCCAAGTGATTAATGCGGGCAGTATGAATATTGCCGACCCATATCAGGCCGAGTGATTAATTACAATCTAAACTCACCTATTTATCACATAGCCCGGGCATTATGAATATCGGTACATGATGATTGGGCAATGTGATTAATAGGTGATTTTTTACGTGGTGGGCTGCCGCATTGTCGCATCTGCGATAGACCCATAAATAAGACAGGTTGAATTGACTTGCTTATGTTTAGTTGTTTTTTAACGTCCGAAACATTATCTTCAGAAGAAAATTAGTGTACCCACTTTATGGATCAGTTAGATCGACTGTGCCCCAAAACCGACTCGGGACACCCCGACTTCACGTAGTCTTTTGGCTACCGACCTTAAAGTGTATATAAAAAGCCGAAGCTGCGGAGGTGAGCATGGGTGCCTATCTTTTGTTACGCAAGGGCGAAGGAGCTGAACATCCCGTAGCGCCGGAGACGATGCAGAAGATTTGTATTGATAACAAGTGGTACCAGGGGAGGTGCGACAACCCCCCCCCCCCCCCCCCCCCCCCCCCTCCACACCTCCCAACACATCCCCTCGTGCTGCCCTATTCTAAATTCGACCACTTCGGCTCATTGTTTTGATTTTGATTCGCTTTACATCACTCTGCCCAATAAGCACTTGGCATTGTGGCGGTTGCAATACGCCAACTTAGATTTAGCTTTTAAAATAACACGCTTATTATTTGTAATTTGAACATTATTTAAACACGCATTTCATTTTTAAATATGACTGCAGATGTTTCACGCCAATTTCGACACTTAGATTTCATCAGCCACTTTTCAACGGATATTCGTCACATTGCTGGAAAAGATAACCCTGTCGCTGATGCATTGTCTCGCGTAGAAGAGCTTGAAACAACTCTAGACTTCAAGGCACTCGCTGACTCGCAGGCGGACGACGAAGAACTTCGAAAAATGCTAAAAGAAAATACGTCTTTGCAATTGAAACGTATACTAATTCCAGGCACGGACATCCCCATAAGGCATAACCTGTGACGTATTAACACAAGCTGTTCGACCATTCATCACCACGCCGTTTAGGAGAATTGCATTCAACACCGTCCATCGACTTTCGCATCCCGGAATCAATGCTACAGTCAAACTTATGACCCAGCGTTATATTTGGCCCTCAATAAACTCCGATTGCAGAAAATGGGCTCGCAGCTGCATCGATTGTCAACGTGCGAAGATCTCCAGACATGTATCTGCCCCAGTTGGATCATTTGCTCCACCGACATCCAGATTTGAGCATATCCATATAGACATAATCGTAATGTTAATCTGAAGGTTACAGGTACTGTCTCACAATGATAGATCGTTTTACTCGTTGGCCAGAAGCAATACCACTCCAAGACCAGGAAGCAACAACGGTGGCTAAAGCGTTCTACAACCATTGGATCTCACGCTTTGGCACACCATTAAGGATCTCATCCGACCGTGGTAGACAGTTTGAGTCGCACCTATTCAAGCACCTCAATCAACTGGCAGGCACGACGCATTTCAAGACTACGGCTTATCATCCGGCGTCCAACGGTATGGTGGAACGTTTTCATCGTCAGCTGAAGGCGGCTATAAAATGTCATCAGGATACACGGTGGACTGAAATTCTCCCTACCGTGCTGCTGGGCATGCGAGCTGCTTGGAAGGAAGATTTAGAGGCTACGGTCGCCGAGATGGTATATGGTCAGCCACTGCGGATTCCAGGAGAGTTTTTGGTGCAACAGACGACAATCACCAACAGCAATAGTGCAGTGGACTTTGTGAAACAGCTACGGCAACACTTCCAAGAGCTGCGACCGACTTCAGTATCTCGGCATGGCGAGAAAAGAACGTTCATTTTTAAAGACCTCAGCACCACTGACCAAGTCTTCGTGCGCCGCGACGGTCCAAAAGTGCCCCTGCAGAGTCCTTACAAGGGCCCTTGCAAGGTTGTCATGCGAGGGGAGAAGACGTTTGTTGTTAACGTCCGTGGTCGTGACGTTACAATTTCCATTGACCGTCTTAAACCAGCCTATGTGTTAGCTGACCCTGAAAACACTTCAGCTGACGACGAACATCAAGCACCAAGGCAACGGACAACTCAAGACACTGAAGATGTACATCGCGAAACAGATGCACCAGCGAACAAGGTCCGGAAGGCGCGTCCGCTTCCCGGACTCTTTCCAAAGTGGATTTTCGTGAACTGTCATTCACTGGTAGGGGGGTGCTGTGGCGGTTGCAATACGCCAACTTAGATTTAGCTTTTAAAATAACACGCTTATTATTTGTAATTTGAACATTATTTAAACACGCATTTCATTTTAAAATATGACTACAGCATTATTCATAATGACCGGGCAATGTGATAAATTGATTGGTTATAATCACATTCCCCGCTCTTATTCGGCATTATTCATATTGCCCGGGCATTATGAATAATGCTCGATTAATCACTTGGCCCATAACATATACAAAGGGAATTATATTATAATATCAGAGCATATCTGTAGCACCACAATATGCAATAGTTACGACTGTCTCCGTGGCGCAGTTGTACTACGGTATGACTGCAAAGCTGAGGTCGCGGGTTCGAATTCCGTATGAGCCAAAGAGATATTGGATGTTTTTATTAATTATTAGAATGAAGTGCGTAGTGGCCTGTTGGTAAACGGACTAGACGCTAGAGGCTCCCAACATGTTTACGGTGGTCGCGGGTTCGAATTCCAGGGCACACCCCTGAATTTTCGGAGTCATATGAGTATTGATAGCCAATCACCACGCACTAAAACGGTGAAGGAAAACATCGTGAGGAAACCTGTATACCATAGCGATATATAAGAATTTCTGTGGTATGAAAGTCCGCCAACCCGCACTAGGCCAGCGTGGTGGACTATACGGCCTAACCACTCTCAATCGTACTCTCGATTGTAGATGAGGCCCGTGTCCTGCAGTGTGACGCATATGGGCTGATACAGTCAGGAATTTGTGTCCGATATTGGTCGCATATCACATCGTGTGATGGAAAATGCAAGACAAAAAATCGGTGTCCAGGTTGCACCTCTGCCTACCCTTTATGGAAAAATGGATTTATTTTACATTATGAGGCAATAGGTGCGGGTTACCTTTCCACTTGTCGACGGGCAGCTCCATGTCCTCGAAGCTCTGGTCGTAGGGCACCGACACGGGCTCGTCCGTGGGGTCGGCGTACTGCGCCAGGTACTCGTGTGCCAGCGCCTGCTCTGCGGTTATACGCCTACGGAAAGAATAATAACACCCAATAGTCACATACACAGTCCTTACCCCACACTAAGCTCGAGACTTTTGTCGTGGGCAGAACTACGAGACTTTTCGGTCTCACAAACACCCAAACCCGAAAGAAATATTTGTGGACCACACAAAAATTTCTCTCGGTGCGAGCATCGAACCCGCGGCCTCTCTTTTATAACTGTCTAACCACCACTGAGGTTGTCAAAATGCCTATTAAAATCTATTCAATAGTCCATTTTTATTATGCAGCACATAGATTATCAGTTATTTTGTAACGGCTACGCTGGGTTTGAAAGTCGTGACTTATTAGATATCCTTTTGGCGAACAATTTTGCTAGTAATACATTATTTATTTTCCATATGTTCCCAAATTTTGGCTAGATTGAAGTCGTTTAATAACTATGCCATATTTGCCGGGGTCTTTTGAAATCTAGCTGTGAACCGAAAGGCGGCTGGTTCGGTCCCCGCACCGAGACATATCTTTCTGCGATATCCACAAATAATTGTTCCGCGTTTGAGTGTTGTAATAATAATACTCTCGCAATTTCAGATTCCCATGACACAAGGCTTGTATTTTAGTTTGGAACTGGACTATGTGCGTGGCTGTTGGATGTATTTTAAACAAATAATTAAAAAAAGATTTCCTGTTTATCATTGGTTAGTTTGTTGGTGAAAGTTAGGGGTACGAATAATATAAAAGAGAGAAAAATATGTCCTGTAATATGATCATAAACGAAAGTACACCACAAGGGATTAAAGTGTAGTTCTCGTTACCAACTCGTGAAGCTTGACTATCACGTCGTGCTTCAGTAGCCCGCCAACATGTCCACGCTATTCATTATTGTACCTTGGTAGCGGTACACCAAGGTTATCATTCCACGAATATCCGATATCGTCCACCCACATCAATTATGAATATTTTGATACGTTATCTACTTTTTTCAATTTAATTTAGCGAAGATGTAGGTATTTATCTTGTAATGTTCCATAACAAGTTATGTTAATTTAGCTTCTGAGTCGCTGGAAGCTCAAGATTTATTCAGTAGTTTCCTTTAATGAAGTTAAATTTTTTACACATTTCACATGTAGGCCCAAAATAAATATATTCTATCGTCAATATTGGTAAGTGTTTTTCGGTACAAGGTAGTGTTGAGTAGGACATGACTTGAAAAAGAGTTTGTAAGAGTAGCCTCATTTTTGTACTGAGCCAGTACAATGTCCCACATCAACTGAAGTGAGGCGTACTGATGCTTATTTGTGTGTCATAACTTTACCTCACGGCTCACGCCAATGAAATGACATTACAGACCAAGTAGTACACCAAATATGAAGTAGTACACATTAAAAAGTTGAGCCGCTCTTACATTTTGACGTCATGTACGGGACAAATGTACTGCCTCTTGTATGTCCTACTCAACACTAGTACAAGGAATGCAATAGAATACTTTCAGTTAATTGTCATATATAATAAAATAATAATAGCATTATAAATAAGTCATAATACTAACAAATATGCTTAATAGCCAATATACACATTCATTTTTTATTCATTTCTTATGAGGTTTGAACCCTTAACTTTTAGAGCAGTAAGCCAATTGTGTACTCGCTATGCTTATCGACCCGCTAATTGGGTATAATATGAAGGTTAAATGCGTACAGCGTATTACTCGTATCTTGGAGGAGGCCTATGTCCAGCAGTGGACAACAGTTTAGGCTGATGATGATGATTACCACGAACAATAATACAAGTTATAACGCAACCTTCCAATTGAGGATGCCAAGTATAAGCCGAAATGGTGAAGATTGAATAGGACAGGAGGACCCTGGCAGGGAATGGATTAATATTAGATTTATTTTTTTATATTGGCCCGGCATAGTGGCGGCATTGCACCTGATGGTAAGTGCTAATGCCGCCCAGGCAGAGTATCCATTGATATGAATAAGTATAGAAACTATGTTTACCTGCTAGTTTAGAAAGATATTTTGATACTTTACGTATTTTTTAGAGCAAAACAAGTATAATTGATGGATGACATAGTCTCGCAGTAATTTAAGACGATATCAATCAAAGCGACACTGCATTATCAACGGTGCCAAATTCCCTGATAGCATCACGTTCATACGCGTTTTGGCATGTCTATATTATGCATTAGTACTAGTATTGGAGATATTATCGCTGATATTACTATTATTTATGCCGTGATAAAAGCTTTTGCATGTTGGACAGAAACCAACGAAGTACCTACCAAACGAACATTAGAATAAAATAAATCGGTATACAAATAACACGTATTTTGTTAAATTCCGCTTTCTTTTGGGAATGTTGTAAATGTCGGAATATCATAAATGTATGTGTATCAGAATTATTGTATTAAATTTCGGTGTTTTTTGTAACGTGTATAATGTGGGTGTACCTACGTAAATAATATAAAAACATGGAAACTAAGCATAAAGTTTTGTAAATACCGGGTATCTCAAGACTGCTACCGAAAACGAAACCGGGTGGTAGTTTTAGTGACTACAAACACAATGCAACTAAAAATTTCGCTAAGAAACGCGACAATTATTTTTTATGATTTTTTAAATATTGTCATTTTTGGGTGGTAAATCCATAGTTTTTGCTAAAATAATAATTTAAACTATTTTATACCTTAGAGTATTTATAAATAAAAGGGTATACACTATTATTTTAGGAAAAAAATGTATTACCACCCAAATATGGCCATAAGAAAAAAATAACAATAAAAAAATTGTCGCTTTTTTTTTGCAACTGTTTCTGTTGCATGGTGTCTGAAGTCATTTAATCTACCACCCGGCTTCGTTTTCGGTAGCAGTCTTGATATACCCTGTATGTTATAAATAACAACTCTCATTGTTATCTCCGACCGACAACAAAATAATATGATAACTAAAGTTTCGTATGCACTATTATTTATGCCGTGATATGATATGATATGAGGTTCACTTTCATTACATATATAATCGTGTTTTTAGTGCGCTCGCGAGTTTATAATGCCTCGATAAAAAGTTAATATAAAAACATGCACTCGGCAACACCATACAGGATCCTACACTAACAAACATGTCTTACATAACGGTTAATAGAAAATGTATGACTCCAAAATACTTAATAGATCCACGCTGTTGTCAATCATGACTCAGCATGAATGGGCAGAATCGTCGGGGAATACTATTTATTAGGAGATCGATGTGAATTGACAGCATTGTTGTTGCGCTTCGTTCGGTGAGTGAGATTACCGAATACCCAACACCCCTTTCCTTTTCACATCCTTTTTCCTTCCCGCACCTCTCCCGATTTTCATGGTGAAGCGTTTTTCATGGGTGGCAGTGATCACTTACTCAGGTGATTTATTTGCTCGTTAGTCGTTTGCCAGACCTATCGTATAAAAAAACACCCACGATAGATTTGTTATGGATTACTCAAACGTGTTTTTTCAGTGGGCACATTGCCCTCTGCGTCACGGCAATTGTCAAATTTCTAATTCTGATTTTCTCGCCTTTAAGAAATGTTAATTTCATTTCCCAATTTCAATAGATGTAAACATGTTGGCATACCCTTGTGCCAGCACATAACTTCACGCACGCACGTTAACAGATGTATGATCTGATTTAGGCAAATGACAATGTCAAATGATTTAGCATTTAGGCACGTATCACCTTATTAAATAAGCATCATTTGTTCAGTCAAAAAAACAGTCTCACACAGGGTCTCAGTGAGTCTACATTTTTTGTTTCCATTTTCCATCCTGGCCTAACTACTGGCAAACCCTGTAAGTTTACATTACCTACACAACTAAATAAACGAAATGTGAAATGTAAGTTGGTAAGTATTGAAGTAATGTTAACGTGTGGTACTGACTTGTCAGCGTCGAGTTCCAGCATGAGCTCGAGCAGGTTGACGGCGAGCGGGTTGGCGCCGCGGAACACCTCGCGGAAGTCGCGTCGCCGCAGCGTCGGCAGGGACTGGATGTAGTTCCTGGCCTGCAACACATCACAATAAAACAAATAACACAACTAAAAACCTATACGTACCTACTATTATGCAATATCTTCCCAAAAGCAATAATTGCGAAGAATTCCAAATTGAAAGAACAGAGAAATTTAAGAAAAAAAAAATTTAAAATGTTATCATTTTTAATAATTTCGACTCCTATATATACCGGGTATCTCAAGACTGCTACCGAAAACGAAGCCGGGTGGTAGTTTTAGTGGCTACAAACACAATGCAATTAAAAATTTCGCTTAGAAACGCGACAATTATTTTTTATGATTTTTTAAATATCGTCATTTTTGGGTGGTAAATCCATAGATTTTGCTAAAATAATAATTTAAACTCTCTTATATCTTAGAGTATTTATAAATTAAAGGGTATACACTATTATTTTAGGAAAAAATGTATTTACCACCAAAATATGGCAAATGGAAAAAAATTACAAAAAAAAAATTGTCGCTTTTTTTTGCAACTTTTTCTGTTGCATTGTGTCTGAAGTCGCTTAAACTACCACCCGGCTTCGTTTTCGGTAGCAGTCTTGATATACCCTGTATACTGGGTAAAAGTATTTGCGTCCAAATATTGTACTGTTAACAAACTAGCCAGCGAACTGCAAAGTGCTAAAATGTAAAATCATCATACTTGTTAACGATCGATTACGACATCACGCAACCGCGAACATCTCGGATGTATTTCATACAATATGAAAACAGTAAATTGACGGTCATTTAGAACCAAACGATGGAGATGAAGTTATACTCAACATGAATAACAAATATACAGATGAGCAAAGCTAACACTTTCTTTACAATACACTTGCTAACAAACATTGGCAACGTCACAAACAAATCATTTACATGACAATACTCGGCGCATATTTGTATGATTGTACAATGTTATTTGCATTCGTAAAAAATTAATGCAATCGACTCCAATTAAAAGTGGAACACTAAGATATGCATCATAAACTGTGAGGCGTAATCACTTGCTCAATTCATTTTATTGCATGAGATTTGAATCATATAATGGGACTAGTTCACTAGAAATATATTTTGTGATTTAATTATTATATGTGGGTTACATAGCTCAGTTATTATTATTCTTAATATTGTTAGCTGTAGTGCAAAATCCAGGAACGAAAATAAAATTTAAGCTTGCATTTATGCGTCGACCTAACTGTAGTAGAGTTACTTCATTAGTGCTCTTACCTCTTCGCTTATAATTTTGTCAATAGTCTCTTGTTCAGGGTTGCCGCACAAAAACAATATCCTGGTAAGGTGATCAATATCTGAACGCACAGAGGTTAAGGTTACACAAGCACCAAACTGACAAGCGGATACAGAGAACACAAACATATTCCACAAGCAGGTTAACGCGAAGCTGGGTTATTGCCGAGGCTCGCTCGCTTCCATACACAAGTGACGTACTATGTTACAAATATACCCTGTCTGCACCGTGTACGAATTTCTCAAATGGAAATCTACTTACAGACTCAGAGGAGATTTTCTGCATGAACTCGTGACTGGGCGTCCCAAGTACCTCCATGATCAAGTTCAACTGATGAATATCTGTCTTGTGCATTAAGGTTTGAAACCAAATAACATAATATTACCTACAAGCTAAGCGGTACATTGTATATATCCGCATGAATATGGAATATAATAATGGACAAAGCAATGGACATGAGCGCAAGCTTTTACCTATGGTTGATAATAATTATGAAAAATATAAATACATAATATGATAAAACACAAGTCCGTGTTTCGCAGGCTGACAGCGACTTATTCCAATATAATCATCATATTCAATAATTAAGATATTTTAACATTGATCTTGAGAGAAATTTCAAATTCTATGCAGAAAATTAGGGGTAAAAGTAAAGGACATTTTCAAAGTTCAGTTTGAATAAATCACTGATGTAAAACCTGCCTAATGCCTTATATTACTCATAGTCTATGTACACAAGACATCTAAATGAGTCTAATTAAACACAATAAATATGTTTGTTCATAGCAATACCGGGTATCTCAAGACTGCTACCGAAAACGAAGCCGGGTGGTAGTTTTAGTGGCTACAAACACAATGCAATTAAAATTTCGCCTAGAAACGCGACATTTTTTTTTATGATTTTTTAAATATCGTTATTTTTGGGTGGTAAATCCATAGTTTTTGCTTAAATAATAATTTAAACTGTTTTATACCTTAGAGTATTTATAAATAAAAGGGTATATACTATTATTTTAGGAAAAAATGTATTTACCACCCAAATATGGCCATAGGAAAAAAATAACAAAAAAAAAATTGTCGCTTTTTTTTTGCAACTTTTTCTGTTGCATTGTGTCTGAAGTCGCTTAAACTACCACCCGGCTTCGTTTTCGGTAGCAGTCTTGATATACCCTGTATAAATATATATAACCTACAAACACCATATAATGTGGTAAGACATTGAAAAAGGATACGGTCTGTACCAGGGAACAGAGTTCTGCCAGTGAGCAACTCAGCCATGATGCAACCCACTGACCAAATGTCTACAGTTTGGTTGTAATGCATCCAATTGAGCATGATTTCTGGAGCTCTGTACCATCTACAAACAACCAATATTCAGGTAATGTTATAGACCATACTCTGACAATCATAAAGATTCAAAATATGGTCTCAGAGTAAACAAATCTATATTAAAATGTTTCTGAATACTGCACTCAATTAAAATATAAATATATAGCATACATTCAAGCTGCTGATTAATAGCTTACTTTGAATAAAAAGCTTAGACCTACATTGAGTATTACTTTTAATATTTTGTAAGTTGAAATTGCCTACATTGAAAATTAAAACTTTGCTTTTCAATGTCAGTTTTGTGTCTACCAGGAACTTAACAATATAATATTGGGGCTTGAAATAACAATCAATGTATTATTAAATAATACTATAGACTACAATCATAATATAATATAAATAAAAACAAATGATGCACATACCTGGTTGCTACATAGCCTGTCATTTCAGTTTCAGTTGGTCTAGCTAAACCAAAATCTAATATTTTCAACTCACAATCTTCATTGACAGCTATGTTAGAAGGTTTTAGATCCTACAATATTAATGACTTATGTTAATTAAACCATTCATTCATGTAACAATGCATTAAATAAATTGATTTTCATGCAGTCATATTTTGAAGGAATTTTAGATAAATACTAAATCTATATATTGTTTCTCTAAATAGTCTAGTCGACAAGTTGAAAATGGTACAAAATAGAGATACTGCTCTTAAAATTATGTGCGATGGCTCATTGGATCCGGAATGACGTCTAGAAAAATGTGCCAAAAGCGTGTATTAGCACCATTGACGTAAAATATATGGACGGGGCGGAGAGAGGGAAAAGTGTTGTCACGAAAGTGGTCTACAGCACCAGTGTAGCGGTTGTGACGTCACAGCGCACTGGTCTGTAAGTCGTCATAAAAATACCCAATTATATCGTGCGTGGGTGCAATTAACATCATAGAAAATGCACAAAAAATAAAGATAACATTTCTTATCACCGGTAAGTAAAAATTATGTTACTTTAAGTCAATATAACATTTATTTTAGCATTATTGAAAAACAATTTCATGGCCGCCATCAAATCATTCGGCGTGTGTATTCTGCACGACATAACTTTGTACTTTGTAGCGGCGCATATTTAGGAATGCGTAGACCTAAGCTATAGTCGAACTGATGCGCTGTAATTATTTGACATATTTACCACTTGATTTACATATTTTTAATCCGTAGCAAATTATACTACTAAAACTACCTATAATGCAAATTAAAATGTGTTCCATTTAATAAAATAGGCCTACTAAAACGTTACAAATTTTCAGATTTCCTGCCGATCCCGTGAGAAATGAGGTGTGGAATCGTATAATAAGAGAACAACGTTCTGAGCCATATTTTGTCTCAAATTAGGATTAGGAATTGACAAAGTTTGGATTAAAATATTTGAAAAAATCAGCATCTCTCTCTTTCCGCTTTCCAGTCATCTCTATTATGGACCATACATCCCTTCACAACATATTTAATGCTAACAAATCATTTTTCCTGATTTATGGATATAAATCAAATCAAATTTATATAATTTAACGTTTAAATAACTACGAGGTAACAAAGTTACGTCGACGCACTGTGATTCGCCTAGAACATGCTAGCTGGACAAAAGTCACTTCCAAGAATCAACTAATTAGTGGTCACTTATCGTAAACAACACCCCCAATGTCATAAAAACAAGTAGAAAGGGTGAAAAACATTTCACAGGGACGAGTTATTAAGTAATGAAGGTAAGTAATGTAATATTTGTATTAAGATAATTAGAGTAGTTGCATTTTTGCAGTACTTTAGATAACATCTCATTCAATTTGTGTGATATATAACTGTGATTTTTGTGATGGATACTACTGTCGAGGGTCAGTGCTTTTATATTTTACCACCCATAAGATTCTATTATGAGAAACTTTAGCCCATTACGACTTGGAATATATTATTAAAAAAAACTAAATTTTTTTCAAGTTCCGAAATTTTAATCGTATTTATCTTTTTGTATCCAAATGTATCCAGTCTAATTTTTTTACAGTATACCGCGTGATATTGACATATTGTAAATAACTTCGTCCACATGTTTGTAACCACCCCAGGAAACATTGTACCAAGTTAGATAAAAATCCACCTTATAGTTTTGTCAAAAATCACGATTTTGTATTTCGTAATTTTCGATCACTCTGTACATGCACGAGTAGTTTTGCCGCTCAGCTGACGAAGGACTTTGACCCCGCAAACATAAAACTTGGCGAAATAGAGATCCCTCAATATGTTCTACACTACAATAATTATTATTAATGTAGCCTAGAACATGATCGTTATTTTACAAGTAAGTAATAATGATTAACTGGTGTATTTTTTAGTAAGCATTTACTCAAATACATACACTAATTACTAGGCACTCTCAAAATCCAATATACACATTAAAAGGTTTCTTGAATATTGGAAATACATACACGGCATTTTAATTGCACAATACATAAACTTTAATTGTAATCATAATCATACGCCACCAAAAAAAAAAAAAAATTCGGTCACGTGACAATCGTTCCAAATAAGTATACATGAATAAAACTATGCATCAAGAATAAAATTTCTTTCAGCTTTGTTTTTACACAGTTTGCAGTCAATTTTAAGTATTGTTTGAATCCAACACGCAATATTTCAATTTAACATTTCCAAAACAATTTTACGTAAACGTATCCTAACGCGCCATGTTCCTTCTGTACTTTGCATTTACTATAATCACTTGTTGCCAGATCATACATCTTGTTATTATTATGTCATAATATGCAACTGTCCCTTTTTCGCCCTTGGATTGAGTATAATTATAAGAAAGTGACAGCATACGAAACATTGTTGAAGTAGTGTTGTGAAATTATTCGAGGACACTTAATCGATATTTTTTTATCTCAATATTATTTAATATTATAAATATGGATCTAAATCAAGCTTTACTATAGTGTGAGTTGACTAGAAACTTAATATTATGTCAGAAATATCATGGTAATTCGTTTTTGTCGCTTACGGTTGATTTTAATAATTTGGAACATCTTCAATAATTAAAACCCAACGTAAGGAACAAAAATCAAACCGTATTCAATTCTTTTTTAAGAATCCCTGACGTAAAGGGTGGTAGAAAGTTCACCTAACGTCAAGTAATATTGCCATTGACGAAATTATTAAAAATAAGAATTTAAGTAATTCCAGCAAATGAGCAAGCAGATCATTTTATGGTAAATGGTAACTGCCGCCCATGAACAGCCTCGACTCATGTATCATGAATGTGTTACCGGACCATGACATTGCGAAGGGAGCGGGAAGGAAAAAGCCGGCAATCTTACTCACCGATCGAAACGCGACAGCGAAGCTGTCGCTTCAAATCATTCGCCTGTGAGACAGCGGTACCTCCCCGGACGAGCCTGTCCATTCATGCTGAGTATCGGGGTGCCCTTCGCTCTGGGATATCCGGTGCCATCCACAATGCGTGTGACGTTAATTGAGGGGCTTTTAGCATACGGATATTCTGGAGTAGATATTGTTAGGGACCGATCTCGGCCACAATATCCGCTTTTATACCGGGCTGGAAGGCCAGAGACACTGATATACCCCTTTCGACCCCCCGATACCCCCCCCGAGGTATCGAAAGGGGAGCTTAAAGCTTTTTCTCTTGAACAAAAAAAAAGTGCCCAAAGTTATTTGACTAATCTCGAAAAATGACAATAACTTGACAATATTTAATGTTTCGAAAGTAAACTTTGTGAAATCTTAATTTTATACAAAATACACCTATGTATTCGCAGCTGTAGATTGTTTTATTAATTAACTACTTACGGGTAAAATTGCTTAGAAAAGTAAAGTTGACACATTCGACTAAACTACAAATAATCGATATCGATTTCGAGATATTTTAATCACGGCCCTTATTTTAAATTACCAATCACATAAAGATTTTTTTACGCCAATCAGAGTATCTCATTTGAAATACTATTATCCAATCCAGTTACGTAATTACTGCATCAACCAATCCATCCAATCAATCCATAGGGATCTTACATTTTTTAGCAAATCCTAATGTATGGTGGCGCGGGCGGCGCGGCGCGGCGGTAAGCTGTGTTCGGTGTACTGCGGTACAATTGGTAATGTAAACAAAGACGCGCGCGCGCAGAACTCGCCATTTTGATAGTTTTTAAATTCTGTTGTTATTAGTATTTAGTGTTAAGTAAGTGAATAGTTATGAGTGTTTAAGTGATAGAGACACATATTGGAATTTAGTACGTTATCAGTAGGTGTTAGTTTTAGTGTTTTAAGTGTTCTTTTTATTGTTAGTTTTAGTATTTGTGTTTATAAGTACATTTTAGTTAGTATTATTTTGTTTTTTTTTTATTATTAATTTACTTTACGCGTATTCTTAATACAATGACGAATACTTCTAGTACTGTGGAATACACAGATATGGTGTTATTGTATGGCGAGTGTAATTAAAACGCCGCGCCGCCCTGGCCCTCAGAACATATTGTGAGAGATTTGGTGTAGCTGTACAAAGATTAAGGTACAGTGGTCAGTACTCAGTTGTTGCCCTAGACGCACGAAGATGTTCCTCCCCGTCGTATTCGAATTAACTTAGAGGAGCGGATTTTGAATTGCTTCCGGGACAACCCAAATATGAGCATAAGGCAGGCTGCACGGCAATTCCGTGTGAGTTATTTTTCTGTGCACGGGATATTAAAAACAATTTAATTTGTTCTGTGATTACTATGAACAATTTGTGACATGGGAAGATAGTTCTCGCGATCGCAGCGCCGCGCTGCATGTACTAGCAGGTCGGCTGTTTTCATAAACGCGGGAATATTGCGATGTTGCCGCTCCGCTCCGTACGGACGCTGTAAATCAGGTAAGTGTAATTATAGGACGTTCAAATTAAATGCCATTATTTTGACTTATAATTTGTTTGAAAAATCAACTTTTTTGTTTCTTTTTCGACGACAACTCCTAAGCGTGCAAATAATATAACTTACTACGCGATGCACATGGTTTAATTTATTGTAGGGGGTGTCAAAATCACGCTGTATAGTAGTGATACTCACCTTTCAAACTAGATATAATTTTCCACCGCATTCCCGCACTAAACGACTTTATTTCATTTTTCAGAATGTGTCTTCTCCATTTCGAAAATTGAAATTTTTGAAGAATGGCGAAAACATGCCAAAGAAGAACGAAATGTTCGTTTATTGGAACATATAAGTCTTAAATTTGGTGTTAGTGATATAACCAGTGATTCGTTAAGGGCTATTAAACAAAAAATATCTAGTATATCGTCAAAATTAACCGAAAAATGGGCGGCATCATATAAGTCATTGGATCGGTTTTTAATTAATAATAAAGATTGGTTAGAAGGAGACAACATAAGTTTTACCATTTCTGTGCGTCGACCTTGCTCATCCAGGTCACCAGAAGAGAGTAGGCTTCAAGGTCGACCCAGAAAAGATTTCGACGACTCGTCTTATAAAACAAAAAAGCGCAGAGTTGAAGAATTGGTGCAAACTCGCAGTGCCGGCGAATTGACCTTAGCTGCGGAAGTTGCAAGCCGTAAGGCGGGTCAGAGAAAAGTTGCTTCTGGGATCAAAAGAAGTAGCCACTCATCTGATAAAACTGATGCAAGTCAAAAAACGTGTGGTGGTAGACAATTGAATAGTGACGAAGCATTAGCCTACTATGTAGATTCGAAATGTACGAGTTATTCTTACAAACAAACGCGAAACTGGTCATTGAAGGCGGGACATCAAGTGTTTCCATCATATCATAGTTTATGTAAGTCAAAACAGTCTTGTTACCCTTCTGGAGAGTATATTTCTGTGACGGAAACTCGCGTCGATATGAAGCTTCAAGCGATTTTAAATAAAACTGCCGAACGCTTAGTAGCGGCGTAAAGTGACGTTATAAAAAATATGCATTCTAATTCATCATTCAAGCTAATTAGCAAATGGGGGTGTGACGGGAGTTCTGGCCACAGCACATATAAACAAAAATTTCAGGATGTAGATGCTACTGATGAGTTTCTGTTTGTGTTTTCGTTTGTTCCTTTGAAGTTAACGGATGATAGTCATAACATTATTTGGCAAAATCCAAGGCCTTCATCGACACTTTACTGTCGACCAATTAAATTTATGTTTATGAAGGAGACTAACGAACTTACTGCAATAGAAACCAACAAAGTTTTGGAAGAAATATCTCATCTTATTCCAACTTTATGTAACATTGGAGATTCTCAAATTTTTGTTCAACACAACCTTTTACTAACTATGACTGACGGAAAAGTCTGCAACGCTTTAACTGAAACAAAATCGACACAAAAATGTTACATATGTGGTGCTACTCCCAAAATGATGAACAGTGAATTAGAAGGCTTAGTCAGCAGAGAGGAACATTACAGTTTTGGTTTGTCTACTTTACATGCCTGGATTCGTTGTTTTGAATGTCTGTTGCATATTAGTTACCGTTTAAATATAAAAAAGTGGCAGGTTCGAGGTGATATTGATAAAAATGAAGTTAAAGTACGTTCAGATGATATTAGAAAAAGATTTAAAGAGGAAATGGGGCTTATAGTAGATAAACCGAAACCGGGTTATGGGAATACAAATGATGGAAACACAGCGCGCCGATTCTTTTCCAATCCAGATTTGAGTGCAGCTATTACAGGATTAGATATTGATTTAATTAAAAAATTCGATATTTTGTTACGTACTTTATCTTCGGGTTACGAAATAAATATAAATAAACTTGAAAATTTTTGTTCAGAGACTAGGGCCCTCTATCTAAGTTTGTATTCGTGGTACTATATGCCTGTCACTGTGCATAAAATTCTTGTGCATAGTACAGAGGTTGTTAAATCTTGTATTGTGCCTATTGGGCAACTATCCGAAGAAGCTCAAGAGGCTCGAAATAAAGACTGTCGTAGATTTCGGGAACATCATACTAGGAAACAGTCGCGCATTGCCACGAATACAGATTTATTGAATATGCTTTTAATAACATCAGATCCTGTAATTAATTCACTCAGAGAACTACCCAGAAAGAAAAAAGACTGTTTACCATCAGAAGTGCTAAATTTGGTAGTCCCGCCTTCAATACCAATACCTCGGGCATCAAGTAGTCTAACGCCATGTGACGTTGATGATTACTTGGTACCTGACTCGTCTGATTGTGAGAGTGATGATTCATCTGGTTAGGATTTCATTTATTTGTTTTATTATTTTATTTTTAACACTGTATACAATTTGTGTATAGGTGAACTTAATTTATCTATTAGTATATAATTTAAAATGTTATTAAATAATTATATATTTTTTATAACTAAGTCGTATTATGTACATATGCTTTCATTTTGTTTTTTATTAGGGTATATATTAATTTATTTTCTAAGCTGCCATTTTTATATTTAAATTTTTCATCGATTGTATTTGTGTTTTAATTACTATTATCCTAAAAGCCTCCTCTCTATTCCTAACCAGAACCACGCGTGCTGGCTTGCGCTGCCATGGCTTAACGGTCCACATCATCCCTCCTTCCTATAATCCTGGGTCAGTGTGAAGAGGCATCTTAGCAGGTCGGCATAATTGTGTCTATTGACATGGGACTGCCGTCTGATGCCAGTAGACACTCTGCCTGGGCGGTATTTGCGCTCACCATCAGGTGCAATGCGGCAACTACGCCGGGACAGAATAAAAAAAAAAAAGAAAAAAAAAACAAAAAAAAAAACACATTTCTCCTTTAAAATATTACTGTCCGTAGCCAAAACAACCAACATACGCACTCAAATGTTTTTGTCCACCTAGCTTGTTCTAGACGAATCATTGTGCGACGGTCGGATTCTTTATCACACTACGTAGTTACATGAAAATCTAACAGATGGCGCGATTTTTACAGGCGTCTTTTTGACGTACCCAATGTACTGAAGGGCCTATCCTTAGTTTTTAAATCAATGATTAGCACATAAAAAATTGCAAAAGTTATAAACAATTAAAGATGAAAAAAAAATGGCATTTCGTTTTTTGCCAATATTTAATAAACTATTAATATTTAAGAAATTTCAAAAAAAGATTCTGAAATAAGAGGAAATTTCCAATAAAAAACTGCTAACTCCCGGAACTCTATCTCCATTATTTATAATTTTAATTTAACGCTGAAAATAGGTCTGCGCGTGACATTTTTAGGATGCGCGCGTGGCGTCAAAAGCGAGTACGGCACATTAATTAATTTATTTAAGGTATTGAATATATATTTTTTAATTTGAAAAAAATATAGTGTGTTCTGAACACTATAATTAATTTATTCCCGTTGGAAATTTTACTTAAAGTTAATTTTTCAACAAGTTAAACAATTGTTAACTAACGAAATTTTCTCGAACTACCGTCTTAATTGTAAGTGAAAAAAAAATTTGCTTCGTAGAGCCTTTCTTACATAAATACTTAACAAGATCGTGCCATAAAAGTTAAAAAAATATTTATACTTTGTTTATAACAATTTTTTTACTTAAACAAAAACTAAAAAATCAAAGTAATGTTGTTAAAAGAATTTTTTTTTATAAACAAAGAATAATTTTTTTTTTTGAAATTTCTTAAATATTAATAGTTTATTAAATACTAGCGGCCCGTCCCAGCTTTGCCTGGGTGCATATTATTTTTGATTCCACTCCACACCAAATACATGTTATTTTTCGTATAAACTCTTGTATACCTAAACTTGACGTAGCTGTCCTGCTGTCCGGCTCAATCCCGTCTCATCCGTCTGTTCAGTCTCTTCCCGATCCGTCCCGTCCTTTCTCTTTATTACCCATCCCGTCTTATAACGTGCATTTACATTTCGTCCTATCAAATCTGTCAGCTATCCCAGCCCTCTCCCGTACCTTCCACTCTATTATATCCCGTCTCTCCATATACACATGTACATATAAAGATTGCCTTATGAAATTTTGACATTTAAAAACTTTAGCGTCCATCCAATATTCCTTCCCTTATTTCAGCACCAAAATGTTGTTTTTCCAAATAATATTGCACGCCATTACTTTTTGTTAGTAATAAAGTAAAAAAACATTTAAAAAAAAGAATTGGCCAAATTGGTCCAGGCGTTGTTGAGTTATGCGCTTACCAACACATTTTGCGATTCATTTTTATATTATAGAAGAAGATATAGTCCACCCCACTGGCTTAGTGCGGGTTGGCGGATTTTATTTGACGTAGAAATTAATCCGAAAAGTCAAAGGTGTGCCCTGGAATTTGAACCCGTGACCATTGTAAACTTGTTGGCAGTCGCGTCTAGTACGTTACCATCAATGATGTTTTAATAAAGATGACGCATATCCATATTGCGTGACGTTTAAAAACTGTACTGCTATGCATATACATACTCATTTGTTAATACTTTATGACAATTTTAGTGAATGAAACAGATTATACAGAAAGTACGAGACGAAAAGAGATAGCATTGCGCTATCCAAACATAGAATCGAAGCGGTAAAAACAGAAGGGTGACGATAAATAAAACTACCTATTTGGTTTTATAGGTATATAATATATTAACTTTGAGGTTGCTACATGAGTATACATGTGGTACGCCGTCCTGAAACAAATATATTTTTATTTGCTTACAAACTTGAAAAAATAAAAAAATAAATTGCCGTTTAGTATATTAGTTTATGGTAAGCAGGCACTGAAAAAACGATCTCTTAATAATATTATTATTTGTTGTAATGATGACAAGTGATATGACCGCTCGTGGACATAAGCGAAACCAAGACACCTTAAATTACAAAGCAATGCTTGGCTTTCACTGCGCTCGCCATCCCGAGACATAAGATCTTAAGTATAAGTACAGCGATTACTCGGGCGAGAATGTCCTTTGAACCGGAACATAACATGGCATTTAAACTGCCGTGTGGCGGGGGAAATAGACATTACGGTGGTACCTACACATGGTGGTAACGTATGAGCGACCTGCCACTAGTAAACAACCGACACTACAACCGATGGTGCAGGTTTTGTTAGGTGGATATATATATTTTCGTAGTTGTATATTTTTAATCAAAATTAAATGTGCTAAACCAATATTAATCAGTTTTAAAGGCATCCAGTCACGATCCCCTCTTTTTGTCCGAGCTGTGCTTAGTGCATATCCATTTACGTCTCAAAAGCTCATCACGTGGAAATCTGGAAACATTCAATGATATATGTAAATATTGTCTTTCAAAATATATGGGGAAGCTAATGTATTTTGTAATGTTCGTGGTTGGATTAAGTTATTTATTATGAAAATAATTCATAACAAATAACTTAATCGTTTTAAATATGATTGAATTAGAAACAAATATACAATTATTCAAATCCATTCCAACTTTCATCGTCAATTTTCTGTATGATCGGTTTCGCTTCTGACTTGTTAATCTATGACGTACGCTTTTTGTCCCTATCGCACTTCACAATCGTTGTATTAGGCGATCCTTCTTACACAATTGAAGGCGGTGTTTGCTAATTTAAAATAAAAATTAAATTTTGTGTGGTTTTTATATACTTACGTATGGTGTGTAGGTCCAATTTAGTTTCATATTTTTGCACCATTGTTTTAACACTTTTAAAACACACAATTCGACATTTTAGACAATATTTTCGAAATAAATTATGTTGACAGCACTGAGGTCTTCCCTCTGTCGCCGTTGCTATGCGACTAGATGAAATTACACCAATTGCCCGAATTTGAACGCCTCACTTTTGAAGTGGTAATGCGATATCTACGTCGTATGTGTATAATATATCATTGGTTACCATATACAAATTAATAAAACCTTCATACTGCCTTACCAGGTGACGTAAGTAATAAAACAAATATTTAAAAATATAAAACTGCATATCGTTTCTTTATAATGTCTAGATACGGCATCAACGTAGCAATATTTTTTTTATTCTTGAGTCTGAAAATAATACTAATGCGGAATTTAAATTTGTCCCCCAGCGCATCTAAAAGTGTTGATTCAAAAAACAATGTCCTTTATGAAATCGAAAAATTATAATTAGGTATATTTTGGTGTACTCCGGCAAAACGCTTCGATAGAGTATACCTTGTTTAAAACTGTTGCAATAATCTCAAAAAACAATGGGCTATTTTGGTAGATCATCATCACACATCACATCGACATCGTTTTATTTTACATTTAACAAAATTACGCGCAAGACGCCATATCTAGATAATATTATATACACGATGTACACATTTTTTGAATTTTGTTCTATTTCGTCAGCCGTCAATGAAAGACAATGGAAAGATAGATCATTTTACGTTGGGTGGTAGTTGAAGCTGGACCGTCTTTTACGTCTCCCGTCAAATAAACAAAGATCATCTTATATTGGCTGGACGCATCACGCTTGAACGATACCCAAAAAAAAGGTTTTTAGTATCTTCCTTAGAAATTTTCCAACTTTTCTCACTCCTGAAACCTTCCCAGGACTTTCACGAATATTTCAAGACCAAAATAAGCCAAATCGGTCCAGTAGTTTTTGAGTTCATCGATGACATACAAATAAACATTCATTTTTATATATATAGATTGGCAAAAAACGAAATGCCATTTTTTTTTCATTTTTAATTGTTTATAACTTTGCAATTTTTTATGTGCTAATACACGCTTTTGGCACATTTTTCTAGACGTCATTCCGGATCCAATGAGCTATCGCAGATAATTTTAAGAGCAGTATCTCTATTTTGTACCATTTTCAACTTGTCGACTAGACTAAAACAAATATTTATATGCAGTGATTAAAACTAAACTGATTAATGTGAAATATTTTTTAAACTCACCCTGTGAATAATTCCGGCAGAATGTATGTATTTGAGTCCACGTAATATCTGATACACCAGGAACTGGACATGGTCATCAGAAAGTCTCTGAGTTCGCACAATGTTGTTCAAATCTGCACCCATCAAGTGTGTAACAAGGTACACTTGTTGAAAGTCTTCTAGTGTTTTTTCTGGGCTAAATACATCTAACAATCCTGTGTGACATAAGAAATAATTAAGAGCTGTTAGTTGACATATAATTGAAAAGGTAAGTGTGCAGAAATTAGCAATTTTACACTTTTCTGGGAATAGGGAATAAGCATGAGACTCCATAATAAGTAAAAATATTGTTTTTATAATCTTGATTGATAGATACCTCGAAGATATTTTATAAATTCATCAACTCTAGATTGTTAAAATAATATATGTTTTACTAAGTGTGAAAAAAAACTAAAAACAATAAATCTATACAGTACAGCTATAACCAATCAGAATATAAATAAATAAATAAATACACCCAACAGTCACATACAAAGTCCTGACCCCACACTAAGATTGAGTCTTGTGTCGTGAGTATCAGGAACTACGAGAGACTTTTCGGTCTCACAAACACCCAGACCCGGAAGAAATATTAATATTAATAATGTTTTTTTTTTTACACGCTTTATATTAACTTCACTTGTATGTTTGTTTGTAACCGACTCCTTAAGACGCGATTTTGACCCACTTTAAACGGACAGATTTCATTCAAATTTTGCACACCTGTCAAAGACCGATGACAATACAATAATTTAAAAAAAATAGATTTTTTGAAAAAAAAAATGGATATTTTGCACGCCGCTAACTTCCTCTGGAAATACAGCCGTAGATGGATGTTTTTAGTCAAAACAATTAAATAATAGTTAAAAAAAACTAAAATACACGCTTTAATAAGATATACAACTAAAAAGTTAAAATAATTGATACTGAATTTAAGATAAGAGAATGGAGTAAAATACATATATTTTATTGTTACAAAGCGTGGGGTGTTTACAACAATTACTTATCCTCCTGCACCCCACGCTTTGTAACAATAAAATATATGTATTTTACTCCATTCTCTTATCTTAAATTCAGTATCAATTATTTTTACTTTTTTAGTTGTATATCTTATTAAAGCGTGTATTTTAGTTTTTTTTAACTATTATTTAATTTATATATAATATGATGTATAAAAATTTAAAAAAGAATATGTACGAAATAAAGGGAAATAAATTGTTAAATTAATATACAATTTCAAAGAATTGTGTACTATGTTTTAAATATTTCAATGTTTTAATCTGTCTTACAAATATGTGAAATGGTAGCTGCAATTATAGACAACTATCCATCATGTATGTAACTATGTATAATGATACAATAGTGATGTAAATCCGTTATTAAATAGTAAAATTTGTATGTTAACAAGGAAATTCTGACATTATTCTTACCATATTTAAATGAAATATTACAAGATATTTATTGAAATTCATAAAATTTTCAAAAATTCACCATTAACTATGCACAGCAATGTTGTTCATAGTGGTTATATTTACTATCAGAGTGAAGTTAAAATACTTTTCAAAAAAGATTGGCATATTTTATTGTATATTCACAATTTTTAAAGGGAAAAAAATCCAGTACACTGGATACTGCATTCATTCTAATATTGAATACTTTTATTAAGTTGCACACACAAGTTGCATATTTTGGCTAGGTACTACAAATGTATGAACATCAAACACCAGGCATATCAATCTAGTTCCTATGGTTGGCAAGTTATTGTGGGTTATAATCTTTGGATCAAACCATAACGCAGCAACTTTGGATCTTAAGAGCGTATACACCTTGCGCGCAAAGTCAACTATAGGTATTTCTTCGTTAATTTCACGCACACATAAGCGACCAAAGCTGTGTGCGTAGAGCTGCCGTGTCGGCTCGCTATACAATCGGCTCAAACAACTTTGATCCGTGCGCTTCAAATATTCAATTGAAATGTAACTGTAATATAATATCATAAAAATATTTTATTTGCATGATAAGTAGACAAATATTACTGTGCAAGCAAATAATACAAATTTTGGATACTAATCATATTTTCGTTATTATTACATTGTTAAGTTGCATTCAAATCAGTGTTCAATCAGTAGACACTACGGACGTTTTATTAATCATTTCGTGTTCGAACACATAAATAGTGTTAGGGGCCTTACAACCCCTTACAATTACGAAATATATTTAATTTTATATTACAATACATAACATAATTTAGCCTCGGAATTACATCCCATTATATTACCTGAAACATAATTTATACTCACTACAAAATCATTGTAGGTAATAAAAATAATTAAATATTTTACTACCAAAGTACTAAGATGTGGTAATCGGATTCCGCGCGTGGCTATTTTTACTACGCGCGGCATAATCGACTGCAGCCAGGCCGGAGCGACGAGCGATACGTCCTCCCTCTAGAAGGCCTTGCGGCGGTCTGATTTGATCCATGTCGGACAGCGTGTTTTATAGTGATTTTTAAAATATTTGTAGAAAACATGAAAACTAATTTTGTTGAAATATAAAAATGGTAATTTATTGATAAGATGTTCTTCTATTGTAATATGCAATTGCTATAAAAAATTCTGTACGATAAGTTGGTGAAAAAAAATATGTTCTTGACAAGAGTATCTGAATAATTTATCATTGTTTAAATTTTAATTTTTCAGGAACTAAACACAAAAAGATAATTTTTCTCAGAAAAATCCCTCCATAAGGGTCTTATTAGTCTGGTAATATTTTTATTTTCATCTTATATTTAGTGGTTTCGGATATCTTAAGCTTCTAAATTGCCATTTAAAGCCTAAATAACGAAACTTGTGTTCAGTAATCTGTATAGTACTCACAAATTATCCATCAATCTATAATGTTTTCCACCAAAATCCCTAGATGACAACCTTTTCTAAAATTAGTAATAATTATTTTTCCTTTAAATTGTTTATTGGTGGCTATTAACTTATTTGAAAAGTCCTGTTTTTAAGCCAAAAAGCGCGTGCAGGGTATAAACGCTCTTAACACAATACTAGATTTTTGGTAACATGTGAGTTGGCTTTTTCAATATATTTTAAGCGGTGATAAGATTTATGTAGATACATATAATTGTCCAGTAACTAATGACACTTTAATTATAAGGAATAATGGGAGTCTTTTTATCCTAGTTTATATTACTTACTGGTCAATAGTAAGTAACTAACAAGAAAACAAATTCTTACTTTGCATAATGCATGAAACAAGCAGGATCTTTCTGACAATTAGTTCTGCATCTTTAACATTTTACCATATATTAATACCCACCAATAACATTCTCATGATTCATGTGTTTCAGCATCCGAAGTTCGCGATACGTCCTCTTAGCATGAACGGCCGATTGAAATGGTCTGGCTAACTTTTTGATGGCCACTTTCATATTATGCAAGGTGTCTATGGCCGAACTGTAAACAAATGTGAATCCGTGAATGTAATAATAGACGCACAACTAAACCTGCTCCGCCCACGTACGCCCAATGTACCTCACCGACATTACTTTACAATTTACCGCTCCATATGTCTGCTCTCACAAAATTAATCATTATGTACTTATTAATAAATACTGGCATGTTGCCTGCCGCGCTTCCTAATCAAATACATACCAAACTTGACCGTAAGCGCCGGAGCCCACTGGTGTCAGCATCTGATACCTTTCCGGCACATTCCATTCTGTTTTGTTAATCTCTACCTTATGAAAACGAGGCATTTTAGGTATTTTATAAAATGTATAGTTTATTAATAGGAAAACAACACAGTATAATAAATAACACTGGATAAAATTAGGGAATAACTTATCTCAACAGTTATCAGAAACCGTTTTGACATTTGCGACGTATTGATCACAGATAACTATAAAGTATTGATGTCATTGATTTTAAATTGTTCTATTAGCAATCGTGTCCTTTTGCCTATATTTTGATCAATCAGTCAGTAGGTACTAGCCATTGACTCTGGTTTGTCAGGATTATTGATGATTTGTGACAAACTTTATTTATTATCTGGTGCTGTGCTGTCAACATTTTCAGAAGTTCGTTCACTAAACCGTTCATAGTCATTCATTCCTTACACTCTTCTGAACTTAGACTTCTGAAAGTCGAGGTGCAAAATTGAAAATTTAAATATTTCTTAACAGCGAAAATGGCTCAAACAGCGGGCGTTAAGCCCATGGCCATTGCTGGCCGGGTAATGAATGAAAGGGAAAGATGTTTGGGAATGACTGATGCCGAAAGAGCTTGGCGTAAACAATGGTTAAAAGACCAAGTTTTGGCTGCGAATGAGCCTGTTCATGTCGAAGAATATTGGAAAGAGCGCACAAATCCCATTCGCCGGTTCTATCGAAAACCCCTGGATGTGTTGTTCGCGAAGCTGACTCCAATGCTGGTGAGGTTACATAACAATAACCTAACCCCAACTGTCAGCTGTTTGTGTTGATGTACACTTTTCGTTATCACTGATGTCACCAATCACTGAAAATTCTCTAATTATTTTTGAACTCTCATGCTAGTTTTACAAAAAGTGGTCATTAAACTTTATTTAACTCATAAGCTTTTTTACCCAATAAAGTACACTAATTTAGTAATTAGTTAAATTAATCCTTTACAACAAACATCAAAATCCAATAACGTGTAGTTTTAAAGTAAATATTATTTTATCAGCTGAAATACTCCAGTTTAATCAAGTTATTTATTTTAACATTGATATATTGTAATAGATGTGAATGGGCATTATTTCATTATTAACTATAACTTATTAAACTACTATAAAAATATGGCTTTACAAATTAAATCTTAATTAAATGATACTTTTTAGGGAGCTGAACGTGCAGGTGTGTACAGGTACTTGACTGGGAAATTTGCTTTGATTGGAGCTACTGTATTTGCTGCCCACTATTACTTCAAATATAATGGCAATGTGAGTATCTGTATATTACAATAGTATATTCAATTCAGTCAAGAATAAGTGAGATATGAACCTATTTCTTGATTGTCAAATTATTCGTGTATGAGACATAAACATAATCTACACTGACATTAACAATTTCAGAACTGGACCAAGAAAGGTGGTTGGCGAGTTACAAGAACCAAACCCATGGTGTTACCTGGACAACCTGGTTTCCCCTACAAATCAGAGCGCTGTACTGGTGCTGATTATGCTGATCGTGGCTTCAAGAATGCTGCCATATAAATGGAAGAAATTAAACAAAATCTGTGCATAGTAACTTCTTTATTTTAAATTAAATATAGTTAATAAACAAAATGTTATTAAAACTTCGTTTTTTTATGAAATTCATAGTTTATGTATAAATATAAGACTTTAAGAAGCCTTGTTTTTAGAATAGACATCAGACATCTTCAAATGAAGGATTCCTACAGTCCACAAGCCTGATTAAATATGGTTGCATATATTTACAAATAGATTTTATGCAAAATGGATTCCTTCAGAATTGAAAGCATGTAACAATTTCATAAAGTCATCAACATCCATAGTTCTAGCTCTCATTTGGTCAGCTTCACAATTTGTTAATATATCTTGCACTTTTTGCTTTATATCAAAATCTTCTGGGATATCCTGAAACAACATTGTATGCATTATGGGTAAAGATTTTTGTTCATTATTAACACTACATACTTTATGATAAAACTTAATAATATTAAACAGTAATACATGTACATTAAAAGGAGAATATTAAGGTATTATTAGGAGACAAGAAAGAAAAAAACTCAATTAATACATAGAAGATTTGATTTGTTTTGAAGAAAATGCATACTTACTTTGTTATGTAATGAGCAGTGAACTCTGTAGTTTTTTTCTAACACTGCCATTGTTGTTCCATGTTTGAATGTGGCAGATAAAGTCTTATTTTTTCTCACAAATGCTATCCTCGTTAATCCATCCCATTCCACAAAGTTTATAGGTGGTGGTGGATTTCTTGGCTCTATTCTCACCACACTTGATTCCACTTTTGGTGGTGGCTTGAAGTTATTTTTACCAACCTGTATATTGATGAAACAGAATAGTAAATAACAATATATATAAACTCATTTGCAAAAAAAACGGGCACCTAAGCAATGAACCATTTCAAATGTTACTATTGGTTTGTTTGATAATTATAGGTAGTTTTACTTTCACAATTTTGTAAATTAATAAGCAAATAATCGTTTTCGTCAGTATTATCATAAAATTTTGATAAAATGTATGGGTTTTAATGCTAAAGTTCACTAGTAGTGTATGCTCGCTAGTAGTGCATATGTTCGTGAAGTAAAAGTTAACAAAGATTTTTGTTTGTTTTTTCTTTAATAAAGTAAAAGCAGATAAATGTTTAGTATCGAGTGTGACCCCCTCTAGCTGAAATCACAGCTTGGATTCGTCTGGGTATGCTAGCGAGGATATTCCGGATACTTGCTTGCGGAATACGTTCCCACTCCGCGGTAATCACATTCTTTAGCTCTCTGATGGTCTGCGGAGCCGGTTGTACTGATCTCACGCGTCGTTTCAGAACTTCCCAGACATGCTCTATAGGAATGAGCCTGGTTCTGGAAGAAAACCATGTACCCAACCACGGGATGATCGTTTTCTTGTGAGTCGCGCATTGAGAAATCGCAAGTCTTCGTATGTGGACCTTAAGAACAACCTCGAAGAAGTAAGAAATGTGCATATTAGTCTATGGACGGTCAGGAGGAGGCTTCTCGCGGCCAATATACGCAGTCATCGCCCGGCCCGCGGCCCTAAGTTACTCCGTGAGCACAGAGTTGCCAGGATTAGGTTTGCTCGAAATTGTGAGTCATGGACTCAAGAAGACTGGAATAGGGTATTGTTCTCCGATGAAGCCAGGATATCTCTGTTCGGTGAAGATCGACGTCGGCGAGTGCTACGAAGACGAGGAGAACGCTTTGCGGAGGCTTGTTTTGAAGAAATCACACCTTATGGTGGGGGCTCTGTTATGTTTTGGGCAGGAATAAATTCAATGGATCGTACAGAGTTAGTCTTCATTGAAAACGGCTCACTGACTGGACATCGATACATAACGGAAGTTCTAATTCCTCATGCACAACCCGCATTGGCCGCTTTAGGCGAAGACTCAATTTTTATGGACGACAACGCTCGCGCCCACCGGTCTGGCGATGTGGAAGCGTATGTGCAAGAGGTCGACATTCGTCGTTTGGATTGGCCAGTTCGAAGTCTCGACCTCAATCCTATAGAGCATGTCTGGGACGTTCTGAAACGACGTGTGAGATCAGTACAACCGGCTCCGCAGACCATCAGAGAGCTGAAGAATGTGATTACCGCGGAGTGGGAACGTATTCCGCAAGCAAGTATCCGGGATATCCTCGCTAGCATACCCAGACGAATTCAAGCTGTGATTTCAGCTAGAGGGGGTCACACTCAATACTAAACATTAATCTGCTTTTACTTTATTAAAGAAAAAACAAACAAAAATCTTTGTTAACTTTTACTTCACGAGCATATGCACTACTAGCGAGCATACACTACTAGTGAACTTTAGCATTAAAACCCATAAATTTTATCAAAATTTTATGATAATACTGACGAAAACGATTATTTGCTTATTAATTTACAAAATTGTGAAAGTAAAACTACCTATAATTATCAAACAAACCAATAGTAAAATTTGAAATGGTTTATTGCTTACATGCCCGTTTTTTTTTTTGCAAATTAGTTTATATAATTTTATAAAGACTCTAAGAATAAAAGAGTTTCGATTATTATTTTGGCAAAAACTAAGGTATTTCCACCCAAAAAGAATGATATTTAAAAAATGATAAAAAAAAATGTCACATTTCTTAGCAAAATTTTTAGTTGCATTGTGTTTGTAGTGACTAAAACTGTCAACCGGCTCGTTTTCGGTAGCAGTCTTGATATACCCGGTATAATAATGAAGTAATTAAACATATTTAGTATATTGCTTGTTGGTCATGTCTCTAACTATTAATAACAATAAGTGGATTTCTTACCTTCATTAACATGTCAACTCGTGCAAGCAACTGTGTGTTTATTGATAGCCTGCAATATAATTTATCACCTGGCTTGGCTACTAATCTCTGTGCAAATTCCTTTTGAAACATGAGCACAGCACATCTGAAGAATGGTCTATGTAGTAACAGTTTAAATACCAGTGGAGAGCTTATTTGGTATGGTATATTAGCCACACATATGTCAAAGAACGGTAATTCTGTTTTTAAGACATCACCAACAAGGATTTGCAGTTTTGCTTGATATGGAGTTCCTTGAACACGCTTTTGGAGTTCTGCAACCAGTCTAAAATGATACAGAGAAGCTTCTATAATTATTCTTAATTATTTTCTTGCTATGTATGAATAAATTGTTGTCATTATTATTAACAATGCATTGACAAAGTAATAATTGGTAAAGTAATTTACATGCTCAATAAACCTACCTGGTATCAATTTCACAAGCTACTACCTTCTTAACTCTGTCCAGAAGCTTTACTGTCATGTTGCCAGTACCAGGACCAATCTCAAGAGCTACATCTGTTGGCCTCAGTCCAGATTTATCAAGCATAGATGTAATTATGAGTGGATTCTTTAATATATGTTGACCAAAATCCTTGTTGAATTGTATACCTGTAGGAATTTAATACATCAGTCATTTGTAGAGAAATCTTAACAAAATAAAATGATGAGATATCTACTCTGTTTATATTTAGCACATAAACCATTTCATTGAAAATTATAGATATTTATATAATATCCGATAAATGTAACGTACATACCTTGTTTTGCAATTTCATTATGTACTCTCGACTTCTTTTCAGTTTTAACTTTCGGCATTTTACTATGCGTTGTTTAAATTAATATATTACTATTCACGAATAAGTTTGTTTTTATTTTTAGGTTATTTTTAAACGTCAAAGCTCAAAACATTGTTTCTGTTTTTCACGTGGTGCACATGGTGCCCAAGGCGTTGAGCTTTAATTACAAACCCATTCTTTGGAAAACGATTGCATTAAACTCGACTAAACCTGCATGTGACACATCACTTGACAATTAATCGATATTTGAAGGTTTTTAAAGATTATTATTTTTTTCTACTGGCAATCGTAAGATTTTGGCATGGTTGATCTTTACGGGACCGAGTGAAATAAAACCGTTTTGTGAAATTATTATGAAAATGGAGTGGAAACCTGAACAGGAAGGGCTAAGACAAATTCTAACGCTTCTCAAGGAGTCACAGTCACCGGACACAGCCACACAAAGGGCCGTCCAACAAGTATCCTTTTCATAATTTTCACACCGATGCACTTATCGGCGTGGATATTTTTTATTACTCTAACCGCTTTATTTTTTGTTTATGTGTAGATCTCTCGTTACTTTTTCTAATTTCATTGTATATATCATGTATTTTTGCCGCTACGCTCATTTATAAGATTGGCGTTTCATCTCGACGCTTACGATAAAATCGATTTTTCCGACATGACAGTCATTGACAACCTTTATTTTCCTAACAATGTAATCTCAGAAATTGGAGGAATTGAACAAGTATCCGGACTTCAACAATTATTTAATCTTCGTTTTAACAAAATTAGTGTCCGAAGAAGAGCCTACAAGGTCTCTGAGTGGTTTAATTTTGAAAAACAATGTGAAGGCCCACTACAACAGCTTCTTGCCTGAAGTGGCGGAGTTTATAAAGCGGGAATGTTTGTCTGCGGTGGGAGATCCTTCGCCGCTCATCCGCGCCACCGTCGGAATCATCATCACGACCATAGCCAGCAAGGGAGAGCTCACTTCATGGCCTGAACTATTGCCTGCACTGTGCCAAATGCTTGACTCTCAGGACTATAATGTTTGCGAGGTCAGTTTCAATTCCTTATTTATATTATCACCATATAACATACTTTTAGGTTATAGGACATCCTATTCATAACAATACAATATGATGATTTATTAAGATGCTTACTAAGTAGCAGATATTAAATGTTTATTTTATATACATAATTCCTTTGTTTGTTTCTAATATTTAAGTACAAATAATTATATCAACTGCATATCTGTTGAACTTACTGATTATAGAGTTTTAAGTAATAATTTGAACAAAAAAATATGGGTGTGTAACAATGTTGTCCTTGTACTTTAACATTTGCTAGAATAAATATTAACTCCTAGTGTAAGCCATATTTTTTCTAATAACATTAAATATCTACTTAATAGTATATGCAAATCAAGATTATTATTGTATGAATTTATTTTGTAAACATTATTATTAGTAGATCAATGTGGAGATCCTTGGAGGAGGCCTATGTTTAGTAGTTGACTTTTTGTGGCTGAGATGACGATGATGATTAGTAGTGTTAATAATGTATTCTATTTATTTATAAGTTGTACAATGTAATCATAATTAAAAGCTATATCAATTTCTATGTAGCCTTATCTTATTCTTAACTAGCTCACTATAAAATAAGTGCATAGGGGCAACATGTACATACTGGCTATAACATTTAAATATTTTTAGGAAATATTAATAAAGTTCATCATATTAGGATTACCTATACAGAAATTCATACAAGTTTCATTTTATCTTATACTACTTTTTTTGTTAAAGGGGGCATTTGGAGCACTACAGAAAATTTGTGAAGATACAGCAGAGATATTGGACAGTGATGCATTGAACAGACCTCTTAACATTTTGATACCAAAATTCCTGCAATTCTTCAGGCACTCATCGCCGAAAATCAGATGCCATGCTATTGCATGTGTCAACTATTTCATCATGGGCAGAACTCAAGCACTGATGTTGCATATAGATGCATTTATAGAGGTAAACAGGTTTTTGAACTTATCTGTTTAAACACTTTACAAAAACAAAGAGTTGTACTATAATGGAGATTATGTAGTTTTATCTTATCAGTGTAATATTTGTTTTTACGATTACTTTCTTTATTGCCTGTGTTTACATAAAGAAAAATAAATTTATTGTTTTTTTTTAATTTCTCAGATTTAAATTCCATCGATGATATAACTAATATTACTTAACAAAGTTAATATTGTGTCACATGTTCTAAGATATCATAATCAATTGCCTTTGTTAACAAATCACTGCTGAAAATATTTCATCAGTATTTTTATTCTATGAAAGAATATTGTATGAATATAGCATGTAATCTTATTGAGAACATGATAATATCTTGTTTCTAATTTATAGTAAAAATATTGATGACTAGTGTTTTTATGAAATGTGTTGTTATGTTTTTAGAATCTTTTCCACTTAGCAGCTGATGAGGACCCGGACGTGCGGAAGAATGTGTGCCACGCCCTGGTGTTGTTGCTGGAAGTCAGGCTGGACAGGCTCATCCCTCATCTACCCAATATTATTGAGGTACACAACTATTTATATTCAATTTTTAATGAGTCAGTAATTTGCACCTGATATGGCGATATGCTTGTTCCCTATCACATTGTGGGATAGAACACACAATTCGAAACATGGGTGTCCTGGCAGCACCTGTGCCTATCCCTTCTGGGAGAAAGAAGTGAGTTTATTTATGTAGGTAATTAATATGATTACATACATAAATATTTATTGTTATTTAAATTATTAGAATATAGTGTTCGCATATTTTATTAAGTAACAATATTTCACAGTATATGTTGGTGCGCACACAAGATCCCGAAGAGGGTGTCGCCTTAGAAGCATGCGAGTTTTGGCTCTCACTTGCTGACCAAAATATCTGCCGTGAGGTGAGTACTTTTATTGCCAGTCATTTATTAGTTGTTTTTTATTATGGAAACACAAATTCAATAGTATTTTGCATAGATTGATAAGATTTTCCACAATTTTGTGTATCAAATTAACTTTTATTACTTCAATAACTTGTAGCAATTAAATATTTCATTATCAGATATATATCATGGAGGCCATGGTTACTGTGTATAAGTGAAATGAATGAATATTTTCGAAGATATTACAGATTTAAAATTGCGGGACGTAGCGCTTGCGGCGGTACTGGCCGGCTGGGGCGGCATCGGACGCGTTTATTATCGGAGCTCTCTAGGACAATAACATAACTACATAGTATAAAACAAAGTCCCTATGTCCCTTTGTATGCTTAAATCTTTAAAACTACGCAACGGATTTTGATGCGGTTTTTTTAATAGATAGAGATATAATAGATATATACGTACATATTATTGTACAGAAATCTATTTGTACCCAGGCGAAGCTGGGCCGGGCCGCTATTAAAAAATATTTCAAAGTAGTGTTACATGGCATCTGTGTATATGGCCTAAGTTATAGTTTGTAAGGCTCGGTTCCTACCTACGGGAATCATCACTACATAGTATGAAACAAAGTCGCTTTCTCTGTCCCTATGTCCCTTTGTATGCTTAAATCTTTAAAACTACGCAACGGATTTTGATGTGGTTTTTTTAATAGATAGAGTGATTCAAGACGAAGGTTTATATGTATAATGCGTACATATTAATGTACAGAAATCTATTTGTACCCGGGCGAAGCTGGGCCGGGCCGCTAGTAGATAGTAAATGGTTGAATGTGAATACAGTTTAATATTTTTACTACTGTGTTAGTGTATATTCAATTGAAATGAGATGCTAAAGAAAATATTATGCCTAAAGAGTATATTCTATATCAGTCCATTATACATTGCACTGCAGAAGCCATGGGGCTGATCTACAATCGAGAGTATGATTGAGTGTGGTATATTGCTAGGTTTAAAGGTACTCAAGTTGGTGACTTTAACGCCCGAATACTCGAACGCCATTCAAATAATAGTTGCTCTTACAGTCAGCCAGTACATTTAAGTGGGATTTAGGTAGTTAAGTGCAACATAATATTTAAGTTGGGTTCTAGTATTCGGGCGTAGGTTGTATAAATTGTATGTTTAGTCACTAGTGAGAAGAAGGATAATGGAGACAGCTAGTATAAAAATTAATTTAATAGTGCCACTAAGTTCTGAATTCCCAACAAGACACCATGTGTTGTGTCGTGGGTATAGCGGGCCTCTGCTCATACAGTAGTTGTGCGGTGGTGCAGGTGCTGGGCCCGCGGCTGCCGCTGCTGCTGCCGGTGCTGGTGCGCGGCATGCGCTACTCCGAGATGGACGTGATCCTGCAGCGCGGCGACCGCGACGACGACGCCGACGAGGCCGAGCCCGACCGCGACTCCGACATCCGCCCGCGCTTCCACAAGCCGCGCTCGCACACCATCAAGCACAACGGTACGCAAACGCAACACTAACACATTCTCTGCATATTTCAACTAATATCTAACAGAATCGGCGCAGCAAATATAACATGAAACAAAACAGAGTAACGATTTGGTTCTGTAACATTGTGTGTATTCTGTGCAGCGGGCGCGGGCGACAGCGCGATGTCTGGCGGCGGCGACTCGGACTCGGAGTCGGAGGGCGGCGGCGAGGCGGACGACGGCTCGCTGTCCGACTGGAACCTGCGCAAGTGCAGCGCCGCCGCGCTCGACGTACTCGCCAACGTGTTCGGCGCTGATCTACTGCCCGTGCTCTTCCCCATACTGAAGGAGACGCTCTTCCACGACGACTGGGTCATCAAGGTACGTCACACGCTCATCAGTCACAATCTACGCCTAGCTTTATGAAAATATTATATTAATTTATTGTAACTATATTTTACATACTATAATATGAAATGAATTGTTTACTCTGTGTTGAGTGCGTATGAGGAGCGAGCGTTGCGTGTTGTGCAGGAGAGCGGCATCCTGGCGCTGGGCGCGGTGGCGGACGGCTGCATGGGCGGCATGGTGCCGCACCTGCCGGACCTGGTGCCGTACCTGGTGTGCTGCCTGGCCGAGCGCAAGGCGCTGGTGCGCGCCATCACGTGCTGGACGCTGTCGCGCTACTCGCACTGGATCGTGTCGCAGAGCCACGACCTGTACCTGCGACCCGTACTCACCGAGGTACCGCCACCGTCCACTACTCTCTTATCATACTTTATACACTGTACGCATATGATACGATCGCTTGCTCTCACAGCTGTTGAAACGCGTGCTCGACAACAACAAGCGAGTGCAAGAGGCGGCGTGTTCGGCGTTCGCGACCCTCGAAGAGGAGGCGTGTACGGAACTAGTGCCGTATTTAGGTTACATCCTACAGACTTTAGTGTATGCGTTCAGTAAATACCAACACAAGAACCTGCTCATATTGTACGATGCGATCGGAACGCTGGCGGATTCAGTCGGACATCACCTCAACAAACCGGAATACATTAACTTGCTGATGCCTCCACTCATAAACAAGTGGAATGTGCTGAAAGATGAGGACAAAGATTTATTCCCGTTACTTGAGGTGAGTACTTCTTATTTAATTTTTATAAACAGCTGTATATTTGTATGTACCCTTTATAATTATAAACCTAATTAGGTTCTCTATTGTGATATCAGCAAAGGATTATTAAGGAATTACCCTGCAAAATCCGCAGGATTATTTTACTTTTACTTTTTTATTTTTACTTTAACACCTGGAACACTGGCATACCCCTATGGGTGTCCCAGAATCAGAACCTAACGATTTGCTTCTGAATGTACACTAAGCCAGTGAAATTCAGGCTGGCCGTATCAAATAACGAGACCCAACCTTTGCCGGCCACACCCCCTCATAACACACATCTCACTGTGCAGCGATCTAAATTGGTACGAACAAATAACAGACAAAAACAAATAGATTTCTTTAAAAAATATGGACACATCCATATTTGTGCAACCATGTGTAACCCACGCATAATACTTTATACTTAAAAATCTAAAGTACCATGTCATTTTCTGTATTCGTAAACATGGGTATGCAAAATTTTATTATTACAAATATGTAGTATATGTTCGTTTTAGCGAAAAATAAGACGAGTATATTTTGCTTGTTTTTCGTTACTCCGATATTTACAATGTCTTCACGCTTTGATTGATGCATTCATCAAATAAAGCAACAAAATTAGTAATAACTTTTTTTAAATCGACCCGAAAAGGAGTAATAATGGTTTGGTATATCATAACAATGTGTATATTTGATTCCAGTGTCTATCGTCAGTGGCGACGGCGCTGCAGTCTGGGTTCTTGCCGTACTGCGAGCCCGTGTTCAGGAGATGTGTGTCGCTCATAGAACAAACATTAAATCAGAACATAGTGAGTGTTTACACATTGTCTATCGCCTTATCGTGCGTTCACATTTTGTTACACATATCAATGGACATAGTGTATGGTTTTTGCGAACTCAAAAAACCGAGTTGTAAACTAGTTTTTGTGTGAAATTATTTGACATAGAATACTAATAGTTTGGGATTTTTATTGCACTGCTATAAATTAGTGATTAGAATGCACACAAAGAAACTAATTTCTACATCCGATTGTATTGTATAATAGGGTATATCAACACTGCTGCCGAAAACAAAACCGGGTGGAAGTTTTAGTGACTACAAACAAAATGCAATTATAAATTTCGCAAACAAACGAGATGCTTATTTTTTGTAATGTTTTAATTATGTAATTGATTGGGTAGTAAATCCATAGTTTTAGCTAAAATAATAATTCGCGTATCATAGCTTGTTTAAAAATAAAAAGAGTGTAAACTATTATTCTAGGAAAAGCTATGTATTTACCACCCAAATACGGCAAGAGGAATTAGAACAAAAAAATGTCTTTTTTTGCAAACTTTATTAGCACACGGCTATGTTTTCGGTAGCAGTCTTGATATACTCTGTATAAAGATATGTAAAGGGAACACAGTGTAAGAATATTACTACTCTTCTCCAGGCAAATAGTCAAAGTCCAGAGCAGTTTGAAGCGCCAGACAAGGACTTCATGATAGTGGCTTTAGACTTGCTGAGCGGATTGGCAGAAGGACTAGATGGCCACATTGACCACCTTGTTTCAAATTCTAACTTAATGCAGCTCTTATACCAGTGTATGCAGGACCCGATGCCTGAGGTATGTAACATACATTGTTCTAGATATTTGCTTAATTCAATGTTGTTAAATCATTCAAGAATTTATATTAAGTATTGGCGAAAAGACCACAAAAACTCTCGATCTATACTCTTGACCTCATGGACGAACGTCGATCTTTAGCGCTGCAGTCTTCCGATGACGCCGAAGCATATCGGCGGCTCAATAGACGGATCTGGAAGTAAAGTGAAAATACTGTGAGCATTAAGGAGACAATTGAGCGGAACGGAGGCTCCAAAGTGTTTGCAATAAACTTGTCTATTGTGCAAAGCCAGTTATCTAGGCTGAAGACGGACGACGGCCGCGTGGTATCGACGAGGGCAGAGGTAATAAGAGAGATCGAGAGGTTCTACGGACAGCTTTACACCTCGGTTGCCCAACCTGCTGTTAGCTCGGCCGAAGGCCCGAGAGCTGAGTTGATCCGACACTTTAGCGATGATATCCCGGACATCAGCCTGTGTGAGATTGAGATGGCTCTGAAGCAACTTAAAAACTTCTGAAAGTGGGAACGCCGATACTGAAAGTCCTTCAGAGGCTCTTCAATTCCGTTCTCCTAGAGAGCTCACCGCCGGAGGCATGGAGCAGGAGCGTGGTGGTACTGTTCTTCAAAAAAGGTGATAACACTTTGCTGAAGAACTACAGGCCCATCTTGCTCCTGAACCATGTCTATAAGTTGTTTTCGAGGGTCATCACAAATCGTCTCGAACGCAGGTTTGATGACATCCAGCCTCCCGAACAAGCCGGTTACCGAGAGGGCTTTAGTACCATAGACCATATCCATACGCTGCGGCAGGTTATACAAAAAACCGAGGAATATAACTTGTCGCTATGTTTAGCGTTTGTGGACTATGAGAAAGCCTTTGATTCGATCGAGACCTGGGCTGTGCTACAGTCTCTTCAGCAGTGCCACATCGACTATCGGTACATTGAAGTGTTGAAGTGTATATACAACAACGCCACCATGTCGGTCCGAGTACAAGATCAGAGTACGAAGGCTATTCCACTACAGAGAGGCGTGAGACAGGGAGATGTCATATCTCCAAAACTGTTCACTGCCGCGCTAGAAAATGCCTTCAAGCTCTTGCATTGGAAAGGATTCGGGATCAACATCAACGGCGAGTATATCACGCACACTCGGTTTGCCGACGATATTGTAGTCTTGGCAGAATCGCCGGAAGACCTTAGCACTATGCTCGAAGACCTCAATCGAGTCTCCCAACAGGTGTGTCTTAAAATGAACATGGACAAAACGAAGATCATGTCGAATGTCCATGTTGTGCCCACCCCCATCGGTGTTGGGGGCTCGACTCACGAAGTTGTTGACGAATATGTCTATTTAGGACAAGTGGTCCGGTTAGTCCGGGACGTCGCTGGATGCAGGCTGCCTCCAACAGGTCTCTGTGGAAATCATTGGGGGAGGCCTATTTTCAGCAGTGGACTTCCTTTGGCTGATGGATGGATGGATGATGGTCCGGTTAGGCAGGTCCAACTTCGAGAGAGACGTCAATCGTCGAATCTAACTCGATTGGGCAGCGTTCGGAAAACTACGCGATGTCTTCTCTTCCAAAATACCTCAGTGCCTTAAATCGAAAGTCTTCGATAGTTGTGTGTTGCCAGTGAAGACTTATGGGACCAAGACGTGGCCTCTCACTATGGGCTTTATTAGGAAACTCAAAGTCACTCAACGAGCTATGGAGAGGGCTATGCTCGGGGTTTCCCTACGAGATCGAATCAGAAATGAGGAGATCCGTAGGAGAACTAAAATAACCGACATAGCCCACCGGATCAGCAAGTTGAAGTGGCAATGGGCAGGGCACATAGCGCGGAGAACTGATGACCGATGGGGTCGGAAAGTGCTCGAATGGAGGCCACGTAGCGGAGAGGACGTCCACCCACAAGGTGGTCAGACGACCTGGTGTCGGTCGCGGGACGTCGCTGGATGCAGGCTGCCTCCAACAGGTCTCTGAGGAAATCATTGGGGGAGGCCTATATTCAGCAGTGGACTTCCTTTGGCTGATGGATGAATGGATTGGCAAAAAATTGTGAAATATCAATAAAAGATTTAATTAATATTTGAAATTACGCTGATTACTAACTAGTAACAAACAAAAAATACTTTTATTTGAAATATATTTTATTCCTTTTTTAGTACTAGGAAAAACTGTATTTTTCTGCATTACTAATGTTAAACTTGTTTGATATATAATTTATTGTTAAGTGTGACATAATAACATAACATGTTTTGTCTTGTGTCACAGGTACGGCAGTCATCGTTTGCGTTACTAGGCGACTTAACAAAAGCGTGTTTTCAACACGTGCTTCCTTATATACAAGAATTTTTACCCATCCTCGGCATGAACTTAAATCCGGAACTTATATCAGTATGTAATAACGCAACGTGGGCGATAGGCGAAATTAGTATTAAACTAGGTAAGACAACATGTGCAGTATTTTATACTAGAACGCCCAAATACTACGCGCAATCAATAATATCGCTCTTTGGGTTACCGACAGAGGTCGTCCCGTGACAACAAGTGGAAATTATGAAATGTGTAGCAGTTGGTAAACAGTTGGGGCGTTCTATGTTATGAAGTGAGATCGTCACGAGCGAGCGCGTCGTTGAAATGTATGTTGTATTTCAGGACCGGACACTTCAAAGTATATACCTCTAGTGCTAAATCATTTAGTTGAAATCATTAACAGGCCCAACACACCGAAGACGCTTCTGGAGAACACAGGTAAGCTTGCTCACACTTTGTCAACACTCACTCACATGATACATACTACACACTAATTCTAAACAGTCTCCTCAATAATGTGTTGAAATTACATATACATATATGTATCATTTATTCTTTGCTAGAATATTATCCAATAACAAAACTTGGTGGCAGTCATGTATGCTGTGACTATTATGTTTTTATTTGTATTATATATATCTCCCCTTCACTGCTTTATATTGATTTACAAAGTTTGTTCGTGTCAATCGTTTTTAAATTTTTATTTTCTTTTTTTTAAGTTTGTAGGGCATTTCTATCAAGATGAGCATGTCGAATGTTCTACCTTTCGATTTTTATTTGAGTTCAGCTCGTCTGGCTTAGAGGAAATTAGCTCAATTTATTTGAAGCTTGAATTTTTTCACCCAGACAAGAGAAATGTTAGCTATGAGAAACGCTTTTTATTGGAAGGATGCAAAGAGATATTGACGTAGCGTTGATTGGATATGATTGGTTTAGAAGTGTAACTGTAAATAAGAACACTTGTGTGCCTAATGCTAAGTCGCAAGATGGCCGGCGGCACTACGCCTGCCGCCCGTCTTGCGGCTGTACTCGTATGCATATAATTTAATAGTATTACATAGCATAAATATGTTTCACGTTTTTTCCATTTGTAACACTAATTTGCTGTTGAATTATGTAATTTAACTATGTTTTGAATGGTTTGTTGATTTGTTTTCTTGGTTTTGTTCTCGGTATGTCGTGGCGTGTAGCGATTACTATCGGTCGGCTAGGTTATGTGTGCCCCCACGACGTCGCACCCGTATTACATCAATTTGTACGCCAGTGGTCTGTAGTCATTTTTTTTATTATTACTTTATATTATTATTACGATTACTTTTAATATTGAATAAGTTATTAACCGATATTATTTCGATCGTGGATGGTGTTTGGTCATGGCTTGTTAATATTATTGTTTGTACTACGCGCTGTTCAGATTTGAGTTCACCCAGCATGATATTGATAAAGTTACACCAGGACTGACTGACGGACTGACGGACTGACCGACGGACCGTGCTGAAGGAGCGGACTGCCACACAGACTGACTCGTTCATTAAATGTCTTGTAGTTTCTGATCATATTATTTTCAGTGCTGTATTTTCTATGTGTTGAACACCATCCGCTTTCTACAAATATAACCTGCTAAATATATCAATTATTATTTAACCAAACTGCAAGACAAGTACCAGTTGCCACGAGCTGGAATACTATTTATTTACTGGACTAATTTATTATTGTGTTGTCAATAACTGTTTTGTATGAAACGACATTTTTTGTTTATTTGTATCGCTTTGCTTACAGTTTGGAATATTCATAAGTACCAATACCCATACGAATATATTTTATCGTGTGCAAGTCACTATCAATATTTCTCCTTGCTTCGACATTACTCTATGTATACTGTCGCACAAAGTCGCACTTTTAATTTCAGTCAATAATTATAAATGCAGCAGTTTTTGTTTTTTTCACGATTTGTTAAATTAATTTACTTTAAAATATGCACTAATCATTCCAGATATTCATATTCATCTTATTATTTTTGTTATAATTTTCAGATCGACAAATGTGCGGCATTTTACATGTGTAATGTTACATACTATATTCCAATTGATTGGTATAATCGCTTAATTGAATATTATTCACACATTCAAAAACCAAATATGATATCGGGTTGATATTTCGATAACACGAGTAAATAAAAATCAGTCACTATTTTTTATTGTCGAGAAATCGCAATCGAAACTGATGTTATGAATCTGTTTCAGATCTCTATCATGAAAGTGTTCATAAGTACAAGACCAGACGTTTCAAATATTTAAAAACATGTAATTTATCTATGCATGTTGCATATTTATGTATACATCTCTTCTTACCAAAACTTATACACTCACATTCATGATAGAATCACTGGATTTTGTTTTTTCTTGATGATTATAATACCTGCTCATTAGTAATAATGGTTACAGCCATAGAAAACATATATGTATAGTTCCTATGGAAATAAACATTTAAATATCATTATTATATCAATAATTTTAAACCGTACATTCACAGTAACTTTATCAATGCAGACGGTTTCGATTGTAAATTTTAATTCTAGTTAGCTATAACAATGAAATTAGTAAAAATGTTGTACGGAACATCACCTGATAAACATAGTAGTTTTGGAGTGGAACAGTGGCACGGCTATAACGCGCAGTTTGACGCAGGTGCACGTCCCTGCGTAACATTCGGGATAACGACGAGAAGGATTCTGCGTTCCGCGGCATCTGTCAGATGATCCAAGTGAACCCGGGCGGCGTGGTGCCAGACTTCATGTACTTCTGCGACGCCGTCGCCTCGTGGTCGCATCCCAAGGAGGACCTCAAGGAGATGTTCACCAAGATCCTGCACGGCTTCAAGAACCAGGTGGGCGAGGAGAACTGGCGCCGCTTCACCGACCAGTTCCCCGTGCAGCTCAGCGCCAGGCTCTCCGCCATGTGCGGCATATAGACCGGCTCCGTCGCCCAGGTGCGTGCCACACACTCTCTGCACTCACCACACCTCGCCACGACGCCACACTGACGCGCTGTTGTTTGTTGCAGGGGAATCAATGTCAGCACGGGTCGGGAAGACATTGCGGGTGGTCGAGCTGGCCGCCCGAGCGCGTAGGGACTCGTCACCGATGTACGCCGGCCTCGCTTCTGCCGCCATCGTATGTGCCAACACCTGTCGCCTCGAAACGTTAACGAGGATACATTTCCGATTTATACCTGTCGTCGAACGTGTAGCCTAGATTGTGAATTGTTACACATACTTTCCGTTTGTACCTGAAATTTATCTGTTCGCTTTCGATGGATACTAGTTAGCGGCGGTTCCACACGAGGGCTGCAGCGTAGTGGCCGCGTGGCGTACAGTTGTCACGCGCATGCGTACTCGCGACTCCGCACGGCAGGTCGCATGCCGCATGCTTGCGTGCGCGTTTCTTTTAGACATCGCAACGAGTGCAACTTATTTGGCCTGTAGTTGTAGTGTTCGCTCACCGATCATGATTATATTTATCGTGGTGATCCTGCTACGCGTGTGACCTACAGGTGGCAACTTGTTAAATAATTTAATTGCATGCAACTTAGTGATAGTTCATAGTTTTTAAACTCGGAAATTGAGACTTTTGCGTAGTTTATTTTCGATTGACCATTTTTTTTATTTGTAGATAAAGGAAATCGGATGACTTATCTATAAATCTTCACATGTTGAAGTAAAATCGGCAGTATTTAATATTTAAATTTTCGATCGCGTAAAAAAATCTGGAATAATGAACGCTTGATTATGTATTATAAACGTGGAGGTGTAAGTCGGAGAGACATTTCTCCACATATACCATTCAACCTTGGATATTTTTATTAGTCTATTGCATATACTATTATAGCAATAATATATTGTTGTTAGTCGCATGACAGAATGATTAGCATCGATAAACTTTGCGCTTATGTATGTGACAACAGTATATTTGATAGACAATATGACACAACGGAATTGTTGTAAGTCAGTGAGTGTTCGATGTCGGAGCTGCAAACTCGCGCTGGATGTGCTTACCGTTCGCAGTCGCCATACAATATATCAGTTAGCATTTAGGTTAACCAATCCTGTTTACTGCTCAATCTCACAGCACGTGTTCATTTTGGAGTTTCACTAACACCTGCTATGAGACTACTGAATGTGACCTGTGCAGTTCTGTTCACGAGTCTTTAACACGTAACACTAATGCAGTTCTTTGACGGTATACTGTAGACATGTTTGTCAAAAAGCATTTATTTATATCTCCACTAGAGCTTTTCAAACGTCTATTTTGGTAGGTGTGTAAAATTTATGTGTTAACTATTATTTTTTTATAAATTACAAGACTTAGTGAAATCGAGAATTTATGTCAACTGTGATTTGTGACTGGTTTTTTTTACTAATATATGTATGTACGATTACATGTCTGTGTCTGTGTACATATGATATATACGGCTTTGATAGATTTTATGACGGCTAGATTTCTGCTATATAATATACCAAATAGTATTTTTATGTTGTATATTGTTTAATGGATTTGTACGTGTTCGTCCGCGCAGGCAACGAGCGCGCCCGCACGGCTTCGGTCCAATCCACGCGGACGACTTATTTCATTGGTATAAAGTACTATTTACATGTATATTTTAATGAAACTAATATTATGTATATGTAAATACATTTGCGATGTATATTATTATATTCAAGTAAAATTGTTATTTTTTGTTTATAAAAGCTAAAAGTCTGACTATAAACACTTGTTATAACGTCATTTAGTTGTTCAGACAAAGGGGATCTGAAATAATTTAGTTCATGAGAACGTTAGTCTACAAATTGCAATCGTAGCGTTAGGGTTCAGTAATATTATGGTTTTCGGGGACATAAGAAAATATTACATTCCGCTATATCGAAATTTTATTTTTGGCAGTAACGCAAGTTCTTATTGATTTTCGTCGTATTCTATTCACTGTTGAATGCTATAGATATTAGCTTTTTGGGCGTGGATTTAGCACCTACAATGTTGAATGATAGATTTTTATGAGCAAATACCTGAGTACCCTAGTTCCCTGGGATCCCGCGCAGTCCCTGTCCTAAGTCCTGTCTAGTCCCAATCCTTGTCATGTGCCAACGAAGCCCTGATGGTGTGCAGGTGAATGCTTACCATTACCGCCACTGCCCGGGACATGTGATGTCCGCGGGCGCTGGCGACTCGAGTTTCATCCAGGTGTCGGTACCCGTAGGAACAAACTTAAATTATAGTAACTCAACGCTGGCTTTGGACAAATTTGAGAAATATTGTTTATATTTTAAGTAGAAACCATTTTTACAAATGTTACGGGTGACCTCGTAATGTATTTTTAAGGTTAGTAGATTTTATCTTCTTGATTTTTTTTATTGATAATAGTTTGATTTTCCTAAAAAGAAGCCGTGATAATAGTTCGTTAAGTGATGCGTGCATGTTTGTGTGAGTGAGGTGGCATCGTGAGGCACTCCCCTCCTTGAGGCACTAGGTATATTGTGGAATTATACTTGTATGGTACGAACGAACATTTGTGATGTATTGTCGATATAATTATAGGTTGTTTGCATCGCATGTAGCTGTCATATTTTGTGTTGTGCATATTATATTTATAATATTCGATATTGCATTATATTTATTGATTAAATCTATTACGTTGTCGATGTACCTTCGCGAATCTACTTTTGATACTCGAACAAACTTAGTAGTAATTAATCATGTTTGTTACGAAAATGTTTTAATGCAATAACTCTGTGTACAATGTTTAGTATAGTCTAATGTAACTGCAAAATATATACGTGTTCATAGTGGTAATATTCTTTGAAAAGGTTGATTATGTAATAATGTAATATTGTTGAAATTTATCACCCCATGGTTATGCTGTTGTCTGTAGCAGTGAACATTTGTGCAGGCATATCGACAATGAAACACCCATTTTCATCACCACTCAACAAAATATTCTTGTATTGTATTGTCATTTTTGGAATAACGTATATTTTTATTTTAAAATATGGAATTATAAAATTATACAAATGTATATGTATATATCTATATATTATAATAATAATTTAGTTAGTGTTTATGAGTCACTTCGCTACCATTCTGATAGTTGTGATGTAGCGCCCTCGCATTGAGCACCTCGTATGAAGGGTGTTGCGGTCACTTCATTCAGCAACTCCAGTCTTCAACATGTCCGTTTAATAATTCGGTTTCAAATTGTTGTAACTACATAACATCATTTTCCTTTCTTGACAAATTATAAAAATGAGTTCATATAGTACACGAGTATATAATTGATGACCAGCCATCCATCAACTACGTCTGATTATAGGCCTAAACCGATGTCGATATTGAGAGTCGTTGGAAATTCAGTCTCTAAAACTATACCTACTAATTTAATAATATTTCATGTACTATTTGAACTCATTTATTAAACATAGAAATGTCGTGCAATTATCGAACAGTCGTTTATCATGTTAAGTTCTGGTTGTAATACATTGACCTCACGATAGACATTCTTTTACCATACATTTCGTTAATAAAGCACTCATTGTTCGAAAATGATTTTTATTTCAGTACAGGTACACTTTCAGCTTTCGATTTTTAAAAATGGAATAGTAAATAAGTGAAACAATGCAATCGTTTTAACAAATTATTAAATTGATAATTAATTGATGAAATAAGCTAATATTTTTATACATGATAATGATACAATCACATCCGCCGCCCTTAACATAAATGATATGATCAAGCCTCGCGATCTTTTAGAATTTAGACGATATGATTTGTTCCAATTAGACATATCATGAAATGCCGAAATTTTATGAAATATTCGTTATTTCATGACATAATCAATTCCACGGTCTCGCACCGTATAAATATCGACCAATTCTTAATATCATCATAAAAAACCGAACAATCAGTAAAATTGCTAAACAACATAGATACAAATATTTTGCCTTATTTTTGGTAGCACAGTGCCTAGCTATCTAGTAACTAATATAAGACGGGGGAAAAAGACTAACCTGAATTCCTCTTAATAATAGAAAATAATGGTGTCTAGCAGATGGAAAGGAATGCCCATTCATAGTATCGGTAAAAAATGTCGATACCGATACTACTTAAATTTATTATATCATTTTTATGGTTTGTCCTATAACCCGGGCGCCAGATTTTTATAAAATAATTATCATAAAATTTTACATTTTGTTCACAGAGCGGAAGGCAAAAAAACAAACTCCGGGCCTGGATCACAATTATGTTTAAATTGCTTGAAAACATATATTTTTCCCTACAAAAAAAAAAAGGTTTTATCGAAGGACAAAAATCTTCATAGGAAAATGGGCATTCTCCTTTTGAGACAGTGTAACTAACAGATGGTCATTTGGATGGCAAAATGTTTCGCGAGCTTTATTAGCTCATTGTACTCCAATGATTGATTCAATGGAGAAGGAGAGTTTCTGTCGTTGCGGCTGTATCGGCACCGGGGCGTACGTGGTGAGGAGCGCGGCCAGCAGGTTCCTGCAGAGTAGCGCGGCGGGCGGCGCGGGCGGCGCGGGCGGGGCGGGCGGCGCGGGGGGAGCGGGAGGGGGCGCGCCCAGCCCGCGCTCGAGCTCCGCGTCCGCGAACGTTCTGCGGCGACGAACACGTTCGCTCCACGCCGGATCGCTTGCAAACGCCTTGTCGTTTCCTGACAATATTTTTTTTGTTAATAGCTACCTACAAATTAACAGTGTCGTCTTAAAACGGCTGTTGCCGAAATGAGAACATCTGTTAACAAACGTCATTTTAACAACTTTAGATACTTGTAAGTTGTAGTGCTGTGCAAAATGGGATCTCCAGTTTTCGTTCCTGTACCATTTATTTGCATGGTTCACGGCATGAAATTTCTGAGTTATTATTTTTAGACTTTCCATATAAATTACTTAATTCTCTAGACTTAGTAGGAATTTAATTTTAAAATTATCTATACTTTACTATCCACTTTACTATCTCAAAGGCGTAGCTGGAGTCTCTGTAATGCTATCTAAAGACTTAATCAAACTTTTAACGGTTGAGAGCAAGCATACAACGTATATTGTTTTAAAACAGTTAATAACATTTTTATGACTTGCTACATACATGCACATGGCCTAGATAAAAAGATACAATAAAACAAAAATATTGGTGGTATGAAGTATTTGGCACCCGCTGCGCTATCACTCAGCAGGACGGAAAGACATGTTTACAGTCAACAGTATTACTGTAACGTGACACGCGCACAAAGAGCCGCCTCCGCCTTCTCTTGTAAAACAATCTTCACACTTTTTTACTGCCCATAAAAATAGTTTAAAAGAAATTTTAGTTTTTTGTTTTAATAGACAGTGAAATGTTGCCGAGTGTTGGATGACAGCTTTTGTTCTGTAATGAAGCGAGGACATTTTCAACAGTCGTTCAATTTTTTATTACGCCGGTAGTGATCTATTTTAGATCGTAGAATATTTAGCATTGTTAATGTTGCACGACATTTTCACTTAAAATAAATATATTACACTTCTTTACATTTCAAAAAGTAGATACTTTCAATCAAGATATCCATGATAACATGGGCTTACGATGTTAGGTTATTAACACCAAGAGACTGGACCAACAAGGTACCTACTTACAAGCAAAAAACTGGAACATCATCATTCATAACATAGGTACCTACCTACCTAAATAGTTATTTACTGAATATTTACTGGTGGAAAATCTCTCATAATACTTATATTGTGAGAAGCTGCCTGAATAGGTAGTAGGCACCACCGCAATTTCTTTTTCTCCCGCCAAACAGCAGTATAAATGCAATATTGTGTTGCGGCTTAAAGGACACTAGCCAGAGTGACTACTAGACACAATGTGGGAAGCGGAAGGAAGCGCACTGGAATGCCACACACAGATGGTGTTTGCCGTTTGGTTTTGTTACTATTCAGAACCGGTCTCGCAATAATAAAAAAACAAGCTTATGCAAGGATAAAAAATTACGTCCAAATATGTATTAAAGAATTAATCACTTCTTTGATTTTCTTATGGTAGGCATACACGATATATCCGTGCGGGATATTCATTATCATTAAAACCTCTATTACTTACAAATTGAGAAATGTTTGCCAGATGACACGAGGACTAATTTAGTAAACTTGGTCGCCTTCAAAACTTTTTTGATGTGTTGCCTACTAACCTAGTTGACCATAACGTTGGGTCAGAAATATCTGTGGGATGTTTAGGCGTGATTTATGTAATTTTAGTGGAACATCATTGTGCCAGTAGGTACTTAACTAGTCAGGATGTTTCCTTTTTTTTAATAGCTAATACTGTGTCCCACTGCTGGGCAATGGCCTCCCCTTTATCATTCCACTTGAGCTGTCCACGGCGAGCTCTTGACATTTTGGCTCGAATGCATCCAACTCGTTTGCCAACCGCATCTTTGATCTGTTTATATTTCCTATAAAGTACTTATTTCATAGGTAACAACTAGCTTTAATCTCAGAGCTTGCGCCTTAATAACAAATCTGAATCGAGATGATATCACATATCCAAAAGAAAATTGGGAGAAACTCCCTCTCAAAATATATAATTTTAACTCACTCCCAGTGTTCCAAAGAAAATATTTATCCAGCTAATTCGCATTTAGCGTTTCACAGATGAGAAACGAAACACTCGACAGTGTCGGCTCGGTTACAACAATAACAACAACGGGTGGAGTGGTGTCGACGACGCGACGCGACCCGCGCGCTGTCGGGAACAATATTACACCGATATGTGGAAGCATTTATTTATATCGTGCTAATGGATTGCCATTGTTATTACAGACACTCGGTAGAAACTACATAATGGCTAATAAACACGTTATTCTCTTTCTCTGTTTATTAATGAAGAGTTAATTTTGTGGTCACTTTTATTCTTATTGCGTAGGCATAGTTTATTAACACCTGCTATAAAAAAATTAAGGTAAGTTTATACGCTTTTTAATGGTATGACTACTTTAAAGTCTATAACATTATTAAGAAAATATTAGACATTAGGTTATTACTCTTGGTTATTACAGTTACTAAACTGAAAAAGCAAGTAAAACCTCTACCTACTTATGTATTTATCTCTCCTACGCAACTTCGAGAACAAGTGGAGAACGTATGATAACTTTGACATGTGATTTTGGTTCGTATGATAACTTCGGTACCAAGTACATATTTTTATTGTCGTTTATTGGCCAATAAAATGTGTTGATAGAAAAGTAAGTCTTTCACATTCATATTGCACCTTAATGACTAACCTATAAGAAATTATTAGGAGACGCTACAATAGATACACAATTCTCAATATCGAAAACATCACAAATACATAAAATATTGGATACTCGATCTTGTAATATAAGCCACTGAAATTGTAAGGCCAGTAGCGGTGCGAGACCAAAACATGAGAGACCCTTGCAGATTCTTGTAAGTCGGTGATAATAGACATACATAAATAAATTCACGCCTATTTCTCAGAAGGGGTAGGTGGAGGTGCAACCAGGAAACCCACGTTTCGCCTTGTATTTTCCGTCCCACACTGTGATAGTCTATTGTCATATCGGGCACGAATTCCTGACTAACATCAGAGCTGATAGTGAATATCAAATCCAATGTCGCTTTGATTCGAACACGAGACCTCAGCATTGCAATCATACGTTGTACAACTGCGCCATTAAGGCAGTCATGTAATAGACATGTATTAATGAGATATAATACTTAATATATAATGTTTTACAGTCGTTGTCTCGGACTTTAACAATCTCAACTATGCGGTTATTGTCTATGAGTTAAAGGAAGCTCGTAAACCAACAAAGGCGTAGGTATATGTGCCTAAATTCACAGTCGGTGATTTTGTGGGTAATTTTCCGTATCTTTCACTCCATGCACCGTTTCTATCTAAAGTTTTGATATTGTGATCAGAATGAAGAACGCCGCGTTTTAAATGTTACCTACCCATCGCTGATGCATACCGTTGTGGAACAAAATACAATATCTTATGACTTAGGTTTTGTTACACTACTCAACGTAACATCGCGTGTTCGTAGTATGATTCTGGTCATAGAAAATACTACGATTTGATTTGATTCACCATTGAGATCCATTTGATTAGTGTCGCGTCGGGTCGGGTCGCGTGGCGTTTCAGTAATATGTTTCAGGTTTAAATCAATTTCGTCATAGCATACAGTATTGTGCATTTGAAGTATGAAACGAAGACGATAGATTAATATGTGTGGACGTACCATAAACAGAGGGTTGTATTGTGTAGTTCCTAGTCATCTGCATGCAGCGCAGACGGGCGCGGTAGGCTCGCTTGCGGGCTGCCAGAGCCGCCGCCTCGCCATCACGCACCTCCGACGAACCGGCTCCTTGCTGTCTGCGCAGAGCCACCTTTACACAAACAAACACTCAATTATTGCGTATTTTTTTACGTAATTTTACGTAGCTTGTACCAAACAAGGAACTAGTATTTTTGTTTTAAGGATATGTCTGCTTTTCAATGCCTTCTAAACCTGGAGAAAAGTTCTTAAAATAGAGCTAATAATTGTAAGAGCTCAGAGCTGTCAGCTTTCGATACAAATTATGGAAAGTTATTGTTCATTATGAGAAGACAGAGATTGGCTCCTTAAAATTCTCTAGTAGATAAGCAATTAAATGTCTGTCGATTAGGTACTTATAATTATCAAAGGTGTTAGGTAATTTGTCTAGTGGTACTTAGGTAGGTATAAAAAATAAAAGAAGTGTTTACCTAGTCGCACCTAGGTATTTTGTTACAAATGAATGAAAAAATTAAGGGTAGTTAAATTGTAACAGTCACTGAGCGGATGACTAATACCTCAGTCCGCCCCGTGACCACGAAAGCTGTAAAGTAATCAAAACGTCGGGAATTCAAAAAATGTAAATATTAAACCAAATCCGCGTAAAAATCCGTAAATATTAGTTTTATTTCAATGTGTAAAGTTCGCGTAAATCTAAGATCCCATTATTACAAATGAATTTTAGAAAATAGGTAAGTAGGAATTAAATGAGATAACTAAAACGTACGCTAAAACCTGATATGTCAGTCGTCAGATGATAGTTATCCATAAAATAAGTTAACACCTGTCACCTACTTAATACTTAAGACAAAAACAATTATTAATTTTACTTTTGTGATACGTTTATTAGATTTAATATAGGTAATGTTGAATTGAGTCTGACTCTACAAATGTTATTTTATGATGGAAATAATCGAAATAATTAGTTGAACATTGAGTATAATTACAAAACTGGAGCTGTTAGTAATGAAAAAAAGGATATTATTATCATTTACCTGTGCTGCCATGACGCGTTGACGCTCAAGCACCAGCAGACATCCCGGACAGCGACAATCCCGCCATCGACACAGACGTTTGTGTCCTTTCAAACAAGATATGACTCCGTGATTGCGACACCGGGCACATTTCGGAGTCCTTAAAGCTTTGCGACTCCCATTACTCTCAGATTCTCCACAAGCTTCACTTTGCATGTCGATTGTCCAGATAAATCTCAACAAGCACTAATACATTTTAACACGAGAGCCGAGAAGCGTGAACACTACATAATTCGTCATAGAGTCACGTTGACGCTGAAATATCTTTTCAGAGATTGACTAGTGTATAGCGGGCAACAAGTTTAAAATGTTCAGCAGTTGAGGACGCTCCGCCCAGACACAATCTCTATTGGCGGAGCGCGATGTGGGCGGGCGGTTGCACGCCGCGCCGGCTGCATTCACAACCGTTTGTATTGAAAAAGTTTTATTTTTCATGGTAAAGTGATACATTACACGGATCGAATTTTATTGTTTTCTGTGTATGATGCTTTTGATGTGCTCAATCAAAGAAAAACAATTTATGACTGATTAAAAATAGTTTGTTATTATTAGCGTGTGTGACCGGTGACGGTATAGTTTCGGATACTGTCATTTTTTAGTTCCACTTTCAAACTTCACTACTACTAGACTACAAGCCCGTGGCAAAAAGCGATGGGTCAAATGAACCACCAGGAGACCTATTTAGTAAGATACAGGGGCATAAAATAATAATATTTAGCACTATGCCGTCACTTGTAAGCTGTCCGTCTCAGTGCAGATGAGACTTCAAAAGCATCAAGGAGAGGGGTTCATTTTGGTCATTTATTTTTGTATGGCATTCCTACCATCGATAGATCCATGAAAAATAATATAAGAAAACGTAGTGCCGTACAAAAATAGTGCGTCACTAAGTCGGAAGAACCTTAGATATTCCGGCAAATTTGTCGGTAAAGGTCATTTGATTTTAAACGGCATCGGTTCCATACAGTCGTAATACTTCTTCTAAACCATTATTCCGCAACGCCGTACAAAAACCATGCAACAAGGGAGAAAAATCAGCGGTTGCAACCCACTCCCCTTCAGTGGTCCGGGAGGTGATTTGAAAAAGTACGGCATCAGTTTCATAACATTACGTAGCACTCCAAATTACTATTTCAAAAAAAGCCGTCACTAAATTATTGTTAATTTGAATGTATACGTATACATAAATTTCTCATAAATTTGACTTTTAAAGCTGAAAGGTCATTTGATCCTGTACGGCAACCTGTTTTTTAACATGATATTGCTAAATACAATTGTTATAGTATAGTATTGCCATTCAATAAAAAATGTTTAAAAAGAAATTGAGAGGAAAATAAAATATGAGTTTTCTCAAATAATTTCAAAAGTTTAAATTATCGTAGATTAGTGAAATGCAGCAACTTTCTAAATATTATTGTTGTTTTAAATAGTTCTCAGGTAAACGAATGAAGAAAAAATTATGCCGTACATTTTAATGCAGAATATAATTTTTGGCTGATTAAAATGGCACCACCATTTCAGGAGTACTTTATGGTCATGTGATACTACATGACATTAACATATTTTTGAAGAGAATAATTGATAACATGCGTGGCATTGATAAAGTGCGTGGTGGCCTGTAAGTGCGTGGTGGCCTGTTGGTAAACGGACTAGACGCGACTGCCAACATGTTCACGGTGGTCGCGGGTTCGAATCCCAGGGCACACCTCTGACTTTTCAGAGTCAAGTGTGTATTGATAGTCAATCACCACGCACTAAAACGGTGAAGGAAAACATCGTGAGGAAACCTGCATACCATAGCGATTTATAAAAAAATCTATGGTATGTAAGTCCGCCTACCCGCACTAGGCCAGCGTGGTGGACTATATGGCCTAACCACTCTCAATCGTACTCTCGATTGTAGAGGAGGGCCGTGCCCTGCAGTGGGACGTATATGGGCTGATACAGAATTGATAACATGTATAAATCATTATGCTAGCTTTAAAAGTGAAACTGAGTGTATATTATATCCAAAAATTGAAATCTCTCAAGCTCAGTATTAGTATTTTTGTAAACTTTTCGATGTCATATACTTCAAACATTTTTATTTTTTGAATTGTGTTATTAAATATACTAAATGATTTATTATATACAAAAATGAAAAAATAGATAGGTATGTCTTTCAAATATCTGAATTAGCTACTGAGTCGGTATCGGAATCAACGTCTTCATCGACGTCTGAATCATCTTCTCGATCTCCTTCTGAAACATGAATATGTGTCATCTTATTTTGCGGACAAATAAAATTAAAAAAGGAATTAATAATTATAAGTTTTTGTTATGTTTATTACCTTTTATCAATGTGAACCCTCAGATATGTACGGCATTGACTTTTTATAGACGATTGCATTAAATACAAATAATTTGTCTAAATCATGTACAGTAAATATCATACTAAATATCACCCTAAAGTATGTTTTGTTACATGGATTATTTGAGAGTTATTTTCCGCTCTACAGACCTTTGGATCACAAAAAAATGTACGGCATGTGAAAAAATGTTATCTATGTCTAAAATACTTTCAAAATAAATTAATCTCATGTTGTGTCAAATCACCTCCCGGACCACTGAAAGGGAGTGAGTTGCAACCGCTGATTTTTCTCGCTTGTCGCATGGTTTTTGTACGGCGTTGCGGAATAATGGTTTAGAAGAGGTATTGTGACTGTATGGAACCGATGCCGTTTAAAATCAAATGACCTTTACCGACAAATTTGCCGGAATATCTAAGGTTCTTCCGACTTAGTGACGCACTATTTTTGTACGGCACTACGTTTTCTTTTATTATTTTTCATGGATCTATCGATGGTAGGAATGCCATACAAAAATAAATGACCAAAATGAACCCCTCTCCTTGATGCTTTTGAAGTCTCATCTGCACTGAGACGGACAGCTTACAAGTGACGGCATAGTGCAAAATATTATTATTTTATGCCCCTGTATCTTACTAAATAGGTCTCCTGGTGGTTCATTTGACACATCGCTTTTTGCCACGGGCTTGTAGTCTATACAACTTAAAGCTAGATATGCAGTATGCATATCTATAAGATTATCTATAGATATACATATTTATTGTACGAGAAACAGTGAAACCTACTTATGATATCTAATAGGGGTGCAGTACTACGCTTGCCAGCGGTGCTCATGCTTAAGGCGCCGATCTGTCGTATCACATAGGATGCAATTTCGTCGCATTCAAAGGATTAATACACAATGTATGTAGGTACTCATACTGGGTATCTACTGAGTATTGAGTATTAACACACGTATTCGGCGGTAGAGAAGCCCAAACCATCTAGGAACCACACTGAATATAAAAATAAAAGCACGTTACATAAGTTTGTATTCTTACATTCTTTAAATGATAAGTATGGTCTACTAAAATAATGAAGACGTATATTAATTAAACCGTTCCTTAGTAAAGATTTTGTATGTAAAATCTATATGTGTTGTAGATGAATGTGTTTTTTTACTTTATACCGGGTATATCAAGACTGCTACCGAAAATGAAGCCGGGTGGTAGTTTTAGTGAGTACAAACACAATGCAACTAAAATTTTCGCACAAAAATGCAAAATTTTTTTTAAAATACAAACCCCTAACTTCGTTGTGGTTAAAGCAAGAAGCCTGAATTTTCAGTTACTAAGCAGGCATTGTGTAAACACGGTTTATTTAAAATTTCATTCAATTTGAACCAGTAGTTTAAGAATTATAACTTGTCAAACTTTCGTAATTTTGTCACTTACTGACTGACTGACCGATCATTAAAAGTCTAAGGCACTTCTAGCAGACATAGAACCTTCAAATTTAGAATATAATTAGTATTTAGTATCTAAATTAAGGGAAAATTTAAACATTTCATAATTTCTGTCTAGTTTTCTAGATACAACAACTGCGTGAATAACTTTGTAATCCCATATAAATGTATAGGATTACATTTGCAGTTAATGATAATTGCACCCGTATATAATGGAATAATAGTTTCTAGATAGGTATCTATATATATGAGGGCTGAGGCATAACAGGAGGGGTATAGAGAGGGAAAGGGTGTATTCAGCCTATGAAACTGTACAACATTCCTCTAGAAAAACATGACGAAGAAAAACTTGCAAATAAATAGACTAAATAGAAATATTTTCTGTTGCAATGTGTCTGAAGTCACTAAAACTACCACCCGGCTTCGTTTTCGGTAGCAGTCTTGAGATACCCTGTATTTGTGATAAATTGATAACTGCAAAAATAAGAAAAAAACCATAAGACAGAGGCTTTAAGAACAATCGTTATATATATTCTAGAAATAAAAAGTACCGAAAAGGAAAAAAGTAGGACTCAACAAAAAGACGTGAGATCCCATCAAAAACAACCTGTGAAAATTCCAAGTCTCACAGCTCAGTTTTTCTACCGCAAAAAGTTGTGAGATCCATGTAATAGCAAGTCGATTAATTTATTTGTTTTTGATGGGATAAGTATTGTCTCCGAGTGGAGTGTCGGGACTATGTAGGTACTTAATAGATATATGACTGATGGGATGAGAAAAATGCCGTTCTCTAAAGTCTAAATTAACTTCACTGAATCTTTAACCATTATTACGTTATTTACTTTATTACAATTGATACCCCCTACCCTTTGTACATCGCAAATCGGTACAAAGGTCGTGAGGAAGAGCACCGAGTCTCGATTTTCTTCCCTTATCATATGATTTATCAATATCAATCGCTACTTGTTGGAATGTAATTTTGTTACAAGCGCCGTGGGTATTTATTATCAAGCAATATGTAACAGATACTCATCCAATCTACAGTGGCGATTGCCAATTAACTCTCCGATTTCAGTCGCCTCTGTCCACCGTACCGCGCCGTCCGCACCTATTGATACCTGAGAATTTTCCTATAACTTGGCAACTATTCATTGAAGATTGATACTTAATAATGAATAAATTTTTGACGCAGACGTTTTAAAACAACAACTTTTTCAGTTTTGTCTTCGTGTAAGTAGATACTATTACTATTTATTGTGATAAACATTTAATCGTAGATAATTCCTTTAAGTAGGTATAACATCTTCATGTTTGTAGTTTAAAAAAAAAACGATTATACTGGGTATCTCAAGACTGTTACCGAAAACGAAGCCGGGTGGTAGTTTTAGTGACTTCAGACACATTGCAACGGAAAATGTTGAAAACAAAAGCGACGGTTTTCTTTTTGTTATTTTTTTCCTATGGTCGTATTTGGATGGTAAATTCATTTTTTTTCCTAAAATAATAGTGTATACCCTTTTGTTTATAAGGACTCTAAGGGATAAAAGAGTTTAAATTATTATTTTAGGAGTTTTAATTATTATTTTATCTATGGATTTACCATCCAAAAATTACGATATTTAAAAAACCATAAAAAAAATTGTCTCGTTTTTTTGCGAAAATTTTAGTTGCATTGTGTTTGCACTCACTAAAACTACCACCCGGCTTCGTTTTCGGTAGCAGTCTTGATATACCCGGTATATTCAATATATTCGAGTTCTTAAATCCAACTCCAAAATTTTCGTTGTTTGTAAAGGGTAGAACTCCCCATGAGCCATTCCCGAAATAGATTTAAAACGAGTGATCTGTGGCTACGTAAATGAAGAAGTATAGAAATAAAACATTGTTTTTAGTGTCTCAAGAAAAGTAAACCATTGCTCAGTAGCTTATACGAGTTAAAAGGTCGCCTCTGTCTCCCCTAATTGTGTTATTAGATGGTATAAAGCATACATTAATCGCACACGAGGCGGCGTGGAACAAACGGCCACTCTGTCGTCTCATATTACTTGGATGCGCGCTTTTGATTCATTTTGTGAATGAGTAAGTTTGATTGTGCAATATCCAATGCTAACAAACCGACGCGTGCTTTAATTATACTTTATTTAAAGCTATAACAAATTAAAACGGATTATTAAAAAATATTTATGTAAGTAATGAATAATGATGAACCTTAATTTTTAACAAGCGTTGACTAAGAATTGTAAATACATCTGTAAGTTTGTCCAAGTGTACTAGCGCTAGGTACTATATAATAGCTTAGTCTAGTACATAAATGACAAAAACAATAAAAATGTTAATTGATATTTTATAAAATGAAAGTCGAACACTAATCAGCTTTGCTAGGTACTAAGTAGCCCTGCCCTGTGGCAAGGGGGCGAAAAAGAATTCCACCACAATATTCCTTGCCTGTCGTAGAAGCTTACTAAACGGGACCACTTGGATTACTGGGTGCTTTTGGGAGCACCCTCGATTAAAAGTAATCACGCGGCGAACGCCTGAATACGGGCTAATGGGGGCACGTACAATTCGTCCTGTAATGCAAAGATGGGGGGGGGGGGGGGGTTATAGGTTACTGAACTGCAGGATAGGATGACTGCGTAGTAGTACCGGGCGAGTCACGCTATCAGAGACCGCAGTCATCCTAATATGCATTTAATAATCAATTACTACGCAGTTGAAGGTGAAGAAATACACCTAGGAATACGGTGATATGGATATGGTATACCATAGAAGTATACAAGGTTTCGTATGGTATGTAAAGTCGGCCAACCAGCACTGGGTCACAATGGTGGGCCTAAACCCTCTTAATCAAACTGTCAGTTGTAGAGGAGGACTGAACAGTAGACATGTGTAACTCAGGAGTGATTTACTAAAAATATGTATATCCGACGTACGGAGCGATTATATCTTTATATCCCTTGCACTCAAACTAACTCATCATATCCATACGCGTAAAGATCATTATTGGTTCAATTTCACTGCAAAGATTAGAAAGAAACAGATATAGACTTTTATATTTGTGTGAGCGGAAAAGAGAATATTTATGTTCACAATGTAATACATGCGCACTGCGTACGATCGTGGAATACGATCACAGTAGTAAATGGAGTGTAAGCGAAAACAAAGCTATTTACAATGAATTAAGGCCTAATCGCTAGCATGTTTTCAAATTAGCAAAGATACATTGTATTCATTTTGACGTGACAACGTCTTAAATTAGGTTGCGGCTGGGAGTCACTTATGAAAAAGTGTAACGCCCGGTAACGTAACGGTGCGCGCGCAGCACTAGAGAATTATTTTTCAGTTTCACCCACTTTTTCCAAAATTGTCCCATAGCCCTCCCCCTGCCTTCCCCCACCCTTATTCCGAAATAGTGCCTATTAGCCTCCCCACGAAACCTACCCCCCCCCCCCCCCTCCCCTACCCCACCCCGAAAATTTACCTCACCCCCCCCAATCCTATCTCGGCCAACATAGGTCGTAGACCCACCGAGTTTGGTATCCTCGGAACCGTCTTGGTGAGGGCTACAAATTGACCCCGCCAGAAATCCCAAATTACGCAAAAAATTACCCCCCCAAAAAAAAATATTTTACCTCCAAAACAATTAATTTAAGTTAGCCTCCCCACGAAACCTTCCTCCCCCCCCTCCCTTACCCCCACCCCGAAAATTTACCTCACCCCCCCAATCCTATCTCGGCCAATATAGATCGTAGACCCACCGAGTTTGGTATCCTCGGAACCGTCTTGGTGAGGGCTACAAATTGACCCCGCCAGAAATCCCAAATTACGCAAAAAATTACCCCCCCAAAAAAAAATATTTTACCTCCAAAAAATTTATTGACGTGACAACGTCTTAAATTAGGTTGCGGCTGGGAGTCACTTATGAAAAAGTGTAACGCCCGGTAACGTTACGATGAGTCACCGAACGAGAGAGAGGCCCGCCGAATGCCTTGCGTCTCTCTCCCACTCAACTATGATCGGTCTGCCGCGCGCGCAGCACTAGAGAATTAGGCGCATTGAATCGGCGCATGCTTGTGTCTCTGTCTTTGTCTTTCTCGAACGTTCTTGGCGTTGGAAAAACAAGAAAGCGTCACAATACAAGTTCACACGTGTGGTTAAAGTATCGTCAGCTGTGTCTGTAGTGAAAATATGGAGTGCTTAGATTCGTCATTACATGTACAATGTTTTAGTAAACAAAATATATTTCTATAGTTAAAATTTGTGCAATTCTTATTTTCATTCAATTCCTTGTTCCTATTGTGCAATTTAATTATATTCATATCAATAAATATTCTACCGAGAAAAAGACGTTGTCACGTAAAATCTTCGCACGTAAAACCGACTTTACAGGCAACAATTTTTATTTTTTTTTATCGGATTTGTATTTTGTTTCCGTGAAATATCTTGTACCAGTGGTGACCATAGCACAAAAGTTTTAATTACAAAACTATCCAGTTTATGTAATGTTTAAATGTTCATGAATTTTTACATATTTCACTACTCCTTATTTATATTTCTAAACACAATTTATTTCTGTTGATAGATATCTGGATCAGCCCATATACGTCCCACTGCAGGGCACGGGCCTACTCTACAATCGAGAGTACGATTGAGAGTGGTTAGGCCATATAGTCCACCACGCTGGCCTAGTGCGGGTTGGCAGACTTACATACCATATAAATTCTTATGAATCGCTATGGTATGCAGGTTACCTCACGATGTTTTCCTTCACCGTTTTAGTGCGTGGTGATTGACTGTCAATACACACATGACTCCGAAAAGTCAGAGGTGTGCCCTGGGATTTGAACCCGCGACCACCGTGAACATGTTGGCAGCCGCATCTGGTCCGTTTACCAACAGGCCACCACGCACTGATAGATATCAGCAGAAAATAATTAATCTCTTTATCTCACTGTAACAATACTATATCTAAACCACAAAGCAATTTTTAGTCGAATATAGCCTCTTGAACGTCCACTCAAATGTTAATTTTAGATATAGATATTGTGGAAGACTCATAACTAAATTTCTAATCAACAAAATTTCTAATCAACTAATTTAAACTCATCTTTTAGCTCATGAATCATTAAGAGATAGAGATATAAAGATATAGTCCACCAAAATGTCAATCTTAGATGTAGATATAAAGAAAGACTCATAACTCAATTTTAATCAACTCATTCTTAAGCTCATTGATCATTGTGAGATAGAGATATAAAGATATAAAAGAATGATATATATCTTTTGACTCAAAAGATATATATCTCTCTTTTCTTTACAGTGATTCATTTTGCGCATGACTACTGAACAGTAGGCAATTTTGGTCTAATAGTTATGAATTAGAATGGAGCAGCGAAAGTAGGTATTTTATACTCCAAGGCCATTTTTTTAAACGTAAAAAATATAATCTTTGTTGCAGACCTCGAAAATCCTTAAATTATGACGGTACTTCTGCATCTCGCCTTTGTGATGCGTTCTTGTCATCATGACAGGAGACAGAGACAGAAATTGATGTTGGATTGGATTATCCAGTGAAAAACGTAATAAGCTAGTTTCATACATTTTTAATTTTGTTTATAACGGAAGGTTACTTTATGCATAATCATAATCAGAAAGAATTTTTAAAATCCATTAAGTAATAAGCAAGTTACAAATATATGAAAGTTGGTGGTAGGAGTGATAGAAAAGGATGCAACATGTACGGCGTGACGTCATCTTCCATAAGGTGCACGCGTGCGAAAGAGACAACGAGTGTCCCCACCTTACTATTAAATGTATTACTATCTCAGTCATTTTATATTCAATTTTGATGCTGTTTTCAAATTCGTTTGTTTATATAAACGATGCTTTTAAGGAATGATTACTTACTGCTCAAATAAAATCTTGGAAACAACCCTATTGTAAAAGTATATATATTTGAATACAACAGTTTTTATAAAACTAACTCTGCTCCTCCTTCAGCGACCTGAAGTGAGTCTTGGCCTCCGAAACGAGAGCTCTCCAGCAATCTCTATTCTCCGCCACGTCTCGCCAATTACTGATTCGATATTGGCGAAGATCACCTTCCACCGTATCGCTCCAGCGATACATGGGCCGACCTACCGGCCATCGACCGGTTGGTCGATCCAAGTATGCTTCTTTTACTTTCTTATCCGCTTGAGATGGCCAAACCAGCGCAAACGATGTGCCTTTTCCCTCCGATGATGTTAGGATGTACCAGCAGATCTACTAGTTCCGAATTTTTCCTTATTCACGATGTACCATCTTCTCTCCTAACTGGTCCTAAGATTTTACGTAGGACTTTGCGTTCTGCCACAAGGAACTTATTTTCCTCTTTGAGTGATAATGTCCAAGCTTCACAGCCGTATATTAGAATTGATCTTATAACAGTTTTGTAGATACGGATTTTGGTATTTCTACTGATGAGCTTGGGCACCAACACTTTATGACGGGCTGCACTACATTCAATGTGTCTTGAATGCGGATATCAATTTCCTCCCCTTTGGTGTTTTTATCTGTAACAGTGCAGCCTAAATACTTGAATTTGTGCACTCCTTTAGACTTTATCTCCAACGTGCAGATCTTCGCACCTAGCGTGGAATAGAATTTTAGCAGATTGCCTAGACCTTACAAGGGTTTTCTCCTAGCAGAGCAAGGTCATACCCTATTACTTTATATTTTTTGTTATTCAGTTTTGCTCCGATGTCAAGTATAATCATTTTGCGTACTACGAATTCTAAGACTAAATTAAATAGCGCAGGTGATATTGCATCGCCCTGTTTCAATCCTGTGATTACTGCGAAACTGTCCGTTAGCTCTCTTCCGGTCTTAACTCTCTTGTTGCTTAGCATTCATCAGTTTTTATAAGCTACAGTAAATATGGATTCTTTCCAACCAACATTTCTTGTGCGACACACTCTTCCAACCAATCTTCGGATACTACAAAAACATCCTTAATTTGTTCCCGCAATTCATTAACTTCTTCCATATTTGTAGTTTTACCTACTACAATATGTGTCAAATCACAGTAAGAAACATCACATATATTAGCACCAAATATTTTGCTCAGTGATTCATTAATACTCTTGCAGTTGACAAGATGTATGAAACAGGGTCGTAGAAATGAATAAGGATTTATGCCGTCAAATAACTCTTTGTCCAATTCCAACATCTCTTGCGGCGTGAGGTAAATATCTGGTTCCTGGAAAGAAAAATAAAATAGATGTAACAAATTCGCCTGTCGTGGTCCGTTTTAAACAATTCACGTTAAATCTGTTTAAAGTTTTCATTATTTATTCTACTTAAATTGTGTTTAATTTAAAGTTTTGTTGTGCTTTGCATCACATAATACCATTATAAGCGTTCCACTGCAGGGCACGGGCCACCTCTACAGTCAAGAGTACGATTGAGAGTGGTTAGGCTATGTAGTCATACCATAGAAATTCTTATAAATCGCTATGGTTTTAGTGCGTGGTGATTGACTAGCTATCAATACACACATAACTCCAAAAAGTCAGAGGTGTGCTCTGGGAATCGAAGCCGCGATCACCGTGAACATGTTGGCAGCCGCGTCTAGGGCCCTACTCTGTAAATCCGCAACGAAGTTCGAATCTTCGGACATTCTTTTTCATAATCTTCGATCATCCGAAGATTCGAACTTCGTTTCGGATTTACAGAGTAGGGCCCTTAGTCCGTTTACCAACAGGCAATCACGCACTTACCACTCACCGGTACTTGTAGTAGCAACTAGCAACAATACTCACATCTCTAGTAATTTTGTCGAAACATAACTGAAGAGTTGGCATATCTAAAGGCTCTGTGTATGAGTCTCCGCCGGCATCGTGTGTAGTGGCGAGCGCGAGCGCGGTGGCGGGTCGCGCGGCGCGCAGGTGGAGCGCGGGCAGCGGCGCGGGCGCGGCGGCCGCGGGCAGCGCGCGCAGCCACGCCGCGCACACCACGTCCGCGCGACGCGACGACACCGCGCCGCGGGCACTAGCCGTCGCGCGACCCACCACGCAGCACCACGTGTCACTATCTGCACCATACATGCACTCTTACCCCGCCGCACATGCCCACACTCGCATTAGCCGTCACGAGCCGCGTGCGAGTTGCAGTATTTAAAACCTATGGCGCAGTACCAACGTCACGTCCTGCGTCCTGGGGCCCTACTATATTCATCCGAAACGAAGTTCGAAACATCGGATGATCGAAGTTTATATACGATACGAATGTACCTACATATACTTATGGTCGTTATTGACTTATGGTCGTAACCATAGACTTATAGTCAGTGGCGTAACAATAGGGTGGCATAGTGCGCCAAATGCCACGGGCCCCCGGCCTTAGGGGCTCCCGGCCCGACAGGGGCCTCTGGTACCGACAGGGTCTCAGGCCCGACAGGGCCCCGGCTCGATAGGGTCTCACTCAGGCTTAAACAAAACAGGGTGTAAGCAGAGAAGAATATAACATTCATAACGAAATTAATAAATAATTGGCTACATATTTAACATGACAAACATTTCACATTTTACTGGTGGTAGGTTTCTCATATGTGAGAGGCCATCTGGGTAGGTACCACCGCAATGTCTATTTCTCCCGTGAAACAACAGTGTAAATGCACTGTTGTATTTCGGATTGAAGGTCATTGTAGCCAGAGTAACTACTGGACATATTGAGACTTAACATCTTATGTCTCAGGATGGCGAGCACAGTGGAATTTTGCTACTGTTATGAGCGGTCGTATCCCTTACCATCAGGCGAACGGCTTGCTCGTCTCGCCATTCAATGCAATAAAAAAAAACATTAATATTTGATTTAAATGTTTTGTTTTTGTTTCATTACAGTGTACATCTTAAGCAAAAAATAATAAAATATAATTTAATGAATATTAAGGTAATATTTTACAAATAAATATATATACGCCTTGTTCTAGAAACTAAGTGGTAGCAAAAAACTAAAGAGAAAGAAGAAGTCTGAAGCAATAAATAAAAAGTTACCTAAAATAAGTCTATATTTTGGAAATGAGCAATTAATTGATGAAAGAGCGAGTAAACAGAGTCCCAGAAATAAACGACTGGACGAAACTAAAAATTCTATAATAGCAAATCTCGGCGATAATAAATATTCAGACTCAAAACAATCAAAACCAAGTACTACAAAAAATATGAAATTGAAATTGAATATTAGTAGGAGTAGAAAATACCTATTAAATCTCCATATATTACAGACAAGTATTGCAAAAAAAGGCGAAGTTTATTAATAAAAAAAAAAACGATTTGTGATTGAGAAAGTTCACTGTAAGCCCAATGGTCCCTTCTTATGAGACTGTAATAATAAATAATAAAATAAATAAATAAAATAATAAAAAGTCGTAGAGGACCTTTCGCTGACGATATAGTTTTGATGGCGGAATCGCTGGAGGAGCTGCCACAGATACTGCACGGCCTGGCTTCAGCCTTACAGCGAATATTTAATAAAATTAACTTCCGTTGGATCAACTACCACATTGATCCAACCTGTCGGTGTATGTGGCCACCAGCTCGAAGTTGTTTCCGAATATACCTGGGGGCAGACCCTTTAACAAGCTAGAAACAACTTTGAGAAAGGGGCTACGTGGAGGTTCCAGGCTCCAGCTGGGCTGGACAGCATTTGGTAAACTACATCGAATCTTCTCGTCACCTTTACCACAAAGTTTGAAAACGAAACTTTTTAACCAGTGCCTCCTACCTGTAATGATCTCCGATGCTGAAACTTGGACACTCCCAGTACAACTGGTCTATTAGCTATGGTCGCTCAGTGATCTATGGAGCGTGCTATTATAGACAGCAAACAGAATAATTAGCAAGCTGAAGTGGCAGTGCGCTGGCCACATATGTCGAAAAACCGTTAACCGTTGGAGTAAACGTATTTTTAAGAGGAGACCTCGTCTTAACCACCGCTATCCAGCTAGGTGGATTGATGACTTGTAAAAGGTCGCTGGTCGATGCTGGATGTGACAAGCTGACGACACGGTAAAATGGTGCAATTTGGAGGAGTCATATGTCCAGCAGTGGACAACAAAAGGATGAAAATGAACAAACAAAATGTTTGAGTTGAGGGTAATGACGGCTGGAAACGAATTATTAATGCAATAGATAGACACGATTCGCGAAATAACGATCAAAATCCGATGAGAAATATGAAGCCATGTCATTATAAGTCCGTCAGCTCATATAAGTCCCGCTGCAGGGCACGGGCCGTATAATCTAGCACGCTGGCCTGGGGTTGGCGAACTTAACGTACCACAGAAATTCTTACAAATCGCTATGGTATGCAGGTTTCCTTGCGATGTTTTCCTTCATCGCCATAGTGCGTGGTGATGAGGAACTATCAATACAAGCATGATTCCAAAAAGTCTACTTGTGGTAGATCTCTCATATGTCAGAGGCTGCCTGGGTGGGTACCACCGCAATGTCTATTTCTCCCGTCAAACAGCAGTTTAAATGCACTGGTGTGTTTCGGATTGAAGGACATTGTAGACAGAGTAACTACTGGAAATATTAAGACTTAACATCTTGTGTCTCAGGATGGCGAGCGCAGTGGAAGCCCAAGCATTGCTTTGTAATTCAAGGTGTTGTTTGTTTTTTTTACTGTTCATGAGCAGTCGCATCGTTTACCATCAGACGAACGGCATGCTCGTCTCGCCATTCACTGCAATAAAAAAAAAGTCAGAGATTCGATCCCGAGACGACCATGAAAATGTTGGCGACCGCGTCTGGTCCGTTTACAAATAGGCCACCTTATTTTTTTCTTCTTAAAAACGAAGTTACAATGTTAAGTTTTTTTTACATGTACGAAGGGCCCCATTTGACGAACTTTGCCACGGGCCCCCGATGGGGTAGTTACGCCACTGCTTATAGTTACGATGTACGTTATACAAATTCGAACTTTTACAAAGTAGATACATTCGTATCGCATAAAAAACATCGATCGTCCGAAGTTTCGAACTTCGTTTCGGATAAATACAGGGTATATCAAGACTGCTACCGAAAACGGAGCCGGGTGGTAGTTTAAACGACTTCAGACACAATGGAACAGAAAAAGTTACAAAAAAATGCGACAATTTTTTTTTGTTATTTTTTTCCTATTTCCATATTTGGGTGGTAAATACATTTTTTCCTAAAATAATAGTATATGCCCTTTTATTTATAAATACTCTAAGGTATAAAAGAGTTTAAATTATTATTTTAGCAAAAACTACGGATTTACCACCCAAAAATGACGATATTTAAAAAATCATAAAAAATAATTGTCTCGTTTCTATGCAAAATTTTTAATTGCATTGTGTTTGTAACGACTAAAACTACCACCCGGCTTCGTTTTCGGTAGCAGTCTTGAGATACCCGGTATAGTAGGGCCCCTGCGTAGACACGTGAGATCAAATATAGAACTGATAAATAAAAATAAAAACCTGGAAAATCGTTTAGGTGCCACTGAACAGAGGTTACAAGAAATGGAACAACAAACACTGTCGTCGTCTATTGAAATATCCAACGTACCATATAATCATAACGAGGAAGTATTGAAGATAATAGAAACCATAGCAAACAAACTCAATATAACTTCTGAAGGAATAAAACGTGCAATTAGACAACGTGGTAGCAAGGAAAAACCAGGTAATATTTTAGTTGAACTAAAAGAAGAAACAATACAAAGAAAGTGGATAGAATCGGCTAAAATGTCCACAATACATATATCGGACCTTGATCCACGCGTAAAAGTCACCTCAACCAACAATAACATTATTTTTGTGAGGGCGGCGCTCACTAATTATAATAAAAAACTACTTTGGATGGCTAAACAAGAATTGAAGAAAGCAGGGTATAAATATATCTGGTGCAAAAATGGAGTTATTATGGTGCGCAAAGAAGAAAAGGAAAAGATGCATATAATAAGATCAGATAATGACATTAAAAATCTGGTGAATAGTGATACAATTTAATTCTTGTTTTACAACTTTGTGTAAAGGTATTTTCTTTTTCTTTGTTCTCACTAACCACACAAATGGATACCTTAACAAATGATATCACAGAAATTCTAAATTGTCCAGACATTAATTCGTTTCTTACTAAAATTCCATTAAATATTAATCTATTATGTGTTCATATAAACATGCGTTCTATGATTAAAAACTTCTCATCACTTGAACACATCATTTTATCATCTAAACGGTGTATTGATGTTATGATTGCAACAGAAGTAAATATCACATCAGAATCCATATGTAATCTTTATAATATATCTGGCTACAAAATGCACGCAGAACTGCGAGTGGGTCGTAGAGGTGGAGGCATAGTAATTTATGTCAATAACAAACACAAATGCACTCCATTAAAAAAAGTGTCCCGTCACTCAGAAAATCTAATACTTAAAATCACATCACCGAAATCGTACTCAGCCGTTCTGTGTGCCGTGTACCGGCCACCAAGTAACAGTAAACATTTATTCATTAATGAACTGAAGCATACGTTAACTACACTGGGGATACAAGACGAACTTTACTTATTGGGTGATATTAACATTGATTTAAAAACTGAAAACTGTGTAAAACAAAAATATAATAATGCCTTGTACAGCTGTGGTCTTGTGTGCGGGATAAATGACTACACGCGACTAGAATTTACTAAAAACTTTGCCAGTAAAACTTGTATTGACCATATTTATGCAAGATCCCGAACACAAGAATTGTACACAGCAGCACTTGGCACTACACTGGCCGATCACCGAGCGATAGTTATTGCTTGCGTGGGACCGCAGATACAGGCTGATCCTATAATTATAAAAAGATTTGATAACAAAAAACTGCAAAACTTACTTGATGAAATAGAGTGGGAAAAAACTAATAATATGACTTGTCCTTTAGAAATATATAAGTATATCAACGACAACATAAATAATTGTTATAAAAAATCACAAATATTTACCAAAATCCGAAGGAAACATTGTGCAGATAATAACAATGTCAACTGGATAACCAAAAAAGTAACTATGGCTACCAAATACAGAGATAAACTTTTCATTGAATGGAAAAAAGATAGCACAAATAAAATTTTGAAGCAAGAATATAATAAAGCAAGAAATAAAGCAAATAAAATTATACAAAAATATAAAAATAAGAAAATAAAAAGTGAAATCCAAAATAACAAACACAATCCGAAAAACCTTTGGTTGATATTAAATCGGTTAACAGGCAGAATAAAAACATCGGTTGACTCAATAATAATCAATGCTCTAAAAAACCTGATACTAACTGTTCTATGATAACAAATAATTTTGCGAAAACATTTATTAAAGATGTAAAAAACATTACACCTAAGTGTGATAATATGTTGATTAGTAAATCGGCATATAGAGAGCCTGCTCACGTAACAATGCGATTTCAAAAAGCTACAGCTATAAGTATAAATAAAATGTGGGCTACTTATATATACGCCCATACATACGCACATACATATATACACACAAACTTATATATTACATATACACTCACACACACATATGTACCTATAAAAAAACACACACTCAAACATTCGAAAATATATATACTTAAATACCACATCACAATAAATAAATAATATAATATCAACACGTCATTCTAAATTATTCAATTGAATGACGGATGAGCGCTAGAATAGTGTAATGGAGCCGGGACCGTAGGCCGGCCGGCCGCCTCAAGACAAAAGGTGACGTAGTAGTTGCGGGCGGCGCGGTAGCGGACCCCCCCAGCTGCGCCTGCGCATGTTCCACGCACCGGACCTCTAGTTAGTTCCGACCGGACGATCGTACCGCGCACTGATGACGTATAGTTTGTCGCGAGCCTACCCTATTATACTGTATGCGTGTACCTAGTGCTTTTCTTATGGACTATTTCACTGTACTGTTTTTCTGCTTTCGGCTTGTGCCTTATACTGACTATCTTGTGCTGTGCTTTCTATAAACTGTATTCTTGGACTAAACTTCTTTTCTGTTCTACTCTTGGTGTTTGTTCCCTTCTGTGTGTTAGTTTATATTTCAGACTGTTCTCTGTGTGTAAACTATGACTTTGTGCTTAGTGCATTAAAACTTTAATTATAGTTTTGGTGTTTTGTTGCGCTTGCGTATACCACCTGCTTACGCCTACTACCCAACACACTACCATTACCATAACTGGTAACCGACCCTAAACTATAACTGGTGACCCCTAAGAACACCAAAAACACCATGAGTGACACAAGCAGTGACTCGGCAAAAACGGTCGGTTCTAGAAAAGACGACCACGTCACGCGCCGTGCAAAACCAGTGCGCGTTTCCACGGAACGATCCGTCAATACGTCACACGGCAACCGGCTGAGGGACTTGAAAGTACCACCATTTTCATCTGATGATCCAGATCTATGGTTTGCTCTCTTAGAAGCCCAGTTCGAGACCTTGGACATCACGGATGACTCCATTAAATTCACCCAGGTGATCAGCAACCTAGACGTCCATTATGCCAGGTCAGTCAAAGACGTCATCGTAAATCCGCCTGCCAAACACCGCTACTTGAAGATCAAGGCGGAAATCATCAAGAGGTTTGCTGATTCTCATGCACTGAGAATTAGGAAACTCCTCACTCACCAAGAACTTGGAGATCGCAAACCCTCCCAATTCCTTCGTCACCTCCAGGATTTGGCCGGACCAGCCACACCAGAGGATTTTGTAAAATCCATATGGATGGAGAGATTACCATCTAGTGTTCAGGCGCTATTGGCATCTCAGTCCACCCAATCGTTGGACCAACTAGCGGACCTTGCAGATCGGATCCAAGAGCTTACCCAGCCTTGTCGACCCGTTGTGGCAGCAACGTCGTCATCGTCATCATTGTCAGCTCCTCCACCTCCTAGCAACGAGATCGCCGAGATTAAGGAGATGATAGGAAGACTTGCCAGGAAGTTGGATGACCACACTCGCAGTTCTCACTGCAGCTCATCCAGGAGATCCAGACCAACGCAGCGATCCAGCTCACCTTCGCACAGCAGCAGGAGCAGGTCTCAATCGAGTTATCGGCGGTACCCCATCTGCTGGTACCATTCTCGATTTGGAGACGACGCCAGGAGGTGCATGAAGCCCTGTGACTACAGCAGGTCGGGAAACGCGACGGGCACTCGCTAATGGCGACGAACGACTGCCCGGTTACCCCAGGTCGCCTATTCGTGACAGACCGCAACTCCAACATCCAGTTTCTGGTGGACACCGGCAGTGATGTCTGTGTCTTCCCCCGAACTGCTCTTCGTGATCGCCGTGAGAAGTCGGACTACCAGCTGTGCGCCGCTAATGGGACTATTATCGACACTTACGGCTACATAGATTTAACATTAGATTTTGGTTTGAGACGGGCGTTTCAATGGAGACTTGTGGTGGCAAATGTCACTAAGGCGATTATTGGTGTAGATTTTTTAAGTTTTTTCAATCTGTCAGTCGATTGCAAAAATCAACGCCTTATTGACACCACCACCTCATTGTCTACACAGGTTTCCATCGGAACACACAGTATTAGCTCCATTAAGGTGGCAAGTGGCGAGACCAGGTACCATCGTATCTTAGACAGGTACCCCGAAATAACACGTCCTTCAGGTACACACCCAACACCTAAACACAATGTTGTACACCACATTAGGACAACACCTGGTCCCCCTGTATCCTGTACACCCCGTAGGTTGGCTCCTGATAAGTTGAAAATAGCCAAACAGGAGTTTCAACTTATGCTGAACAACGGGATAGCACGTCCTTCAGCAAGTGCCTGGGCTTCACCCCTGCACCTCGTGCCGAAAAAAGATAATGGCTGGAGACCTTGCGGTGATTATCGGATGTTGAACGCTCGTACCATCCCTGACCGCTACCCGATCCGTCACATCCATGATTTTTCACATGCTATTGCAGGGTGTAAATTTTTCAGCACGGTGGACTTAGAGAAGGCGTACCACCAGATACCAGTTCACGAGGATGACATCTGCAAGACGGCCATCTCAACACCGTTTGGCCTGTACGAGTTCCCCTATATGACCTTTGGTCTGAGGAACGCAGGTCAAACGTTCCAAAGGTTCGTAGACGAGCTCACTCGAGGCTTAGACTTTTGTTTCGCCTATCTAGACGATTTCCTTGTGTTCTCCCGAACAGCAGATGAGCACGAAGAGCACTTTCAGCAATTATTCACGCGGATGAAGGAATACGGAGTGCTAGTGAACACATCTAAATGCGTCTTCGGCGCCAGCGAGGTAAGTTTCCTTGGGTATAGCATTTCCGAAGCAGGAACCAAGCCACTTGAATCCAAGGTGGATGCTATAAAGGATTTCCCCATGCCAAAAACTATTAGACAGCTTAGACGGTTTCTTGGCATGGTGAACTTTTATCGGCGATTTATTCCCCATGCCGCCAGGACGCAGGCACCACTTAATGCCTTGCTTGCGGGTTCTGTTAAGCCATCCCATCCCGTTGAGCTCTCAGGCGAAACCCTCGCGGCGTTCCAACAATGCAAGCAGAGCCTGGCAAATGCTGCATTGCTCGCCCATCCGGATTGCAGAACTCAACTAGCTCTGGTAACAGACGCTTCTGATACCGCAATGGGCGCAGTTCTGCAGCAGCTCAAGAATGGTCATTGGGAACCTTTGGCCTTTTTCTCTAGAAGTTTAAGCCCTGCTCAGAGAAAGTATTCCCCCTACGACCGCGAGCTCCTAGCCATTTACGAAGGCATTAAACACTTCCGTTTTATGCTGGAAGCTCGCCATTTTATTGTCTTCACGGACCATAAACCTCTCTGTTCCGCATTTAGAGATAGGAGAGATACTTGTTCTCCCCGCCAATATCGCCATTTGGATTTTATATCTCAATTTACCACCGACATACGTCACATCGCAGGCAAGGAGAACATAGTGGCGGATACCCTATCTCGTGTCGAGGAGATACGTGCTCCCATTGATTTTGAGCAACTCGCAGCATCGCAATCTGTTGACCCAGAACTACAACAACTTCTTGCTGGTGACACCTCGATGCGTCTGGAGAGGGTGAAAGTTCCAAACAGTGGGGCAGAACTTTATTGTGACGTGAGCACTACGTCACCCAGGCCATTCGTAACCAAAGTTTTCCGGAAGCAGGTGTTTGACAGCCTACACAGCTTGAGCCACCCGGGCGCTAATGCTTCAGCTAAGATGGTCGCTGAACGTTACGTCTGGCCTGGCGTGCGAAAGGACTGCCGGGAGTGGGTGCGAACATGCCTTGCATGTCAACGCGCTAAAGTGCATCGGCACGTTTCATCCCCTTTAGGAACGTTCGACTTACCCCGGGCTAGATTCGCGTTTATCCACGTGGATATTATAGGCCCTCTGCCTATATCTCAAGGCTATAGGTACTGCCTTACCATAGTGGACCGCTTTATACGCTGGCCCGAAGTCATGCCGATGATGGACATGTCCGCAGAAGCCGTTGGTAAGGCGCTGATATCGTGGATATCCAGGTTTGGATGTCCAACTGATATCGTTACTGACCGCGGTCGTCAATTCGAATCCACCCTCTTCCAATTTCTTGGAAGAGCGGTGGGATTCAGACATCGACGCACTACTGCATACCATCCCGCATGTAACGGACTCGTCGAGCGCTTCCATCGCCAGCTGAAAGCGGCCATTATGTGCCACGCGGATCCAAACTGGGTGGATACCCTACCACTGGTCTTGCTCGGGGTGAGGAGTTCGTTCCGAGAAGACCTCAATGCCTCATCGGCTGAATTAGTTTACGGTGAGCCATTACGCTTACCTGGGGATTTCTTTAACACCCCCACTACTAATTCAACCGACATCTGCGACTTTACCAATCGGTTACGTCGCGTTACTGCAAAATTGCAGCCAACTCCCGCGTCACGCCACAGCAAGGACAAAATCTTTGTATTCAAAGATCTGTCCACTGCTACTCACGTATTTTTAAGGGACGACTCCGTTCGAGCGTCTCTACAACCTCCCTATTCAGGCCCGTATGAAGTCGTCGAAAGAGGGGATAAGGTTTTTAAAATATTGGTGAGAGGAAAGATCGTCACCGTTTCTATAGACCGCATCAAGCCAGCCTATATATTCGCTGACCAACCAACCATTCTTTCCAATCCTGTTCCTCCCTCCATCTCCTCGCCTCCTTGCACGCCGGGTAGTAGTGGGGATAATATTACAAAAACCCGTTCCGGCAGAGTAGTCCATTTTCCGGATTACTTTCGACCGTAGTAACGGTCTAGGGGGGGAGTGATGTGGGCTACTTATATATACGCCCATACATACGCACATACATATATACACCAAACTTATATATTACATATACACTCACACACACATATGTACCTATAAAAAAACACACACTCAAACATTCGAAAATATATATACTTAAATACCACATCACAATAAATAAATAATATAATATCAACACGTCATTCTAAATTATTCAATTGAATGACGGATGAGCGCTAGAATAGTGTAATGGAGCCGGGACCGTAGGCCGGCCGGCCGCCTCAAGACAAAAGGTGACGTAGTAGTTGCGGGCGGCGCGGTAGCGGACCCCCCCAGCTGCGCCTGCGCATGTTCCACGCACCGGACCTCTAGTTAGTTCCGACCGGACGATCGTACCGCGCACTGATGACGTATAGTTTGTCGCGAGCCTACCCTATTATACTGTATGCGTGTACCTAGTGCTTTTCTTATGGACTATTTCACTGTACTGTTTTTCTGCTTTCGGCTTGTGCCTTATACTGACTATCTTGTGCTGTGCTTTCTATAAACTGTATTCTTGGACTAAACTTCTTTTCTGTTCTACTCTTGGTGTTTGTTCCCTTCTGTGTGTTAGTTTATATTTCAGACTGTTCTCTGTGTGTAAACTATGACTTTGTGCTTAGTGCATTAAAACTTTAATTATAGTTTTGGTGTTTTGTTGCGCTTGCGTATACCACCTGCTTACGCCTACTACCCAACACACTACCATTACCATAACTGGTAACCGACCTTAAACTATAAAAATAATTCAATCTCTGCACAATAATAAGGCTCCTGGATATGATAACATTAGAGTAATAGATATTAAACGCATAAGCAATCATATCAGTGCAATTATTGCAAATCTAATCAATACCAGTATATATACGGCAAAATATCCACAGGAATTAAAAACTGGTATTGTCCGACCGATACATAAAAAAGGAAGTCAATCAAAGTATGAAAATTATAGACCTATCACTATTCTGCCTACAATAGATAAGATAGTCGAAAAATATATTTGTAAACAAATTAACCAATTCTACTCCAAAAACGGTATCATTAATAAAAATCAATATGGATTCCAGTCAGGAAAAAGTACAACACAGCTTCTTTCTACATTTACAGACTCGATATTTGAACACTTAAATAATAGAAAACATGTAATCGTATTGTTTATAGATTATAGCAAAGCATTTGATACTTTAAGACACGATTTGTTGCTGCAACATCTTGAAGAATGCGGTATAAGAGGTCAGGTCCTAGAATGGTGTAAAGAGTACCTGAAAGGACGATCATTCCATGTCAAGGTAGCTGATAACTTAAGTTCCAAAACGGATATAGATCAAGGTACGGCCCAGGGTTCAGTCATAGGTCCTTTACACTACATTAGCTATGTTAATAACCTAATGAATGTTATCAAACAATGCGAAATATATCAATTTGCTGACGACACATGCCTAATTGCATCTAACAAAAACATTAATCATGCATTGCAACATCTTCAGTCTGATATGACAGTTTTGTTAAAATGGTCACATGACGTAGGATTAGTACTAAATGCCAATAAAACTAAGGCAATATATATAAGCTCAGCCCAAAATCGGTGCGAACAAAACCTAGAACTAATAGCACATGAGCATGATTGCCTGCACCAAATGAATTCTACTCTAGACCAGATTCAATACTGTAAGTGCTCCCGAATAGAAATAGTTGAAGAACACAAGTATGTTGGATTGATAATTGATAGTCGTATGAGTTGGAAACCACATATTAATTACATTTGTGATAAATTAAGAGGTTTACTTGCAAAATTTAAATTAATAAAATATAAAATACCTTTTCCAACACTACTGAACTTGTATACCGCACTAGGCGAGTCTATCATAGCCTACGGATTAAGTAGTTATGGCCGGACCTTTACATCACATTTGGATAATATTCAAAAGCTCCAACTACGTATTTTAAAAACTATAGTTCCACAGAAAATAAAGAAGCAATACAGCGATGATAACTATTACGGATTATTCCACTTTTGTAAAGTCCTTCCAATACGAGAGAAATTCAATATGTCCTTAATTTTGGAACATTTGCATAACACTGACCTTGTGACACTGACTGTGTTACCTTTCTGATAACACAGCAGCATAATAGAATAACACGACAAGCATTGCAACCACTCTTTAAATTACCTCGTTATATTAATCTGTATGGACGTCGTACAGTAAAATACATGTTACCCTACCTATTAAACCAGCTACCCAATGACATAAAACATAAAACGACATCAAAAAACTTAAAACATTCACTTAAAAAATATTTTCTTAATAAGATAAAAATATAATACGATAATAAGTAAATTTAATTAAAAAAAAAAAAAAAAAAAAAAAGCATGATATATATATATGTCGACGCACTGAGCACAAGTCGATATGCGAAGTCCTACCCGCAATTGGTAATCTCAAGTTATATTGAATTAAAAACAAATATCTACCTACGTTCTGTCGTCGGTCGGATGTAGTACATTAAACTATGCAAATCTTAGGGTTTATGACCATGAACTACTCTCTATAATTATTATTGTAAGCCTAATTTATACTATAATTTTAATTACTTTGTTATGTAAAAAATACGGATGATGGATGATGATTGTAGATGTACAGAAAAACTTATTCTAGTTTATGATACATTCTATGGATAATTAAATGTATTAATTTGTGTTTTGGAAATAAAAAAAAAAAAAAAAAATGCGGATTTGGTACTACGCCATAGGTTCTAAATACTGCCACTTGCACGCGGCTCGTGACGACGAACGCGAGTGTGAGCATGTGCGGCGGGGTTAATTGTGGAAGGTCTCTCATATGCGAGAGGCCACCATAGGTACCACCGCAATGTCTATTTCTCCTACCAAACAGCAGTTGAAATGCACTGTTGTGTGTCGGATTGTAACTAAACTAACTACTGGACATATTGACACTTTACATCTTATGGCGAGCACAGTGGAATGAGCATTGATTTATAATTCAAGATGTTGGGTTTTGCTACTGTCTATCGCTTACCATCAAGCGAACGGTATGCTCAAAAAGACCCTCCCAACTGTACAATAGTCCCGGGCTCATCTGTATATAGTACTCGTAATGAGAAGTATTGCTATTTAAAATTAACATCACCAACTTGTTATTTTCGAAACCATAGCGTGCTCTATATTTCTGCCATTGCTAATTGCCCCCCTCATCGTTTATAAACAAAAAACCGACGATATATTTTAATTATTTTTCACATTTAAATTACACACACAAAATTGAGTGTTCAGTTTCTTCTTTAAATGGGTTATGGTTTCTTAGATTTACGCCAATGTTACATATTGAAATAAAACTATTATTTACGGATTTTATCGCGGATTTGGTTTAATTTTTACATTTCACACACACACAGTCACAGTGTCACAGAGCGGACGTCTAATACTTCAGTCTGCCCCGTGACCACGAAAGCTGTAAAGTAATCGAAACGTCGGGACCTCAAAAAATGTAAAAATTAAATCAAATCCGCGATAAAATCCGTAAATAATAGTTTTATTTTAAATGGGTTTGTAAAAAAACAGAGGCAGAGGTCACATTTCACCTCCTAGGCCTCAACCACAGATCACTCCCAATAGATACCACGTTACAGGCAACTGATGCGTGTAATGCCTTTAGTGCTTTTGCAAGTAGGATGCGCTGTGGAACTACGCGCAACGTCAGTAGCGACCACGTCTTTGACCTGTCAGTGTCATTGAAATAAAATATGTCTATTTATTTTGTCGGTTTATACCTGTGGATTTCGTCTATGAAATAATATGGAAATATAACTACGTGCAGTTTCAATTGGTGTGGGAGCAATAGTAGGACATCCAGTTACAACAAAGATGGTATAAGTTTACATCGGTTACAAATATTTCTTATATATTACGTGTTACACAGCTCAATTATAATGGTTATTGTCGCATTTATCTCTTTCTATCGTCATTGATACGATTGCTTTTAAAATAAATTTAAGAGCGTTTACACTTTGCGCGCAAAGTTAACTATAGGTATTTCTTCGTTAATTTCACGCACACATAAGCGACCAAAGCTGTGTGCGTAGAGCTGCCGCGTCGGCTCGCTATACAGTCAGCTCAAACAACTTTGATCCGTGCGCTTCAAAATTCTAATATTCAATTAAAATGTAACTTACGATTTATATATTGGTAAGATAATATCATAAAATATTTTATTTGCATTATAAGTAGACAAATATTACTGTGCAAGCAATGAACAATACAAATTTAGATACTATTCATATTTTCGTTATTATTACATTGTTAAGTTGCATTCAAATCAGTGTTCAATCAGTAGACACTACGGACGTTTTAATTATCATTTCGTGTTCAAACACATGAATAGAGTTAGGGGAATTACAACCCCTTATAATTACGAAATATATTTAATTTTATATAACAATACATAACATAATTTAGCCTCGGTATTACATCCCAATATATTATCTGAAACATAATGTATACTCACTACAAAATCATTGTAGGTAATAAAAAAAATATTTTATTACCAAAGAACTAAGATGTGGCAATCGCAGTCCGCGCGTGGCTATTTTTACTAGGCACGGCAAAAATCGACTGCAGCCAGGCCAGGGCGACGAGCGATACGTCCTCCCTCTAGAAGGCCTTGTGGCGGTCTGATTTGATGCAGGTCGGACAGCGTGTTTTATAGTGGTTTTTAAAATATTTGTAGAAAACATGAAAACTTATTTTATTGAAATATAAAAATGGTAATTTATTGATAAGATGTTCTTCTATTATAATATGCAATTGCTATAAAAATTATGTACGATAAGTTGGTGAAAAAAATATGTTCTTGAAGAGGGTTTCTGAATAATTTCACATTGTTTATATTTTTATTTTTCAGGAACTAAACATAAAAAGATTATTTTTATCAGCAAAATCCCTGCATAAGGGTCTTATTAGTCTGATAATATTTTATTTTCATCTTATATTCAGTGATTTCGGATATCTTAAGCTTCTAAATTGCCATTTAAAGCCTAAAAAACGAAACTTGTGATCAGTAATCCTTATAGTACTTACAAATTATCCATCAATCTATAATGTTTTCTACCAAAATCCCTAGATGATGATGATCAACTCGTTTGAAAAGTCCTGTTTTTAAGCAAAAAAGCGCGCGGAAGGTATAAACGCTCTTAACTGTACCAGCTCACATCTAAACAAATGTATATCATGAAATATAATGTTTTCTACAACCATATAGGAAAAGTTTAAACATAAAACATTTTAATACATTCTGTTTAAGGTTTCCTAAATGTGCTAAAGATAAGTCCCAATGGACAGACGCTACATCTCGTGGTACTGAGTGGTTCCCGAGAAAGTATAGCGTCATATGTTCAAGGCACTTCTCCGAAGACAGCTTTAAATGGATAAACGACAAAGATTTGTTTTAGAATCACCTGTACCACCTTATATTTACCAATTTTTGTATGTCGTATTGTATGTTGAATATTTATTAAAATACCATTTTCTATTGAATTTTAATTTTAACTTATATATTTATTCAATGAAAAGATAAACTGAAATTTATTTATGAGAATATTTTTATTACAATCTACTTAATTAGATCTCATTTTTAGTTTCCGAGTACGAATAACCGCGTAGGTTGTTCTTTGACCATAAATTGTGTGATTTCTGAATCTAATACGCCTGTGTCGAAAATGGCAAAGTTTATTACTATCTGGCTAGCGAAAGTTCATCCTGGCATTAGTTGTAAAATTTGTATATGGCCACACTTTAGTGTTCCAGCTATAACAATTTTGATATAAAAGCGAAACGAGTGACTGCTAAATTATTACAAGTACAGGTTTTGGATATAATATATGTAAGGAAATAACATTTCTTTACTTAGATTATACCGGGTATCTCAAGACTGCTACCGAAAACGAAGCCGGGTGGTAGTTTTAGTGGCTACAAACACAATGCAACTAAAATTTTCGCATAGAAACGTGACAATTATTTTTTATGATTTTTTAAAGATCGTCATTTTTGGGTGGTAAATCCATAGTTTTTGCTAAAATAATAATTTAAACTCTCTTATATCTTAGAGTATTTATAAATTAAAGGGTATACACTATTATTTTAGGAAAAAAATTATTTACCACCAAAATATGGCAATAGGAAAAAAATTAAAAAAAAATAATTGTCGCTTATTTTTGCAACTTTTTCTGTTGCATTGTGTCTGAAGTCGCTTAAACTACCACCCGGCTTCGTTTTCGGTAGCAGTCTTGATATACCCTGTATACTCGTCTAGATTGAGCAATGTCAACAAACGATGCGCTAAAAGTGTCCTCACTTTCGTTGATATGTGTGAGGACCGGTCGTGTAATTATTGTAATCCAACTGTCAAGGTGTGTGTGTTTAGGGATGCCTACTCCAGATTATTAACTTAACTTTTCCCCATTATTTGATATACAAAATAGGTTAAATAAAAATAAAATATTTTGTTTTTATTTAAAGTAATCATACTATTAATTATATTTATAACACATTTTAGTAAAAACAATAAAGATCTAAACCCATCTCTTAGTGTTTGTTTCCGAATAGAATTAACTCTTTGGATTTATTGCCTGGGCTGTTATCTGATTTCTGTATTTATGCAAAATATAAATCATCATAAGTAAAATGTTCGGAACACACAACTGAAGTCATGTGAGGCTACGAATGGTCTTCTTTTCGTTTCCGCTGTGTAATGTCTCTCCAGCAATTTGCTAGTACGGAATCCGTAGTCTAAAAATATTATTAGGACCTTGAATAAGTTCTCGCTGTTTCTTCAAAGATGACAATAGCAGTACCCCGTTTGTGAAATTTTGAATGGTAATACACATGCAAGGCAAATAATTAATAAAATTACTATGAAGTGCATGTCGTCGTGGGTTTCATTAATATCGTGTAGGTAAGTATTATTTACTCATTAAATAAATAATGCCATTCTTCTTGTTGTTATTCTGATCGAAATATTATGTAATGATATTTGTGTTTTATAGTTTCTCCCATAGTTTCAACAAATCTTCCTAGTAATAAATTGGCAACACTGGCCAATGAAACTCATCTTCAAAATAATGAATTAAAAGTTCATGTTTTCTTCAAATAATAGTGGTTTAACAATAATGTTACCGATAGAAAGTGATATTGGTATTATTATACAGTTTTCCCACACAATTGCGATACAATTCGACAGCACAAACCGGCATAATTAATTATTTTTCGGGAGCACGTTATCCATATGTAGTTCAAATGACACTGACGTACGTGAGAAGCGAGTCTACCAAATTTGGTAGACTTTTTTTGAGCCGTGCGGTGAGGTGTGATGTGTCATCTAGACGAGTATATAATCTAAGATTTCTTTAATTCCCTTTTAATATATGCATCCTTTGATTATTGTCGGTAAAACAAGAAAAGCTTGCTTTTAATATAATTAGAGAGATGGCACTGTGTGAATACGGATAGTCCCAGAGATGACGACCAAAACCATGTATCATAGCAATACGGTCGAAACTGTATAAAATTGTTAGATTATGTAATTCTAAACCCGACTAGGTAGGTAGTAACGGTCAAAAGTGTAGCAATTGCATGTGAGGCTATTTCTGCTGTGTCCAAAAAAAGGCAGTCGGTATCATAGCAATACGTCTGATATTGGAAATGTACATAGATTTTATAATTTTATGATGAACTAGCGGCCCGACCCAGCTTCGCCTGGGTGCATATATTTTTTGATTCCACTCCACACCAAATACATGTTATTTTTCGTATTAATCTCTTGTATACCTAAACTTGACATAGCTATCCTACTGTCTGGCTCAATCCCGTCTCATCCGTCTGTTCAGTCTCTTCCCGATCCGTCCCGTCTTTCTCTTTATTATCCATCCCGTCTTATAACGTGCATTTACATTTCGTCCTATCAAATCTGTCAGCTATCCCAGCCCTCTCCCGTACCTTCCACTCTATTATATCCCGTCTCTCCATATACATGTACATATAAAGATTGCCTTATGAAATTTTGACATTAAAAACTTTAGCGTTTTTTATTGTCCATCCAATATTACGTCCCTTATTTCAGCACCAAAATGCTGTTTTTCCTAATAATATTGCACGCCATTACTTTTTGTTAGTAATAAAGTAATAATAACCATTTTAAAAAAGAATTGGCCAAATTGGTCCAGGCGTTGTTGAATTATGCGCTTACCAACACATTTTGCGATTCATTTTTATATTATAGATAAGTTGGTTTTCAGACATTTTGCGCGTAGTATATAGCTGAAGCGAATTTTTGAAAATGTCAACAAATTTAGCCGACCTGTATCATAGCAATCCGAATGAAATTTTTTTCTACCGTTCTATATAAGGCAAGAATGCAAAAAAAATGTTTTCAGACATTTTAGATGTCGCACGTACTCCCAAAAGAGAAAAGAACGATTTGGAGTCGCTTGGCCGATGCCTGAGCGCTTCTTACGTTTCTACGGTGGGAATGGTTTTTTCGCATATTATACTTCTGCCACTCTCTTACTATACATAGTCACTCACCAGCTGTCCTAACCGTTGAAATAACGCTCACTTAAAGTGACAACAAAATATAAGTAGCTCAGGCGGACGTGGGTGTGTCGCTGGTTGTCCGAGGGCTCGCGGACGTTTTTTTTTCTTCTATTCCCAATGATAAGGCATAGTTTGCTCATCTCCCATTGACGAAGTTTTAGTATTTTAAGAATTCAAAATTATCAATTATAATAGACGTTTTTATAGCATAGATACGTTGTCCGCGCTCTATTTTGGCAAGACAAAAGCAAGGTGATTGCCCAACTTGCAATCAGTCACGCTTCAATACGGTCGATATCGAAAAGTTGTCTGATAAGGGAGGTGCTACACTGAATTCTTCTGATATAATTTTTTTTACATCTGGTTAATTCATTTCATTAATTTCAACAATTTTCAGACAGATTGCTATGATACCGATCGGTAAAATTCCTTAACATATTTAGAATGGTCTCAAAATTTGTTGCATCCGAATTTTCTTTTGAAAATATTTTTTATCGTATTAACTAATCCTAATTTAAAGAACATTTTCAGGCGGATTGCTATCATCATAATTTTTTGTCTCATTTTTAATTTTTCTAAATTATTTTTTGGGTTCGCGCTACACTATTAACTTCTGAAAAATATGTTTTCGGTATCTTATAGCTATTATATAACTACAGTCAGAAAATCAGACAGATTGCTATGATACAGTCCGGTAAAATTTGTTGACATTTTTGAAAATTCAGTGCGGTCAAACTTTCGATTTTCGAGTTCGAAATAATCAAATCTATCAATTTAATGCGGTTGTGGCCGTATTGCTATGAAACAAAAATGTTGGTTGTCATCTCTCGTACTAGAACGTCATCGCAGTTCTAGCAAAATTGTGAATTAATGTCAAAGATAGAAGCCATCGAATAGTAGTAAAAAAAAAAGAATTGAGATAGTACACGTACCCTATGTAACTGAAGGGTTTGATTATAGAAAGTATTTTTATATTGAAAAATTGTTTAAGTATTTTGTAAATTATATAAAATTAATAGTTAACATGTTCCAAACATACTGAAAGGCGTTTTTATTATTCCTTTCAAAAACACATTAAGATTATTACGTCGGAATAATTTAATAAAAATGAAACCCGTAAAATAGTTATTTTTAATCCATTGATAATATTATCGATATAGTTTTATACAATAATATTTTGTTCACATCACTACGAGCCGCTGCCTCGTCCCTCGCTTCCCCGCTCTTGTAACCTAAATCGGCACTTTTGGATTCAAACAAATTTGACATTATGCGGTATCTATTGGGAGTGATCTGTGGCCTCAACCTTCTCTAAAATTTTAGGAAGGCTATATTCTAAAGTGGGAAATATAAGAGCTGATACATAAAAATATTTACCATATTGGATCACAGTTTTCCCTCCATGCATCGCCACGAGTTTGATGAGTTCCGATCTTGGGCAGTCTTCATCGTCAGACAGTATGCAAATTTTCCGTCCCGCCAATGCTTGGGATGTGGGTACCACAGCTTCGCCTGCATCAGTCCGGTATGGTTCGGCAACTTCCACCACTTTCACTGCACGTTTTTTGGACGCCTTGGCTTCACTATCCAATATTTGGTCTTCATTTATGCGTTTCGATGCAAGTCTGACTATTTCACCTTTGTTCTGTTTAATAAAATAGGTATTTATCTAAATAGAGTTACAGTAATACCACATTCAACAACATCTTGTTTACTGTTTCAAAGGTAAAATACTCAGGGATTTTGAAAATATCGCATCAAAACACACATTTATCTGCATTCTTTAAAAATCCATATATACGTAAATTAAGTTCACGCCTTTTTAGGGGTAGGCAAGAAAGCTACGAGGACGGAGTATAGCCACGTATCGCTTTGTAAATTTCGTTTCACGATGTGATATACGGCGACGCTGTCATCATATCGGACACAAATTCCTGACTTCGGATTGATAATTAATAGAAAATTCTAATATCACTTTATCCGTAATCCAGCCAAGGATTCGAAACCAGTTCCTAATCCTTGCAATCATGCCGTAATACGACTACGTCACCGAGGCAATCGAGTAATTCTAAAATAGTTAAAGAACTCACAATGGTAGGTCGCAGGTATTCGTCGAGAGTCATGGCGTCGCACACGGGCTTGTCGTCGCGCAGGTGCATGATGCGCGCGAAACGCATCGTGTACTCCGCACCGTACCTGTACGTTTTCCTCAGCTCTGATGCACGTATCTAAAGAAATACATACATACATACATAAACTCATGCCTTTTTCCCAGAAGGGGTTGGCAGAGGTGCCAGGACACCCACATTTCGCCTTGTATGTTCCGTCCCACGATATGATATACTAGCTTTTTCCCGCGACTTCGTCTGCGTGTTTATGTTATCACTAGATATTGCCAGTAACTTCGTCTGCGTGTATATTATAATAATACGGACGTAAAAGCAATACATTATATCGCTTCAACAACATTACACTGCAAGCTCTGCGAAAGATTTGCATAAAATAATTTTGATAACATACATAAATCAGCTTCAGTGGTTCTGTTTTCACGTAATATAATGTCATCCCTTATTTCACCGCCTTAGTGCTTTTTTTCCAATAGTAGTTCACGGCATTATTTTTCGTTTAAAATAAGTGGTGAAATACAAATTTTCATATGAATAACTTCAGCGGTTTCGATTTTGCATACAACATTTCAACCCCTATTTTAAACCCTTTAGGGTTAATTTTGAGAGTAGGCAGTTGTATTTGTTTGTAATGATTAACTAAAGTGCCTATTTTACCATAAAACATTATTTCATTTTTTTCATCCCTTTCATCTTTTGGGGGTTGAATTTTCAAAAACTCCTTGTTAGTGCTACTCTACGTCACAATAGAAATCTTTTTGTAAAATTTCACGTTTCTAGCTCCAGTATTTTCGGCTGTGCGTTGATTGGCCACTCAATAAATCATCCTATTCTCACAACACTTCAACCCTTATTTTTATACCTTTAGTATGTTGTTATATTTGTTTTTGATTGGCTAACTAAACTGCAAAGTTTGAGAATTGTAGCTTTTACGGTTTCGATTTTCCATACAACCGGTTTTTACCCATTTCACCCTCTTAGAGGTTGAATTTCCGAAATTCCTTTCTTAGTGCTACTCTCCATCATAATAGGTACCCTTGTGCAAAATTTCACTTATTTAACTCCAGTAGTTCCGGCTGTGCGTTGATCCGATAGTTCGGTTCTGCAAAATTTCAACCCTTATTTTTTACCCCTTTAGGGTTAATTTTAGAAATAATAAGTATGCAGTTATATTTGTCTTTGATTGGCTAACTAAACTGCAAAGTTTGAGAATTGTAACTATAGGTTTCGATTTTCCATACAACAGTTTTTTTACCTTTTTCACCCCCTTAGGGGTTGAATTTCCAAAAATCCCTTCTTAGTGCTACCCTACGTCACAATAGAAATCATTTTGTAAAATTTCACGTTTCTAGCCCCAGTAGTTTCGGCTGTGCGCTGATTAGATAGTCATAAAATCACCCTACTCTCGCAACACTTCAACCCTTATTTTAACACCTTAAAGGCTAATTATGGATAAACAAAGTATGTAGTTAGTTTTCGTTTTAAATGACTAATCAAAGTGCAAAGCTTGACGTTTGTAACTTTAACGGTTTCTATTTTCCATACGACAGTTTTTAACCCTTTTCACCCCCTTAGGGGTTGAATTTCCAAAAATACCTTCTTAGTGTTACCCTACGTCCCAATAGAAAAGCCTGTGTAAAATTTCAGGTTCCTGGCTCCAGTAGTTTCGGCTGTGCGTTGATACGTGAGTCAGTCAGTCAGGTTCCTCTTTTATATTATATACTCGTATATATAGATGACCAGCCTATCGCCATATCGGGCACAAAGTCCTGACTCTGGGCTGATAATGAATAGAAAAATTCAATATCATTTTAAAGAAATACAGTAACATATTATGTTTAGAGATAGGTACTTCCGTGTTTTAAAATTTTAAGTTCGCGATTTGACTTAAGCCGAAGCAAACTATCGTCTTACGTCTTACGCATAGAGTAAAGAAGCGGCCATAGATACTAGATGCGACTAACTGGCCAGTCAAGACAATGGAACATACAAGTAGGGACCGAAAACGGTTCCGGAAAATACCGGTATTTTTAAAGGTAGCCCCTATACGCCGATTTTATTAGATTCCTAGAATTTAACCGGTATCATACCGGTAACCGAAATAAGGATTACCTCTATGTTTCAAGCGTCGTCGGCAAAAGTCAAAGCGTCGATGCGCCGTGTGTCGACCAAACACGACCTCAAGGCCGTCGCCCCGGTTGGTGCATATTGTAACTTGCATTAATTCGACGCAAACGCGTTCTTTGTGATTTTTGAATTTTGAGACTCTTAATTGATATTTCATTCAGTACGCACGTCGCCCGAGAGTGTTGAATTATTTGTTTGGTTTGGAATCGGATTACCTATATACTTTGAAAAAATAAGATAAGCCACGTCCCGAGCAAATGACCTTGAGCATTTATGTCTTTCTAATGCCTACTATACACGACGTCGTATTCGGTTGCGTCCGCCGACGTATTAAGGAGGTGATTTGTGCCTCTGTTATAGGTATTTAACGTCCACAGATGCGTCCGCCTCGAATCCGATTGTTGTCGGTTTTTGTGGCACGGATCAAAGGGTTTTGTCGCAAACGTCCGACTTCTGTCCACAAGTCTTCGCTTTTTTTACCATCGCACCACACTTTACCGCAGTAGAGTTCATTCGAGGGGGTTAAGAGCGTTTAGACCTTGCACGCAAAGTCAACTATAGGTATTTCTTCGTTAATTTCACGCACACATAAGCGACCAAAGCTGTGTGCGTAGAGCTGCCGCGTCGCCTCGCTATACAGTCAGCGCAACCAACTTTGATCCGTGCGCTTCAAAATTCTAATATTCAATTGAAATGTAACTTATGATTTATATATTGGTAATATTATATCATAAAAATATTTTATTTGCTTTATAAGTAGACAAATATTACCGTGCAAGCAATGAACAATACAAATTTAGATACTAATCATATTTTCGTTATTATTACATTGTTAAGTTGCATTCAAATCAGTGTTCAATCAGTAGACACTACGGACGTTTATTAATCATTTCGTGTTCGAACACATGAGAAGAGTTCGGGGCCTTACAACCCCTTACAATTACGAAATATATTTAATTTTATATTACAATATATAACATAATTTAGCCTCGGTATTACATCCCATTATATTATCTGAAACATAATTTATACTCACTACAAAATCATTGTAGGTAATAAAAAGAAAAAATATGTTTTACTACCAAAGTACTAAGATGTGGTAATCGCAGTCCGCGCGTGGCAATTTTTACTACGCACGGCAAAAATCGACTGCAGCCAGGCCGGAGCGACGAGCGATACGTCCTCCCTCTAGAAGGCCTTGCGGCGGTCTTATTTGACACCGGTCGGACAGCGTGTTTTATAGTGGTTTTTAAAGTATTTGTAGAAAACATGAAAACTAATTTTGTTGAAATATAAAAATGGCAATTTATTGATAAGATGTTCTTCTATTATAATATGAAATTGCTATAAAAAATTATGTGCGATAAGTTGGTGAAAAAAAAATATGTTCTTGACGAGAGTTTCTGAATAATTTCGCATTGTTTAAATTTTTATTTTTCAGAAACTAAACATACGAAGATTATTTTTCTCAGCAAAATCCCTCCATAAGGGTCTTATAAGTCGGATAATATTTTTATTTTCATTTTATATTTAGTGATTTCGGACATCTTAAGCTTCTAAATTGCCACTTAAAGCCTAAATAACGAAACTTGTGTTCAGTAATCCTTATAGTGCTCACAAATTATCCATCAATCTATAATGTTTTCCACCAAAATCCCTAGATGACAACCTTTTCAAAAATGAGTACTAATTATTTTGGGGCATGAGTCCAGGCATGAGGTTGTACCGTGTGGGTATTTTCGATCGTTTGTCGAAAGGAGGAATGTTGACCCGCCGACCAGGGAGACCCGTAGAAACGGTTGACCGCTGGCCGCCCGCGGTATAGTACAGGGGCTAACCACCTCAAGAGGCTGCCTCACCATGCCGCGCATAATCTTGGGTGGGTCCATCATGCCGGTTGGTGACCGGAAGTGGGGTCTCGGCGGCCCATCCCGGGAGGGTACGGGGGCCCTTCCGTCCGGCGCGGCGGATCAATTCGCTTCCTGCCGACCCTTTCGTGCCGGTGCCCATTCGGCCTTCTTAGTGCCCAAACTTAAACCCTTCGTTGCTTCTGCACCAATCCCATCCTTTCAACCATGACAGTGCAATTAAACAGAGCAGGTCCTTCAGCGGTGCATAACCCCACCACTGCGTTCACTATGGAGTCAACTAATATTCGCGGACCCCATACGAACCTCAATGCCGTCCATCACCATCTCGAGACGGCCCAGCCTGCTTTGTTCTTCCTAACGGAGACGCAGATTCGTTGTCCGGCCGATGATTCTTACCTGTTGTATCCCGGTTATTCGCTTGAAGTAAACTTCAAGCCTAAAGCCGGGGTATGCTTGTGTGTTCGGTCGGACATCTGCTGTCGCCGTTTGCACTGCATGGAGGACCCCTCGTTCTCCGCTCTGTGGGTGCACGTGGATCTAGGTTCCCTGAGCCGCATCTACGTGTGCCTTTACAGCTCTCACCACGGGGACGATGAGGCGACTCGGCTGTTCAGGTATCTTAGCCAGGCAGCTAATGACGCGCAGGCGCAGTTCCCGGTAGCCGAAATGGTGGTCTTGGCGGATTTCAATGCTCATCATGAATTGTGGCTGGGATCCTCCAAGACTGATCATGCTGACAGAGCTGCCCATGCATTCGCTCTGACTCATGACGTGACACAACTGCTGAATCAGCCCACCAGGATCCCGGATGTGGCGAGTCATGTGCCTTCTCTGCTGGAACTTCTGCTGGCAGGTCACCCCGCCGGGTATCGTGTGACCGTTAGTGCGCCTCTGGGCACTTCTGACAACTGCCTGGTTGGGTCGTCATTACCGTTCGCATCACCACCACGTTCCGTGCAGGTTAAGCGGAGGGTCTGGCATTACTCGTGGCAGATTGGGATGGTATGCGGGAATATTTCACATTTATCTCTTGGAGGCGGCGCTGCTTTGAGGGTAAAGATCCCTCAGCAAGTGTCAACGCTATTGCTGACGAGATCAGACTTGGAATGGAATATTACATTCATGATGAGCATTGAAATCCCCCAAGACCACCATTTCGGCTAACGGGAACTGCGCCTGCGCGTCATTAGCTGCCTGGCTAAGATACCTGAACAGCCGAGTCGCCTCATCGTCCCCGTGGTGAGAGCTGTAAAGGCACACGTAGATGCGGCTCAGGGAACCTAGATCCACGTGCACCCACAGAGCGGAGAACGAGGGGTCCTCCATGCAGTGCAAATGGTGACAGCAGATGTCCGACCGAACACACAAGCATACCCCGGCTTTAGGCTTGAAGTTTACTTCAAGCGAATAACCGGTATACAACAGGTAAGAATCATAGGCCGGACAACGAATCTGCGTCTCCGTTCGGAAGAACAAAGCAGGCTGGGCCGTCTCGAGATGGTGATGGACGGCATTGAGGTTCGTATGGGGTCCGCGGATATTAGTTAACTCCATAGTGAACGCAGTGGTGGGGTTATGCACCGCTGAAGGACCTGCTCTGTTTAATTGCACTGTCATGGTTGAAAGGATGGGATTGGTGCAGAGGCAACGAAGGGCTTAAGTTCGGGCACTAAGAAGGCCGAATGTGTACCGGCACGAAAGGGTCGGCAGGAAGCGAGTTGATCCGCCGGACGGAAGGGCCCCCGTACCCTCCCGGGATGGGCCGCCGAGACCCCACTTCCGGTCACCAACTGGCATGATGAACCCACCCAAGATTATGCGCGGCATGGTGAGGCAACCTCTTGAGGTGGTTAGCCCCTGTACTATACCGCGGGCGGCCAGCGGTCAACCGTTTCTACGGGTCTCCCTGGCCGGCGGATCAACATTCCTCCTTTCGACAAACGACCAAAAATACCCACCTCATGCCTGGACTCAAGCCCCTCGAAAAATCCGGAAAACCATGAGCTGATCCCGGAACGCGATCCCCTTATGGAGATCACTATGACGGCCTTTACGCCTCGTGGACGGTGGTCGCTACTCGGGCGGACACTTAAGTCCTACCACCACGAACTGTATCACTCATTTGGCACTACCCAGGGGTCAAGTGTAGGGAATCTAGGGTCAAAGCCTACGGACGCGAGTGACATTAACCCCCTCGAATGAACTCTACTGCGGTTAAGTGTGGTGCGATGGTAAAAAAAGCGAAGACTTGTGGACAGAAGTCGGACGTTCGCAACAAAACCCTTTGATCCGTACCACAAAAACCGACAACAATCGGATTCGAGGCGGAGGCATCTGTGGACGTTAAATACCTATAACAGACGCACAAATCACCTCCTTTATACGTCGGCGCAACCGAATATGATGTCGTGTATAGTAGGCATTAGAAAGTCATAAATGCTCAAGGTCATTTGCTCGGGACGTGGCTTATCTTATTTTAATGTTTTATAATTTAAAAATATAGAGTTTTTGTACTAAATAATATTATTTATGTGAATTTAGGTATCTATCTATTTATTTATTGAATTAAGTATACTGAGATATAAAAATGTCTTTACTATACAGTACATTACACCAAATCCTTGCCTTTACTCATTTCCTTATATTTTCAACACTATTACATCGCAAGTAAAATGAACCGATTCCAGGAATATTGGGTAAACAACACGCCAAGTATATGTTTCACTTGGTATACAATATGGAAATGAGTAACTATTCTCCAATGCGCTCTCTTTTGCCGTCAAGGTCTTTTTTAGGTTATCGGTATTAAATCGGTTCCCGTATATAAGGGTAACCTTTATAATTTGCATTGGTTACCGTCATAACGGGTCCCCAAATCTTAAAGGTAACCGAAATTGGTCGATACCGGTACCGTTATTTGCAACCGGTTTCGATCCCTGCATACAAGGTCATGACTTATGCTTACGACTTATGTGCACATAACAAAAGAATTTATTGTTCAGATCGGTCTATGACAAGTTTCTTTAGTATTTATGGCCGCTTATTTACTCTATGCGTTATACGTAATACGATAGTTTATTTTCGGCTTTACTTTGCCAATTTTATTTATTTATTTTCAGGGCCGCCGTAAGCGGGCGTGCAAAGCGTGCACCGCACACGGGCGGCACACTCAGGGGGCGGCAAATCGAACGACTCATCACGACATCACGTAATTCAAGTCATTGTTAAAATACCCACTCCACCCATATTATAGGAAATGTCATAACGTAGTGGTAAAAATGTAAAAAATCCAACCGAATGACATTAACATCGCAATCTATTGGCATCCATTAAAACTAAGATGCAATACCAAACGTCTTCTGCCATTCTATGAAAAGCAGGACTGGCGATGTTAGTGGAATCCCTTTGAGCTTCCTTCTCAATTGCTAGGTTAAGTACCTACTGTCCGCGACATGACGAATAGCAATTTTCTAGTGATGTAGTATCACGTTCCAAGTAGTTTATATCGTAATTTTTTTGCAACGCTATGACATTAAAGAGTAAAAATAATTAAGTAAAGTTTATACATGCAGTATGACAAAATAATAAATGTTTTATCTGCAATTTGTAACTGATCGATGTCTGCACATGGAAGATATATATTAGAAAAACTATTATGGGGGGACTGTATAAACGTAATTTAATCGTAAAAATGAGAGTGAATTATTGTTTTGTTTTCTTTTGCTTTAAAAGCTACCGCAGTCATTTCGATACACAACAATATAATACACAAAGAACAATGTGACCGGGATCGAAATAGATAAACGCGTTCTATGCCGATTGCGGACTCGTGCAGCACTAATAACAAAGTACTCTGTGAGCACTAAGGCGACTAAGGCCATAAGGCTAGGACGGCGCGGGCGATGTGCGGGTGTGTGAGCGGTCCCTCCTCCACGCGTCACCTCATACCCCGATATACTATAGGTATACTTGTACGCATTCGAAAAGTGCTATGGTAAATAAATAGTAAAAGTAAATAAATAAATTGCAATAATTTTATTATTAGTTCTTTTGAGGTGGGTTGCGGCTTATAATTCAATCATCCGTCAGTTTAAAACAGAAGTGCAAAGGAATCGTAATTATGGTAAGTACTAAGTTTGTTTAAAGACTTATCACAATAATTACTGTTCAAGGAACATTAAATAAGGACTTTTAATTCTTGAACAATATACGTTATAGTGTACAAAATTTGTTTTTATTATTCATTTTGAAAATGAAGGAATATATGATGTTATAATTGAAATGAATTTATTGTAGAAAATGTTACGTGGGTTCGAATTCTATTTGTCTGAATTTTTCCGGCATATTACTGTATCAAAAAAATTACTAATTAATTGAAATATTAAAAAAAATTTTTACATTTAATTTCAGGAACCGCAGAAAAGGAAAAACTTTCGGGAGCGCAATTTCGACAGCAAAAACGAGAAAAAAAGGTACACAAAGAAAAAATGGCGGGTTCTTTACTGAAATTTCTAAGCAAGCCAGAAAATAAGGACACGGAATGTCAAGAAGATATTGAGGTAGCTTTAACAAATCAAGAAGCTATGGACGTAACTGAAGAAAAATATATATCTTCTTCGGTAGGAGCGTCAAGTAAAACAAGAGAAGTTACTAGTGGAGAACCTGTAAGCAGTTTATCGTCATCAGTAATATGTAGCAATTTAGATTGTTCTATCTGTTAGTAGTTTGTCTGCTTTGAACGGTTTTTCTGATTGGCAACATTTATCATTAACATTAAAAAGACATGAAACAAGTGTTTCCCACAGTGAAAATGTGACATCTTGGGTACAATTGAATAATATGTTAAAAAATAAAACGATTGTAAATCAAATGCAACTGAGACGATTAGAATCGGGAAAAAAAAACAATGGTGTGATGTATTAGAGAGAATCATAGGCGTAATCAAGTTTTTATCTCATCAGTGTCTGGCTTTCCGAGAGTCGTCAAAAACATTATACAGGGTATATCAAGACTGCTACCGAAAACGAAGCCGGGTGGTAGTTAAAGCGACTTCAGACACAATGCAACAGAAAAAGTTGCAAAAAAAACCGAGAATTTTTTTTTTGTTATTTTTTTCCTATGACCATATTTGGGTGGTAAATACATTTTTTCCTAAAATAATAGTGTATACCCTTTTATTTATAAATAATCTAAAGTATAAAAGTGTTTAAATTATTATTTTAGCAAAAACTATGGATTTACCACCCAAAAATGACGATATTTAAAAAATCATAAAAAATCATTGTCGCGTTTCTTTGCGAAATTTTTAGTTGCATTGTGTTTGTAGTCACTAAAACTACCACTCGGTTTCGTTTTCGGTAGCAGTCTTGAGATACCCGGTATGAACATGATAATGGCAATTTTTTAAAAGTAATTGAAATGATAGCATCCTTTGATTCAGTCATGCGGGAACATATTCACAGAATTCAATCCTCGAAATCAGATTCAAGTCATTATTTAGGAGATCAAATTCAGAATGAAATAATTGAGTTGCTCGGTACGACCATAAAAAATTATACAACGTTGATGCGACCGATGGGCATTAAATTAAACTATGTATGCTATACAACCTTGGTATTAATTCGGCACGGCACAAAAAATAATAATACCAAAAATGAGATTTTGTTTGTTTCAAACAAACTAAATAGCTTCCAAATAAGAGTAAAACGCAACCATACTGTGTAAATAAATTTCATTGACCTGTAGATACGAATAGATAACAAACTGGCAACGTCGCGCGCGGTGCGTGTTATTGTCGTGTACTTATTATTGTGTGACTTGTGTAAGAGCGGCAACAACGCGATGATTTTAGTACGATCTGTCGTTTTAAGGTGAATGACCATGCGTTGGGCGTAATCAGCAAAAGAAAGCTACATCGTGTTCAAATGGGGCAAAAACATAAAAAAAACATTTACGACTAAACTACTGCTCCTATTTAATTGTTTTTTAGTACAGAGCTTCAAAATGGTACCTAGTATATGCAGTTTAAAGAAATGCCCATCGGTCGCATCAACGTTGTATATTGAACAAAGTTAGAAAATCAAAATATTTCTCCATTATATTGAATTGCACACCAGATGTATGTCATACAGAGCAAATTACAGTTGTACTTAGACATGTTATTTTAAATAATGAAACAAAAAATGTTGAGATATGTGAAAATTTCATTGGTTTCTGTCCGATCACCAGCTCCACAGGTGAAGGTCTATTAAATTTTGTTTTGGATTTATTTTCACAATTAAATCTCAATATTCAAAACTTAAGCGGTCAAGGTTATGATAATGGTTCTAATATGAGTGGAAAACACAATGGATTACAAAAAATATATTTGGAAATTAATAACCGCGCATTTTACGTCCCATGCTCGGCGCATAGTCTTAATTTGGTAGTGAACGATGCAGCAAATGTTACGTATGAAACTGTGAAATTATATAATAAAATTCAAGAAATTTACGTATTTTTTCATCATCTACAAAAAGGTGGTCGGTAATTTGTAAACATTTACCAGATTTAAAATTAAAAGCTTTAAGTACCACGCGATGGTCCAGCAGAATTGATGCAGTTAAACCATTACGGTATAACCTCGAAAAATATTTGATGCTTTGCTAGAAATATCTGGTGATTCGTCGGAATGGGATTGTACTACATCTCATAAATCTCATTCGCTTGCTTTAAGCATTCAAAATTATAGATTTATTTGCTCGGTAATAATTTGGTTCGATATTTTAAACGAAATTAATGCTCTGAGCAAAATGATGCAAAGCCCCACAATTAACACTCAAATCTGCATAAATTTGTTAAATAAGTTGATTGACAAGTTCACAGAATATCGCACGGTTGAATACTTTCAAACGGTGTTAACAGAAGCTTTCAAAGTGGCTCAGGAACTCAACGTAGAAACAGGTTTCCCGCCAATAAATACAATTCGTCCAAGAAAAAAATCAACACAATTTCACTATGAACACAGAGATGAAGTTTTAGTAGACCCCAAAATCTTATTTTAGAATCCTAGATCAGATAATAACTTCTTTAAAGGATAGATTCGACGAGCTAAAAACATTTACCGACGTATTTGGCTTTTTTAACAATAACTTATTTAATTATTCCAATGATGAGTTAATGAAACATTGTAAAGATTTAAATCTGAAACTTAAAGATGATTCAAGCAGTGAATCAGACATTGACGGTATTGATTTATTTAATGAAATTATTGCATTAAAGTTGCATTTTGCAGAAAACCAGTCTAATGATCCTCAAACCCTATTACAATATTTTTATACAGCAATAGCGCTAAGAATATTACTGACACTGCCGGTTTCAGTTGCATCTGGTGAAAGATCGTTTTCAAAATTAAAAATTATCAAAAACTATTTAAGGTCAACAATGCTTCAGCAAAGACTAAGTAATTTAGCTATAGTTTCAATTGAACATGAAATTTTAGACAGTTTGGATACAAGAAAGTTGATAGAAGATTTCGCAAATGTAAAGGAAAGAAGAGTTAAATTTTTGTAGATAAATATTTAAGTACTTATATAGTTTTTTAAATCATTAAAAAAACGACAGGTATATACTTAATATATTCAAATAAATGTTTATCTTCGTTAAGTTGTTTTTCTTTTTCCCCACTATAATGAGAAAACATGAATTAACCTTTTTTTGATAAAACTGAGTATGTAGTCGTAGGGCGGCATAATCGATTTGCACGCGGGCGATGAAACAGCTAGCGGCGGGCCTGTTTATTTTTTAAAATTGAGGGCCTCCAACGAAGCATACACGACATATAATGAAGACAATGGTATAGCATTGTTGTGGTGTACATTTCGACGTGATCTTCAATTATAGGAGACCACAGTATGCAAATTTAAATAATTATACAATGACAAAATATATTAAAAATAATTAAGACTGAATTTGAAATTAAGTGATGATTTTAAATTTAAATTAAGTAATTAATGATAAAGTAATTTTAAAAGTGATCAAATTGAATATAACATAATGGAGAAAGAATATAACATAATGGAGAAAGAATATAACATAATGGAGAAAGTAATTAATTAAGTTTATCATTTATTAGGGGTACATAACAATTGCAAGACTTGTTTTCTGTAATGTGAAATGTTCGTGATGTCTATGTCATGTGCTTTTGCAATAGCATTATATTGTCTACAGAGCCTTGGTATTGCAGAGAACTAACCCAAGTTGGTCTTTGATGACGGAATATATAAGAGGTTGTATGTACTTTTACGTGGAATTCTAGTTGGAGCGTTAATACTAAGTGCACTTACAAGTTCACTGCAGTCCAAGGTACCGTTAAACATCTTTTGTAGAAACAATAGATCGGTTTTCATTCTGCGTGCGGCTAAGGTACTCATATTGTAGTGTATCAGACGGTCAGAGTAATGATATATTTCTTTAGCCAACTGATCTCTATAAGAGAGATGATACAAGAAACGTCTTTGAACACTCTCTAGGCGTTTCACATAAATATCATAATGAGGGCTCCATATTACGCTGGCGTATTCCAGTATAGGAAGTACGAGGGATATCCAATCGTTTGATATTCTCAACATAATGTATACATGTAACAAAAAATAGTTAATTTGTTCTTACGGAAGTATATTGTGTGTTAATACCTCCAAGACAAATGACTGTTCCGGTGGTATCCAGAAATCCGGCTTGGCCTTGTTGAAAACAATGTTGGGATCTGGGGGGAAGTCTGTGGTTCGTTTCCAATGTTTCTCTAGTAGTGCAACGAGTTTGTTCCTCACGTCGTACTTGAGCCCCGACGCCACGCAGCCCACGCACACCCAACGCTTCTCTGCCCAACACACAACACCCAAACCCTCACCATTATTTAATATAATATTTATCCCTATCTTTATAGTTATGTATTTATAAAGTTCATACACACATTCATAAACTCACGCCATGCAGCATGCTCCCAGAATGAGTATGCAGAGGCATTAAGATGATAAGAAGACACCCATGTTGTCGCCTAGTCACATCGCCATATTGATCTAGAGATCAATATGGCGAAAATAGATTTTCGTTTAACAAAAAACCATCAAAAATATTGTAAGTTACTCAATTCATTTTAACAAATAATAATAATAACGGATTTGTGAGCGATTTAACAGGTTTATTGGGCATGGATATAATATTAATATTTTTATAGGGCAGGTAACTTAAAATTGATCAATATATTTTTTAATAGTAAACTAAAACGTTTTTGTACATGTCTGCATATATTACTCAAAGTATTATAATATGTCCTGTTTGGATACTCTACTCATGTCACAGTAGGCAAATTAATTTTGCTCATTAATTAATTATGGCTACAGTTTGTTTCTCTGTTTTATATCCTGACATTTTTATGTGCACTGCCGTCCAGGAATAATAAAAATATACATACATAATATCGTTACGCCTGTATCTAATAGGGGTAGGCAGAGACTATAGATCGCCACTTTACTCGATTCTGACATATTACTTTCGCTTCATCTACTTTTCCCAACCTCTTCATGGATTGTCGTCGATTCTTTTTTATTTCATTGAATGGTGAGACGAGCCAGCCGTTCGCCTGATGGTAAGCGATACGACCGCTCATAAACAGTAGCAAAATTCCACTGCGCTCACAATCCTGAGACATAAGATGTTAAGTCTCGATACGTCCAGTAATTACTCTAGCTACAATGTCCTTCAATCCGAAACACAACAGTGCATTTACACTGCTGTTTCACAGGAGAAATAGACATTGCGGTGGTACCGACCCAGTTGACCTCTCACATATGAAAGACTTACCACCAGTAAATTTAGGGTACTTTTGAGCTGACCGTTATGGTTCGGTTAGGTTTATTATCGATTTAGGGATGCGATGTCGGGAACCTCCACGTGGTGCACCCTGGGCAACGTGGGTCATCGTAGTTGCAGTTCTGCAACTACTATGGTGGTCGGTGTCAGGTGGGGCCTATCTCAGGGCCACCCTCCGGTTCTGTCCCGGAGGCATCGGCGGGCCCGGTGTGCGCTTACCCCGCTGCCGGGCGGGCTGTGGGAGTGTATCCCACGGTCGCCGTCGCAAATCGTAATCCGGTTGTGAGGTTTGTGGTCATGTCTCGCACTCCTGCCGGACCGAGGGTCTTGGCTAAAACCGCCCGGACCGCGAGGGAGGATGCCTCTATAAAAAGTACCCCGAATCCCAAGCGGCGGCGCACCGCGAGGGGATGCATGGCTGATGGGCAGTTCAGTCTCTAGTGCGACCCCCGCCAGAGTACCGGCCGACCCTCTGGCGGGTTACGCTAGGCTTACCCAGGTACAGGGGGCACTGCCTGGGCGGACCTTCTTTTCCCCCATACTCGTGGGAACTAAATGGATAAGAATATTTCAAAAACAAAACCATGTTCCGTGGTAGTGGTAATGCTGCCTGACTCGGACACTTCACAAGCGTCCAGTCGGGCACCTTCCCTAATGGGACCGCCTGCGATGAGGAAAGCGCCTTCCCGCGACTTCGATTCGGAGTCCGGGATGAGCAGCGACTCATCGCGAGCGAAGAAAAGCCGCACAAGGCAGCGAGGGACACGTCCAGCTGGAAAGCGGCAGAGAGCAAGCGATGGTGGCAGTACGGCGGAGACGGACTCCCGTGCTGCCACGAAAAAGCTGAAACGGAAGCCCCCGGCTCCAGCGCGGGGCTCGTGTGCGGACGACGACGCCGTCGAAAGAACGAAGGCGGCGTACGAGGCGGCGCTTGAAAGCGAGTGCATCGCAGAGGCCGAGGCGATGGAGGCGGATGAGGCCGATCTGCGGAAGGCCAAGGAGGCGCACCCCTGGACAAAGCCGGCTCCAAAAGGTGCGCCACCGGCCACTCGCAGCGAGGCCCTCACGCGAATGGCGAAGCGGCTCCAACACGTGTCCCGGACGTCCCGACACTTAAAGGGAACATACGTTCGGGACATCAACGAGAGCGTGTCGGAGCTGTTGGTGTTGGCACAAGAGACGGTCGCAGACGCCACACCCGCCCGCACAACCCGCCACATCCACGGAGATCCCGTGGACTGTGATGGCAAAAAAAGGGGCCAAGAAGAGGAAGTCCCGAGCGGCTCAACAGCCGGCCCAGACCCCACGCTGGGCTGCTCCCCAGCTCCGCCTCCCGTGCAAAGCCACCGTGACAATCACGGTGTCACCGGAGGCGTTGAAGCGGGGAGTCACGTACGCGCAAGTCCTGCGTGAGGTCCAAACCAAGGTGGACCTGGCCAGCCTTGGCATCACAGCTGGGCTCAGGTCAAGGCGGATTGCCACCGGGGCCTAACTCCCTTGTCTGTAAAATGAGGGAGGTCCTGCGCGGGTCGGAGGAGGACGTGCGTGTCACCCAGCCCGTGAAGACTGCGGAACTGCGGGTCTCGGGGCTGGACGCTTCAGCCACCCCCGAGGCAGTCGCAGCGGCCATCGCCCGTCTCGGCGAATGCTCCCCTGACGACGTCAAGGTCCGGGAGGTTCGCGTCGAACGCTTGGGCGCGGTGTGGCTCCGCTGTCCGGCGAAGGCAGCGGAGAAAGTTGTGAAGGCGGGGCGCGTCCTCGTGGGTTGGGTGGCAGCGGCAGTGCGGCTGCTTGAGGCCCGGCCCCTGCGCTGCTACCGATGCCTTTACAAGGGGCATGTGAGGGTACAATGCACCGGCGAGTGCGACCGCAGCGGGCTCTGCTACCGCTGCGGTCAACCGGGACATAAGTCCCGGGAATGCTCCGCGGACCCGCACTGCGCAATTTGCGCAGATGCCGGGAAACCCGCGGACCACCGGGTGGGCGGCAAGGCCTGCGCTGCCTCCTCGAGCCGAGGTTGCGACGCGGCCGCAACCGCCCCGCCCTGAGGCGATGGAGATCGCCCTTACATAGATGGACTTAAATTTCCTCCAGGCGAATATCAACCACTGCCAAGGAGCACAGCACATGCTCGAACAGTCCCTGGCGCAGTGGTTGATTCACGTGGCTGTGGTCGCCGAGCCATACTCTGTCCCTGCCCGCGACGACTGGGCAGGGGACCTTGATGGCTCTGTGACCGTCTTCACCCAGGGCGCCGCCGGCTCTCCGCCCTTCGAAAAAGTAGCGAAGGGTGCGGGATGCGTGGCGGTCCTGGTGGGAGGGGTGTGGATAGTGGGAGTCTATTTCTCTCCCAACAGGTCCCAGGCGGAATTCGAGAGATTCCTCGCGCGCCTGGGGGCCCTGGTACAGCATGACAGCTAGCCTCGCCTCGTGCTTGTAGCCGGCGACTTCAACGCCAAATCCTCGGCTTGGGGTTCGTCGGTGACCGACGCGCGGGGCGAGGCCCTGGAGGAATGGGCGATCTCCATTGGGTTGGTCGTCCTGAATCGGGGGTCGGAGAACACGTGCGTGCGGCACAACGGCGGTTCGGTGGTGGACGTTACGTTCGCCACCCCGGCCCTTGCCCGCCGTGTTCGGGACTGGAGGGTTTTGGTTGACGAGGAGACGTTGTCCGATCATCTCTACATTCGGTTCAGCGTCTCATCCTCCCAGGTCTCCACCCGCCAGTCCGGTGGTGGTCCGACTGCCCGATTCACGGGTGGCCGACGTTGGGCCGCGAAGCGCCTCGATGTGGAGGCCGCGAAGGAAGCTGCCATTGTTCAGGCGTGGCTACCCGTGCCGGACAGGCCGGTGCGGGTCGAGGAAGAGGCGGAATGGTTCGGGGTGGCGATGTCGCGAGTCTGCGACGCGGCCATGCCCCGGGTCACCCGCCTCCCAGCGAAGCGCCAGGTGTACTGGTGGTCGGCCGAGCACACAGAGCTGCGCGCGGCTTGCCAGGTCGCTCGCCGCCGACTCGCCAAGCACCGTCGTCGTCGGACCCGTAGACCCGGCGACGACGGGCAAGAGCGGCACCTTCGCGACCTCCACAGAGAGGCGAAGAGAGCGCTGCGGATGGCTATCACGCAAGCGAAGGCCGCGGCGAACGAAGAGTTCCGGAGGTCTCTGGACAGAGATCCGTGGGGGCGTCCGTACCGTGTGGCGATGCGTCAATTCCGCCCATGGGCGCCCCCCTTGACCCAGAGTCTCCGGACCGAACTTTTAGAGGACGTCGTCGCGGCCTGGTTTCCGGCCACCGAGGAGTTCACTCCTCCACCGATGGCGCCACGTCCACCGGCGTCATCGTCGTTGGTTTCGGTAAGGGATATCAGGGAGGTTTCGCCGCAAGAGCTAGAGGCGGCAGTGCTTCGGCTGCGGAGCAAGAACTCGGCCCCGGGTCTCGACGGAGTGCCCGGTCGTGTCTGGGTGCTCTCGTCGAGTCGTTGGGTACGAGGCTCCGCGGCTTTTTCTCCGCGTGCCTTGAGCGGGGCATCGAAGACGGGCAAGCTTGTCCTGCTCCGCAAGGAGGGACGACCCGCGGATTCGCCATCGGCCTACCGGCCGATTGTGTTGCTCGACGAGGTGTGCAAGCTCTTCGAGCGCGTAGTCCACGCGCGCCTCGTCGAGCATTTGGAGGGTACGGGTCCGGATTTGGCAGACTGCCAGTTCGGGTTGCGGCGGGGCCGGTCGACGGTCCACGCGATTCTGCGGGTGAAGGCACAAGCGGAGCGTGCGGTGTCCCGGGGTAGAGTCGTGGTGGCGGTGTCTCTCGACATCGCCAACGCGTTCAACACCATGTCCTGGGCCTGCATCGAAGAAGCACTGCGGTACCACGAGGTTCCGCCCTACCTTCGGCGTCTGGTGCACTCGTACCTGTATGATAGGTACGTGGTGTATCCGGGCGCCGACGGGTGGCACCGCAGGGAAATGACGTGCGGTGTTCCACAGGGCTCGGTTCTTGGGCCGCTCCTGTGGAACATCGGCTACGACTGGGTGCTACGTGGTACCAACCTTCGGGGCGTCGCTGTCATCTGCTATGCGGACGACACGTTGGTGACAGCAACGGCCAGGACGTTCCAGAGGTCCGCCCTGCTCGCCTCGTTCGGAACTGGACTCGTGGTGGGCAGGATTCGGCGACTGGGCCTCACGGTGGCCCTCAACAAGATCGAGGCCGTGTGTTTTCACGGTCCTCGGTGTGGGCCTCTGCCTGGGGCCCACATCACGGTGGAGAGCTGAGAAGCTGGTGAGGGCGGCGGGCGCACTGGGGCGCCTGTTGCCCAACACTAATGGTCCTGGCATCCCTTGCCGAAACCTTTATGCTGGAGTCGTGCGGTCCATGGCCCTCTACGGGCGTCCCGTTTGGGCCGGGTCCCTGGGCGGTCGTTGCGTCCGCCTGCTGCATCGTCCGCAGCGCATGGTGGCGCAGCGAATAATCAGGGGCTACCGCATGGTCTCGCACGAGGCGGCCTGCGTATTGGCGGGAACTCTGCCCTGAGTGCTGGACGCTAAAACCCTTTCGTCGGCTTTCTTCCGGCGAGAGGAGGCGTCCGGGCGTGGGCAGAGGTTGGTCCCCCGTGAGGTCGAGGCCATGTTGGCCTCCCTCCGCAGGACCGCCGTGGAGGAGTGGCGTTCCAGGCTGGAGAACCCTAGTGCTGGCACGGGGACCGTCGCGGCAGTGCGACCTGTCCTCGAACAGTGGCTGGACAGGCGCCACGGTGCGCCGACATACCGGCTAACGCAGGTGCTCACCGGGCACGGCTGCTTCGGTGCGTACCTGTGTCGCATAGCCGGAGCGGAGGAGTCCGCCGTGTGCCACCACTGTGGCAACTGCCGTGAGGACACGGCCCAGCACACGCTCGAGGAGTGCTCAGCCTGGGACGAGGAGCGCAGCGCTCTCGTCGCGGTCATCGGAAGTGACCTTTCGCTGCCGGCCGTGGTCGCCGCCATGGTCGGCAGCCGGAGCTCATGGCGAGCCATGCTCTCCTTTTGCGAACGTGTCATGTCGCAGGAGAGCGCCGAGCGGGATCGGGAGCAGACCGATCCCGCTCGTCGCCATAGGAGACGTAGGAGGCGCCGCGCCGGGACAACAACTAACCCGGCGCCGCAGAGGCCACACGGGGCCGCCGTCCCTACCTTGGCGGCCCCCGAGACGTGACGCAACACGCGTCATTTGCCGCGTCGCTAAAGCGGCGGTGCACAAAGAGGCGGTCCTGGCGCGTCCGTACATCGGTATCCCGGGGCCGTCTCTCAAATGCACAGATGGTGGCCGACGCGGGGTTTTTAGTCGGTATTTCGGCGCGTATTGTGGTAGGGACCCGACCCAGCGGCCCCCCCGTCCACATCTACGGGCGGCACAACATCTCACTGGGCTCGGAAGGCGCCGGTGAGTCCGACACACCCTCACCCCTTCAGGGGTGGGATGGTCCGTAAAAAGATTTTACCCGCGAGAAAAAATAAAAAAAAAAAGTTTATTATCGATTTGGATGGTGTACGTGTGGTGAGATCGATCTTTACCAAGTCTTCCACGTCAATGCACACTCTCTTTGTACATTTGATTGATGAGTCTCTTTTCATCCATTCTCTCTACAACTGTCGTTACATTCACTTATCAATTCTCGTAACTACATCCTGTTTCACTACACTAGTTTTCATCAACACGCTATTTAGTCCATTGAAATGTTACATGAGCTTTGCATTTTTTAGAGGGCGCAATTTTATTTTTGGGATATGTGTGGGCGGTCAATAGAACCTTAACCTCAAGTTTGTGGGGTCGCCACCCTTGTCCCCCGGCCGCCATCTTGGAAAAAGGGGTGAAAACAGTTTTTTCGCGTTATCTCGGAAACTGTACGTCTTACGAAAAATTTGTAAAACATAATTTGTAGCTAATTGTATTTCCTACAAATATGTTTATATAACTTTTTGCCCTAAATTAAAAATTAAACAAGTTATAAGGAGAAGGAAAGGGTTATTTGAAACGGTAGCTGTTTTAGTATGGCGCAGCTCCCGTCTCACTGCAATTAAAGCCACCATATGTGGCGCTCTCCAGCTAGGTGGATTGATGACTTGTAAAAGGTCGCTGGTCGATGCTGGATGTGACAAGCTGACGACACGGTAAAATGGTGCAATTTGGAGGAGTCATATGTCCAGCAGTGGACAACAAAAGGATGAAAATGAACAAACAAAATGTTTGAGTTGAGGGTAATGACGGCTGGAAACGAATTATTAATGCAATAGATAGACACGATTCGCGAAATAACGATCAAAATCCGATGAGAAATATGAAGCCATGTCATTATAAGTCCGTCAGCTCATATAAGTCCCGCTGCAGGGCACGGGCCGTATAATCTAGCACGCTGGCCTGGGGTTGGCGAACTTAACGTTCCACAGAAATTCTTACAAATCGCTATGGTATGCAGGTTTCCTTGCGATGTTTTCCTTCATCGCCATAGTGCGTGGTGATTGACTATCAATACAAGCATGATTCCAAAAAGTCTACTTGTGGTAGATCTCTCATATGTCAGAGGCTGCCTGGGTGGGTACCACCGCAATGTCTATTTCTCCCGTCAAACAGCAGTTTAAATGCACTGGTGTGTTTCGGATTGAAGGACATTGTAGACAGAGTAACTACTGGAAATATTAAGACTTAACATCTTGTGTCTCAGGATGGCGAGCGCAGTGGAAGCCCAAGCATTGCTTTGTAATTCAAGGTGTTGTTTGGTTTTTTTACTGTTCATGAGCAGTCGCATCGTTTACCATCAGACGAACGGCATGCTCGTCTCGCCATTCACTGCAATAAAAAAAAAGTCAGAGATTCGATCCCGAGACGACCATGAAAATGTTGGCGACCGCGTCTGGTCCGTTTACAAATAGGCCACCTTATTTTTTTCTTCTTAAAAACGAAATTACAATGTTAAGTTTTTTTTACATGTACGAAGGGCCCCATTTGACGAACTTTGCCACGGGCCCCCGATGGGGTAGTTACGCCACTGCAACGGACTCACTTGATAACTTGCCTGTTTTCACAGAAGTGCTTGGGGAGATAAGTGCAGTTGTGGAGAGTAATAATGTTGAAAGTGTGTACATTCTGGGCGATTTTAATGCTCACCCCGGTGAGCTTTTTTATCGAGAATTAAATGATTTCTGTTCAGATCAATCATGGGTATGTGCAGACTTTGAGAAATTAAGGATCAATTAAAATTCGTATACTTTTATTAGTGAGGCCCATGGGTGCAAAAGATGGCTAGATCACTGTGTTGTCTCATTATCAGCTTTGCACACTATTGTTAGGACAGAAATAGAGGAAGATGTATTTATGTCAGATCATTTACCAATCCACATACAATGTAATCTAAATAAAGTAAGATCAAAAATAGAAACTAAATGTACCCAACGTAATTTAATTGTATGGGGTGAAAGAAATGACTTACAAATAGAGAGATACCACGAAATATGTCATGGTAAACTTCGTGATATACATTTTCCTGCGGAGTTTGTAAAGTGTGGGTACGGATCATGCAATTTGATGGCATATAGACGTATATTAGATGACTTATACGAGAAAATTGTGTGTACACTGTGTGATCCCGCTTCTCGTACAAACAAACCCCATACTTGTGGAACTGGGAGACAAAGCATTTTATGTGGTTGGAATAATCACGTCAGAGAAGCTCATCTGATGGCCAGGCCATACAACAGGCCAAGTACAGGTATCATATATGACCAAATGTGTGCGGCCCGTAAAGTTTTGTTTTGTGTGTCAAAATAACCAAGATAAAATTAAAATGGATATTTTGGCAAAGCACAGAGCTAATAAGATTTTAGAAAATTTTGGAAGGCAACAAATAAACTCGATAACAAGCCTGGCCGTCCGGTGAGTGTGACTGGTGTCAGCGATGATCGGGAAATTGCTCATAGTTTCATGGAACATTTTAAAGTACGACATCCGTTGACTCCTTTAGATATGGCCACCAATGCTGGGCTTGTCAGTCGAGGGGAGGCGCCACTATTATGCTTCACCAGTAAAGAAATCAAAACTGTGATTGAGAAGATGAGTAGGGGCAAATCCCCGGGACATGACAGCCTCAGCATTGAACACTTTAAATATGCAGGCGTTCACTTGCCACGCGTGCTGTCGATGTTTTATGCAATGTGCATTAGTCATTCATATCTACCAGAGAATTTGATGAAAACCATAGTAGTGCCTATAGTCGAGAACAGGACAGGTGATATCTCTGATAAGGGAAATTATCGCCCAATCTCTCTTGCCACTACTATGGCTAAGATATTGGATAATTTGCTGGATGGTTGTTTCATGTACATGACGCACAGTTCGGCTTCCAAGCGGGACAATCGACAGATGGCGCTGTATTGGCCGTTAAGCAAACTGTCCAATATTATGTGAGCCGTGGAACACCAGTGTATGCCTGTTTCCTCGACCTGTCGAAAGCTTTTGACCTTGTGTCCTACGATGTGCTTTGGAAAAAGATGGGTGCCAGGGGTGTTCCACCGGATATTCTTAGAATATTTCAGTTTTGGTATGCAAACCAAATAAACCACGTAAAATGGTGTAACACACTCTCAGAGGCCTACAAGTTGGAGTGTGGAGTGAGACAGGGAGGCCTATCTTCGCCTAGACTTTTTAACTTGTACATAGATGATCTTATAGTTCAGCTCAGCAGCATGTATGTTGGTTGTAGACTGAACGGCGTGAGTGTCAATAATATCAGTTATGCTGATGACATGGTCCTGCTAAGTCCAACCCCAGGGGCTTTAAGGAAAATGATAAAAGTATGTGAAGGATACGCGGAGGCACATGGCTTACTGTATAATGTAAAAAAGACCAAATACATGGTCTTTGGGGTCAACGGCAAACTTACTGATAGTTCACCTGATCTTGTCCTAAATGGGGAAGGCATTGAAAAAGTAAGAAAATTTAAATATCTCGGGCACTATCTTGTCGATGACCTCAAGGACGATGTAGACATGGAGAGAGAGCGCAGAGCGTTGGCGGTCCGAGGTAATATGTTGGCACGTAGATTCTTTTGTTGTTCAGATCAAGTAAAAATTACACTCTTTAAAGTATACTGTCAATGTTTCTACACGGGGAGTCTATGGACCAGCTATACCAAAAGATCGCTAGATGCCCTGCGAGTACAATATAATAATATATTTCGTATGTTGATGCGACTACCTCGTTTCTGTAGTGCCTCGGAGATGTTTGAACAAAATCGTACAGATGGTTTTTATGCAATCCTTCGAAAACAGACTGTATCACTGATAGAAAGGATGCGGGCTAGTCGCAACATTATTCTGAAAGCTGTGTCGGAGACAGTCATGTCGCCTATTATGAGACATTTTGTATGGAGAATGATCAACTAGTCTCTTGATCATACCTACTCAGACTTTTGCTGTGTTTACCGTGTGCTACTAACATTAGATCTTAAGAATTTGTCAGATGTTACTAAACCCATGGATTTTTGTTGTCTGAAAAATAAAGAATTATTATTATATTATAAGCAAAAAGTGAGTAAATATTTATATTTTTTTATTTTTTTGCTATATAACTTTTTATAAAAAAAACTCACTTTTTTTGCAATTTTTTATTTTTATTAACCTATTCTGTGCCACTGATGGGCAAAGGTCTCCCTCAACTCCTTCTACTTATCCCTATCAGTTGCTGATGCCATCCAAGTGCTGCTAAATTGGTCGAGATCGTCGCGCCACCTTTTCCGAAGCCTGCCGCGTGGCCTCTCGCCATCCTTATCCATTGATTGGCAATCTTTGCCCACCTCTTCAGGTGCATCCGGGTGACGTGGCCCGCCCAATCCCAGTTTAGTTTAGCTGATTTCTGTGCAACATTCTTGACTCTGGTTATGGAACGCAAGGACTCTGGTTATGGAACGTTAGTGGGCACTCTGTCCATGCGTGTTACGCCTAGCATCCTGTGCTCCATAGCTTTTTGACAAACCTGGACCTGGGCCTCTGAAGTTCGATCAAAGACCAAGATTGAGCACTGTATGTGAGAATTGGTAAGATACAAGTCGAAGAGTCTACTTTTAAGAGAAACGGGAAGATTTCCCTCAAGAAATTTCTTCTTCACTTTTTTGCTTATAACTTCTTTAATTTCTAATTTAGGGCAAAAAGTTAAATAAACATATTTGTAGGCAAAACAATTTGCTACAAATTATGTCCTTACAAATTTTTTGTAAGACGCAGTTTCCGAGTTATCGTGAAAAAAGTGTTTTCACCCCTTTTTCCAAGATGGCGGCCGGGGGACAAGGGTGGCGACAAACTTGAGGTTAAGCTTCTATTGACCACCCAAACATGTCCCAAAAATAAAAAAGCATCCTCTAAAAAATGCAATATTCGGTCCTTAAATTGTAACATTTCAATGGACTAATTCCGCGGTCCATCATACAAAATAACACCACACATTCCCTTTATGGATCTCAACTCTACTGCCTTAATTTTACTTTTATGCTTCTTCTGCCACATCCAACTTCCACTGAGATACGTAAGCGTTGGCATTAAACACTCCTCGATAGACAGCCAGTCATGCCTCTTTAGAGACTTTCCGACTCCCTATATACATATATCGCTATATGCATGAACTCTTATTTCAATATCACTAGCACGCTTTTCATCACTAAAAAATACAGTTAGATAAATTGAAGTAACTAATTACCGGTTCCTGTGTTATCTAGGCAAGCGACGTAAAAGCTCTTCGCAATACCTTGCCTTCTGTTGGTTGCAAGGTCAATACCCACTATGACTAAATCTAGTTCCGGCATAGCACCATCCGTGTACTGTAAAAAATTTATTTTGGAATCAAATAAATAAAATAGTAAAACATAAATACTTATAAATTATGACTAAAGTATTTCAATTTAATAAGTACTGGCATCGGGATATTCGGGAGTGCAAGAATTGTGCCACGGTATCTTCTGCCCGTCATAAGAGGTGACCTAAAGGAGCCATCGGGGCGGCTGGGCTCACTGCGGGGGCTATTTAGTGTACTATGCGTTTCAAATAAGAATAGGAACGTCAATGACCTTTAGTTGTCAAATATCACACGAAAAGTATGGTTAGCAACAAAAAAATATTTACGTATCAATTATATTTTATTTCACATAGTAAAATTATTGAACATACATTAACTAAATATATTGAAACAATTACAAAATGTTATATGGACACATAAACAAGAATGTTTAGTCATAAATAGCTTTAAAAAGTATATTTTTTTTATTTACTTCATATGCAATTATTCGCCAGAAAGTAACTATAACACGACATTATTCATTCATTAATATTTTTTACGAATTATTAAATATTAAAAATATTATTTTTATTCAACAAAAATATTATTTTAAGAAATCTTGTTTTGCTCACCCTACCTAAATTGTGCGATTTGACAGCTACTACGAACCAATATGGCGCAGGGTCAGCCCTATTCTTGATGAATCGCATAGTAAGTACGCGTTGTTAAACCTAATTCTAATTAATATTTACAGACAATTTTAAAAACTATTTTAGCAAACGAGTGTTTTGTCCCTTTTCTAACGACTTTCTAATTCAATTTTTGTGAAGAAGACAAACCATTCGATAGCTAAAATAGGTTTTAAAACTGTCTATGAATAGGACCGTCAATAAGTTATTGTATAATACCTCAGGTTTAAGTTTGTACCACCCAGCGGAGCGCGCGCCGGCTATGTAGTAGGACTCAACATCTTTCACGACGATTCCTTCCTCTTGGTTCAACATTGCTGTGTTAAGCTCATCCAATATCTCTGTTCTAAAAAATATTTTCGAGTTAAATTAGCAAGTATATATACTTATTTTATTTAATAACATGATACTTTAGTGTTAGTTTAAAAACAAACCTTTGTGTTGTGACACGTCTCTATGCAATATTGAAAAGGTTCTATTTCAGGGGTACTAATTGTTTTAAATTTTAATTTAAAATATGAGTTGCAGTCTAAATATATACAGGAGTACTTTATACAGGGTATATCAAGACTGCTACCGAAAACGAAGCCGGGTGGTAGTTTAAGCGACTTCAGACACAATGCAACAGAAAAAGTTGCAAAAAAAGCGACAATTTTTTTTGTTTTTTTTTTTCCCATGACCATATTTGGGTGGTAAATACATTTTTTCCTAAAATAATAGTGTATACCCTTTTATTTATAAATAATCTAAGGTATAAAAGAGTTTAAATTATTATTTTAGCAAAAACTATGGATTTACCACCCAAAAATGACGATATTTAAAAAATCATAAAAAATAATTGTCGTGTTTCTTTGCGAAATTTTTAGTTCCATTGTGTTTGTAGTCACTAAAACTACCACCCGGCTTCGTTTTCGGTAGCAGTCTTGAGATACCCAGTAGGTTAAAAACATTATTAAACAATGTCAAATATCAATAGCATGCAGAAAAATAAACACAATGAATAATTCTACTCAAAAAGTAACTAGTGCTTATTGTAGTACCTACTAATAGTCCGGTCATTTTAGACATTTGAAATAACAAAAATTCCGACAGAGCCAAATTTTTGTGGACAGCCTGGGTTCACCATTAGAAAGAAATCTTCAAAAGTCCCCATCAATCCCATGTGTGCTTAAAAAGTTATTCGGTGTCAAATGTCAAAATTTCAGATTTTTTGGATTTTTCTCGAAGATGGCAAGTTTTTTCGAAAAATAACCTCAGACCAAATTTGTAGATCCGAAAATTCTCGACAAAAAAGTTTCAGTCATTTTTTTTTTCTAAGAGTCACCATTTCTGAGATATCGCGACTGCAAGAGTAACGTTATACATGATATGCACACATTTCCACGCCACCGGTGAGGTAGTGTACTCGACGCGTTTTTTTTAACGTGGTTTCCCCAGTAGGCCTACTCCACGCGCTGTCAAGATGTAAATTTCAGGGAAAATTCTATTCTAAATGCATAATGAATATTGATATTGATATTGATTTTTATTGGGTATTGAGTTTAAGTGTAGTTCTGATTTATTTTCATATTTTAGTCTGATTCATACTCTTCAAAGTCTACTTCATATAGTCATGTCTTATATAATCAGCTGTTTCTTCATCAAAATCACATAAGCCTTTCTCTAATGTATTCAATTCAACATTTGAACAAGACTGACCTCGGCAATTTGTACACGCTACAGAACATAGTAACCCTACTTTCTTGCAGCCACATTTGCCGCTGCAATCTTTTTTGCAATTACAAAAAATGGAATTAAGAAGTTTCCTGGAGCGGGTGGCAGTAAAGTTTGAATCGGTACCAAAGTATTATCTATTCTTTTCCAACCCCAGTCTTCCGGGTTCAATTGATTGCCTAGCCACGTCTGAACTTGATAATATACCCAATACAAATGTTGAATAGCAGATGCCGATGTTGGAGGAAGACATGACAGTTGTACTTGCTTCTTGTTTCGTGTATTTTTGACAAAGGTTGAATATCGGTGTTTATCAACGCAATCAATTTTTTTTGGAGCTCCATAAACAGCAAGAAGAAAGTGAATTCCTTTGGTAATTATTGTTTGAGGTAAAGAATCAGAGTCTGTAAATACTTTTGCGCAGTCTTTTTTGCAATTGCAAAAAAGATTGCAGCGGCAAATGTGGCTGCAAGTAGGGTTACTATGTTCACTAGCGTGTACGAATTGCCGAGGTCAGTCTTGTTCAAATGTTGAATTGAATACAATAGAGCAGGGGTTCCCAATCTTTTTCAGTCGGCGGCGCACTTACAAGTTTAGTATTTTGTCACGACTCCCTTAGCTATGTACCTTAGCTATGTAGTTGATATTGACAGTCAAAATAAATAGGTACCTACAATAATAGTAGTTAGATAGATAGGTACAGAAAAATAAAAATACTCAATTTAAAGCTGACTTGAAATATATTTGTGACGAATTTTAATTGAAAGAGATAATTTAGAAAATCAATACTGAATCACAAAAACATTCAGTCAAATCAATGTGAAGGGCCAAGGCGTGGGCGGGGAAAGTTATGGATGCGTGAGCATGAGTTCGAAACCGGTTACAAATGAACGAGCGTATGTAAGTAGTTACTTGGGAAATGAGCCCTCAAATATTGTTAAAAATATTCATGGTTTCGGAAAATTATTAAAATGGGTGATCGGCTCACGGCGCCCCTTCTTACTTACTGCGGCGCACCGGGGTGCCGCGGCGCACACTTTGGGAACCCCTGCAATAGAGGAAGGCTTATGTGATTTTTATGAAGAAACAGCTGATTCATCTTCATTTGAACAATTTTTGAACATCCAGGAAGAGGAAGAAGGAGAAATCGAAGAAGACATGACTATTGAAGTAGACTTTGAGGAGTATGAATCAGACTAAAATATGAAAATAAATCAGAACTACACTTAAACTCAATACCCAATAAAAACCAATATCAATATCAATATTCATTATGCATTTAGAATAGAACTTTCCCTGAAATTTACATCTTGACAGCGCGTGGAGTAGGCCTACTGGGGAAACCACGTTAAAAAAAAACGCGTCGAGTACACTACCTCACCGGTGGCGTGGAAATGTGTGCATATCATGTATAACGTTACTCTTGCAGTCGCGATATCTCAGAAATGGTGACTCTTAGAAAAAAAATGACTGAAACTTTTTTGTCGAGAATTTTTGGATCTACAAATTTGGTCTGAGGTTATTTTTCGAAAAAACTTGCCATCTTCGAGAAAAATCCAAAAAACTGAAATTTTGACATTTGACCCCGAATAACTTTTTTAGCACACATGGGATCGATGGGAACTTTTGAAGATTTCTTTCCGATGGTAAACCCAAGCTGTCCACAAAAATTTGGCTCTGTCGGAATTTTTATTATTTGACCACTATTTTTATGTCTAAAATGACCGGACTATAACGAAATAGTTTCTATTTTCTGCATGACCTACAAATATCTAGGTATTTAATATGCATTTCATCTCAATTTATTCCAAATCCTTCACACTAAGGAATAATATATCTCTTAATATATAAAGCTGAAGAGTTTGTTTGTTTGTTACCTCTAATCTCAGGAACAACTGGTTCGAATTGAAAAAATAATTTTGTGTTTTATAGATCATTTATCGAGGAATGCCATAGGCTATAATCACTCTATGACCTATAGGAGGAAAGTAGTAGTGAAAGAATATTCGTTTATCGTGGTCCAATTGGTTTCAAAATCGTTATCTGAGGGATAATTTGATCATCGGATCAAAGGAAAGTATAGAATATCGATTCTAAATTGATAGTCGGAATTGAACATTTTGGTCGTGGTTTTGAAAAGTGTATCAGCACACGGGCGGGGCCGGGCCGGACTGCTAGTAAATTAATAAGATATACTTATAATATATAAATACCTATTTTGAACTATTTTCCTTGTACTATGTTGAATAACTCCTGACACGTCTGTGAACATTTCATCCAAAATTGCAAGTCGTTTACTAAGAGGCAAGCCTCCCTTTTCTGCGGTGCCAACGAGCGACTTGTCATTATAATAAAGTAAATCAAATGCACAGAAACACGCTCTGTATGGAGATTTCTCCTTTATTTCTTTTATATCGTACGGCATTCCTAAAAACAATAAGGTCTTATTTTGTGGGTTCATTAATGCTATACATATGTATAGTTTATAGTATATAATATATAGTTGTACAAATGTTATATATTGATTTGTCACAGATTGAATACCTTTACATCCGAAACACTTGTCTTCTTTATGCCAACCCATCATTTCACCGTCAATAACAAAGTTTCTTACATCGCTCTTGAAACATCCCTTCAAAAAAGGTGTCAACGCACCATCTTCGTAGTTTTTTCCAAATGTTTTGACAAATGGGTGTCCATTTCTAGAAAAATATGCGAACTCTCCATCCTTCATGTGAATCTGTAAAATAAAAACAGTTAGAGCCCTTTCAGTATCCAGCTAACAGGATAATCGTGTGACTGCTAGTATTGCAGCACATGCACTAATAAACAGGATTCTGCAAAAAACTGTACCTGTACCTGCAAAAAACGAACGGTTGCCATGTGAAAGGGCTCTTACATAGTTCATGCTCTTAGTAAATTTCTTTTCGGAACATTTTATGGTGGGGTTTATGTCAGTCTATTATCTATACAGGATGCGCTAGAACTAGACAATAAACTAATCACGAGAGATACACTAAAATAGCATATATAGCACAACATAATTTACGTAATTTTTTAAGTTATCCATAATTTAATTTCTTATTTTAAATGACGTTTTGCAGTGCTGAATAGATGAGTTTAAAAAATGCATATCAAATGAAATAGAAACAAGTCTATTTTTCAAGAAATATGGTCGCATTCCTCGAAGAAGAATTTTTCAATTATTTTCATCATCTTTGACACGGCTCACTCACCTGGAACCGCTCGCCATCAAACTTCTGCTCCAATTGAAAAGTTTTGTCGGAGGGCAAAAATAAGACCTCTGTTACATTGAGTCTTTCAGATAACATCGGACTCGCTGGGCTCATCACCCTAACGCCCTTCTCCACAGGCCAATTATTGGCATCATCTAAATGCTTGCAAACCTTAAAATTTATGGAATAATTAACATTTGATTTCATTTAAAATACTTCTGCTAATTATCAGAGCATTTTATGATTGTGTATTTTTTATAACTGTGCAAGACTCTACCGCAATAAAAAACATTACATCTTTCCTCTACCTTGTAAACCGAGCACCAAAAAAATAATTGAGTTCAGTATAGGCAGGCGAGTATGATACCAAGCATTCGCTCACTTCTGGATTTTGAAGTTATTGAATTACAATATTTGTATTACAACATTGAAATACCTCAGCAATATTACGACAATTGTTATGTTCTTCCTGTGCATCCGGGTGAAAACAATTAAGAACGCTGTTATCACTCATTCCAAGCTTTAAATCTTTCAAAACTATTCGAATAAACCATTGCATTTGTACAGCGTTTAAATTTCTTCGAGCACAACCGAAGGCTTCATCAAGAGCAGCTAAATATATAAATTATTAAAATCCACTTCAATATTACGAATCAAGAACATGGGTAATTCTCATGAAATTCCAAAAAATCCGTTTGGTTTTTGTATGAAAATGTTGTGTACGGAAACAAAAATTTTTTACCAGAAGTCGAAAGTGTTATTAAAATAGGTTTATTTAATATGAGTAACGGACTTCCATTTTTTTGTCTGTAAGGCGTTTAAAAAAATTAATAAAGCTACTTAAATAAAAATTAGACATTATATTTATGTATAGGTATTTTTTTATAATAGCAAAGGAACACATTTAAGCTGTTGTATCATAATCTGAGTTCATTATTTTTTCGCCTTTTTCTGCCGTACTCCTTCATTTTTTATTTGTTTTGTTTTCGTCACTAAACTTTTTGCTGTACCATTTTTCTTCTATGTTAATTTATTTTTTTAATATTTTGTTATTTCCAATACTTTAGTGATGTTTAATAATAAGACTGTTGATTTAAATACATTACATTGGTAGAAAGCCTGTATATCCTATACAGGCTTTCTACCAATGTATTCAGACTAAGGGAGATAGAGATGGAATGATTTTCATGATATTAAATATAGATGCCATAAATATATGGTCTACTAATAAGTAATTACTAATATTGTAGGTACAATAACAGTAGGTACAGCTACTTTCAAGGGAGCCCCCAGGGAAATCACCCCTGGTTGTGTCGCCCGGGGAATTAGAAAGATCAGTGCTTCGACTGCGCAATAAAAATTCTGCCCCAGGACTCGACGGCATCCCAGGACGTATCTGGGTGCTAGTGATCGAATTCCTAGGGGCCAGGTTTGGTTCATTCTTACCTGTCAAACAGATACGTAGTGTATCCGGGTTCTGAGGGATGGCACCGAAGAGCAATGACTTGCGGTGTTCCACAGGTGTCGGTTCTTGGCCCACTTCTGTGGAACATCGAGTTCGTCTGGGTGCTCCGTGGTACTAATACCCGAAGCGTTGCCGTCATTTGTTACGCTGACGACATACTCGTGACAGCGTATTTTTTTTATTTTTTATTCTGGCCCGGCATAGTGGCCGCATTGCGCCTGATGGTGAGCGCAAATGCCGCCCAGGCAGAGTGTCTACTGGCATCGGACGGCAATCCCATATCAATAGACACAATTATGCCGACCTGCTAAGATGCCTCTTCACACTACGGCGGAAGGACCCAGGATTATAGAAAGGATTATAGGGAACACGTGAGACGGCAAACAATTCCATAGACTGACGGTGCGGCACAAAAAAGAATTTGAGAACCGTTTGGTTCGCGCCGGGATGGTGAGGACCGTCAAGCCATGGCTTCGTAAGCCAGCACGCTTGGTTTTGGACCTTCCAGGAAGCCGCCACCCTCGCCTCAGTAGGCACAAGCGAGGTGGCAGGGCGGATCCGACAATCGGGCCTCAAGGTGGCCTTTTATAAACCTGAGGCCATCTGCTTTCACGGGACTGGGAAGGTGCCTGCTAGGGCCCAAATAGTAGTCGAGGGCGTGTGTATTCTCATCGGATCTAAACTCAAACATCTTGGACTGCTTCTTGATAGCCGATGGGACTTCCGCGCTCATTTTTCCGCGCTACAGCTCAAGTTGCTGAGGGTAGCAGGCGCGCTATCCAACCTGCTCCCTAACCTGGAAGGTCCAGGAGACCCTTGCCGAAGGTTACACATGGGAGTCGTTCGGTGGCTTTATATGGAGGCCCACTATGGGCTGAGACCCTGTGCGCTCGCTGTGTCACTATGTTACGAAAGCCTCAGCGTGCCCTGGCGCAGCGATTGATGAGGGGTACCGCACGATCTCCCATGAGGCGGCCTGCGTTATGGCCGGTAACCCTGCCCTGGGATTTCGATGCCAAATCCCTGTCACTGACATACCATTGGCGAAAATAGGGCATAAGACGTGGGGTAATGCCGGTCCAGAGGGAGATCGAGGCAAAAAGTCTCCTTTCGCAAAGCCGCCGTGGAGGAATGGCAAACCAGGCTGGAAAATCTCAGTGCTGGTGCTAGATTAGTCTAGGCAGTGCGTCCTGTCCTCGACCAATGGATGGAGAGGCATCACGGTGCACTAACTTTCCGCTTGACACAGGCGCTGTCCGGGCATGGCTGCTTTGGACATTGTCTGTGGCGAGTGGCTAGGAAAGAGGAGTCCGCCGTGTATCATTACTGTGACAACTGCCCGGACGACACAGTCCAGCATACTCTGGTGGAATATCCAGCCTGAGAAGAAGAACGCTGCGCTCTCCGCGCCATTGTTGGGGAAGACACTCGCGGCCGTCATTGTCTCAATGGTCGGGAACCGAAAGTCGTGGCAAGCGGTGCTCTCTATTTGTGAGCGAGTGATTTCACAGAAAGAGAGCGCCAAAAGGGATCGCGACAGAACCGACCCAGCCCGTCGGCAGAGACATCGAAGAAGGTTCACAGTTACCCCTGTTGTTTAATACAGAGCCGAGATATAAGAACTGATCTATGGTGTATTCCCCAAATAATGAAGTAGAAGAAAATATTTGGTGTAGACAACAATGTAATATATTTAAATAAACAGATTTTGTACTAATATTTTTTTTCTTTTCATTAGTCGTAATTAATTGCCTTATTTTTTTTAATGTGCACAATAGAGTACGTTTCATTTATAATTAAACTGGCCGAGAAATTCTATTGTACATAACAGCTGTCCCTCCGCACTCCCCTCCACGTTCTTCTGTTCGAGATCCCTATTGCTATGTTTATACATAGGAACATTTTTCAAAGATACCTGTCTTTGAAAAATGTTCCTATATGTCTACTCAGGTAAGATTTAACACATAAATAAAAAAAATACTGTTTAAAGTGGAAATATATGGTCAAACATTAATTTTTCATAATAATTTGTTTAAATAATAAAAAAATGGAGTGCACAATTTTTTTTTGGGTAAACATTGCAATTTATAGTTTAAAAAACAATATCCCACATCGATCATATTAATCCATTCACTATAATTCGAGGTGAAAACCCCCAGGCGCTCCACTAGTTATAATGCGTGGTATTGACTATTAATACCGGGTATCTCAAGAGTGCTACCGAAAACGAAGCCGGGTGGTAGTTTTAGTGGCTACAAACACAACGCAATTAAAAATTTCGCATAGAAACGCGACAATTATTTTTAATGATTTTTTAAATATCGTCATTTTTGGGTGGTAAATCCATAGTTTTTGCTAAAATAATAATTTAAACTCTCTTATATCTTAGAGTATTTATAAATTAAAGGGTATACACTATTATTTTAGGAAAAAATGTATTTACCACCAAAATAGGGCAATAGGAAAAAAATTACAAAAAAAAAATTGTCGCTTTTTTTTGCAACTTTTTCTGTTGCGTTGTGTCTGAAGTCGCTTAAACTACCACCCGGCTTCGTTTTCGGTAGCAGTCTTGATATACCCTGTATGTATATGTTAATGCATGTATTATGTAGCAGTAATAACATTGGGACACGAATTTCGGAATTTTATGAGAATTACCAAGTTTGGTTTCAAACGATTGCCAACACTTACGTCCTTTATTGCCAACCTCAGCCGTTGCAATTTTATCAAGCATATCGTTAATATCTTTTACAGTTAAATTGCCTGTTTTTTCGTTTAATATTTTTTTTGCTACAAAATAAACTTTACGACCAAAATCCTGGTCACGGGATGATGTACTGTCACCGAGTAAACTTTTAGCTTCTTGCGAACCTTTACGTAACGGCAAAACCTTCACCAATACTTCGCCGAGTCTTCGTTGTTTCAAATTATAAGCGGGTCTTTCCCGTTCCAATTTAGGAACAAGAAGCCTCATAACTGGATATAATGTAGTATCCTTAAAAACAAAATGTCCAAATTATTCACACAGTAAAATTATTTTTTGCATTGCAATTTGCAACGCATTGATTGAATTGAATTGATTTAAAAACTAAGGATAGACACTACAATACATTTGGGGTTTCAAAATTATGAATGTGAAATCAAACTTAAATAAATATTAAGGTCAGAGTGGCGAATTCCGTCTATGGGGCGTAGTCGTCTATTACCAATTATATGCAGTACATTCAAATTACAGCTCTGAGAGTTGACATGTTAGAACAGCATCGATTTTTGCTTCAAATTCAATTTAGGGAGTAAATAAGTTGTTACAGAATAGGCTAAAACAGGCTTTGTAAGTTCAGTTGTATTTTATAAGTGAAATGCGAGTGACACCCAGCACTCTCCCATGTTTTACCCAAGATAAGTGAAAATATACATAGTTAACAGTGTTAATAGACCATGTTTTATGAAGTTCAGTGTGCATTTAAGTAATTTTCGTATTACTATACTGGAAAACGAAGTAAATATCACAAATATTTGTAGCAATAAATTTGTACCCTCAAAATTACTAAGTGCCTGATACCATCTATTTTAAAGGGGCGTTAATGCCCAGTTTCAGACTTCGTAAACAGTTTTCATATATTATAACGATTAAAGAAACCTCGATAACCACAACTCAATTCATTACTATTTCAGTTAGGTACCTATAAGAAGCCTAATCTAATTACAAGCCACGTATAGATTTGACCCTTTGTTGATTCTTTATTTATTTTCTTACTATTGTTTATCTTTGACAGGAAGGTACCGTTTGAGTTTAGTTATTTTATATCATGAGACTGATTGTTACCTTTTTTTTAACATTTTAATAGTTTTGTTGCTTTGATTAAAAAAGTTATAAGATTTAAGATTTTTGAACTAAAAGCTATGTCGTCAACTTTTTGAACACTGACAACGTCCGAATCATGTTTTTTTTTTATGGGTATCTTTATTCAATCCTAAGCCTGAAACTAAACTAGCTGGTCACTTTTATCTAAATGGCAAAATACTTCAATAACTAGATATTGATAATATCTTATGATTAGTATAAATAGGTTTAGGTACCTATCTTATACATATTATATGTTTACCACCCCTGACTTCACCAATATGACAGAATAGCCCCAAAAACCTTCCGAAAAACATTTAATTACGAATAAATCGCGAACACGATGAGATATTTAAGATTTCGCAGAGAAAATCCGGATGGTATCCTTTTTTATATCAATATCTTCGATCAAATATACACTAGATACAACATGAGCGCTTAGAAAATGGCACCAAAAAAGAGTGCTTTAAGTGCTCTTTCGCCTTCAGTCTCGCACCGACCGTTGCTTCTAAAACGTCGCAGAACTTTAGGCAACATCATGTGAAAAGCTAGTTTAAGCTCCAGGAATAAGGTGGAATTTGTGTTAGTATATTTGGAATATGTGATCTTTTTGTTAACTTTTTTTCATGTCATGCATCGGTGCCACTTTTTAACAGAACTTTTACAGGGAACTATTATTATAGTGTATATTTGATCGAAGATTAATATTTTTATTTTATTTCCTTGGATAGCTAAATTACATGTGCTAAATGTATTTAAAAGTTTAATACACTGTTTATCATATAATAAAATAACATTAAACCTTGATAATTTGTTAGTAAAAAGAGTTTTCATCATAATAGATTTCGTCTAAACGGTGATAATAATACTTGAATTTGTATAAGGTTTCTGTTTTATTACAAGCAAACATTTCAAAATCTAGTCTAGACTACTAATTTCAATAACACTCCTCTTAGTCCGAGAGTTGGCACCAGTATTTGGGTAGGTATTTGAGGCAAGCTGCAAACTTGGTCCATATCTCTTCTTATAAAATGGAATGGGTATAGACCAATGGCGTAACGTGCTCTTCACGGATGAATGTAAAATGAAGTTTTTTAGTGATGGTAGACGTGGACGAGAATGGAGAAGAAGTGGAGAATGTTTCCCGATGTTTGAATACTGACGAACGTGATAGATTTAGCGGAACCAATTCTATGGCCTGGGGCGGTATAAGCTTGGGCCCTCCTATATAAATCCGAAACGAAGTTCGAAACTTCGTGACGTTTTTCGTTTTGAAACCTACTCTGTAACACGAAATTCGAATCTTCGAATCGAAGAATGAATTATTCCAATATATCGGCAATGCGAACATACACACAACAACAAACTACGAATATGCTATAAATAAAGTTCATGTATCGATATCGATAAACTATCAGAAGAGATCACAGCACAATTATCAAAATTAGAGTGTAATTTGAAATGTCAATAGTGTTACTTCTATGTTACTCATTGTTCTGAGTTCGAAACTTCGGACGAACGAAGTTTGTGACGATACGAATGTACCTACTCTGTAAATGTTCGGATTGCCGATATATTCGAACCATTCATTCTTCGATCCGAAGTTTCGATTTTCGTGTTACAGAGTAGGTTACGAAACGAAAAACGTCACGAAGATTCGAACTTCGGATTTATATAGTAGGGCCCCTTAAAGATAAAACTGACCTTATCTTTCTATACGAGGGCACTATGAAAGCATAAAGTTACATCGATCGAGTAGTCAGACCTCATATCATTTCACTTTCACAATCAGCGTCTGAAGGTTCCATACTGATGCAGAACAATACTCGACCGCACACAGCGCGAGCAACTTTGGCGGTCCTAGACGAAGCCAATATTCAGTTATGGCGTGGCCTGTCAACAATCCTGACCTGAATCCAATTGAAAACCTCTGTGATCAATTCTAAGGACGGGTTAGGGCAACTCAACTTATGTGTATAGTCAGCAGCAGCTAGTAAACTTATTAGAACGGTGTTGGGAAGAAATCTCTAATTACAGATTCAAAAATATTGTGGAGAGCATGTCTTCAAGGCTCCAAGAATGCGTTTCAAAGAGGGGTACGTACCCGATATTAGAATGTAAAAAACAACTGTTTGTTACCAAGTTTTCAGATTGCCTCAAATACCTACCCAAAAATTGGTGCCAGCTCTCCCTACTAACTAAAGCTGCACTGGAGTGCGAGCACCACTTCTTCGGAACATTTTACAGGCTTTCTGACCTGTCCATATATTAATGTCAATGAACGCAATGAATAAAAACGGATTCACCTTTTCTCCTTCCGTTTCACGTATTTTTGATTTAAGCTCCTGAAAGAAATCAGCCAGTACTTTGTGGCGATCTCGTTTTACTTTCTTATTATATGCTCGCTCTAAGACGCAACAAACATCTTCAAATAAAACTAACTCAGCAGGCGTAGGAATCATCTTTGATGCAATTTTTTCTGTCTGTGAAAGACAAATAAAAGTACATTAATATCAATATGTATCACTGTTTGAAATAAAATACTACTAAAATACCTAGCACACTTTACACATTCAGCCAACAGTATTTTCTACCAAAATATTACATTGAGCTGACATCATTTAATACAAGGTTGGTCTATATGGCTATTACAAATAAAGTTTACAAACCGGAGATATGCGAACAATACAACATTTACATCTTAGAAGACAAGGAACTTAAGCATTAGGTACCTACAGTAGCAAAATAAAACAATAATAAGTATCATTGTTATTTTTATTTAAACGAATAGATACATAACTGGTATTATTGGTTATTTTAATCTTATTCTATTACAAGATATGTGAGCATGTATTTTCTAGCTATTTCTGGAGAGTGATCTTTATAAAGAATATACAAATTAAAAGCTGTCTCTCTAATAAGATCCACACTGCCATGTTTGTCACATACTGTGATTGGTTTACAGAGCAGAGCTCTTTCATAATATTCTATTGCTAAATTATTAATACCAAACATTTGAAAAGCTCTACCCATATTATAATAAGTTTCCTGATCACACTTTCTCAATTTTTTATAGGTCATTAAATAAGACATTCCTTGTAAAATTAAATTGTGGTGTTTGTCAAATGTTCTTTGCGCCGCCATTACCAAAATTGTAATGGAAATCAATAATGCCGACAATGGTTCGCGACACTGGTCATGGTATTCTAAAAAATACTTTAATGCCACTAAATATCGCCCTGACGCTAAGAAATTATTTCCTAGAAACAAACTTTTGACAACATTATAATCCTTCTGAAACAGTCTTGTCAAGAATTTAGAATGTGTGTTCTCTTCAACTGAGTTAATTACAAGATTTAACAGGTTCCAAGTTCTAGGTCCAGGATATTTTTGAGCAAATTCTCTTATAAACCTGAATGCATTTTGATAATCACATCTCATAAGGCAAGCCTGCAGACAGTAAAATTCTATTTCTGATCGATGGGGTAATATATTTTTTGACATTATTGCACCAAAAGCTAATCTCTGCATAGTAAAATATTGTTTGTTTTCACATGCAATATTTAGTAACTCCACAAATAAGTTCCATTCTTCTATAGGTGGCAGCTTAAAGTTCTCCTCTTCATCAAACTGAAGGTCATTCTCATGATAAGGATTTTCACCACGCATTATACGGAAATCATGTATTAAATCTACACCTGCTCTGGGTTTATAATATGCAAGACTAAATTCCTCTGGACGTCTGAACTTTACAAAAGTTTTTGACAATAATGCTTCACCAACTTCCAGATATTTCAACATGTTGTTGTACTTTTTTAAAGCAACACATTGATGGTAAAGTAATTTTGCACTAACTACATCTTTATAGTCTTGTTGCAAAGAATTTAATGCTTCTGTGATGCGCCCTTTTTTTTCAAGTATCGTAAATAATTTGTGATGAGCCTCTGCATGCCGTGGTGCATGCTTTAAAACTTTATAGTAGGATTCAATAGCATCATCTTCTCTACCTAAATTGAACAAACATTCTGCATGCTTTAACCAAACTGCACCTAGGTCAAAACTAGTATTTTTGACTAAAGGATCTAAGAGTTGCATAGCCATGTCATGTTGCCCAACAGCAGATAAGGCTTCTTCAATATCCATGTATAAATCCCCAGTTTTTTCTACATCGTTTGATAGAAAATCATCCAACAAAGTTTTCACTAAATTTGTTGCTCCTAAATGTATGAAACACACAAGTAATTTACTCTTTAAATCAATGGGCAAACCATTAGGTATAGAACATTTTACATAATTTGCATGCTCACCTATAGAGCCATCAGCACTTTTGACTGTTTGGATCTCGGCTTCAATTTCAACTCCTACATGTGCTACAAATATTTCCAGGCAAGTTGTAAACATTTTTTGTGTAATGAGGATTTCAAGAAAAATATTTATATCTTCCATTGTAAATGATGAAGCACACTTCTTGTAGGCAGTTGACATAACCTCCAGCACTCTTTCAGTTTCATTATTTTATGGTATATAGTTGCAGCCAATTTAGCATACTTTAATATTGTTTCACTCTGTGATGAAGGCAGACAATTCACTATTCTGTGATAGCATCGAACCTTGCTCACTTTCAAAGTGTGCACAGGGTACTTTATTTCCTCAAGTTTGGTCAGTAAATCAATTCTTTTCATGTGTAAATCTAAATTGTGTGGATCTGCAGTTATTGCTTGAGTATAACAAATCATTTCTTGCCTTACATCATTCCGTTGGTTAGAAATTCCAGCAAGTCTTATCCATTCATTTGCATCATTAGGACTTAGACAAGCAGCCAATAGAGAAAACTGCAAAGCCTTCTCTACATCATTTTCATGTATCTGTGCCAGTGTCTGATATGGTTCTGGAGCTCCTGGCGCAAGTTTAATAACTTCGTAGCACATTTTCTCAGCAGTTGCTTTATCACCGCGAACGAAACGGAGATTAGCTTCACCCATAAGACCGAGTAAAGCGGGTGATAGTTGTAAGCATCGACGACGTCTCTTCAAGCCTTTTTGTTGCGTAGCAACTAATACATTTGTTTCAGGATCACCATCCCTATCTACATCATCGATATCTTCTTCATCGTCTTGATCGTACCATTCGTTAGAATAATCCGCAAAAGTCATTTCTCCACTTAGGAACTTGTTTGTTAACTCCTTTTCGCGATCTATTTCGCCAATAATATTACTTGAAGAACATGGTTCACTGGGTATACTATCCATGTTTATCTAAAATATGAACTTAAATTATGCAAAAATCAACATTATCAAAACTGTTTTCGAAAAATATAACCTAATTACTTTTGTGACAATCATCATTCATCAGGTATTTAAAAAGCAGGCAATAATTAAACATTTAATATTATTACCTTCGATTAAATTAATCAATATCGTCAATCATATCAAATCTGTCGAAATTCGTTATTTACCAGCACAGGACAAGTAGTAAGTACTATTTACCAGCAAGTGAAATATTTTACAATTTCACCAAAGTCCAAAACCAAAACCAAAACAATCACAGAAAACCATAGACGTAGTATCAAAATAGACTTGACATCTACACTTGACATGCATTTTACATATTATAGTCCATCTCTCTTACACTTATGCATGAACAATAAATATGAAAGTGACTAAACATAATTTGTCGTCCTTGTCATAGTTCCACATAATTTTGTTGGGAAGACATTGTGTTGGCCAAGCACATAGGACGTGCGGTTTGTTTTAAACTTGAATTACTGAGTATTTTACGAATATTTGCGGTCAAAAATGTGTGTAACAGAGTGTTGAAAGTCATTATAAGACAAAAGGTATGCTGCGCTGCTTTATTATTGGCTGTAAGAGCCGATCTAAACGATAATATGAAAATATATCTGTCCCTTACGGTGGAACTCGAATGTCAAGTCCATTTGATACTACGTCCATGGCATGGACGTAGGTTTTTTGATCTTGAAAATATATGTGATTTACATTTTCAACGTTAAAGGTATTGGCAGTTTGTGCAACTCAGCCCTAATAATAAAGAATGCAATTATAGGCACAGAATACTTTGAATTATAGGTATATATGTACTATACATTTTGAACACCGTACTCAAAAAGAATATCAGCATACGAAATAATCCTACTACAATGAATGCCATACAAAACAAGCGCAATATTAGAATACCGACAATCTCTGTTAGATCTGTTTTTGCACAACGACATCCCCATTACCTTCAATCCCGTATTTATAATAATATAATTAAAAACTGTGATATAAAGAACTGTTCACGCAAGGAAACTAGTGTTAAAGTGAAAAATATGCTAATAAAATTATCTTATGACCAAGTAGAGACCATGCTTAAAATTGTCAAATAATTTAACACACACCCACACACACACACACACTCACACACTCACACACACACATACACATACACACACACACACACACTCATATACTCATTTTCATCTTCATTTGATTATTATTAATATTACGTTGGAGTTGGATTAAGTTTTTTCTATTTTATTTTGGTAATTTTTGTTTTGTTTAAATAATAATAATAATAATAATCATTTTATTTCGGATAACAAGGAGATCCATATTGGGTTAGTAACATTTAAGCTTAGAAATAGTGTTAGTAATAAATTATACGTAGAATAAATGGAGACACTACAATGCCAACCTAACGCTGGATTATTTGACTGTATGTATGTGTATCCAGCGAGCTAGCATTGTCGAGTCCCATCTATTCGTCAACGTGCGCAGGATGCTGTTGGGGCTGCCACGCACTCGACGAAGTATAGACGCGCAGCGTTTACGCATGATGGCAGCAAATCCATCCGTATGTGCTTCCGCGAACATGGCGGAGGCACTGCAGCAACGAGGCAACCCCATCAACAACCTGAACGCGTTGTTGTATTGCACGCGTAGGTCATTATATGCCCGCTGCGTATATCGAACCCACAAACTACACGCATAAAAAAGATTGACAATATGCTTTAAAAAGAGTCAACTTAACTTGCTTCGTACATTTAGCGAATCTGCGGGCCAACATATTACAGCGAACAGAGAGCGACCTACGTTCTTTTTCAATATCCAGGTTGTCTTTCATATCCGCAGTGATCCAATGACCCAAATATTTAAACACATCAACCTTTTTTAATGTTGATCCACAAAGTGAAAAATGCGGCACGTTTGTGTAACGCTTTTGATTCGGCCAGAATATCATAAATTCATTTTTCACTGCATTGTATTTGAGCCCGTGGGACACTGCATAGGATTCATAGATTTTGAGGAGATGTTTCAAAGCACCGCTAGATGGGCTCAGCAGTACCATATCATCTGCGTAACTAATATTGTTAATACATACTCCGTCGATATGACAGCCGATTCCTGTCCCGCTGAGATGATGATTAGATATATATTTTTTGTACTTTATTTTGTTTGCACATGGTTTGCACTGACAGTAGTTATTCTAGGATGGGTGCCCAAGATATGGGCTTGCCTGCTTTGGGACCCACACTTTGGATATATCATTAACTGTAAAATGTGTACCTTGAATTTTGTATAGTCTGGAGGTTTTTCACAATAAAATTTATTATTATTTAAATTTATTATTATATGTACCAGGCCCGTTTAACTCGGGCTTAAAAAGTAACCCAATTTTCTTTCTCGCTTTCTCATATGCCGTTTTCGCCCCATCTCTTTCACTTTTATGAATGTGTGCGTGTACCGGCGTGCGCTGTCGCCGCCATATTGCCGCCATATTTTACAACAGTCGATTGCTGTTTAGTTTGGATTTGCTTATTTTATTTTAATTGCATGTTATTTCATCTGTTTTGTAATCAGTAACGTAAATATTTAACAGTACAAACGTGATATAATTTGGTTTTTGTAAATCGTATCTAAAAACATGTGATTTACGTGATAATTATTAATTTTAGTTATGTGTTTTGTTCCCGAGTGCACAAACGAAAAAAACATAGAAATACCTGTGCAGCCTTCACAAACAAAATATACAAACACTTTAATAAGTGAACAGCTATGTTGGCGGAGCAAGAAATACCAAATTATTGAAATTATTGAAAAACATAAATCTAACCTCATCTGACATAATTAAGGTAAATATAATAATATGTTATTCCGCTGTGACCCTATTTCTAGTTTAATCTGCTACAGGAATATAAGAAATAACAATAAGTTGAAATAAATACCCATTAAAATACAGATTTATTAGATCTCTGAACATGTGATAAGGTTAACTTTTTGTTAGTGTCTAGAGTTGATGGATTATGTACCCTTACTCCTCTCATTCGTACTCTCCACTGTAGAGGAAGCTTGTGCTCTGCGGTGGAAAGTATAAGTCGACCCAGCACAGTACAGTGCAAGATTAAAGCTATTGGTATAGGTATTTCCAAGTTCCTAACATATTAATTTATAATTATCAGTTTTTATGGTTATATGTATCTAAAGTCAGGAAAGCAGTCAACTTCAACAAATTGTGCCCTTATAATATTTATTTTTTTATTAATTGTTTTATAATTTCTAGGCTAGACTCGGGTGAAATTTCCAGTCCAAGCAATTTGCAGGCAAATGCGTTCATCATTGGAAGTACAAAGAAAGTCTCTACTATGTCTGCAGGATCACTTTTTGTAGACTTATATGTTAATATTGGTGAAGGTTAAATCACAACAGAAGTAATTATGTTCATTAATAATCTGTATATAATATTTATACTTCTTGATATAATTAAGATTCTCATAAAAATGCATTTGCTAAAGATTTTGGTTATATTTTCAAATTCAGTGCAATGCAGTTGTTTATAAGATTATATTATAGACCTATATTGTGCATACTATAATAGTAATAGCATTAACATTCTTTAAAATGACTTTATTTTAAACATATGTTCTGCCTATTCCTTTAATATATTATAATAATTAATCAAAAAAGTTTTAGCATAGCTATCATGCATTTAATGCGTTCCATGATTTGACTAATTATTTGTTAATTGATAGCTTATTTTAATTATGTATGTCTTGTTTTTGCTTTTCAATTTCTCCAAAAGTAAGCCAAATCGCTTTGTTATTTACTTAATGTCAATTGTGTCTTAGATAAAATTTACCAACAAAGTAATCTTGTGCTGTTTCATGGTATTGTAAAATATAATTTGCAATTATTAATATTTCCATTTAAACTTTTATTTGTCAATGCATATTTCCATTCTGTAGTCATGTTCTTAAATTTGGCATTGTTTTATTGGTCCTAAAATTAAGAGATATTAACAAATTGAAAATGTTTAAATTAATCTGAAGATGTATAAAAAAGTATTGGAGGTTATAATATTCATTAGGATAAAAATGTTTAAATAAAAGTGTTTTAATATAAAAATATAACATCAAATAAATCAAAGAATATATTGTTGATTAAAGGTTTAGAATTATAACTTGGTTTTATTTGTTATTTTCATTTTGAATCCATAAATTTGAACATAAAAGCATGAAACTCGAATATAAAACCGGTAAATTTCCGGTAGTAAAAATCGGATTACTGAAAGTAAAACGTACATCCCTAAATATTTCAAAATCGGTAATTTCGGTAAAGTACCGATTTCAGATCAGCTCTGGTGGGAAACGCATCTAATATATATACGTATAACGTACGAAAGAGATGGCTCAAATACGATGAACAAAATTCTTTATTACTATTGGTCAGTGACAAAATTATCAATGAAAAGAAAGAAAGATCCGATGAAGTTTGAATGAATTATATATGTAGAAAAGCATGTTTGGTTTCGATGTGTGAGTTTTCATAACGTGTTAAAAAGTTTGTATGGAGTTGGCCGTCTGTATTTTTAGTCGTCTGTGATATGTACCACAGATGGAACCAGAGTAGGTGCTCTGCACAGACGTTTTTGCGCTGTAGCGCAACTAACATAAATTGACAAGTGGTGAAGTTAGGAACTAGAAATGAAAGTAAAAAATATTTTCAACGCTTTCATTAAAATATTCTTTCATAATTTATATACATTTATACTAGTAGTTCAATAGTAGTAATGATAATAATGTCCAATGTAATTAAATTTGAAGAGAGAAAAAAATAATGGTTTCTCCGTGCACCACAGCGCTTTTGAGTGATTTGCGATGGTGGACAAACTTGAGTTTACACAACAATAGGTTTTGTAAATATGGCTACCAGCTTTTTAAGCCAAACTAATATAACATTTCTTAAAACTTACAATTAAATTAGAATTTATAATACGTACAAAGTATAATTATAATATACTTTGTATATATAATTTCTTTATTCAATCTGCATACAAATTAAAATTGTTGAATACAATTTGGACATTTCTAATTATTTGCATGAGGTGTAGCTGGGAATCTAACATGACTTAATAGAAATAAACACCGCAGTTCTTTGACCAGTTGTTTGTAAATACTAGACTGGACGTAATTGACAGCCTCCGTGACGCAGTTGGTTAGACGCCGCCTGTGAAACGAGAGGCCACGGGTTCGATCCCCGCACCGAGACAAATGTTTGTGAGGCCCACAAGTATTTGTCTCGGGTCTGGATGTTTGTGAGACCGAAAAGTCTCTCGTAGTTCCCGATACCCACGACACAACACTTAATTGATCTTAATGTGGGGTCAGGACTATGTATGTGATTGTTGAGTGTATTAATTTATTTAATTATCAGTAGTTAGCCAAAAGTTCGTCTGTGCGTTCATTTAAAAAATGGAAGAAAAACAATTAGAGTATGTGCGTAATAGAGAAATTATTTATAATGTTAAATGTAAAGAATACAAATATGTTTACTTAAAGTAAGAAGTATGGGAACAAATAGTCAGTACCTATTTGTACTAAAGATAATAAAGTATCATACTAAAGATAACGGAGTAATTTTTTATACAATCAAATATTAAGTTATTGATGTTAAAATTTCAAAATACACGCGCTGTTTTAGGAATTATAATAGGAAAAAGTTTACTTTGTTATTTGTCTTCAGGTAGTCTCTTTTTTGTTTTCTTTTAAAATGACACTGGTAGTAGAAATATATAAAAAAAAGACAACAAGAACAAGACGTGTGCTCGAAACACGATCTTGCCTACTTTGGAATTCACACATTTTATACATAAGTATTTCTAATATGTGTACACGGCATTGTTGCTTAACATTTTTCCACAGTAAATTTATTCTCAATGTGTAATCTATGTTTGCGTACAGAATTTAATCAATCTCACGCTCGAATACTGGAACGCCGTTCAAATAATAAGTTCCTCTTAACAGCGCACGGCCCACTTAGCCAGTACATTTAAGCGGGATTAACGTAGTTAAGCGCAACTTATACACTCATTTGCAAAAAAAACGGGCGGTTTTGATTTTAATTCTTCTTTAAAAAATACGTTACCAAAATGAATTCAATCATTTGTACATGTTACTGGCCGGTTTTAAAAATGCCGTGGTGTTTAAAACAGTACGTTCTAAATTCAAATTTTCGTTTGATGCTCATTTTTACAGAAAACCACTTTTTATCCTACATTTTTGGTGCGAAGTTCCAAAAGATAATATCGGTTTTCATAACTTTTAGTCAATTTTTATGAATTTATTTCATATTCTTAATTGTCAAAGCTTCATTTATTGCTGTTTAGCTGTCTCAATAATGTTAGAGAAAGTGGTAAAAGCTACCAAAATTATTGCGCTGCTCGAAGAGGGTTGCAGCCAATGCTTCGTGGCTCAGAGGCTAAGTGTGAGTCGCTCGACGGTTCAAGGGACCTGGCAGCGGTATCAAGACACCGGTTCCGTCGAGAGAAGGCCTGATTCTGGAAGAAAACCATGTACCCAACCACGGGATGATCGTTTTCTTGTGAGTCGCGCATTGAGAAATCGCAAGTCTTCGTATGTGGACCTTAAGAACAACCTCGAAGAAGTAAGAAATGTGCATATTAGTCTATGGACGGTCAGGAGGAGGCTTCTCGCGGCCAATATACGCAGTCATCGCCCGGCCCGCGGCCCTAAGTTACTCCGTGAGCACAGAGTTGCCAGGCTTAGGTTTGCTCGAAATTGTGAGTCATGGACTCAAGAAGACTGGAGTAGGGTATTGTTCTCCGATGAAGCCAGGATATCTCTGTTCGGTGAAGATCGACGTCGGCGAGTGCTACGAAGACGAGGAGAACGCTTTGCGGAGGCTTGTTTTGAAGAAATCACACCTTATGGTGGGGGCTCCGTTATGTTTTGGGCAGGAATAAATTCAATGGATCGTACAGAGTTTGTCTTCATTGAAAACGGCTCACTGACTGGACATCGATACATAACGGAAGTTCTAATTCCTCATGCACAACCCGCATTGGCCGCTTTAGGCGAAGACTCAATTTTTATGGACGACAACGCTCGCACCCACCGGTCTGGCGATGTGGAAGCGTATGTGCAAGAGGTCGGCATTCGTCGTTTGGATTGGCCAGCTCGAAGTCCCGACCTCAATTCTATAGAGCATGTCTGGGACGTTCTGAAACGACGTGTGAGATCAGTACAACCGGCTCCGCAGACCATCAGAGAGCTGAAGAATGTGATTACCGCGGAGTGGGAACGTATTCCGCAAGCAAGTATCCGGGATATCCTCGCTAGCATACCCAGACGAATTCAAGCTGTGATTTCAGCTAGGGGGGGTCACACTCGATATTAAACATTTATCTGCTTTTACTATATTAAAGAAAAAACAAACAAAAATCTTTGTTAACTTTTACCCCACGAGCATATGCACTACTAGCGAGCATACACTACTAGTGAACTTTAGCATTAAAACCCATAAATTTTATCAACATTTTATGCCAGCGGCATCATTCCCGGACAGATACGACCTGGCGACCTTCAAAAAACGAGCGTATTCCCACCTCAAAGGCCGGCAACGCATCTCCATGCCCTATGGTGTTGCAGATGTCCATGGGCGGCGGTGTTCACTTACCATCAGGTGAACCGCATGCTCGGTTGCCCCCTATAATTTAAAAAAAAAATGATAATACTGACGAAAACGATTATTTGCTTATTAATTTACAAAATTGTGAAAGTAAAACTACCTATAATTATCAAACAAACCAATTGTAACATTTGAAATGGTTCATTGCTTAGGTGCCCGTTTTTTTTGCAAATGAGTTTATTTAAGTTGCGTTCCAGTATTCGGGCGATAGTATTATATAATTGATTGATGTGTGATTTATAGAGCCACAAAGTTATCTGACCCGGTGAGAGAGTCGCTGTAATCGAATTTGGTGTTGCCATTAAAAATAGATATTGCAATAAATGGGGTAAAGTAAGATTTTTCAATCCGATCAATAGTGTCGAGAAAATGACCAGTTTCATCTGCATATTATTTTTCCTTCACACGATTTCTAACAAATCGCTCCCCAAAACCCTTAAAAAAGTGTATCTGTATTCTCCTCCACAATCGAGAGTACGATTACGGAATGTTAGGCCATATCACAGGCCATATAGCCCACCACGCTGGCCTCATGCGGGTTGGTGGACTTACATACCATAGAAATTCTAATAAATCGCTATGGTATGCAGGTTTCCTCACGATGTTTTCCTCCACCGTTATAGCGCGTTTTTATCAATACAAGCATGAAAAGTGAGAAGTGTGACCTGAGATTCCAACCCGCAACCAGCGTGAACAAGTTGGCTGCCGCGTCTGGTCCATTTACCAACAGGCCACCACGCACGTAACGTAAAATGAGACGAGTAAGATACTATTTAGTTTATGATATGTACTTACATATTATATTCTACTAGTACGTACATAATTCTGTTTTCGTGGAATTTATTTTATAAAGCTGACAACACAAACCTTTGGTGGCAGCTACGCGTTAATACAATTTTTCGAAGGGTATTATTGATGTCGGAAGACGCTTTTCATCCTACGTAAAATTTAATACCTGAAGTATAACGTTCCTAGCATCACTTTTTAAAGCTTTCGGCATTTTCACTAGTTTTAAATAATGCAGGAAAAATAAATACATTGAGTAAACAACCACATGTCAGCAACTGGCAGCTAGATTGACAATTTCAAATGACGTCTTTGTATCCAGTTTTGGCCTCCGGGCCAGTAGTGCGATTCACGTAACTTTTTGACGCGCCGATCAAGTTGCGGTGCGGTTACAATTAAGTTTACGCTTTGGTACAAAATGGTATTCTTGTAAGTGTTTAGCTGCGCGTGAACTGCGCGTGAGCTGCGCGTCAACTGTACGTCAGATGTATGAAATTTGTTTGACATTGACATATACGCGCAGCAGTAGAATACGCTAAAACGTTTGCGTGACGCGAACTTGACGCGAGCGTATTTCGAGAATACGAAAAGGGCTGTTTTGATCGAAACTTAACCGCAACTGCACTACAGCTGAACTTATTTTATTACGTGAATCGCACTACTGATAACTTTGTGGCTCTATAACGTAGACAGATAATACTAATCTATAACTACTTGCACGTCCACTGTCAATGTCAAATTTCAAATGTTTAAAATAGACCATGCAGTGCGATTCACGTAACTTTTTGACGCGCCGATCAAGTTGCGGTGCGGTTACAATTAAGTTTACGCTTTGGTACAAAATGGTATTCTTGTAAGTGTTTAGCTGCGCGTGAGCTGCGCGTCAGCTGTACGTCAGATGTATGAAATTTGTTTGAGATTGACATATACGCGCAGCAGTAGAATACGCTAAAACGTTTGCGTGACGCGAACTTCACGCGAGCGTATTTGACATCGGTTGTCAAAATTACGAGAATACGAAAAGGGCTGTTTTGATCGAAACTTAACTGCAACTGCACTGCAGCTGAACTTATTAAAATACGTGAATCGCACTACTGGACCATATACCCTATTTTTATTTACATTAGGCTGACAAATTGAATTTGACAAACGTCAACTGTCAAAATCGGAGGTCGGGACGTTTTAGTACATAATAATAATTGAATCATTGATTTTGACAATAAAACACGATATAAAACAGTTGCAAACTCGAATGTTCTAGTACCACAGGTTATCACAGACTTAGGACCACTACTTAGGACTGTTTATAATAAGCGCCACTAGGATTAATTTCATTTTAAAAATATATTATTTATTTATTTATATAGAGATGAGATAAAGAGTACATTAAAATCGACTCTTTCATCCCTAAAAGCTTAGTCATTGGCAGACGAGAAAACCGTCCTTTGTCAATGAAATTAAAAGAAATAAAAACGTACGCGGGCCCTCTGACGACCCGTACGAACCATATCAGTCGCGCTCTTTACCATAGTTTTGTACTCTTTATGCGTAAGACAAAAACCTACAATGTGTTTTCAGCTTAATTCCAGTGGCAATACAAGGTTGAATTAGGCTCAGTTGCACCAAGTAACTTTGCCAATACCTTTGCCTATGAAAATGTCATCGCCATACATTTGAGATGTATTTGACCTTGCGAATATATGGAATTGACAGTTTCAAGGGTAAAGGTATTGGCAAAGTTAGTTTGTGCAATTGAGCCTTACGGCCGGGTGCAATACTCTGTCTGTCTTTTTCTACCCGTTAAAATCGCTAACTCTAGTATGAGTTCTGTCATTTTTCGGTTTCAATAATCGTAGACAGATGATTAAACATATCTATGATTTGTATCTATCAATGGGAGGGCTCTCGCTAACCATAGTTAGAAAATTCCATACAAATTAAAATATACGCGTTTCGATAACGATTCGAACTACTGTAGTTATTTGTGTTTAACTAGCTGTCAACGTTTTCTAATATCGCTGCAATATGGTGGATAATACATCGATTAACCAAGATATGTAGTATTTTTATGGAAAAAATCAGCAAAATAAACTGACATTAATATATTCAGTGATGAAAGTGATAACGAAATGTTTAAAGCTGGTGTATTTGACGCCGATTATAATTTATGAGAACCAAAAAAACTATGCGAATATTCTAGTTCAGAATTTATTTACAGATTTACTTTTTAGATGAAATAATACATCAGCTATTATGTTTATTTCTACATTTAAACCCAGCCTGCAAGGAACCTTCCTCCTGGTAAGCATACATATCAAATATTTCATTAAGTTTTATAAGTGTATTGAATTATTCCAAAATCATATATTCTATAATAAATGTAACAGCTCGGGAACAATAATGTGTCACTGTTCCATTAATTGCTGCTATCATTGTGGTTTTATGTACTGGGGAGAATGCATGTTCAGTAGGTAACTATTTTGGGTATCAAAAGCTACAGTCAGCCGAATCATTACTGATGTGCCTCGGGCTATAACTGAGCTATATTAGCAATATGTAAAAATATAAGACAACACACAGCATGAGTTTCATAAAATTGCAGTTTTCCCAAGAATCTTTGGTGCAATTCATTGCACATATTATATTCCCATAGAGCCACCTGGTTAGTAATGACTACCTTTAGATATATTAGGATTAATCAATAATTATGTATTAATATTGTCTATGATTTTAACATAAATCTTGGTATTATGTATCAGTTATCTGATCACAATGTATTAATCTTAATATTTTTATTTTTAGATTCAAATATAGGAGAAGAATTTAGGAAAATAAAGGCATTATTGTTCAAGAAATGTGTATTGCAGTTACTTTTCATGAATGTATTGGAACACTAGCCTGGGCCTCATGAAACTACTATATTTAACAACTCTGCTAAAAGGTATTTATCTCATACTTTATATTTTGAAAGAATTCAAATTCAAAATACTTTATTGTGGTACATAGGTGAAAGTGGTGTTATATTCAATTGCTTTGTGCAGCTATGACCCGCCATATTGGCAAATAATAATTTAAGATACAACAAATATGACAATTAAGTTGGAAGAATGGTTAAGAGAATATATTAAGATTAATACATATTTTTGTGAGTAGTTTCCTAATAGTTCCCTAGTTTCAAAAGGGTACAGCCTGATGGAAATCATCAAAACATATTTTCACTTTAAATCTTTTATTTTTTGTAAATAACATATTTATTTTCAGTACAATGTTGAGAAGTTATATAATAAAATAGTAATAGATATCTAATTGGAGATAGTGCATATCCACATACTACTTTATTAACAACACTGCTCAATGTCTGCCATAGAGTATTGCAACAATGCGGCTCATATAAAAACAGAAATACTACTCAAAGTTACTATAATTAATATTTTGCTCTTCCATATTTTACATCTTTCTTTCATCTTTATTTCAGGTCTTATGGTGTTTGGAAAAGAAGATTTCCACACCGTTCACTAAAAATAAGTCTTTTGCGATTGCACACAACTTTAAACATTATGAGTGCCACAGCGGTGTCAGATAATATTTGAAGAATGAAAAGCATTGCTGATGTGGAACATGAAATTGACATACCAAACACTGCTAGGCTAGACATAAATATTAATTACTTATTTTAAATAAAAATAAAGTTTCAGAACTTTGTCAATAATAAAGATTAAAGATTTTTCACAAATTATCTTTGATATTTTATTTACCCATAATACAATCTGCGGAAAAGGGGGTTCTTACATTTTATTTGTAAATACATTTTTATGTGATATATAAAATGTCTAACAGTTGTTTTCTCTATAACTAGTCATTACAATTTCGAAAACTTCTAGCATAGTAAGATCACCTGAATCAATTATTATTCTTAATTTGATTTATATTGTTTTAATTATAATAATATTCCTCAGTATTTCTTTGTAGATTAGCACTGAAATTATTTCAGGTCTTTAAAGTCAGATTGATTACAAAACTAAAGTAATGCAACTATGCAATGTTTTATTTTCACACTTTTCTTCGTATTTATAAATATTATGGTCTCTAATTCAATTTAAATTTGTAACTCTATCGCAGAAATAGGGCCGTAAAATTCATTTTTTAATTCATTCTTGTTGGTAAACATTGATATTTGTAAACTTCTTTTTTACATTTGACATATCATAAATCAGTCATACGATGCGTTTTGTTGTTCTATGTAAGCTTTGTATGAATTTTTAATTTGCCATTATTTGTCACAATACTTACATTATTAATATATTTTAACGTTTTATTCTTCTAATTATACATTAATGATGATTTATGATAATTCCAAAATAAAGTTAATAATTAACCTAATAAATATTGACCTCAATTAAAAGTGCAAAAATTAAACGTTTGGGAGGAACGGTTCTTACCAAAGATATATGCAATATCTACGTTCAGCATTGTTAACCTAGTTTAATTTTTGTTATCGAAACATCGGTTAAACCACAGTTAAACAAAGATAGAAGACACGTATTATCGGGGATAATTTTTACCGCTTAACTGTCAATATATTATTGAAACCGGCCGTTAGTGATTTACCAACTCGGGTTAAACCCGACTCGAGTAACTTGGGTTGAAATTCAGTTTTTACTGGTATACGACTGTACTGTTATGTGTATCTCATATGGGAAAGGCCGCCACGAATCTTTTACTTAACAATTCAAAGAAATTATGATGAAATTTCGTATGTAGCTAGCTGATACTCTGATATGACGCCTAAGTTACTATGTATCCCGAAAAATGTAGTGTTCCCGAGGTAGCAGGGAAAAAGTGGAAAGCAAGGAATTCAAATTTGCTTTTTGTCCCAAAATGCATTTCTCTACCGCAATTTTCAAACTCAAGTTATGAACAATTCAATTCAAGTTAACTCGAATTTGGTACAACTCGAGTTATTAAGTCGAGTTGATACATCACTAGGTGAAATGAGGTTTTTTTGTAGGTAATTGCCAAATGCCAAAATCAAATGACACTTGTGACTTGTATATTTTGTGTTTTGTTGCAGTTCATTGCAGTTTAAATACATAAATATAAATAAAATAGAGCAGTGAGTTCATATGCGGTTCCTTTAACTACAATAAAAATTTTAAATATACTAAACTTAGACGGTACTTATTTTTTTAACATCTTAATCAAACAAATTGATAACTTGTTATTATAATACACATAATTCTTTGTTTAGAAAATATTGTACACAATGTTAAAATTTATTATAGCCAAAATTTTTTTGGTATTTGCAATAGTAGTTGTATCATGTCTAGTAAAAAAAAAACAAAGATATTACACTGAAATATTAATAGTTTTAATTACTGAGCGCTATAAAAAAATATATCATAAGAATGAAATCCTTTCTCTTGTTTTAAATAACATACAATCTAGAGCGTTTTGATGCCTAAATTAGGCAGAGGTCATCCTGTGACTGAATGAGAGTTGAATAACTATGTATTAGGCACAAATGAAGCAATTAAGTTATATATTAATTACAATATATATTTTCTAGATAATATTTAGAGTGCTGATATGTGTGATACACTCCAATCTGTAAAAGATCAAATATTGGATATAGAAAATGATACAGTGGCCAAAAATGATAGCAGTGAAGAATATGAAGCAGCTGGACCAACTTTGCTTGATTTACCTGTTGAGGTATATTTTCAAATCACCTTCTAGCTTTTAGAATATAGAATAATACATGTCCATATTAATTTATAAAGTTGAATAACTTTTTAGTTTGTTTCTGCCTGCTAATCTCAATAACTACCAATTTGACTGAAAAAATATTTTTGTTTTGGAGACTTCAATCAAATATACACTAGATTATAAATAAGGGCCTAAAAACAGCAATAGAAATAAGAGCACAAATAAGTGTGTGGTCTTATCAAAAACATAATAAATCTTAATTTAAAGGAATAAGTTTTATTTTTACCTTAAGTTGATGATAATTTCAGACTTTTTGCTACATCTTATATTTTGAAATTCAAATGTATAAGTGTAAGCAACAATGGCCACTTGTGGTGTGTGATTTTGTTCCACACCCTGTACCTAGTATATATTTGATCAAAGGTTGGATAAGTAGTTTAATGACGAATACTATAGGCTGCATAACATCGCACTATGTTCAATAGAGGTGGTGCAGTAGTTAAGGAATTGTGTTATATGTTTTGTTTACACAAAGATTAAATTTTATATAAGTAAATGTTGTTGTTTCAGATAATTTTAAAAATTTGTTCATTATTAGATGCTCATTTTTTAAAAACCACACTAAGTAAAGTGTGTCAAAGGTTTGAAGATATTTTAGCTGATGATCATTTGTGGAAATATTGGGTGCACAGTAAAATAAAAGGATGCTACCCAACACTGCCTCAACTGGAAGTGTGGGAGGAGGAGCCAATCGATTGGGAAGAAGTGTGTGTTGAGATGGATGTTGAAAGAAACAAATGGACTAATGTAAAGGATACCACTAAACACATTGTTGTAAAAGATGTGCATTTTGCCTCAGTTGATACAGTGTTATTAGTCAATGTAAGTCGTGCTTGTTAGTATCATTTTATAAGCAACTAAAAAGTGAAAAATATTGAAAATTCCATTCTTGCTTTAGTATAAAAATGAATAAGATTCAAACAGGGTGCTGGGGAGACCTTGAAGAATGCCTATGTTCTATTTTCCATGTACAATGAAAATAATTATAAAAATGGATATGTTTATCTAAAAGTGCGTGGTGGCCTGTTGGTAAACGGACTAGACGCGACTGCCAACATGTTCACGGTGGTCGCGGGTTCGAATCCCAGGGCACACCTCTGACTTTTCGGAGTCATGTGTGTATTGATAGTCAATCACCACGCACTAAAACGGTGAAGGAAAACATTGTGAGGAAACCTGCATACCATAGCGATTTATTAAATTTCTATGGTATGTAAGTCCGCCAATCCGCATTAGGCCAGCGTGGTGGACTATATGGCCTAACCACTCTCAATCGTACTTTCGATTGTGGAGGAGGCCCGTGCCGTGGGACGTATATGGGCTGATACAGAACAGAATGTTTATCTAGTAATGCCAGTTATTTATCACACTATAGAGCTTATCAGATACTAGTATAATGAATATGCAAATCTGTATGGCATGTTCTTAAACTTGTAATTACTTTGTTTTTTTTAGAATGGTGAAATGTGTATATCAGGAGGTAGAGACCGAGGAATGGCCTTGTGGAATGTATTGGATGTTTGTCCACATGATCAGAGTGATAATATAACAACATTCACAGACACTAAGCCAAAACACATAAGGCATGATGCACATTCTGGTTGGGTGTGGGATTTGGCTCCGGATGATATCAAATCAACAACCAAAATATATTCTGCTTCATGGGACAACACTGTTAAAGCGTGGGACTTGGCTACTGGACTTGAGTGTATACAGATCTTCAAGTAAACATTATTTTTACATTTTATAAAATAAGTTGATTTTTTTAAAGCCTTTGTTTATTCTTAGTTGACATCGTAATTCAGCCTGCAAGTTTAGGGGCTTAATAATCCGCTGCGGTATCCCCGTTGTAAGAGTCGACCAACAGGGGTAATCGATGTTGCTGGGAATATTGTGGGGCGGTGCGCGTTCACCTATAGTCAGTCCTCTTATGCGCGACAGACCGTGTAGGCTCGCCCCTGTCGACTGTCGTGTACTCCCGTAACATCTTAAACGGACGAGCAAAGATGTAAGTTAAGGCGTTGTAAGTGGGTTACAGTCGTGCTGCTTACAAAAGAAGGACCAGGAATCGCTTAACGGAGAGCAGTTAAACGGATTAAATCAGAACGCTTCTCGCTCTGGGATTTCCGGTGCCACCCGCGTGTGATGATCAAAGTGGGATTGTTAGTCGGTATGCTGGCGAGGGTTTCGGTAGGGACCGGTCAGCCGCAGCATGCCGGCAGGAATATTTACATTGACTTTCGGACTAATCAGGGGGAGAAATGAAAGCGTAAGTGCGCAGCCACACGAAGCTGTAACGGTGTGGTGCGGCACCGCAGCGTATCTCTCTTAATCTGCACATGACATCACCCCTTCCCGCCTCGACTCTCAGGTCGCAAGTGCGTCGCGTGCGGCTAACAAACGCAATAGTAATTTGTATGTAGGATGCCGCAGCGACACCGCTTCGCCGCTGCACCGCACCCTCACCGCATTGTGACTTACTCTAATACTTTTTCTTATTGTACAAAATCAAATACATGGATTTATTGAATTTTTTCAAATGTATAAATGCACCATCGTTTAACCGAATCAATTTATATAATCGGGTGTTATAATAAATGTGTTGACTATCAACACATACAGGGTATATCAAGACTGCTACCGAAAACGAAGCCGGGTGGTAGTTTAAGCGACTTCAGACACAATGCAACAGAAAAAGTTGCAAAAAAAAGCGACAATTTTTTTTTGTTATTTTTTTCCTATGGCCATATTTGGGTGGTAAATACATTTTTTCCTAAAATAATAGTATATACCCTTTTATTTATAAATACTCTAAGGTATAAAAGAGTTTAAATTATTATTTTAGCAAAAACTATGGATTTACCACCCAAAAATGACGATATTTAAAAAATCATAAAAAAAATTTGTCGCGTTTCTAGGCGAAATGTTTAATTGCATTGTGTTTGTAGCCACTAAAACTACCACCCGGCTTCGTTTTCGGTAGCAGTCTTGAGATACCCGGTATAACTATACATTATGATAAAGCCATTAAACTCAAAGGCGGATCCAGGGGGGAGGTCATGGGGGTCATGACCCCGCCCCCTGGGCTGGCCCCAGAATGACAAAATTTATTAATTATCTTGTTGATAAAATTTATAAGCACATTTAATCCTTTGTTTGTCAATAAATAAAGTAAAAAAGTATGTGTGTGTTCACAAATCACGCCTGTAACAAACTTTAAAAAGTCTTTATTACGAATTGGAGTATTGCAATCGGACCCAGTATTCTGACATGAACTATATGACCCCCCCCCCCTGGCGTAAAAGCTGGATCCGCCCTTCATTAAACTATTTAGTACGATATATGTAGAAAAAATAAATAGCAGGTAGAAATAGCTTGGACTTCTTATTCTGCCACTACCTTTATAAATTGCTAATAAATAAGAGGATTACATAATAACAACATAAATAGAAGATAACATAGTTCATTTTAGTAAGAGATATCTGAAAACCCTTATATTATGCAAATTGTTCACCCATCTGTGGGTTGATTTAGAGTTATTCTTAGCAATGTTGGATTAATATCATAATAGTGAATTTAACTTATTAAGAGTATTAAGCAGTATATTTTGGATATTCACAGATGTGGAATGTCGGCATTATCATTGGTGACCATTGACACTGAAGTTATGGCTGGATTGTACTCAAAAAAAGTATTATCATTTGATTTGCGTGCTGGACCAGGGCCAACAAATGCATATAAACCACACAAAGGTCCAGTATTAGCTCTGCATACATTCAATAATTTAGTTGCTTCTGTAAGCGAAGATAAAACACTTGCAGTATGGGATAGAGTGGCAGGAAAGCTTTTGCTTAGTGATGTCCGAATACCAACAGACAAAGCATACCCAGTGTGTATCAGTTGGAGTCCTGCTGCATTGTACGTTGGTGATTCGAAAGGAAACTTGCATCTCTTCAACCCAGAAAATCAGACATATTTGAAGACCAATGTGATGTGGCCAGAACCACCTATAATAAAACCATCTAGCAAAATAACAGGTTGCTATCAGAGCAAGGGAAATATGATTGTATGTTCAGATAGAGGGGAAATTAAGTTTCTATACAATTCTGATCCACCACAAGAATATGCCAATGTGAAGAGCAGTACATATGATGTTACACAAGTAAGTACTGTCTTGTATACCAGACATGTATTGCATGATACGTTAACGTAAGAGATTTTATTGTTATATCAATTGATGCATGATATTTATATTTTCATTTTAGAATGAATTTTAATTGATCTTAAAATATGTGACATTAAACAAACAAAATATCTGGGGGCACGGCAGTGCCCCCTCCAAGTCGAGCTAAAAAGCGGCACAGTCGTACCATCGTTTTCTCGAAGCAATTCAGACCATTTTCAACCCCATATAACTTCGTTATGGTTAAAGCAAGATGCCTGAATTAAATTTTAAAGTATATTTAAAATTTCATTCCGTTTGAACCAGTAGTTTCAGAATTGTAACTAGTCAAACTTTCTTAATTTTGTCACTCACTGACTGACTGACCGATCATCAAAAGTCAAAGGCACTTCTAGCAGACATAGAACCTTCAAATTTAGAATATAATTAGTGTTTAGTGTCTAAAGTAAGGGAAAATTCAAATATTTCATAATTTGTGTCTTGTTTTCTAGATAGACCAACTGCGTGAATAACTTTGTAATCCCATATAAATGTATAGGATTACAAAGTTACATTTGCAGTTAATGAATCATTGTACCCGTATATAATGGAATAATAGTTGCAGATAGGTATCTATATATATGAGGCATAATAGGAGGGGGTATAGAGAGGAAAAGGGTGTATTTAGCCCATGAAACTGTACAACATTCCTCTAAAAAAACATGACGAAGAAAAACTTGCAAATAAATAGACTAAACAGCTTGAAAATATCAATTACCATGAAAGAAAGAACATTAATAATCAAATCCGCTGTATTTGTGATAAATTGATACCTACAAAAATAAGAAAAATCCATAAGACAGAGACTTTAAGAAAAATCGTTAGTAATATTCTAGAAGTAAAAAGTACCGAAAAGGAAAAAAAAGTAGGACTCTACAAAAAGACGTGAGATCCCATCAAAAACATCCTGTAAAAAAATTCCAAGTCTCGCAGCTCAGGTTTTCTACCGCAAAAAGTTGTGAGGTGCATGTAATACCAAGTTGATTAATTTATTTAGTCCTTGCTTAAGGGACCTTCTGTATAAAGTTATTACGTAAGTTATTATCATATCAATATTAAAGATTCTTTACGTGTTAAATTAATAGATCGACTTGGCCAGCAGCATGATGTATAAATTGTACGATAAATGTTTTCATGCGCCACTTGACATACCATTACTTAGGCTTGTCTGAATCTGCTGATACTCTTTTGCCAGTCTCTATCATACACCGCACAACACTGATGTTACCTTCACTCATCGCTGTAGATGGCCGTCTCTCACGCAGTACATAGGTAAGATTAGTGCGACCACGTCTGAATTTATTAAACCAGCTGTAAACTGTGGGAGATCGGGCTTCATCGTGATAGGTCAATCGAAGTCTATCACAACTTTCTTGTGACTTGAATGAAAAGGTCATAAAAAATCATTACACGAACATTTTCTCGACTTATATTCATGTTAAAAAAAAAACTATAAGTACAATATGTACGGACTCACAAAGTAGACACGGAGAAATCTATCTTACCCTCGCGTATCAACCTGTAGCATGATGGAATATACAGGATATACGTATACCTAGTCAGGTCATAAATTCTGTCACATGTTTAATATAAAATAATTGAAACAAGTTTATTCATTATGTAACCATTTATATACCAAAATGAACTTAACAAAACATAGATTCTTATGACACTAAAGTTTATTCAAAATGACCTCCGTGATTTTGAATACAGGCCTTCAATCTGCGCGGCCAGTTGTCTATCGCAGCACGAACGTGGTCCATGTCAATATCGGCGGCTGCCTTAATCAAGGATGTCTTGAGTGACTCCAAATTGGGATGAGGCTTTGAGCACGCCTTTTCCTCCAAGTGTTGCCATATTTTGTAATTTAACGGATTCCAATCTGGACTCAGGTCAGAGGGTTTTTAGGTCAGAGGGTCATTCTTTTGGCAACCTGTCCGGCTGTCTTACAGAATGGCACGGGCACGCGCTCCCGGCCCCTCGAGCCACCATTGTCGCACTCCACTTCCCAATCCGCGACTTTGGCGTCCCCTTCCTCCCCACTACTGGTGGCAGGATTTTTGTATTGAGTCATATTTTTCACTCAATGCTGAATCCGAGCGGGTTGGTACCACCGTCTGGTCTATTTCTACCGCTAAGTAGAAATGCGTTCCGGTAGAAGGGCTGGACAGCCGTTCCCTCATCCGTTCCTTCCTCTTCGATAATAGGTGTTGGTTGTTGCAAGCGATGCTCGTTGATGTGGTTGGGTGTCGGAGTGGGCGCTCGGGTGGGGGTGCTGGTGTGGAGTACAGGGAGACCCGGTGGGAACGGTCACCGCCGGCCGCCTTCCGGTTAGTAGGGGACCTGAACCCGGGGATACACAACTGTCTAACTCCCTCCCCGGGAAGCTGTCCCGCCAACCGGCGAAAATCCCGTTGCGCAGTCGTCGTGCCAGAGTGGGAGACTGGAGTGGATCCCGGCGACTGCACGCGGGGGGGCATCGGGGGCCCTTCCGTGCTTCACGCTGGCTCCTCCTAATGCCGCGTGCCCGCTTCACACTATATCCTCCCTTCTCGAGTATCGTCTTGGTTCAACCACGCTTGTCCTTACCCTATCCCACTCTCTTTAAAATATGCGAAGGCACAATCGAAGCAGGCTCTCCACGGCGGGAAATTTATCCACATTTTCTGTGGACTTCTGTAATGTCAGGGGTCTACATAGCAACCTCGACGCCGTCCACCACCATCTAGAGACGGCGCGGACTGCCCTGCTCTTTTTAATGGAGACGCAAATATCCGCCCCTGACGATGTATCGTACTTAAATTACCCCGGTTACGTTTTGGAACATCGATTCCTACGTAAAGCCGGGGTGTGCGTCTTCGTCAGGGGTGATATCTGTTGTCACCGCCTTCGGGGCCTCGAGCGTCAGGACCTGTCTTTATTGTGGCTACGAGTAGAATTCAGGGGTAGGACCCGAGTCTACGCATGCCTGTACAGGTCCCACGCCAGTGATACGGGATCTACTCAATTATTTGAGAGCGTCCAAGTGGGGACTGACCAGATTCTCGAGCCGTTCCCTTCCGCGGAGGTGGTGGTCCTCGGTGATTTCAACGCTCATCACAAAGAGTGGTTGGGATCCAAGACCACTGATCTCCCCGGTCGGGCTGTCTATGAGATGGCCTTGGCTTATGGTCTCTCGCAGCTGGTAACACAGCCCACCCGTGTTCCAGACGTTGAGAGCCATGAGCCCTCTTTGTTGGATCTTCTGCTGACGACCCACCCGGACGGATACAGGATAGCGGTTGATGCTCCTCTGGGATCATCTGACCACTGCCTGGTCCGTTCATGGGCTCCTGGAGTGGGTCCCAGCCGCTCTTCGACGACTGGAACTCGCACAGTTTGGCGGTACATGTCAGCAGATTGGGATGGACTGCGAGAATTCTTTGCGTCCTACCCTTGGGGGCGGCTTTGTTTCTCCTCCGATGATCCTGACGCCTGTGCGGACTGCGTCGCGGATACGATTAGCTTGGGTATGGAAACTTTCATACCCAGCTCGAAAATACCCGCAGGGCGTCGCAGCCGGCCTTGGTACAATAGTGCCTGTGCTGTTGCTGCGCGCCTAAAGCAGTCCGCATACACGGTGTGGCAAGACGCAAGGAGGCGTCGGGATCCAAATTCAAAGGAGGAGAAACGGAAATTCAACGCCGCCTCTAGATCCAACAAGAGAGCCTTAGCTAAGGCCAAGGCGGAGCACATCCACAGAATTGGCGAGCGACTCCAGAGCTATCCCTCTGGGAGTCGTGCTTTTTGGTCGCTCGCTAAGGCTGTGGAGGGTAATTTCTGCCTGTCCAGTCTCCCACCACTGCGCAAGTCCGATAACAGTTTGGCCCACAGTGCAAAGGAGAAGGCCGATCTCTTGGCCCAATTCTTTGCCTCGAACTCGACTTTGGATGACGGGGGCGCCACACCGCCGAACATCCCGCGTTGTGAGAGCCTCCTATCTGACATAAAAATCACCCAGCGTGCTGTCAGACGGGAGCTCAAGCTTCTAGACGTCCATAAGTCGAGTGGGCCAGACGGTATCCCCGCAGTGGTTCTTAAAACGTGCGCCCCTGAGTTGACACCCGTGCTCACGCGCCTTTACCGTCTTTCCTATAAAGCCAACCGGGTTCCGGCTTCGTGGAAGGTCGCCAATGTACACCCTGTCCCCAAAAAGGGTGACCGTTCGGACCCTTCGAGTTACAGGCCGATTGCTGTCACATCCCTACTCTCCAAGGTTTTGGAGCGAGTTATCAACACTCAGCTCCTGAGGTATCTTGAGGATCGCCAGTTGATTAGTGACCGCCAGTACGGTTTCCGTCATGGTCGCTCGGCTGGTGACCTTCTTGTGTACCTGGGCGGAAGCTTTGGAGAGTGGGGGTGAGGCGATTGCGGTCGGCCTTGACATTGCGAAGGCGTTCGACCGAGTGTGGCATCGCGCCCTTCTGGCGAAGCTACCTGCGTATGGAATTCCTGAGGGGCTCTGCAAATGGATCGCCAGCTTTTTGGATGGTCGGAGCATAAAAGTCGTAGTGGACGGCTGTTGCTCCGAGACCAAGACCATTAATGCTGGTGTTCCACAAGGCTCGGTGCTATCGCCGACACTCTTTATCCTGCATATCAATGACATGTTGTCTATTGATGGCATGCATTGTTATGCAGATGATAGTACGAGTGACGCGCGGTACATCGGCCAACGGAGCCACTCTCGGGGTTCCATTATGGAAAGACGGTTTCAACTTGTGTCTGAAGTCGAGAGCTCTCTGGGGCGGGCCTCCGAATGGGGTGAATTGAACCTAGTTCAATTTAACCCTTCGAAGACACAAGTTTGCGTGTTCACTGCGAAGAAGGACCCCTTTGTCATGGCGCCGCAATTCCAAGGAGTTACTCTCCAAGGATCCGAGAGTATTGGAATCCTTGGCATCGAAATATCAAGCAAGGTCGAGTTTAGGAGTCATTTGGAGGACAAAGCCAAACTGGCGAGCAAGAAGTTGGGAATCCTGAACAGAGCCAAGCGGTACTTTACGTCGGGTCATAGATTGACACTTTACAAAGCGCAAATCCGGCCCCACGTAGAGTACTGCTCCCACCTCTGGGCAGGTGCCCCAAAATACCAGCTCGACCCACTTGACTCCTTGCAGCGACGAGCTTGTCGAATTGTCAATGATCCCGATCTCACGGACAAATTGGAACCGTTAGGACTGCGGAGAGACTTCGGATCTCTCTGTGTGTTCTATCGTTTGTTCCATGGGGAGTGCTCCGAAGAGTTGTTTGAGATGGTACCGCCGTCGCCTATGTACCATCGCACCACACGTTTCCGCAGTAGAGTTCATTCCCACCACCTGGAGGCGTACCGCTCCCGAACGGTACGTTTCCAGCGTTCTTTTCTACCACGTACGTGCAAGCTCTGGAATGAACTCCCTGCATCGGTGTTTCCTCAGCGCTATGACCTGTCCTTCTTCAAACGAGGTTTAAGGAGAGTACTATCCTTGAGGTAGGCAGCGACTTTGTTGTGCTGGTCCCCTGGCACTACGGAGGTCCATGAGCAGCGGTAGCCGCTTACCATCAGGCGGGCCGCTTGCTCGTCTGCCTACTAGGCAATAAAAAAAAAAATAAAAGAAAAAAAAACTCGAGGAGGGCCAGTCTTCGTGCCGGATGAAGTCGATTTCACGCGCCGCCGGCCAGTCTTGTGTGCTCTTCGCTCTATGAGCTGGCGCCGAATCTTGTTGGAATACCCAGTGCCTGTTATTGAACATGGTATGAGAAACAGGTTCCACAAGGTTCGTCAGGACTGTATTTTGATACACAACTGCATTCGTTTTTACACCTCTCTCACAAAAATTTACCTCTGTTAAGCCCCAATAAGAAACTCCCAACCATATCATAAGCGCGGATGGAAAATGACCTCGTTGGACACGCGGAATACGGTTGCTCGCTTCTTCACTACTGTGTGCGTACACCTTATCATTTTGTTTGTTGTAGCTCTCTTCTACGGTAATTTTTTTTTCATCTGAAAAAAGAATTTCCCGATATTTTTTTCCCGCGTACCGCTTCAACAAAGCGCGGCATCTCTTCAGTCTCAGGTCCATTAGACGAGCATTCAAACGATGTCATGTTTTTCTTCGATATGCCCGAAGCCCTAAGTCTGCATTTAACACCCTTTTCACCGTGGTTCTGCTTAACCCCATCTGAAGGGCCAACAGTTTCTGCTTACGTTTGGGATTTCTTTAAATTTGCGCCTTCATAGCTTTTATCACTGCTGGAGTCCTAACAGACCGAGGGCGACCACTTCTTGACCTGTCATCTACACTAGAGTCTTCATTGTATCGTTTGATGGTACGATAAACGAATCTTTTGGTTATATTCAAATTTTTCAGTATGTCAAAATTTTTTATTGGCGCGTAACCGTAACGATGCAACGCAATAACTGCAACACGGTCTTCTTCAAGCGTCCACTCCATATTTAAAAATGAGCAAAATTCTAAAAAGTATACATTTTTATTTTTATGAACAATTCGAAATTCGAATTCAATAAACTTTTTTGTGGCCAGCATTCTAAAAGAAAAGTTTTTATTGTGTGACAATACTTATGACCTGACTTTTTTGATATTTTTGTACCGCCTGCACAAGTCACTTGCTGGCTCTAGGAGAACTAAGATTCTGTTCTCAAATATAAAACAGTCTTATTTCTCCTTATGCTTGGCGACATGGGTGCTGGTCATACAGTTTGGGATTATAGAAAGGAGAATGCCCATTTTACTATGAAACCTGGTGTCAGTGCGAAGACTTTCGTGCCTCAATGAAACTTATTTTTGTGTAGGGAAACAATATATTTTTCATAAATATAAATATAATGAGGACCCAGATCCGGATTCTTGGTGAAATGAACTTGAAATCGAATAATATTTTTTTTGTCTTCGTCTCTGTGAACAAAATATAAAATTATATTATTATTACTTTATGTTATAAAAATCTGTTCGCCGGGATAGAACAGGAAAACGTTTAAGGACAAAGCATAAAAATGCTTCAATTTATGTAATGTAATGTTTATTGTTTGTTTTCAACAAAAGGTACAAGGATATAGATAAAAAGCACTAGACCCCACACTAGGATTCCCTGTGTTGTGGGATCTAGTCATTCGTCCAATACAGTTTGGGTACATGTAAGTTTACATAGCTAAAATAAATAAAACTAAGGAACATTCAAATTGTTGTGTGTGTGTGTGTGGGTGTATGTGTATGTGTGTGTGTGAGTGCGTGCGTGTGTAACGTAGAGAGAGGTGATACTGTGGTGGTTATCAAGAAGATTTAATTAGATTTTCAGTATCCAAATAGCTCAGATCTGCTAGCCATTTGGTTACAGTTTTTTTGCAGTTATGGGTAGTCTGATATAAGATATTCAATTGGTAATTTAATTTAGTATATAGATGCGGGCCCATCTGGAGGTAACACTGTTTGCCAAAACTTCTTCTACAAGGAGGTTTGCTCCATCTATATATTCTCTGCGAGCGTTTAGTCACGATTCTATTATCAAGCGAGCATTTGTGAAATTTTAAGATAGTTGCTATGATGTACAACTTGCGTACTGTTAACGCCTCAGTTTCTCTATACAACTCAGCTGTAGAGTAGCGTAATTCTTTTCTATAAGCTACTTTTAGAACGGCTCGTTGCGCTCGTTCAGCTTTAATAAGATAGCTATTCCGAGCCGACCCCCATGAGATAATGCAGTAGTTCAGTACCGATTGACATAGAGTTATATATATCATTTTTGTTATTTTCTCGTCTGTTACTGGTCTTAGCCTTTTAAATACGTAAAGTATTTTTTTTAACCGGCTGTGTATGGATTCGATATGCTTATGCCAAGTCAGCTGATCATCGATATGGACACCAAGGTATTTTATAGTATTTACTCGCTCAAAAGCTTTGCAAGTACAGGTTCCAGTTTGGTTTCTTTTACAGGTGTGGTGTAATAATTTCAATTCATTTGGAGCTGCTGTTCTTTTCGTGATTTTGAAATCAAAAATTTTAGATTTTTCTACATTTAAGGTAAGTAGATTGTGATCTAGCCATTGACCAACCTTCTTCATTCCAGATTCAGAGATATTATATGCTTCGTTCCAGGTTCTTGCATGAAAGATGATGGCAGTATCGTCGGCATAGGCAAATATTTGTGCTTTATGTAGTTTCAGTGAGCACAGGCCATTTATACAGGGTATATCAAGACTGCTACCGAAAACGAAGCCGGGTGGTAGTTTAAGCGACTTCAGACACAATGCAACAGAAAAAGTTGCAAAAAAAGCGACAATTTTTTTTTGTTTTTTTTTCCTATGGCCATATTTGGGTGGTAAATACATTTTTTCCTAAAATAATAGTATATACCCTTTTATTTATAAATACTCTAAGGTATAAAAGAGTTTAAATTATAATTTTAGCAAAAACTATGGATTTACCACCCAAAAATGACGATATTCAAAAAATCATAAAAAAACATTGTCGCGTTTCTAGGCGAAATTTTTAATTGCATTGTGTTTGTAGCCACTAAAACTACCACCCGGCTTCGTTTTCGGTAGCAGTCTTGAGATACCCGGTATATATGAGGAATAAGGTTGGGCCAAGGACGCTACCTTGGGGCACTCCATAATCTACTTTTTTAAAGTTGCTCTTGATATCTTTTAAACATACTTTTTGTAAACGATCTGAGAGGAACGATCTGAACCAGTCCAATGCAATCCCTCTTATTCCAAAATGTTCCATCTTCTTTAATAAAATTAGTCTTGATACGGTATCGAAAGCTTTCGCAAGATCTAAGAAAATACCGCAACATTTCTCGCCTTGGTCAAGTTTAGTTACTACAAAATCAACTAAGCTAGTAACAGCATCTGTAGTTGATTTGTTATTGCGAAAGCCGTATTGATTGGATGATAATAATTCGCCTTTCTCCAGAAATTTTAGAAGTCTATTGTTTACCAATTTCTCCAAGATTTTTGATACAGAAGTAAGAAGAGAAATGGGCCGATAATTAGACGCCAAAGTTGTCTCATTTGATTTATATATCGGACATACATTTGCGATTTTCATTTGAGAAGGAACCTTTCCAGATGCCAAACTTAAGTTACATATATGAGTAATTGGTTGTAAGAGATAGTTTCTTGCTTTCTTTAAGGTACTATTAGGTATTCCATCCCATCCAGGAGCAGAATCTGTTTTGAGATTTTTAATAATTGAACTGATTTCATTCTCATCAGTAGGATACATAATAAAAGACTCCGAGCAATTTGCTTTCATCTCTAGAGTATTCGTTGTCATATTGAGCAACTCAGTCTCTGTTTTGGCTATGCGTCTCATACACTTTTCAGCTAGTTCTTCGCCTACATTCGCAAAATAGTTGTTTGCCATATTTATTGCCACAACGGGATCAGAGTCTGCGTTAAGTAGGTCGCTATTGCTTAATTGCTTGTTTTTCAAATTACTGATGTTTTTAATTGTTGACCACAGTTTCTTGGTATTCCCTTTGGAGCTTTCTATAATTTTCTTCTCGTGGGCATTCTTTAGATTCTGTAAAATGTTGTTGCAGTAATTCCTATAGGATTTATAGCGTTGTAATAGAAATAGATTATTTTTATTTTCTTCTTTTTTAACTTCCTTATGTAATATGTCTCTTTTCCGGATACATTTCAATAGATTGTCTGACATCCAAGGTTTCCTAATTTTAAACAGTATCGGTTTCGCAATCAATGATATTTTTGATCGATACTATGAATGGGCATTCTCCGTTTCCATCTTGCTCTACCATAAACTAAGTGAAACAAGTCGCTAACATAATATCACACTTTTTAAAGCTTTGCGATATATTTTTTTAAGATTATTCTTTATTATTTTATCAGTGTTATATTCGTATCATTAATTTATTAGCGTGCAACATGCAAGTATAAAACGTTGCTTATTTAAAAGTATCCCTCGTTTAGCATCGCACCTTATCAACATTTAGGCTGGGATGGCCTCTCCTGCCTCTCCGAAAATAAGACGATCTCCCCCTAGAACTCATAGTCAAAATATCATTTGATGTCGAAGGACATAAGACATCTTCGTCGATGGCCGTCTGTACAGCGTCCTTTAGTGAAGAAAAGTTCCTGGCAGAAACTATAGTGCCTAGTTGGCGATTTCTCAATCCAGCTGAAAAATATCTTATTGCCTGCTTCTCATTTAATGGCTTCAGAATATTATAATTATCATTATTGCCATCAGATTGAGCAATCGTCAACTCCACAAACATGTCCGTTATTTGTTTACCGTAATCATCAATAGATAAACTTCTTTGTTTAAAGTTTTGAAGTTTATGTTGAATTGCGGTTGCAGATTTTTTAGGTAATAATTTTGTTTTTAAATCTGCTATTAAACCATTAATATTGCTATATGAAGAAGATAGTTTCAGTTTCGCGGCTTGAGAAAGTCTACTTTTTAATACAAAATTCAATAATTTGGAATGTGAATCTTCGTCTAACTCTGATTTATAATACTCAACACTATCAATAAATTGTTGTATACAGGTTACATCATCTGAACAAACTGGCAATAAACTTAAAGCAACTTTTAAATCGAATTTTGACGTACTCGCCATTGTTTTAAGTTCACTTTGAACGCCTGAGCATAAATCTATAATATTTTCATAAGAATTATCAAAATCGATACACAATTTTTCAATAATTAAACATTCAGTTTTGCTAATAGAGCTCTTTGTTCCGGAAAAATACTCTAAAAATGCTTTATATTCTTTTAACAACTTATCGGCCTCTTCTAATTTTACAAAACCTATTTTGCCTTTCCTTCTTTCTGGTCCTATTTTAATTAAATATTTTCTGATTTCTAATAATTTTTCGAATAAGTTTCTTAATTTTTCGGCCATTCAATTGTTTTTTGTATAAGAAAAAATAATGCAATACCATACATACTATTAACTATAATGTCCGTCCTTACAATGTCCTTTAAATATAGAGTCCACTAATATATTCACTTACGATACAGGATACACGATTAAACACTTGATTAAACACTTTTCTTTTACGCTCATTGATACCGCGAAGATTTTACGCACTTGTCACTTATAATGCCGCGCACTCTAATATTGCCGCATTGTCCTGTTAAATAACGTCTGCTGGCCCCCTCCCGTGGCTCCTTGTAGATGGTGACGAATCCCTGTGCTTCCACCATATGGAAGACCGCAGCCTGTCCCTCGTAATAGCATTTGTCATCCACTCGACATGACACTTTTTGTATAGGGTGAAAACCCCGTACAAAAATCCCAATAATGCTACTAGGAGCAATATCAGCAAAATTATATTGGTGGTACTGGCATGTACGGCCAGCTGCCTGATGTCGTCCGTATTGCTGCCTCCTGTAGCTGTTTGGGCCACGACGATCTCGTCCTTCGTGTTAGATCCTCCCATGATATAAAATTTGTAAACGAATTACAGTAGTCACTGTGGCGAATGCCGAGAGATAATTGATTATTAACCGCTGCATTTTTCGCTCGCTAGACCATCCCAATATGGTATGGCAGGGTCGCCATGTACGGATGGGATAAGGTTTCGGAGGTAATGACAAGACCAGTGCTCAATCTATACTGCTTTTATTATAATAGAATTATGCTTATATACCTACTCCCTTACAAGCTATAAATAAAATGTTTTTAATTATTTCAGCTGCGGTACCTAAATGGCGTATTAGTTATCGGCACCTGTGATTCATCGCTGGAATTTTGGGTACCTAATGAAAGGTATCAAGATCTGTGATCTGAGTAACTGACACGTATTTATGACAATTAAAAAACAATAAATATTTTATAATAAAAAAAACTATAATAACAACAAGGAATATTTTACTTTTGTACAAGGATAGATCAGCAATGTTTATTAGTTTTTATAATTACTTGATAATAACGTGTACTAAAATATTTTTTTGTTTATTGCTTAATTACTGATATAAAATGCATGAAATGTATGCTTGTATGTTTCAATACTATTAGAGGCCGTCCATTAATCACGTGTGGCTTGAATGGGGGGGGGGGGGGGACAAAAATCACGAAATATCACAAGGAGGGAGAGTGGCTCTAGTATGATATCACGTGTATTTTTTTTTTTGACGCATAGTTTTGATTAAAAGGATACATACATACAATATATTTTTCTTTTATTATATCATGGTCCTTAATTTCAGAATAAAAAGAGATTACACTTTATACCAGTATTTAAAGATAATTTGTCGATAAAAATTAAGGCTTATGTATATGTACTAAAAATACATCTGATATTGGATGGGGCGGGGGGTCAATCAAAATCTCACCACATATTTATATACTACCAAAGAGGAGGGGGGATCTAAAAATGCTAAATAAAAGATCACGTGATTAATGAACGGTACCTTACTTATTAGTATCATTACTTACATAAAATATAAGCTTATTTACGAATCATCGAAACATTAATAACAATAATGTGTAGTGTTTCATTAATAGATTTTGATGATTTCCAGATTCAAAGTTTTATTTTTCATCTAGTACTAAAATAACACAAAAAATAGTACATATATAATAAAAATAAAACAGTATCAATCAGTATAAAATCAATCTCGATATTTATAAGTGCATATTGAAATTATAAAAAATTGTGGATATTTAACATAGTATTGTTTCTACATTATGAGTTTCAGATTTCAATGTTATTTTATGTAATTTTTAAAGTTAAACCTGAATAACTGATTATAATTATCGCTTTTTTTGTCCCAATTTGCTCACTTTTTCTAATATCATTGAGATTAAATGTTGAAATGAAAATGAATTGTGAAATTTTGAATATCTTGAATTAGCATTCCTTTCATTATATGTTCTAGTAATGTATGTTAGCAAATGATCCATTGTCACCTGCATTGTTTAAGTATGTCTTGTTTTTTGTAATAGTATTCTGATCACGGCTATAGTTTCAGTAGGGCGATTCACGTAATAAAATAAGTTCAGCTGCAGTGCAGTTGCAGTTACGTTTCGATCAAAACAGCCCTTTTCGTATTCTCGTAATACGCTCGCGTCAAGGGCCCTACTATATTCATCCGAACGAACGAACGAACGAACGAAGTTCGAAACTTCGGACAAACGAAGATTTTTATACGATACGAATGTATCTATTCTGTAAAAGTTCGAATTTGTATAACGTACACCGTAACTATAAGTCTATGGTTACGACCATAAATCAATAACGACCATAAGTTTTATGTAGGTACATTCGTATCGTATATAAAATTTGATCATCCGAAGTTTCGAACCTCGTTTCGTTGAATATAGTAGTGACCTTCGTTCGTTCGTTCGTTCGTTCGGATGAATATAGTAGGGCCCCAAGTTCGCCTCACGCGAGCGCTTTAGTTTATTCTACTGCTGCGCGTATATGTCAATGTCAAACAAATTTCATACGTCTGACGTACAGTTGACGCGCAGCTCACGCGCAGCTAAACATTTACAAGAATACCATTTTGTACAAAAACGTAAACTTAATTGTAACTGCGCCGCAACTTGATCGGCGCGTCAAAAAGTTACGTGAATCGCCCTACAGAGGTCCTAACGGTTATTTATTCCATGATGTTTGGCACAAGCATGAACAGTGTATATCAGTTATGAAATCGTATACTTACCAAACACCATTTCATGTGATGGCATTCCAATCACGACATCAAAGCGTATAGCTATTTCTATAATAGCACCATTTATTCAATTATTTTTTTATTAGAAGCCAGGTGGTATTTTTAGCAGACACAATGGCACAACATTTAGGATTTTTGTTATGTGGTTGTTTATCTTACGTCGTGTTCGAATGGTTTAAACTTTAAAGTAGTTTTTCCTAAAATAATAATGTACATCTTTTATTTTTAGAGGAGCAATGGTTTACAAATTATTATTTTAGCTTAAACCATGTGTTTACGACCCACAGACGGTCATATCAAACAAATTGCATAAATATAATCGCTTATTTTTTAGTTGCACTATCACCTGGCTTCGTTTTCGGTCGCAGTCTGGATGCAATCGGGATATTTTAATTTATAACCATCACCACCAGATAAAACTCCGATTTTGTATTATGCATATGTAAATTTGCCCCTTATAGAGCGAGCGACTCACTAGCGAGCTGTATCTGTAACTTGCATGATACAGTTACGAGCCAACTAACGTGTTCGCGTGTTACAGATTAGGCTCGAGACCATGTACGTACGTGTGTGTATTTGTGTGTGTTTGTGATAACAGTAACGCTAACGTTTTCGGTTACAGAATGACTACTCTTTAACTTATTCGCTATGAGGCGTCCGCGTACCGCTTGCAACAGGTTTGTGAACCACGCACACACTATGTTTTTGGAATACATACATGTACTGTTGGGTCATGATATGTTTTCGAAAAAATAAATATTTCTATTTGAAAATCAGGGACAAATAGAAATAAACAGGATAGCTTGTTTAAAAATCAATTTGAGTAGTTCTATTAAAATTAAGTATAAATACTGATTTTAGAGCTTTTTACTTCAAAAATGTTTTTTGAAGCCTAACGTGAATTTAGACGGTACAGTACGGATGTTTATTAACAAATTAATCAAGAATATGATAGAATACAATCAATTTTGCTATTTACAAACTATTTCGTAATACATTTATTCGGAAAATTACACATCACTACATACATACATGGTAACGTTTATGGTTACGTTCGCTAGTGAATACCCGACTTAATTGTTCCCAGTATAATAATATAATTGCACTTACAATGTTTTTACGAAAAGGAGAATGCCCATTCATAGTATCCCAATCCTACTTAAAATTAATTATACTATTGTTTATAGTTTGTCCTTACACGTTACCCTGTTTTTTTTTCCCGGCTGATAGAATTTAATAACATCACGTAATTATCACAGACTAAAGTAATTATCATCAAACTTTACATTTTGTTCACAGAGCCCTGTACAAAAAAATATTTTCTATTGGACTTCAAATTCATTTCTCCAAAAACTCTGGACTTGGATCTCATTTGTGATTCATATTTATTGAAAATACATTTTTCTTACACAAAAAAATAGGTTTCAGCGAGGTACAGCAGTTCATAGTAAAATGGGTATTCTCCTTTAAATTAATACCGAAATGTGTCCCAAACTAGTTGATCTAAATACGTTTTATGGATTTTCAATGAGATCTATGAAATTCAAAGACTGTTGTTAATTTTATTTACTTAGGTCGTAGTCAATATTTATTATCCATTGTTGATTATAATATTGTTTTTTATGGGTTTCAAATTGCAAATTTGCCGCTTTTTATTAATTAGCACCGTTTTTATGAGTTGTCAAATGTTTAAAAGAAAATATTGCTTAACACTTTAGCATGAAAGAGCATTACCTACAATGTATTTTTTTTTTTGGAACATTTGTGTAATGCCTAAAACTTTTTTGTGGGCGCACCTAATTTCTGTACCGGGCGGACAGGGGCTAATTTGAAATTTCTTAGGCCCGTACTCAGAAACAATACTATATACTCAGTGTTGAAGTAACCCTATGCTAAGTAAGACATTTCTCATAGTGATCGTTTCGTTCAGCCTTTTTATTCATAAACAATACTTGAGTAACCCTTTTACTATGGGAACGCACAGTGTCCAATGCGGATCAGTGATTGGTCAATTACTGTTGCTAATTTCTCTCTGGTGTTTGACTATTGGTGTCCGCTTTACACTCACGCGAAAATACCACGAGAATCTTGAATGTGGAACCAATTTACATAATATTCTTCGCAGGTTGTCGCCGTGTTCTCCGACTTGTCAGTTATTTGAAACAAAATAAAAATCAGAGAAAAAGGTGAAATCCTGCGAAGAATATGAAAATCGATTCCACTCGTGTTTTTTTGCGTTCTCCCGAGAATTACGCGTGAGTGTAAAGCGCCTTCGACAACTTCAAATATTTACGTTCGATCTATTTAATAAAAATTCTTTCCCACATTTTTAAGCGGTAAATTGTGGGTGTTAACATAGGCCTCCCCCCTCCCCAATGATTTCCACAGTGACCTGTTGGAGGCAGCCTGCATCCAAATAGATGATTACTAACCTGAAAACTCCCGTATCTGTATCTGCCCATGATTGATTGAGAGTGGTTAGGCCATATAATCCTCTACGCTGGCCTAATGCGGGTTGGCGGACTTACATACCTACTATATAACTTTTTATACATCGTTATGGTATGCAGGTTTCGTAACGATGTTTTCCTTCACCCGTTTAGCGCGCGGTGATTGACTATCAAAATATCAATACACACATGACTCTGAATAGTCACAGGTGTGCCCTGGGGTTCGAACCCGCGACCACCGTGAAAATGTTGGCAGTCGCATAGTCCGTTTACCAACAGACAACTCCCAGACGAATGAAATCTTAAGGCCACAAGTAATTGGTAAATAGGCGGTATTGGAAGGCCCCTTTCAGACTAGTGGCAAAAGTGCATGAAGAATAATATCCTTAGTAAATCGATAGCGTCTTCTAAATTCTTTGTCATTGTAAAAATCAAAAGGATTTGTAAATCTCGAATAATATTTCTTGCACTTATCATCTATAAGTATCATCAATATAATTGTCGAACTTCTCCTCGCTGCTGTAATCCATTGTATTGAAAATGGAAAAAACCTAATACAAAACCTTAGTGCAAAATACATAAAATGAAATTTACATTTACAGCTGTCACTTTTACGTCTTCAATCGACACTATGCGTTGCGTAAAATAGCTGTTGAGTTTCTTTACCTGAGGGCCTCCTTAAAATAGGCCCTATTTCAATGACATTAGGATGCTTTATTGCTTGAAATCCGAAAAACTACAATACGGCTTCCGAGACAGTCGTGAACGCGTAGTGTCACTCATCACTCAAGTATTGTTTATGAATCAAAATTGACAATTCTGTGCGTTTGGCTACACTATGCGTCCTGATCCATGGTCCTCATAGTATTGTTTGTGAATAAGGGTGTTAAACTATGTGACACTATTTAGGTCCCTTATGTTACTTCTGTCATACCAACTAAGCAACAAAAGGTATACTGCTATACCAATTCTAGGAGAGAGGGCAATTTCTCCTTCTCCCCACTTCCAGGAATGCCCAATAATAATAGCTGATATATCATGTAGAGTAGTTAAATGCATACGTACCTTCTGTAATGACTAACTCTACTAAATTTTTTATGATCTCTGTTTTTATTAACAGCTTTTTAATAAATATTTTATACAAAGAACTAATTAAAGCGTTTTAATACCTACCTTACCTAGTACCTACCTTTCAATTTAGTGTTGAGGTTTTTGGCTAGACTCGACCTAAGAAATATATTTTGTTTCTGATTTCTCGATTTCATTTCTCAAGGCACAAGAACTCTATCGGTATTTTCGAGTATCTGGAAGAAATTTTTAAACGCGTTAATTCGACTAACCAACGAATGTCGCAAAATAATCGATTTTCAATAATTGTTTATGATGTTTATATTTATTGAAAATACATACGTTTTCCTACACAAAAAATAGGTTTCATCGAGGGACAAAAATCTTTGCACAAATAAGTCTCATAGTAAAATAGCCATTGTTCTTTTCACAAATTATGTATTTCCGTTGCCGCTATAATAACAAATACTACAAATAAAAGAAAAAGGAAAAAATAAGGAGCGACCTCATAAACCGGTAACTAAAACATAAACATAACAGAATAAATAAACGGTTTTTTTTTTTCGTTTTTATGCCCAATATTAATAACGGTAACAGCTAGACCCGTGGTTCCTAACCTGGGGGTTATTACCCCCACGGGGGTAAAACTTGTATTTTGCGGGGGTAACAATGAGCTGGTTGTTGTCTTAAGTGAAACAAAACCTAATATTACCGTATCAGGAACTTCGAGAGACTTTTCCGTCTCACAAACACCCAGACTCGAAAGAAATATTTATGGGCACCAACATTTCTCTCGGTGCGGGGATAGAACCCGCGACCCCTCGCTTCACAGGCGGCGTCTCACAAGCCGCAAGAGAAGGCTGCCTTACTGGCAAATATCTTTGTGGCTCATTCCCACCTCGAGGACCCTTGTTTCCAGACGCTGCATACACTTTCTGGTTGCGGTTTCTCAATGGCGGATATCCGCATTAGAAAGATGAAAGAAAGAAAAAAAGCACTCCTGCACTGATTTGCCTCTACCGAGCGTCCTACCGCGCAGGAGTTGTGCCTGAATCTTGGAAGGAGGCCAATGTGCAATCGATCCCCAAAAAGGGTGATCGGTCAGACCCTACCAACTATCGCCCTATCGCTATCACCTCAGTGATGTGTAAGGTCATGGAGCGGATCATAAACTCTCAATTGATCTGTTACTTGATCACTTGGATCACTCGTTGATCAGTGACAGACATCGCGGATTCCGTCAAAATCGATCAACAGGTGAAACTTCTTGCGTTTGTCCTGCATCGCGATTGACTGGCGTGGCGAGGCTCTTGCTATGAGCCTTACATAACCAAGGCTTTTGATAGGGTCTGGCACCGTGGTCTTCTTTGAAAAGATCAGACATACGGTCTGCCCGACAACCTGTGTTCGTGGATTTCTGGCTTTCTGCATGGGCGTAGAATACGTGTTGTCGTCGATGGACACGCTTCGGCGCTCATGTCGGTATATGCCGGAGTACCTCAGGGCTCGGTGCTGCCGCCCACGCTGTTTATTCTCCATATCAATGATATGTTGTCGCTAGGCAACATTCATTGCTATGCAGATGACAGCCCCGTTCTTGGGCGATACCACTATGGGCATCCGGCTTGCCGGGTCGACATTGTGAGGGGACGCGAAGATCTTGATGGATAATGCGCCCCTATCGCATATTCATCAAAATTCGCGCCCCAGGAAAGAAAAAACGTTCTGCAGCGCCCGTGTAAGTGGTTTTACGTTATTGGTCAGTTGTGTAGTTGTCTCGCAAGATTCAATATGCCGCCCCCTGAACTTGCCGCCCGGGGCACAGACCCCATCTTCCCCCCCCCCCCCCCTAGATCCGGGCTTGCTTTCTACAACCATTTTGTTGTTCTGTCAATATATTATTACTTTGAGTGTGGGTGTAAATAAGGTCTGCCAAGCATGCTGTTATTATTTTGTATATAGTTTGTAAACAGGTTATGGGTCTATAGTTTCTTGGGTTAGTAGAGTCAGACTCGCCCTTACGCAGCATATAGGTATGTGGTTCTGGTAGTAATGTAGTCAGGGATCTGTTGCAGGTTCTTTATGTATTATTTATGTGGTGATATAAATATGGGTGGATGGTTGTGAGTAGAGATGAAACGGATATCCGGTAACTATCCGGTATCCGGCCTATCCGGCCTGTTTTCACTATCCGACCGGATACCGGATAGTAGCGCACTATCCGGCCGGATACCGGATAGTAGCGCACTATCCGACCGAATACTGAATTATAAAATAAATAAATATGTATACTGGGTATTTCAAGACTGCTACCGAAAACGAAGCCGGGTGGTAATTTTAGTGACTACAAACACAATGCAACTAAAAATTTCGCAAAGAAACGCGACAATTATTTTTTATGATTTTTTAAATATCGTCATTTATGGGTGGTAAATCCATAGTTTTTGCTAAAATAATAATTTAAACTCTTTTATACCTTAGAGTATTTATAAATAAAAGGTTATACACTATTATTTTAGGAAAAAATGTATTTACCATCCAAATATGGTAATAGGAAAAAAATAACAAAAAAAATATACACTTTTTTTGCAACTTTTCTGTTGCATTGTGTCTGAAATCGCTTAAACTACCACCCGGCTTCGTTTTCGGTAGCAGTCTTGATATACCCTGTATAATATATCACTAGATGTTGAATTCTTTACGTTCTAAACTCGTCGTATCGCGATTTTCCGTGTGAATACAATTTTGCCTTTATGCCTATATCCTTTCTCGTTGTCTAATCTATCTCTGTATCAAATTTCATCAAAATCGGTTCAGTAGTTTAGGCGTGAAAGCGTATTATAATATTAGTAATGGATTATTTTACACAAAGCAAAAATGAAAAAAAAAAAACAACAAAAACAACAATAGGTTATGGACGGACATCGTTTATTAAATTAAAATAATGACAGAAATTGTTTGTTAAAAAGTTAATTAATGAAAATTAACTTAGTGTTAGTACTTAGTACTCAAAATTAACTAGCGGCAATGAATCAAATTGTAACGCTATAAGCGGCCGGATATCCGGTAGCCGGATATCCGGCGCTCCGGCCTCGTAGCTAGCCGAATATCCGGTATCCGGTATCCGGCCAAATCACTATCCGTTTCATCCCTAGTTGTGAGCCTTTTGTACCAGTAGTGTATACGATCAGATCCAGGTGTTTTCCAATTATGTATGTTAGTTATACTTTCTTTAAAATGTCAATAGGTATGTATGTATTCAAAAGTCATTGGTGTTGTGCTTACTGATTTCTCTATCTCAAGTTTTATCCATTCTGCGTTACTGTTGTGTGTAATAGGATTTTCCCATATATTAGACCAAAAGTCTTTTAGTTGTTCTGGTTCTGGTGCTGCCATATTAGACGTGGTATGTGTGTCATCAGTATTCAATTTTTTTTGATAAAATTTTCTTTCATTAGAAATAAAACAATTATTCTGTGTTTTTCACGTGTGCATTTCAAATATCTGTGTAACTGACTGCTAGTGACCGATAACTTCTGCTTTAATGTGTCTAAAAACTCAACGACATAATATGTGTTAGTATCTTCATGTATAGTGTGAATTAGGTACTAGAATGTCATGGCAAATGGGGAAATTGAAAATTGCACAGTAATCAGATTTGTTATTACCTTAGGAACAACTTAAGATAGTTTACAAAAAAGAGTGGAGTACCTACCCAGTATTTTTTGTTCTGTATCTTTGTGTTCTTAATATTTATTTAAAAAAGTAAGCTATGACTTGAAATAAATAATACAAAATAATATCCACCGCTATGTTTTATTTTTACTGCCATATTTTTAGCAACAGAGATGTCATACCTAGTCCCTTTGTATCCATTTGAATGATAAGTTAGGAAGAACGAAGTGTCGACCAGCTTTCTACGAATCGAATTTACCTACTTACGTTAAAAAAACATCAATAATCTAATTTCCTGAAAAGTGTAAAGTAACATCTTGTTGACGACAACTTCAACGCACCAAGGCGTCACCTCACGGACCAAGTAGACTAGTCTCACCTAGTATTTTAAACCAAATTAGACCTTTGATGACTTTTTTTTAATACGCCCATGAATTTGCGATCACCAAAGTTCATTCATCGATATCGATAAACTGTGAAAAGAGCTCACAGCACCATTATATTTAGACAAATTTTGCTATCTAGATCGTCTAGATCACTGACTAGATCAGAGTGGACGCTTAAATGGCCATAGCGCTACTTCTATACCTACTTTAGTTAATATTTTAAGCATAGGTATCAAAAATAAAATTCGATGTTTTATAGGGATGCCATAAAAACGACTCAGTGACGCCTCCACAGACATAGAAGTAAAGACACCTCCATGAGCGCGTTCCATTAGGCGCTCACGGCGTCCAAAACACTCATTTCGCCGTTCCAATTGACGATCATGATCGTCGCGGTCGCGGTGAACACGTCGTTGATGACGTCATGACAAACGCTCACGCGACGCCCAGGACGACCCATGTCAAGCTTGATGTCAAGAGGCATAGCTTCATGAGTGGAACGGTAAATATCGCGGTCGTTCGGTCGTTCTTGTTTAATAGTCTGGGGCGGTCGTGCGGTGCGCGTGGTCGTTGCGATCGTCAAATGGAACGCACCACCAATGATAAAAGAATTATAAAGGATCACGCACAAAAGTAGCTATATATGTCAAGTTATAGTTATGTTAAGAATATCGACGCGGAATGTACATTTATGTATCTGTCTCATTTACACAAAGCTGACTTGTCCCTTAATGAAAGAGACAAATAATAATTCCTTTGTTTCGAATATGGCAATATTTTGTTCACTAACCACACTGAGACCGCCCATAGACCAAAATGACGCCATTTTAGTTATGCTTTCGAAACCACAGACTATTAAACCAAAAACTGCATGAAATGTCAAACTGTGGCGTTATCTGTCAATCGGAGTAAACAAATCTGCACAATCAAAGAATTTCGGATTATTCATTGGTTAATCTCGTTTGTTAAGTTTGTTTAGTTTGCTTATTAGTTTAGTTGTTAAGTTTTTAAAATGCCTCAGTGTTGTGTTAAAGGATTCGAGTCGAGTTCAAGCAAAAAGGACCCTAACATTTCTTTTCATAGGTTAGTAACTGTTTTTACGAAATACGAACAAATATGTGCTAAATTTACATTTTGGGTTTATTTTTATCATTTATAAATGTATTTGGATATTGTTGATTAAGTTTTAGTCTGCAGCAGGCCCGTAGATTCAGGATACTCAGCAGCGCGACTTGATAGCCAGCCCGGGCGGCTCGCGAACGCGAATTCGAATTTTGAACCCTATTATTCGCGTACCGGCCCGCGAGTATCCTACCGACTGCGCCAATTACGTTTGCCACAGACGTAAGGTTGAAAAAAAACCGAAATGATTTTATAAACTATATTTAATTATGAAATAAAATTACAATTAATTAACCCTATGAATAATCATTCCACTTCGAAGTAGGAATATGGAATGCCTATTCTTACAACCGAAAATTAGCATGAGCCTTCGATTGACGTCATAGCTGCATCAGCGATTTAATATATCAATAATTATTTATTATAGTGTCGCTGCAAAGTCAGCGATTGTCTTCCAGCGTGGCTACGTAACTCTCTTCTAGGCGTTATTTATACAAGTAGTGTAAATAACAACCTCATTGTTTGTTTACACACAAGTTTAGAGATGAGTGGTTTCGATACGAAATGATTCATATCGATATTATCATTTTTAAATATTTTGATATTTATTTTTCAAAAAAAGAAAAAAAAATGTTTATATTTAAATATATATTCAGACCGACAAACAAAGTGAAATTAAAAATATTTTTTAGATTCCCTATAAACATACAAACCAGGACAAAATGGATACAAAAAAATTGGAAGCTATTGGAACCCTGCAATAAATACATTTATTTGTTCATTACATTTTGAAAAAGAAAACAGCTTTCCAACAATATTCCCGGTAAGTGAAATTGTAGTAATTATGATATTTTACCTAATAATCCTATTAATAATACAACTGTTAATCAATAACAAAGATGACATGCAAGATAATTTGGACAATTGGTAGTCTATTTTTTAACCGACTTCAAAAAAAGGAGGAGGTTCTCAATTCGACTGTATGTTGCTTTTTTTTTTATGTTTGTTACCTCGTTTCTCTGTACTGTGTGAACCGATTTCGATCATTCTTTCTTTGATTGAAAGCTGATGCTTGTCGTTTGGTCCCATAAAAATTTGGTGAAGATCTGATGAATATCTTCGGACCTGGAGAGGGGAACTCCTTAAAATTAAGGAGAATTGCAATGGTTCTTTTTGCATTACGTTCACTAGAAAAGTTAAGATACAGTAAGAGAGGGAAAAAGGGGTGGGGGTGAGGGGGGGTGGGTGATAAAATTAAAATACACGTAAATTCTAATATCTTCGGCAGCTTTTAAGCGATTATAGTGATTTCTTTTTCATTGGAAAAAACGTATTGACAGGTTGATCCCAGGAATACGACATGAAGATATGATGATTATGTTCGGACCTGGAGAATAGAACACTTCAAAATTTAGTAGGATTCCAATGGTTCTTTTTGCATTAAGTTCATTATAAAAGTTAAGCTACATCAAGGGAGGGAAAAAGGGGTATGGGTGAGGGGGGGGGGGTGATAAAATTAAAATACACGTAAATACTAATATCTTCAGCAGCTTTTAACCGATTTTAGTGATTTCTTTTTCATTGGAAAGAACGTATTAACAGTTTGATCCCAGGAACACAACATTAAGATCTTATTATCATGTTCGGACCTGGAGAGTAGAACTCCTCAAAATTTAATAGGATTCTTTTTGCATTGAGTTGAGTATAAAAGCTAGGCTACAGTAGTTGAGGGACAAATAATAAACATGTGAATATTCCAATATCTTTGGCAGCTTTTAGCCGATTTTAGCGATTTTATTGTCATCGGAAAGAACATATTCCTTGTGGAGACCAAATCTTTTTCATTTAAATGCCTATCAACACTAAAAAGATAAAAATAACTAAAATTTTTAATAAAAAAAATAAAAACCGACTTCAAAACAAAAATCCACTAAAAACCAAAAATTAATAAAATAATAACTACCACTCCAAAGCAAAAAAATAATATTTATTTCATGGAGCTCGTGCATGTTGATTAATTTGCTTAATGACTTGACTAGCCAACAAATCAAAATATATGCGTAACATATTGAAGGCGGGCCGCCCAGTACCAAACATATAGATATTTAAATTAATATAAGGCATAGGTCCTATATGTTTGGTACTGGGCGGCCCGCCTTCAATATGTTACGCATATATTTTGATTTGTTGGCTAGTCAAGTCATTAAGCAAATTAATCAACATGCACGAGCTCCATGAAATAAATATTATTTTTTTGCTTTGGAGTGGTAGTTATTATTTTATTTATTTTGGTTTTTAGTGGATTTTTGTTTTGAAGTCGGTTTTTATTTTTTTATTATCTAATGTTCTGGAGAACCTTTTAATGAACAGAAATAGTTTTATATTTTATTATTAATTATTATAATTGTTTATCTTAACCAACACTTTCATATTCATTGATTGAATTCTAAGTGAGACATAATGATTTTCCTCAGTCAAATAATAGCAATAAAAATCTACCTATGTTATTTTATTTTATTTGGTATGTATTAAATATCCTGATAGGTATTTTTGATTTTAGCAAAGAATGGTGCAACGTAATAATGAACGAAATGTATTAGATGCAACTGGGTGTTTGTTTCGACAGGTATAACCTTGTAACGGTTGTAACATGTAAATTAGTATTAGTTGGTCATATGTTTACATTATGGCGACTAAAAAAGTAACGATAATTGTAAAGTATAAGTATATTTTTAGGAATATCAAGAAATAATTACCTCCAACCGTCACATACATAGTCTGACCCCACACTAAGATCAAAATGTTTAATACATCATATTACTATTGTTTATGTAGCAGTTGCATTTTTATTAGTTTTGTTACAAATAAATTTATCATAATATTAATATTTATACATACATAAACTCACGCCTTTTTCCCAGAATGGGTAGGCAGAGGTGCAACCAGGACACCCACATTTCAGCCTCCGTGGCGCAGGCGGCAAGACGCCGTTTGTGAATCGAGAGGCCGCGGGTTTGATCCCCGCACCGAGAGAAATGTTTGTGCGGCCCACAAATATTTCTCTCGGGTCTGTGTGTTTGTGAGACCGAAAAGTCTCTCGTAGTTCCTGATACCCACGACACAAGACTCGATCTTAATGTGGGGTCAGGACTATGTATGGTGGTTGGGTGTTATTTATTTATTTATTTATTTCGCCTTGTATGTTCCGTCCTACGACGTTGTGGGTGGCGAGCCTATCGCAATATCGGGCACAAATTCCTGACTGTGCTGATAATGAATAGAAAAATCCGATATCACTTTGCGCGACCCGGGATTCGAACTTGAGACCTCAGCTTTGTAACCGTACCATAATACAACTACGCCACTGAGGCAGTCAATATTTATACATAAATTAAAATCTATAGTCCACATTATTCACCGCTTGTATGTTTATGTATGTATGTACCTTATGTTTTTTTTGTTTGATTGAATTATTCGAAAAATATTTTTATTCTAGTGCTGATTTCCTGCCTTCGTTCGCGATGTCCGCTACAATTCCTTTATTCAAAATCAAAATCAAAATATTCTTTATAATTTAAGTTCATTTCATTTGGCGATCTAGTGTTGTTACATAGTTTATTAAGTCTTTTAATTATTATTTTTTTTCGAGTTTTTTATTTTTTTATATAAAGCAGCTGTTAAATAAATAATTGTCGAAAGAGACTGACTTCTGTTATACAGGGCTTCCTAGTTCAGGAGTCAGGGTGTTATTATGTTGTAAACATGTTGTAATGAAATAAAGATTAATTATTATTTCTCTTTATTTCCATAATATTCTTTTTTACATTTTTACACATCATATACCGGGTATCTCAAGACTGCTACCGAAAACGAAGCCGGGTGGTAGTTTTAGTGGCTACAAACACAATGCAATTAAAAATTTCACATAGAAACGCGACAATTATTTTTTATGATTTTTTAAATATCGTCATTTTTGGGTGGTAAAAACATAGTTTTTGCTAAAATAATAATTTAAACTCTTTTATACCTTAGAGTATTTATAAGTAAAAGTGTATACACTATTATTTTAGGAAAAAATGTATTTACCACCCAAATATGACCATAGGAAAAAAATAACAAAAAAAAATTGTCGCTTTTTTTTGCAACTTTTTCTGTTGCATTGTGTCTGAAGTCGCTTAGACTACCACCCGGCTTCGTTTCAGTAGCAGTCTTGATATACCCTGTATATGTATATATAAAAAAAAAACTATGTCGTATAAAAATATAAAAAAGTAATGACCCTTCGGTGGCGGGGCTCAAGACCCAAGCCACCGGCGGTTAGGGATCCAAAGTGAGGAACCTCCTCACTATGCGTGCCGTGTCCAACACCGCCTTTTGGATCTGACTCTTGACCCAACGACCAATTGAGAGCCTCTGAAGATGTTGGTCGAAGCTCTTTGGCATCAGTCCATGTGCAGAAACAACAATCGGGACAATAACTGTTGAGTCCACATCCCACATATCGGTAACCTCGTGTGCCAAATCTAAATATTTAGACATTTTGTCTTTTTCAGCTTTGACAAGGTTATCGTCATGCGGGATGGTGACGTCAACAAGTATAGCCCGGCGCGCCAATCGATCTATTATCACAATATCACGCTTATTGGCTAGAATAGTCCTGTCTGTGATAATAGACCGATCCCAGTATAGCGTTGCATGACCATTTTCAAGAACTGGTTGTGGAACGTACTGGTAATATGGCATTTCAAGAGTCACAAGCCCATATCGAAGAGCAATTTGCTGATGTATGATCTTGGCTACTAGGTTATGCCTATGCAAATACTCGCCGTTAGCAAGATACGAACAACCGGAGATAACATGCCTGATTGACTCGCCCGGACGGTGGCATGCCCGACAAATGTCGACCGTACCGTCCTTCAGGATGTATTTCCTATAGTTGTTCGTCTTAATAACTTCGTCCATAATTGCAAAGACAAAACCCTCAGTTTCCCCAAAGAGGTTACCGAAACGTAGCCAAGATACAGACGCAGGTCGGTCCACATCAGGTCCATGGAGGGCCCGATAGAACCGACCATGCAGCTCTTTGCTCTTCCATACTTCCTCGCGATCTTTCGTGCTCATCACCAGTGGTTTCCGCCAGTTCTCATTCGCCAAAGAGAGCGGGGTAAGTCCTTTATCTATCTTAACTACAACCCTATGCATATCCACGTCACTATGAAGGAAATAATCCCTGAGATTGCACACCTCGCGATTATGCAAGTCCTTAGCATTAAGGATGCCTCGGCCCCCACATCTCCGCGGGATGTACAATCTCATCACTGACGAACGTGGATGATGCATACGATGTGCAGTCAGTAGAGTCCGGACTTTACGATCCAGGGCGTCCAATTCGGTCTGAGTCCATCTGAGTATGCCAAAAGCAGGGACCGAAACCGGTATCGAAAATACCGGTATTTTTTGGTATCAACCGAAAAAAATAATACCGGTATTTTTAATGGTAACCGGTATCCGCCAATTTTATTCGATTCCTAGAATTTAACCGGTATCATACCGGTAACCGAAATAAGGGTTACCTTTATGTTTCATGCGAAGTTCCTTATAAGTCAAAGCGGGGGCAGTGCCTGTGTGTGGTTATACCGCCGTTTGTCTTTACTAAACATTATGGCACTATACCACACAATTATCTTTACTCATTTCATGAATTTTTCAACAGAATTACCCACCAAAATTGAAATGAACCGTATCCAGCGATATTGTGTAAACAACACGACAAGTATGATTTTTATTTGTTATGCAACAACAACGCATTTTCTTTTGCATTCAAGGTCTTTTTAGGTTACCGGTATTAAAACGGTTCCCGTGTATAAGAGTAACCTTTATATTGCGTCATAGCGGTTACCGAAATTTTAAAGGTCACCGAAATTCGTCGATACCGGTACCGTTATGTCGAATGGGTTTCGGTCCCTGGCCAAAAGAGTACATAAGCACAGGCATAATTATTATTATTATTATTTATTCAAATAGTCTTTCAAAAGATCTTTTGGATTGTTCATTTCTGCTACCACCGCTTCGGAACGTGTTGTAGCTGTGAAGAAGTGGCGCAAGAAACTTCGTCAGCAACACGAACTGTCTTCTTTTTTCTTTTTTTTATATCGCCATTTAAAATTACAATGGTTCATGTCACAGAACACAATAATGTCAGTTTATTTAGTTAATTGTGTTTATTTAGTTAATTGTTTAATTTCTATTTTTACATTTTAATTGTTAATTTTGTGTAGATATTTTATTTCTATTTATATATTTAAGTTGTTAGTTTAGTGTACATATATTCATTGTTGTTTGCTAAATGTCTGTTTTTTTAGATTTTAGTTATAATTTGGCAAAAGAAATATTGACATGGTGAAAATTGGTGCTTAAGGAAAAAAGTGTGGTATATTCGAAGTCGCAACCAAATTCTAGCTATTAATAAAGTTGTATTTTATCTCACGTGTGTATTATTTGACAAATCCAATCCAATCATCAGGTAAAACTTACCCATCAAATAAATCATAGCATGAAAAAAATATCAAAACATTGACCTATTATTATCAGATTTAATTTTTAAAGACTTGACAAGTCAAGTCCTAAAATCCCCTGTTTATACTCAATTGACATGTAAAGCAAAAATTAAAAATGTTATATTAATGTTAGTCGTATGCCACTGTTGATGATCGATATCGATAAAAAATTTGGTACTAGCGTATCACTATTTTTAGGGGCGGAGCCGCCGCCATGTTTGTGAATCAAAGTGGTACGCGTCACGTGACCTTATGCTTTATCCCCTCTATTTTTTAATCATTGCGCACCACAGACTATTAAACAAGAGAACGCACTGCATTTATTTCTAAACTTATTTTGCTAAGACTTTAGTAATTTTATTTCATAGCAAACAAAAATGTTTTTTTCTTAGTTATGTAGATACGTAATTTAGTATAATTTATTTTGTATTGACATTAATATTGTCAATATTTTTGTTGTAACTTGTACATGATTACTAATTATAATTTACATTTTTAATATGGTTACACTACCGTCATGGCTGAATGAAATTGTTGACGACCTGTCAATTTTGTGAAATCTTTTATTTTCGCCATGATCGGTAGTTTGTGAGTTGTGATTTACTAATGGATCGTGTTCAATAAATTCTAATGAATAATTAAAACATTTCACAATGAACGGGTTAAGTTTCAGTGAACTCTGTTGCCTGTTTTGTTGTCCGCCATGCCCAGGGAAAATCGCGGCTAAGCTCGCATTTCTACCTCCAGAACCTACGTATGCATTCACACCCGACGAAACAGGGTCCAAATTTTCTCTGACTCTCACTGAACGAGCAGAGTGGCAGTACTCTGAACGTGAAAAGGAGAATATCGAAGGTTTCTATTCGCGAACATCGAGAGGGAACAGAATAGCTTGTCTCTTTGTTCGATGCAGTCCTAATGCACGTTTTACGATATTATTCTCGCATGGAAACGCTGTGGACCTCGGACAGATGAGCAGTTTTTACTTAGGCTTAGGGACTCGTATAAACTGTAATATATTTAGCTACGACTACTCCGGGTACGGTGTGAGTGGCGGGAAGCCATCGGAGAAGAACCTTTACGCAGACATTGACGCTGCTTGGCAGGCGCTCCGGACGCGCTACGGAATCAGCCCCGAGAATATCATTCTGTATGGGCAAAGTATAGGAACAGTGCCCACAGTGGACTTGGCGGCGCGGTATGAAGTGGGCGCGGTAGTGTTGCATTCGCCACTAATGTCTGGTATGAGAGTCGCCTTTCCCAATACCAAAAGGACATGGTTTTTTGATGCATTTCCCAGGTATGTGTTAAAATTTATCAATATCCAATTATAATTAATTGACAGTACATACAATCTTTAAAGAAATATCTAAGTCAGTAAATGATACTATAATTAATTACAAGACTATGTTTAAACAATATGTTTATCCCTGATTTTTGCACAAATAGTGCACATCACATATAAATTTTTAGATTGGATAGAGATAAGACTATCATGTTTACATAGCATAGTTTATATCCCAACTGTTTCAAAACATTGTAATATCAACATAAGGTATTTTTTGAAATACATGTTTGACAATTATCAACAAGGTTGGCTATACTGTCTGTTACAATAATAACGAGTTAAAGCAGATTTCGTTTGAGACATAATTAATTATTGTCATATGTTCTACAAAGGTGAACACCCATTTATAGTATCGGTAAAATATTGATGATGCCAATAACAATACTGCTTAAAATCTATTATAGCATTTGTTACGGTTTGTCCATAAACTTTCTCGTGATTTGTCTCGGGAGACAGATTTTATAAAAAATTGTGTGTAGAGCTGAAGACAAAAACATCTTTTTCTTTATTGAGCTTTAAGTTCATTTTCCAAGAACTGCGGGCCTGGGTCATATATTTAATGAAAAAAAATATTTTTCCCTACACATAATAGTGGGTTTCATTTAATGGAATGATATTCTTAATTTATATCAAATGTATCTTTAACACTTAACATATTTTTTTTGAGCTTCTGTATTATTTCTGCATATTTCAAGTTTATAGTCTTGTTGCTACTGAGAAAAAAGTAATTAATGAAATTGCAAAGTAATGAAATTGCATAAATGGTGGTGTATATGGGTAAGAGAGTAAGCTTTGTTAGGACTAAGCATGTATTGATAAACCAAAGCCTCTGGGCTTTGACACACCTCGTGTGTGGGAGGCCCAGGCAATGCACCTATGAAGGTGCTAATACAAAGAGACATTTAATTTTATGCTACATATGAAAAGGTTCAGACAAAATTGCCAACATAAATAAATGAGTTTGGTAACCAGTACTACTAATTTGGCATAGTTATTATAGGACAAGGCCAAAGACCCTATTTGAAATAAAAACCCATATACTCACTAAGTTTTGTCATACTTTGTGGGTTACCTAGGTTACACAATCTTTTTTTACAAACTGGTATTAATTTAATATGATTTCACCTTCATTTTTATCAAGGTAATGGATAACTACATTACCTACATATTGTTTTTTATTAGCATTTAAACGAAACTATATCAGGTATAACAAAAATTGTGTAGAGTTTTTAGACTCAAGGTAAAAATTATATATATAATTTAACAAAGCATGAAATTGCAATAAAGAAATTTACATATTTACAACATTAATACACACAATATTACATTTGAAAACAAAGAATTTCTCTATATACAACCCAGTAAGTTATCCTTTATAATAAAGAATAATTTTATCACTATTCCAATATCAGATATACATCACACACTCAGCAAGACAAACACTGCTATCTACATGTAAGCCATGGTATCTGTTTTCCATTAGTTCCATATCAAGCATAATTCCTTTTGACTGTATTTATTTTTATAAATTTGTATCTATTTAAGTTTAGTACAACATTTTATCAATTCTTGCTCTCTGGTCTTATTTGCTCCCGGGTATAGACATTTTAAATGCGCAAAACAAAATGTTAAACACCTAAAATTTTTATTTGATATAAATATATTGTTATTAGATATTATGTGATTCACATGACCCTTAAATCACTTTCTTATTAATACATGGATTGCGATATTAATTCAGAACCAAAGTAGCCCAATCATATAAGGGTGAAACCCTTGGATTAAGATAAGCATTATAAACCTTTATTTTGGTATTCTAAATCCTATGTAACTCGATCCATTGCCTATAGTAAAAATTGGATACTGTGGCGGTAGGGTTAAAGGAATTGGTAATTTTTGTGGCTATTTATTTGTCTTTACTTTAGCTATGAAATATTGCTCATTTTTATTATGAAGTGTTGCTTGTTTATTATTTATATCAGTCATGGCAGTAGTTAATAAATAAATGAAATATATTTATTTAAGTATGAATCGGATTATCAATGTTATGTTTACATAACATTGTTAAGTTTAACCTTACAGTGACTCATTAATTAATGTTGTTTTATCCAAGTTATCAATGCCGATGTTTGTCTTATATGGTAATGATATCTGCGGAAATTGTTTAAAAGGCGTGAATTACCTACTTTAAAAATCAACTATTTAGCAAGTATCATTATATAATTACATACATATGTATTATTAAATTATTTGTATTCTGCGTTACAAGTGAAGAAAAACTCCGACACTTTTATATTTGATACTATCACATACTATATTAATTTGCTTTCCAGCAACTGTGACAAAAATTATGAATTGATATGAGTATATGGATGCTACAATACACTCACTCTAGAGTTAAAATGATTTGATATAATTATTATGTCTAGTTTTGTCTATATATTTTTTGAACAACAGATCTTTCTTCAGCTGTCTTGTTTGTTTGCAAAAATACAAATAACCATGTATTGCAATATCTTATTGTTCGCTGATGCCAACGCGCGTAAATCACGGTATGTCTTGTTAAAATACGTACATGTGATAAGCTAAAAAAACTACGAACGCATATTTCACGTTAGAGATAACACACTGGTATTGTGATTGTTGACGTGCCGGGTGCCACGTGCCACGTCCCACATAGTTATTAGGACTTACAATTAGTTATGACTCGTCTAGCGGTTACTCCACGGTTACATCAATAAACTGGATGTTATGCTTTGCACATATAACTTCGCGCTTTCCCTATTTGGTTATTGCTGTCGAACTATTATTACCTGATTCCAAACGAATTCACTTATCGTTGAAAATTATTCATCAATTGATTAAATTTTTTATCGCAATGAATGACTATACGAGCTCGCCATGCGCCTGGTAGTAAATGTTATGACGCCATGAGTTACAAAGCTATGCATGGCATTTCACTACGCTCGCCATCCCGAGGCATAAGACGTTAAATCTCATATGTCCAGCAGTTACTTTGGTTACAATATCCTTTAAACCGGCAGACATCAGTGCATTTACACTACTGATTGCTGGGAGAAAATAACTTAATATATTTTAAATATTCATATTTAATAGTCATTGTTTATGTCTTGTATGGATTAACATATTACTTAAATTGTGAATATGAGTTAAATTAAATTAATTCGTTAAATTAAATTAATTAATTACTGGTGGTAGGTCTCTCATATGTGAGAGGCCATCTGGGTAGGTACCACCGCAATGTCTATTTCTCCCGTGAAACAACACTGCTTAAATGCACTGTTGTGTTTCGGATTGAAGGACATTGTAGCCAGAGCAACTACTGGACATATTGAGACTTAACATCTTATGTCTCAGGATGGCGAGCGCAGTCGAATATTGCTACTGTTTATGAGCGGTCGTATCGCTTACCATCAGGCGAACGGCTTGCTCGTCTCGCCATTCAATGCAATAAAAAAAAAATCGACAAGACTGTTGCATATTGGTGATTATTGCAGTTATACAGTCACATTATAAGTTTTGTTACATGTAGAGGTGAATCATTAGATACATTATTTTAGCTATTTTACTATGTTTTTAAGGGGATACCTCGAAAATTTTGACTTTTTTAAAACCCCACATATCATAAATTACTAAGATTAGGTAGTCCATTTTCAGATATGTTTTAATTGATGATATAATTAACAATTTTATGAATCAAAATACATGATTACGACACTTTGCCTTAACAAAAATAAAGTCCAAAGTAGCAAGTAGCTGTTAAGTTTTTTAAGAACTCGGAACTCCTAACTTACCTCGTGTAGAAACTCAAGATTAATTTGACATAAACACATTTTTAAATAATATTATTTCGCCAGAAAAAATCAAGAAATAAGTAAATAGTACGATGACAGTAAAATAAAATATGGTTTGGCGCATACGTTGTTTTATTTCGAGAAGCGCACGGGCCATCCTATCCCGTTCTTGTACGTTTCGCGGCCATATAAGCTATCTCATGGAGGCGTTCCCGTCAGACGGCCGCGGGCCTTGGTGGACGATGGACCTACGCTCGACGTTTCGCAATTCTAGCCCGCCGATTATTTTTTACATATTTTCGTATTTACGTAATTCTTATTATTTTAGGTGGTACTCTTTTAAGTTTGTACATTTTAATTTTTCTACATATATTAAAAAAATTAATGGCAGTATATGTTAATTTTAAAGTTTAGCTAGTTACCAAAATAAAAGAAAAGGTCATTGACTTACGTATAAACACACAACGAAATGATTCGAAGTAGGAGCGTGAAAGGAGATGTATTATTTTGGGCCGTATTGTGTACGTCTAGTACAAATTCTAGAAAAAAATGTGGAATTCAAATAAAATACATTTAGATTTCTTGGACAACGGGGGGCTTTATACAAAAATGTGATTGTTTTAGTACAGAAGCAATATTTTCTTCGATAATCTGTCCTCCATGATGCCTAATTGTCATTTCGTTCAAAAATGCGCAAACCCATTATCTTTAACTTGAATATGTCTTATTTTTAAAAATACTAATTATAATTATTCTATATATTTCTTTTTCTATATTATTTGCTTTTTAAAAGCCGATATATGTTGTTAAAGAAGTCACTTTTATTATTTTATTTATATTACATGATTTTTGTTTAAGAACGAAAATGTTTAACTTGACAGCAATTGCAAAACTCTGTGGCCGTTATTCAGATTATTTTTTAATATTCGCATACATTTCGCAAATGTGTATTTGCTTCTCTGTTGACCTGGCTTTACTACCTACCTGACAGTAAAAGTCCTGTCAAAATCGGTCGAGCCATTTCAGAGATTAGGCGGAACAAACCGACAGACAGACAAAAAAAAATCTAAGATCATTTTCGTTATAGGTATCGTGTATATAACGATATGTAGCATGCATTTTCTTTAATTTTCACTTTACAAACAGACACTTCAATTTTATTTATATGTATAGACTAGCTGTGCCCGCAACTTCGTCCGCGTGGAATTTAACAAAAATCTTATTTTTCTAAGATTTTTTCTAAAATAAATGTAGCCTAAGCTACTCCTTATTATATCAGCTACCTGACAGTAAAAGTCCCGTCAAAATCGGTTCAGCCATTTCAGAGATTAGCGGGAACAAACAAACAGACAGACAAAAAAAACTAAGGTCATTTTCGTTATAGGTATCGTGTATATAACGATATGTGGTTGGTATTTTTTTTTTTCACATCACAAACAGACACTTCAATTTTATTTATATGTATAGATTTTAGTGCATTTAGCTTTCTTGTTTTAACCAAGTGGGTATTAGGGTTGGCATATGTATAATCCCTATACTGGTAAGAATCCCCGGGTTGGCCCCGGCTACGACCAACAAACGTACACACAACATACGTACTATGAGGTCAGACGAGAAGATTGTCAAACTGGAAGAAGAATTGAGCAGGTTACACTGGGACATTCTGGGGTTATCGGAAGTCCGAAGTATCGGAGAGGATACGATCACCCTGAAGTCTGGTAACCTTCTCCTCTGTCGGGGGGACAACTACAACTGTCCCGAGAAGGTTTCGGATCTCTCCACAGGTTTTTCATCAACAACATCGTATCCATCGAAAGTGTGTCGAGCAGGATAGTGTACCTTATACTCAGAATATCAAAAGGGTATACGTTGAAGGTCATACAGGTATACGCGCCGACCTCGACACACCCAGATGGAGAAGTAGAGGAAATGTATGAGGACATAAGTCGGGCCATACATACTTCCAAAACTTACTTCAATGTTGTTATGGGAGACTCCAACGCATAGTTGGGCAAGAGAAGCGATGCAGAGTTGAAAGTGGGGCAATTTGGACATGGGTAACGGAACCTCAGGGGTCAGAAGCTGACCGACTTTCTGGAAAAAGAGGGACTCTTTGCGATGAACTCATTTTCCAGAAGCTGCCTCACAGGAAATGGACCTGGCTGAGTCCTGACAGTTCTACGAGAAATGAGATAGATTTCATCTTGACGACGAATAGACGGATGTTCAGTGATGTCTCTGTGATCAACAGGGTGAAAACCGGCAGTGATCACAGAATGGTTAGGAGCACATTAAATATCAACGTCCAATTAGAAAGTCGTCGCTTGATGAAGTCTACGCTCCGAACTACTCGCGCCCATATCCAAAACCCTGAGGCTGCGGGCACGAAACTAGCGATGGCGGAGCGGTGGCGGGGCGATGCGGCGGCGGAGCGGCGGCGATGCATTCAAAAGCATGGACAGTATAGGTGACGCGCACGAAACACGCGACAGCGGGGCGGGGCGATCGAGCGTTGCACAGGCGGCAGGAGGGCGACAGCGGCGCGGGTGCGACGAATAAGATTAAAGTTACGGACAAATAGGTAAAAATCGAAGTTTTCGTTTATTTACTATATTTCATGCATTTTATCATCACATACATTGGGAATTGTAAATATATGTTTAAATTGACCATTTTTTCTAAACAAAAGTATAATCTAGTCTCTCTCTCTCTCTTCAGTCGGTCCCTCATTATTGAGGATCGTGACTCTCAATTGTCTTGACCTCTCTCCACCGGCATCGGTCCTATGCTTGATGTAATGCTGCATTAATGGGAACCTTCAGTGCAATGGCAACCTGGTCCACCCATCGTTTGGGAGTTCGTCCTCGTCTTCTTTTTCCCTCTAATTTTCGAAGAAAGAACAGTTTTTCCAAGTTGTGTGGGACGCGTCTAGCGTCTATAATCTAGTAGCGTGGTGGAATATATGGCCTAACCACTCTCAATCGTACTGTCAAACAGCCCGTACCCTGCAGTGGGACGTATATGGGCTGATGCAGATATTCTAGTAGGATACATCAATTATAGGTACTGTTGTTTTTAAAATATATATAGCCTTATAAGTAGTTAAAAACTTTAAAATTAATTAAAAATACTTTGTCATATTGTGTTTTTGTATTTTAATTTACATTATTCTGAAACAGTAAATAGAAATGTAATAAATATATGATGTGTAGTATCTGCAGGAAGCCGACTTGATCTATATTTACCTGTCATAACTAAACGACTGATCGACCGTCATGTTTCGTGCCCACGCGAAATACTACTCTTCATCGCCCCGCCCCGCCCCGCGCCGCGATCGCCACCGCTCGGCCATCGCCATTTTCGTGCCCGCAGCCTAAATCAGAATTGTAAGGCTGCGGGCACGAAACTAGCGACGGCGGAGCGGTGGCGGGGCGATGCGGCGGCGGAGCGGCGGCGGAGCGGCGGCGATGCATTCAAAAGCATGGACAGTATAGGTGACGCGCACGAAACACGCGACAGCGGGGCGGGGCGATCGAGCGTTGCACAGGCGGCAGGAGGGCGACAGCGGCGCGGGTGTGACGAATAAGATTAATGTTACGGACAAATAGGTAAAAATCGAAGTTTTCGTTTATTTACATACATTGGGAATTGTAAATATATGTTTAAATTAACCATATTTTTTTAACAAAAGTATAATCTAATAGCGTGGTGGATTATACTTATAGCCTAACCACTCTCAATCGTACTGTCCAACAGCCCGTACCCTGCAGTGGGACGTATATGGACTGATGCAGATATTCTAGTAGAATACATCAATTATAGGTACTGTTGTTTTTAAAATCTATCTAATGTTGTAGCCTTAGAAATAATTAAAAATTTATAAGTTGTTAAACATACATTATCATATTTTGTTTTTATATTTTATTTTACATTATTCTGAAACAGTAGGTAGAAATGTAACAAATATATGATGTGTAGTATCTGCAGCAATGCCGACTTGATCTATATTTCCCTGTCATAACTAATAGACCAAGAGCCCGTGGCCGCCAGACCTTCGTTATTTTATAAAAGCTGAAAGTTTGTGGGCGCATGCCTCGGACATAAACATCACACGATCAGCTATTATGAAGTGCCGATCGTGGTTGCTTTGGAAGTTATGAGCTTTAATGTTTCTGGCAAGATGAAAGAACCATCAAAAGTATCTGAATACTAAGGAAATATTTTTTTATAGTTGTTTTAACAACATACCGGGTATCTCAAGACTGCTACCGAAAACGAAGCCGGGTGGTAGTTTTAGTGACTACAAACACAATGCAACTAAAAATCTCGCAAAGAAACGCGACAATTATGTTTTATCATTTTTTAAATATCGTCATTTTTGGGTGGTAAATCCATAGTTTTTGCTAAAATAATAATTTAAACTCTTTTATACCTTAGATTATTTATAAATAAAAGGGTATACACTATTATTTTAGGAAAAAATGTATTTACCACCCAAATATGGTCATAGGAAAAAAATAACCAAAAAAAATTTGTCGCTTTTTTTTGCAACTTTTTCTGTTGCATTGTGTCTGAAGTCGCTTAAACTACCACCCGGCTTCGTTTTCGGTAGCAGTCTTGAGATACCCTGTATATAAAATTCAGCTTTTATACTACAACGCTGACAAAATTGCATTATGTTAAAGTTTGAAAATAGAGTAATATTTAATAACATGTAATTTTGCCGAAGTTATACTATAAAAGCCGAATTTTATATATGTTATTAAGGCAACTACAAACAAATATTTCCTTGGTATTCAGACATTTTTGATGGTTCTTTCATCTTGCCAGAAAAATTAAAGCTCATAACTTCCAAAGCAACCACGATCGGAACTTCATAATAGGTGATCGTGTGATGCCTATGTTAGAGGCATGCGCAGACAAACTTTCAGCTTTTATAAAATAACGAAGGTCTGGCGGCCACGGGCTCTTGGTATATAAGCGACTGATCGACCGTCATGTTTCGTGCCCACGCGAAATACTACTCTTCATCGCCCCGCTCCGCCGCCGCATCGCCCCGCCACCGCTCCGCCATCGCTAGTTTCGTGCCCGCAGCCTTAGAGCTTTCAACTCGAGTTGACAAATCGCTTTGATTGTCTAAAAGAAAACCTTGCAGCGGAACAGTTAAACAGCGGTTTGGTAGAAGCTGTCCATACGGTGGGATCTAAGTATTTTTGACCTCGCCGTAGAGATAGACCACAAAAACTCTCGAACGACACTCTTGACCTGATGGCCGAACGTCGATCTTTGACGCTGCAGTCCTCCGATCACGCCGAAGCATATCGGCGGCTCAATAGAGGGATCTACAAGTCCTTGCGACATGATGTCCGTGCTCACAATACTGTGAGCATTAAGGAGACAATTGAGCGGAACGGAAGCTCCGTAGTGTTTGCAAGAGACTTGTCTATTGGGCAAAGCCAGTTATCTAGGCTGAAAACGACAGATGGCAGGATTAAGAGAGATCGAGAGGTTCTAAGGACAGCTTTACACCTAGCTTGCCGAACCTATTGTTAGCTCGGCCGAAGACCCGAGAGCCGAATTGATCCGACACTTTAGCGATGATATCCCGGACATCAGCCTGTGTGAGATTGAGATGGCCCTCAAGCAACATAAAAACAACAACGCCGGGTAAGGACGGAATCACTTCAGAGCTTCTGAAAGTGGGCGGAACGCCGATACTAAAAGTCCTTCAGAGGCTCTTCAATTCCGTTCTCCTCGAGGGCTCAACGCCAGAGGCATGGAGCAGAAGCGTGGTGGTACTGTTTTTCAAAAAAAGTGATAACACTTTGCTGAAGAACTACAGTCCCATTTCGCTCCTGAGCCATGTCTATAACTTGTTTTCGAGGGTCATCACAAATCATCTCGAATACAGGTTTGATGATATATACAAAAAACCGAGGAATATAACTTGCCGCTTTGTTTAGCGTTTGTGGACTATGAGAAAGCCTTCGATTCGATCGAAACCTGGGCTGTGCTAAAGTCTCTTCAGCGGTACCACATAGACTATCAGTACATCGAAGTGTTGAGGTGTATATACAACAACGCCACTATGTCGGTCCGAGTACAAGATCAGAGCACGAAGGCGATTCCACTACACAGAGTCGTAAGACAGGGAGATGTCATATCTCCGAAACAGTTCACTGCCGCGCTAGAAAACGCCTTCAAGCTCTTGCAGTGGAAAAGATTTGGCATCAACATCGATGGCGAGTATATTACTCACCTTTGATTTGCCGGCGATATTGTAGTCTTGGCAGAATCGCTGGAAGATCTTAGAACTATGCACGAAGACCTTAATCGAATCTCCCAACAGGTGGGTCTTAAAATGAACATGGACAAAACGAAGATCTTGTCGAATATCCAAGTTGTGCCCACCCCTATTGAAGTTAGGGGCTCGACTCTCGAAGTTGTAGACGAATATGTCTATTTAGGACAAGTGGTTCGGTTAGGCAGGTCCAACTTCGGGAGAGAGGTCAATTGTCGAATCCAACTCGGCAATACGGCACCGAGACGTGGCCTCTCACTGTGGGCCTCATTAAAAGGCTCAAAGTCACTCAACGAGCCATGGAGAGGGCTAGCCTCGGTGTTACCCTACGAGATCGAATCAGAAATAAGGAGATCCGTAGAACAAAGGTTACCGACATAGTCCACAAGATTGGCAAGTTGAAGTGGCAGTAGGCCGGGCATATAGCTCGTAGAACCGATGGCCGTTGCGGCCGAAAGGTTCTTGAGTGGAGGCCACGTACAGGCAAGTGAAATGTCGGACGCCCGCCTACAAGGTGGACGGACGATCTAGCTAAGGTTGCAGGAAGTCGCTGGATGCAGGCCGCTTCCATCAGGTCATTGTGGAGATCCTTGGGGTAGGCCTATGTTCAATAGTAGTCTTCCTGTGAGACAGAAGAAATTATTTACACCACCAGAAAACGAAGATCGGGTTGTTTACCCTCTGTGCCCCAAAACGGGCTCGAACCGTATCCGATTTTCGGCCGAATATCCGACCACTGTCGCTGGCAAGAGTAAGTTGCGGCGCCTATGTGTGGTGTGCAAGGAACGGACGCACACATTATGACCCGCCTGCAGCGTTCCTCTGTGCGTGTTTAGGCGGGGCTTTTTCCATATTTTTTCTATTGTACTATATATTAAACTTTATTATTAATTTTATTTTAATATTAATATATATTTCATTACTCGAACGAAGCCATACCCATGCTAGTCTAGACAACGAATTCGATTTTTTCAAAGAAATGTTGGCAAGAAAATCGCGAATTCCGCCATTTTGAAAGCGGACAGTCAAGAAAATTCGCGATTTCCGCCATTTTGAATGACCGACAGTCAAGTGGTTAATAAGATGTTCTTCTATTATAGTAAGCCATTACTATATTAAATTATGTAAGATAAGTTGGTAAAAAATAATGTTCTTGACGAGAGTTTTCGAATAATTTCTCATTACTTAAAATTTTATTTCTCGACAACGAAACACAAAAAAGATTATTTTTCCAACAAAATCCCTTCTAAAGGTTATTTTTAGTCAGGTAACATTTTCGTCTTATATTTAATTATTTTAGATATTTAGAGCTTCTTAATTGCCATTAGAAGCCTAAATAAAAAAAACCTCTGATCAGTATTCTTATAGTATTCACAAATTATCTATAAATCTAAAATGTTCTCCACCTAAATCCCTAGATGACAACATTTTCTAAAATTAGTACTAATTATTTTTTCTTTTAAATAATGTTTTGGTGGATAAAAATTGATTCGAAAAACACTGTTTTTAAGGCAAAAAGCGCAAGGAAAGTATAAACGCTCGTAAGACGATTCTGAGTTCATCGTGCACAACAGCATAGACAAACAGACAAACATTCTAAAAAAAAATGTTTTGGGTTCTATTACGTTTATACAGTTCCCCTTTAATAAGAAAAACTGATTTTTCTTATTTATATATAAATAGCAATGCTTGGCATCCCACTTCACTCGCCATCCTGAGACATAAGATTTTAAATCTCTATATGTTCAGTACACGGAACAGATGAATATGGTTAGAAGGGAAATACAAGCAGTTTGACGCGTCGCGTCGCGTCGCAAGTTGGTGCAAAAAAAGCATCACTGCCGCGGAACGGATGATTTGTCATATCAGTCGTTGTCGAAATGCCTTGGAGTGTGGTGCTCCGGCAAAATAGAGTAAAAATGCAGATTTGTGCTATTTTATCTTGCAGTTCCACTACTAAAGCGCCGAATAGGAATAGAGAAAGAATTTTATACCACTATTAAACCCGATTTTATATTCTACCGATAGACGAGGCGCGTCATAGAAACTATTTGTCCCGTATTTGTCAAAAGCTCAGTAGCGACAACTGGTACGTTTACTTGAAAACTACAAATTATGATCAAAGATTATTAGACAGACAAGACAGTTCATGTCAGTAATAGCTTTGCCTAAGATACTGCCTAATTATAAATACCGTCATAGCAATAATATATTTGCAATGTTTTTTTTTTTATTTACGTGAATAATTCATGGAAATGTTTAAATGAAATTAAATACTCTTACAAGTGTACAAGTCTGTCAAGCAGTCAATAAGTGTACAATCAGTCTGAAGTTTATCATAATAACATTTATGAATTTTTAATAAGATGATAAACTTTTTTCGAGACTTAGACAAAAGGAATGGTACACCAGAAGTTTACAAAAATGACTACCGCATTTGGAATATCTGAAATCTTCGTATCGAAAATGAATTGAATAAATATAGGTATGTTCTCATGGTATTCCCACTTATATCCATTCCAATAATTCTGGACAAATATTATAGAGATCTCCTTTTTTCGTAACCGGCGCGTAAGAATATAAAACAACTTTAAATTATATTAGTCTTCAATAACAATGGGTTCGAATAGTCCATTAAGTAATTCATATTAAGAAATGGGGTCTAAATACTATCCACTTTTTCAAAACACACATACAACACACATATTTTGAGTTATTAATTAACAACATACAGGGTATATCAAGACTGCTACCGAAAACGAAGCCGGGTGGTAGTTTAAGCGACTTCAGACACAATGCAACAGAAAAAGTTGCAAAAAAAAGCGACAATTTTTTTTTTTGTTATTTTTTTCCTATGGCCATATTTGGGTGGTAAATACATTTTTTCCTAAAATAATAGTATATACCCTTTTATTTATAAATACTCTAAGGTATAAAAGAGTTTAAATTATTATTTTAGCAAAAACTATGGATTTACCACCCAAAAACGACGATATTTAAAAAATCATAAAAAGAAATTGTCGCGTTTCTAGGCGAAATTTTTAATTGCATTGTGTTTGTAGCCACTAAAACTACCACTCGGCTTCGTTTTCGGTAGCAGTCTTGAGATACCCGGTATGATTAAAATAAAATACTGAAATCAATTTACAACTACATTCTTCCAACATATTTGTATTTGTAATGTATTCGAATAGTTAATGCCTATTTGGTCCTCTGATATGAATGTCCCTTGAATAATCTATATCTTATTTAGTTCGTCTCTCTCACTCGACGGGCAATTTTTATGCGCGTAAATGAGATATACGATTAAGAGCGTTTATACCCTTTGCGCGCTTTTTGGCTAAAAGACAGGACTTTTCAAATGAGTTAATAGCCACCAATAAACAATTTCAAGGAAAAATAATTAGTACTAATTTTAGAAAAGGTTGTCATCTAGGGATTTTGGTGGAAAACATTATAGATTGATGGATAATTTGTGAGTACTATAAGGATTACTGAACACAAGTTTCGTTATTTAGGCTTTAAGTGGCAATTTAGAAGCTTAAGATATCCTCCTTATGGAGGGATTTTGCTGAGAAAAATAATCTTTTTATGTTTAGTTCCTGAAAAATAATAATTTAACAATGCGAAATTATTCAGAAACTCTCGTCAAGAACATTTTTTTTTCACCAACTTATCATACGTAATTTTTTATAGCAATTGCATATTATAATAGAAGAATATCTTATCAATAAATTGACATTTTTATATTTCAATAAAATTAGTTTTCATGTTTTCTACATATATCTTAAAACCACTATAAAACACGCTGTCCGGCGTGCATCAAATCAGACCGCCGCAAGGCCTTCTAGAGGGAGGACGTATCGCTCGTCGCTCCGGCCTGGCTGCAGTCGATTTTTGCAGTGCGTCGTAAAAATAGCCACGCGCGGACTGCGATTGCCACAACTTACTACTTTGGTAGTAAAACATATTTTTTCTTTTTATTACCTACTATTTTGTAGTGAGTATAAATTATGTTTCAGATAATATAATGGGATGTAATTCCGAGGCTAAATTATGTTATGTATTGTAATATAAAATTAAATATATTTCGTAATTGTAAGGGGTTGTAAGGCCCCTAACTCTTTTCATGTGTTCGAACACGAAATGATTAATAAACGTCCGTAGTGTCTACTGATTGAACACTGATTTGAATGCAACTTAACAATGTAATAATAACGAAAATATGATTAGTATCTAAATGTGTTTTGTTCATTGCTTGCACAGTAATATTTGTCTACTTATAATGCAAATAAAATATTTTTATGATATAATATTACCAATATATAAATTATAAGTTACATTTCAATTCAATATTAGAATTTTGAAGACAACTTCGAAATTTGTCACATGTCACACAGTGTTGTAGTCATGTACATAGTAACTATATCGATTTAGTAATTGATTTCGTATACTCGTAAATTAGTTTTCATAAACATAAAACAAAGAAAATTAAATCAAATCCTTTAGAAATTTTAAATTGTAGTACTCGTAACGTTTGATAACGTTGACGGCCTATCCTTATGTTCTAATGTCATAACTCCTCCAACTTGAGAACAACATATATTTGTGTCTGAATATACTTTATAATATTAATTCATTCGTTTGTAGGTTTCCGAATGTGAGTCAATAAAGACAACAGGTAGAGACAACTGGATTCCTACAAAATCCAGTACGATTTGTTCTAAGTACTTATTCATTTTCGTGAAACAGAAGACGATATAAAAATCTGAATCATAAGTAATATACAAACCAAAAATAATTACGGGTAATGCTTATGGAAAAACGGTATCATAGGGGTGAAATAATGAATTATTGTATAAAAAATCAAAACCACTGAAGCTATTGTTGCACGCAGTTCAGAATATAGGAATTAGTAAATCAAACTAGACATTACACTTTGAACACAAATACATTTTATTCCTTCAAGCGACACTGGACACAAACAAAATAGAAAATATGTTACTGTATGCACTTACATACCCAGATAAATATTTCTATGCAAATTATCACCTCGCCTTCGTAATAAAATAATTTCTATATCACAAGCCTCGACGACGCACTGTGATTCGCCTAGAACAAGCTAGCTGGACAAAAGTCACTTCCAAGAATCAACTAATTAGTGGTCACATATTGTAAACAACACTCCCAATGTCATAAAAACAAGTAGAAATGGTGAATAACATTTCACAGGGACGAGTCATTGACTAGCGAAGGTAAGTAATGTAATATTTGCATTAAGTTAATTTGAGTAGTTGCATTTTTGCAGTGCTTTAGATAACATCTCATTCAATTTGTGTGATATATAACCGTTATTTTTGTGATGGATACTACTGTCGAGGGTCAGTGCTTTTATATTTTACCACCCATAAGATTCTAATATGAGAAACTTTGGACCATTACGACTTGGAATATAATATTATTGAAAAATACTATTTTTTGTCAAGTTCCGAAATTTTAATCGTATTTATATTTTTGTATCCACATGTATCCAGTCCAATTTTACAGTATATAGTAGTGATACTCACCTTTAAAATGAGATATAATTTTTCACCGCATTCCCGCACTTAAGGATTTTATTTCATTTTTCAGAATGTGTCTTCTCCATTTCGAAAAGTGATTTTTTGAAGAATGACGAAAACATTCCAATGAAGAGCGGAATATTCGTTTATTGGAACATATAAGTCTTAAATTTAGTGTTAGTGATATAACCAGTGATTCGTTAAGGGCTATTATATATATATATATATATATTAAACAGAAAGTATCTAGTATGTCGTCAAAATTAACTGAAAAATGGACGGCATCATATAAGTCTTTGGATCGGTTTTTAATTAATAATAAAGATTGCTTAGAAGGAGACAACATAAGTTTTACCATTTCTGTGTGTCGACCTTGCTCATCCAGGTCATCAGAGGAGAGCAGGCTTCAAGGTCATATTGATTTAATTAAAAAATCGATATTTAGTTACGACTTTATCTTCGGGTTACGAAATAAATATAAATATGCTTGAAAATTTTTGTTCAGAGACTAGAGCCAGAGATAAGTTTGTATTCGTGGTACTATATGCCTGTTACTGTGCATAAAATTCTTGTGCATAGTACAGAGGTTGTTAAATCTTGTATTGTGCCCAATAGGGCAACTATCCGAAGAAGCTCAAGAGGCTCGAAATAAAGACTGTCGAAGATTTTGTGAACATCATAACAGGAAACAGTCACGTATTGCCACGAATACAGATTTATTGAATATGCTTTTAATAACATCAGATCCTGTAATTAATTCACTCAGAGAACTACCCAAAAAGAAAAAAGACTGTTTTACCATCAGAAGTGCTAAATTTGGTAGTCCCGCCTTCAATACCAATACCTCGGGCATCAAGTAGTCTAACGCCATGTGACGTTGATGATTACTTGGTACCTGACTCGTCTGATTGTGAGAGTGATAATTCATCTGGTCAGGATTTCATTTATTTATTTTATTATTTTATGTTAACACTGCATACAATTTATGTATAGGTGAACTTAATTTATCTATTAGTATATAATTTAAAATGTTATTAAATAATTTTATATTTTTTTTACTACTAAGTCGTATTATGTACATATGCTTTTATTTTGTTTTTATTATATATTAATTTATTATCTATGTTGCCATTTTTATATTTAGGTTTTTCATCGATTGTAATTTGTGTTTTAATTACTATTATCCTAAAAGCCTCCTCTCCATTCCTAACCAGAACCACGTGTGCTGGCTTGCGAAGCCATGGCTTGACTGTCCACACCATCCCTCCTTCCTATAATCCTGAGTCAGTGTGAAGAGGCATCTTAGCAGGCAGATGCCAGTAGACACTCTGCCTGGGTAGTATTTGCACTCACCATCAGGCGCAATGGGGCAACTTCGCCGGGCCAGAAAAAAAAATCTTTAAAAAACACATTTCTCCTTTAAAATATTACTGTACATAGCCAAAACAACCAATATACGCACTCAAATGTTTTTGTCCAGCTAGCTTGTTCTAGACGAATCACTGTGCGACGTCTCGAACAAGAAAAACCGCTGTCACTGTCTCACGAATCGAATGTTTCTTTTTATGAACGCATGGAGGATCAATATGAATATCGATATTGTAATATAAATAATAGTGGATTTAATTATAATGATTTATTAAGATATAAGCTAACACTATGGACGTAAAGAAATCATAATTTTATTGTAATAATTGCATATATTTGCTTTTCCAATAATAAAAATGTTAATATCTCACGCACAGCTGAAAATCTTGAAAATCCTGTACATATAGATTTGTAAAATAGTATATAAATTTTCCATCTATTAACATAATACTAACTTAATACCTGTATCAGGAAAAACGATTAAGCATATCGATAAAATAAATTCCGGTCTTATAACAAAAACATATTTCCATAATTTTATCGATACTTTAAATCGACTATTGCAAAATTTATATATTGGATTTGTTGAGGTATTGTGTTCCGAAAACGACGACGCTGGTTTTCATACAATTTGACGGCTATTGCCATTCTAACAATATTCAACTGTTCTGTGGTTCAGTAGTTACTCTGGATACAATATCCTTCAATCCGAAACACAACAGTGTATTTAAACTGATGTTTGACGGGATAAATAGACATTGCGGTGATACCTACCTAGAGTTTTTCGGCAATAGGTACCATTACGCTGTCCCACTCTGTCCGTAAGTGCATGAGTGGGGGTGGTCAATAGCACGATTGCTGTTTTAAAGTCGATGCCAACAATCAATATAAAATTTCAGATTGGAGCCATTTCGCATTGTTTTCTACATTTCGGTAGATCTACGAGCCCCGATGCAAAATAGTTCGTCTAGCATAAAAAGTAGTGCAAGCCTAAAATATAGAAAGTAAATATTGGTAAAATAATAAAGAATTTTTAATAAAAAGTAAACCATAATTTGAGGAATATTTTAAAGTTTAACCCATCAAAAACATCCTGTAAAAAATTCCAAGTCTCGCAGCTCAGTTTATCTACCGCAAAAAGTTATGAGATCCATGTAATACCAAGTCGATTAATTTATTTAGTCCTTGATTAAGGGACGTTCTGTATAAAGTTATTACGTAAGTTATTATCATATCAATATTAAAAATTGATCGCATGAAAACATAATGTATCGTACAATTTATGCATAATGCTACTGGCCAAGTCGATCTATTTATTTAAAACGTAAAGAATTTTTAATATTGATATGATAATAACTTACGTAATAACTTTATACAGAACGTCCCTTAATCAAGGACTAAATAAATTAATCGACTTGGTATTACATGGATCTCATAACTTTTTGCGGTAGATAAACTGAGCTGCGAGACTTGGAATTTTTTTACAGGATGTTTTTGATGAGATCTCACGTCTTTTTGTAGAGTCCTACTTTATTCCTTTTCGGTACTTTTTATTTCTAGAATATATATAATGATTTTTTTTAAAGCTCTCTCTCTTATGGTTTTTTTCTTATTTTTGTAGGTATCAATTTATCACAAATATAGCGGATTTGATTATTAATGTTCTTTCTTTCATTGTAATTGATATTTTCGAGCTATTTAGTCTATTTATTTGCAAGTTTTTCTTCGTCATGTTTTTCTAGAGGAATGTTGTACAGTTTCATGGACTGAATACACCATTTCCCTCTCTATATCCCCTCCTGTTATGCCTCATATATATAGATATCTATCTACAAATATTATTCCATTATATACGGGTACAATGATTCATTAACTGCAAATGTAACTTTGTAATCCTATACATTTATATGGGATTACAAAGTTATTCACGCAGTTGGTCTATCTAGAAAACTAGACACAAATTATGAAATGTTTGAATTTTCCCTTACTTTAGACACTAAACACTAATTATATTCTAAATTTGAAGGTTCTATGTCTGCTAGAAGTGCCTTCGACTTTGGATGATCGGTCAGTCAGTCAGTGAGTGACAAAATTACGAAAGTTTGACAAGTTACAATTCTTAAACTACTGGTTCAAATTGAATGAAATTTTAAATATACCGTGTTTACACAATGCCTGCTTAGTAACTGAAAATTCAGGCTTCATGCTTTAGCCACAACGAAGTTATAGGGGGTTGAAAATGGTCTGAATTGCTTCGAGAAAAGGATGTTACGGCCATGCCACTTTTTAGCTCGACTTGGAGGGGGCTCGGCCGCGCCCCCAGATTTTAACATAACTGAAATTCTTTCATGACTTTACTTAACTTAAAAAAATTAAAAATATTCTTAAAAACATTACACAAAAGTATTCGTCTACTCTTGTCACTCGCGCAAAATAGTTCGTCTACCACTTAGTTGTGTCGCCTTTGGTCTCAATGACAGCTTTAATGCGAAGAGGCATGGCTACACACATACTGCACACTCCTCAGGCGTAATTGAATCTCAGACAGCCAAGAGTTTAGCCTTTAAGACGCTCTTCGATCTTGATGGATTTTTACGGAGAACTTTTTTCATTTTCCACCATAGGGTTTCGATCGGCGAACAGTCCGGACTGTTAGATGGCCATTCGATTGTAGGGATGCTTTTCGCCAGTAGCCACGTCTTTGTTGCCCTAGCAGTATGGCAGGAAGCACCATCCTGTTAAAAATGAAGGAATCTTGATGCTTAAGTGACGGAATAGAGGGCAGAAAATTATCTTCCAAAAGGTTTTGATACCTTGCAGCATTGATAGAACGATCCACAAACTACATACCACCAACACCTTGTGCAGACATGCAGCCCCATATGATAAGAGACGCCGGAAACATCACTTTGCGTTTGAGACAATCAATATGAAATGCCTCATTTTTATTCCGAATCACTTGTTTCCTTTCATCACTGACTGTCACTTCAAATGATACTACGCTGATACTGATGACTGATCGGAAGTCCAATTTAAATGATCACGAGCATACTTCAACCTTTTTTTCTTTCGTACAGCAGTCTGCAGTCAACAGTGGTTTCTCCTTAGCGGTGTAAAATCCCTAACCCATTCTTTTTAGGACTCTTGCAAGTATCAACTGAGACGTCTTTGTGAATGATGTCCTTCCATTGCACCGTGAGTTCTCCAGCTCGAGCACGACGATTATTTTTGATAATTTTCTTCAGGATTCTGTTTTCTATTGCACTTGTGATGCGTGGTCGACCAGTTTTCTTCAAACAAGAAGTCGTTCTATTATTTTTATAGTGCCGAATGATAGATTGGACTGTAGATCTGGGAAGTATCAAGTCTTTAGATATTTGGTAACTTGATTTGCCAGCATCGACCCCACAAACTATTCGCTTTCGAAGCTCTTCACACACGGATTTGCCACGACCCATTGTTATTTGAAAACTAATGAAAAAATCTGAAATTTTCAGAATTTATACTGTCTCACTTAACAAATGACAGAGAATTACTTTTAGAAATTTAAATTATTATTTAACTCACCCATAGACGAACTCTTTTGCATCGATTAACAATTGGACGAACTATTTTGCTTATAACTTCTACGAATTTAAAACAGGATATGTATAAATTTAAAAAGCTACAATAGTTTATTGGTTCATAATTAAAAAATGGCATAAGTAACGCGACATGTGATAGTAGAACAGCTTAATATTTTATATAGATATACAAAAATAATGAAGTTAGAAAAAATCATACACAGAAAATTTCACACTAGACGAACTATTTTGCATCGTGGCTCGTATTATCATGTTGTCAATAAACAAAAGAGGCCACTGTCGATTGTCTCTGGTTAATGGATTTTAAAACACTAGGTTCCTTCTTAACTCCTCTTGCTTACCGTCTACTTCTGGGGTATCCTGTATAGCCTAAATTAAGTTGTACCCAATCAGAAAATTACCCATATTTTTTTTAATTTCCTCGTTGAATTATAAGTAATATAAATCTCACTACAATATCACATTATCTACGGAACTGTATACGTGTATGTATTATAGATAAAGCATCTCCTCTGATAACCTACTTCGCAGATCTAACAATACCTACTCGAAAAGCCAATTTACAGTTATTTCATTTTCTAATTGGAGTAATGTTGGCACATGTCGACTTTGAACCGTGATGACCTATTAACAAGATATGTAATGAAAAAGGATTTCTGCTTACGTCCTTCCGAATATGAAAGTAACATTATGGTATTTAATAAGAAGAATTGAATACTCCATCAAAACCACACTAGCATTATAGCATAACTAGTGGCCCGGCTCAGCTTCGCCCGAGTGCAGACACTTTTTGAGCCCAGTCCACATCAGACATATATTATTTTGGGTATTAACTGTTTTATATTTAAACGTAATGTGACTGCCTTCCTTTAAACTGCTCTTCTCGTTCCGTCCGGTTACATCAAGTCCTGCTGTGTCTCAATCTGTTTGATGAGTCGAAGGTATGCAATCCTGACTTCTTACATCCCATTTAATTCGCCCCACATTCTATCCTAAACTATCCCCATGAATTTCAAAGTGTGGCAAATAATAAATTGGAATGCCCTACTTCATCCCACGGGGATACTACATTTTTACGGGATAAAAGTAGCCTATGCATTAATTGATATTGCAGGGTATCAGCTACCTCTAAACAAATTTCAATAAAATTGGTCCAGCCGTTTGAGCGGGAAGACTCCTTGATAATAATCCCACGAGAACACTATTTTTTTCTGTGATTAGTAATAAATAACCGATGTATTAGTCAAGGTTACCAGACACCTTCATGCCCAATTTCATGGAAATTGGTCCAGAAGTTTAAGCGTCAATAAGTAACAAACTCACAAAGCTTCGCATTTCACCCACCACCACATATCTATTACAAAGCATACCTACTATTGTTCTTGTTGGATTAAAATATATCAAGATTTCCGTCACAATATTTAATTTCATCTATGATTTTAAGATATCGACACTAAGGATACCTCGAATATCGATTTTGACACCAATCGGATTGTTAACAAAAGTTTAATATGGTGGCCACAAATTTCAATTCTAACTTTATATTTCGATTATCAGAACAGAGAACTTCTCGGATAACAATTTAAAGACCAATCGAACAAATATTTAAACAGTTCAAAATGGCTAAAAAATCTATGCATTAGTAATTGGAATTATTGCTATTTCAAAAATCAAAATAACATCACCGCCTTGTTATATTTAAGGCCTTAACATGCTCCATGTTTCTGCTATTGCTAATTAAACCCCGCAGACTTTGTAAACAAAAAATCTGACCATAATACGGGTAAATTATAACCATTTTTCACATCTAAAATTACACACACAAAATGGAATGTTCCATTTCTTCTTTAAATGTATTCGTAAAAAAATTACCCCTTCATAGATTACAGGAGATCGTATAAAAACAACAGCCGATCGGCTTTGTGAATCACAATCGCAAATCGCAAAATTTAACTTATTTATATAACTTGTTAACTGTTATCATAGATGTAGTCTTAGATTATATACTCGTCTAGATGACACATCACACCTCACCGCGCGGCTCAAAAAAAGTCTACCAAATTTGGTAGACTCGCTTCTCACGTACGTCAGTGTCATTTCAACTACATATGGATAACGTGCTCCCGAAAAATAATTAATTATGCCGGTTTGTGCTGTCGAATTGTATTGCAATTGTGTGGGAAAACTGTATAATAATACCAATATCACTTTCTAACGGTAACATTATTGTTAAACCACTATTATTTGAAGAAAACATGAACTTTTAATTCATTATTTTAAAGATGAGTTTCATTGGCCAGTGTTGTCAATTTATTACTAGGAAGATTTGTTGAAACTATGGGAAAAACTATAAAACACAAATATCATTACATAATATTTCGATCAGAATAACAACAAGAAGAATGGCATTATTTATTTAATGAGTAAATAATACTTACCTACACGATATTAATGAAACCTACGACGACATGCACTTCATAGTAATTTTATTAATTCTTTGCCTTGCATGTGTATTACCATTCAAAATTTCACAAACGGGGTACTGCTATTGTCATCTTTGAAGAAACAGCGAGAACTTATTCAAGGTCCTAATAATATTTTTAGACATCCTACGGATTCCGTACTAGCAAATTGCTGGAGAGACATTACACAGCGGAAACGAAAAGAAGACCATTCGTAGCCTCACATGACTTCAGTTGTGTGTTCCGAACATTTTACTTATGATGATTTATATTTTACATAAATACAGAAATCAGATAACAGCCCAGGCAATAAATCCAAAGAGTTAATTCTATTCGGTAACAAACACTAGGAGATGGGTTTAGATCTTTATTGTTTTTACTAAAATGCGTTATAAATATAATTAATAGTATGATTACTTTAAATAAAGAAAAAATATTTTATTTAACCTATTTTGTATATCAAATAATGGGGAAAAGTTAAGTTAATAATCTGGAGTAGGCATCCCTAAACACACACACCTTGACAGTTGGATTACAATAATTACACGACCCGTACTCACACATATCAACGAAAGTGAGGACACTTTTAGCGCATCGTTTGTTGACATTGCTCAATCTAGACGAGTATATAATCTAAGGATGTAGTATAAAACATACTAGATCGGCAATGTGTCATTTTGAGCGCGACCAAAACTGATTTACGATTGTGTGCGTGAAGTTTACATGTGTGCTTGACATATAATGGTGTACCATGCACTTTCGATACTATTAATCATATCGATATCGATATAGCTGTCGGCCTGTAGTTGTGAAATAAAATTTTATGGATAAATGCGACATTTTATTATATATTAACAGAAACTTATTGATGTATTTATTTCAATACAGATACATAAACACACAAATAAATAAAGAGAAATTGTCATATTATTTGAAAACATTTTGTTTGAGATGTTTTGTATAGGTCTTTATATTCACCTGAACAAAATTATTTTTTCATTGTGATGTATACATAGTACATACACCTAATTAAACTGAGAACAAAAAAATACATTTATGAAATAAAACTATTATTTACAATGTTTTAGCGTTTTCGGTTTATTTTTTTCATTTTTAACTTCCCCTCGCGAAGTTTCGATTACTTTACAGCTTTCGTAGTCACAGGGTGTACTCAGTCTGCAACAAAATCCGTGATTATTAGTTTTTTTTTCATGAGTAATATTCGCGTAAATCTAAGAAACACATTTTTACTATAGTTAAAAAAATATGCTTATTTAAGAGCGTATACACCTTGCGCGCAAAGTCAACTATAGGCATTTCTTCGTTAATTTCACGCACACATAAGCGCACAGAGCTGCCGCGTCGGCTCGCTATACAATCGGCTCAAACAACTTTGATCCGTGCGCTTCAAATATTCAATTGAAATGTAACTGTAATATAATATCATAAAAATATTTTATTTGCATTATAAGTAGACAAATATTACTGTGAAAGCAAAGAATAATACAAATTTTGGATACTAATCATATTTTCGTTATTATTACATTGTTAAGTTGCATTCAAATCAGTGTTCAATCAGTATACACTACGGACGTTTTATTAATCATTTCGTGTTCGAACACATAAATAGTGTTAGGGGCCTTACAACCCCTTACAATTACGAAATATATTTAATTTTATATTACAATGCACAACATAATTTAGCCTCGGAATTACATCCCATTATATTACCTGAAACATAATTTATACTCACTACAAAATTATTGTAGGTAATAAAAATAATTAAATATTTTACTACCAAAGTACTAAGATGCAGCGGCGTGCACAGGATTATGACACTGGGTATGCGGCGGAGTACTCGGTCACAAAAACTTTTTCTTTTATAGTTTTTTAGCATAGCCACAGCCACGCGACGGATCTCTAAGTCGGAAACCATGCCAACATAACAAGTCTTAGATGTACTACTATTCATGTCCATCTTCTACGGCAACGCAGACAAAACAGCGATCGATCGTCGCGGCGGAAGAAATTCTAATAAGTAAAATAAAAAAAAAACTCACCTAGTCAGCTTTCAATTTTCACATATTCAAGGTTCCGGTTAGTTGAGATTGCTATACCTATCCCGATGTAAATAAACGCAAGATTTCGGCCACCTCATTCATTCATTTGATAAACATACATTTTTAACACAAACCTCACAATAAAATAACATTTAAAAAAATAAACAAACACACTAGTAAAAGCAAATGACTACAATTAATATCGAAACTTAGTAATAAACTGTTAAATGTACACACTTTCAAATGTTAAAATGAAAAATCCGTTAAGAAATCTATTTTTTTTTACAAACATACTAGTATAAAATAGTAAACAATGCAAAAACTCATAAAAAAAGCAAAATGGCCCCCGCGAAACACAAAACATTTCTATTTAAACAAATAAAACCTTACTAACCAAAAATGTATAATGTGCATAGATGATTTATTAGATTCCAGCCTATTAATTTTACTCGGATTATAGGCAACGAACATTTACGATTACTCCCGACAACTGCCGAACTCCCGAGGCCTGCCGCAGGAGTCGCGGCTTTCAATATTCATGGGTGTGTGCGTTTGCGACTGTGCACGGACACCAAAATTACTACACACATGCAAACAAATGTAATGCGGGACGCGGCGGCATGACTTGGTTGATTAGGTACATTAATTTGCTTTGCAGCGCCTCTTGCTTTTCGCGTAGCAAACATAATGTTTTCGTGATTGCAAATAGGTGCTATTTATAAAATATTAGGCGTTTTGAAGTTATTATATTTTGTTTATTCATTTACTTACTATAAATTAAAGTCATCTAAAACGTACGAACGTTATAATAAAATATCTGTGAATGGCAAGTAAAGCACTGCATTTCTGCCTACAAGGAGTGCACGCCCCTGCTAAGATGTGGTAATCGCATTCCGCGCGTGGCTATTTTTACTACGCGCGGCATAATCGACTGCAGCCAGGCCGGAGCGACGAGCGATACGTCCTCCCTCTAGAAGGCCTTGCGGCGGTCTGATTTGATCCACGTCGGACAGCGTGTTTTATAGTGGTTTTTAAAATATTTGTAGAAAACATGAAAACTAATTTTGTTGAAATATAAAAATGGTTATTTATTGATAAGATGTTCTTCTATTGTAATATGCAATTGCTATAAAAAATTATGTACGATAAGTTGATGAAAAAAAATATGTTCTTGACGAGAGTTTCTGAATAATTTCGCATTGTTTAAATTTTTATTTTTCAGGAACTAAACACAAAAAGATTATTTTTCTCAGCAAAATCCCTCCATAAGGGTCTTATTAGTCTGATAATATTTTTATTTTCATCTTATATTTAGTGGTTTCGGATATCTTAAACTTCTAAATTGCCATTTAAAGCCTAAATAACGAAACTTGTGTTCAGTAATCCGTATAGTACTCACAAATTATCCATCAATCTATAATGTTTTCCACCAAAATCCCTAGATGACAACCTTTTCTAAAATTAGTAATAATTATTTTTCCTTTAAATTGTTTATTGGTGGCTATTAACTCATTTGAAAAGTCCTGTTTTTAAGCCAAAAAGCGCGTGCCGGGTATAAACGCTCTTAAGTCAATTGACTTTAACACATTTGGAAGTGTTGGACGCCTGGTAGGCCGCGTTGAAGGTGGACGGAGGACCTGGTTAAGCTTGTAGGAAGTCGTTAGATGCAGACAGGTTACAACAAACTAATGTAGACATTCTTGTGGGAGGCCTATGTTTATTAGACGCATTCCTGTGGCTGAAGAAAGAGAAGCTAGCAACTATGAAGCTTTTCTCGATCACGACACCTAAACTAATGTTTTTCCTTTGAGGATTTTAAATTTTAAACCTATACCTAATGTTATGATCAAAGAATAATGTTGCTTCAAGGTTTGGACGATGATATTGTGCATAGAAGTATCGCATATTTTATAATAATATCTAATACGTTCTTGTTTTACTATTATAGAGTGACAGCCTCTTGGCAGAGATTGAAACAGGCTCTAAATTATACTGTTTCCATTCGTTTATTTTATTTTTGACACATCGAGTACTGAATCAAATAGTGATGGCCTGATGCGTTATCGAATCAATTTTTTATAACAAAAGATTTTATTTTTGAACAAGTTTTAATCGATTTAATACATATTTTATTTTTTGCTCCATGCATTGTTTTATAAAACTTCAGGGATATTTAAGTTACTTGATTTAATAATTATATTAAAATAAACCATTTACTCATGTTAAGTTAATATTCTTATCACTTCCGTCGGCAATAGTAATGTTGTTAAAAACAAATTGTGAAACGGCAACACTGGGCAGACAGGTGACGCGCGCCGCCATTTTGTGGTCACTCACAACGAGACGCCCGCGCCCGTGCTAGTGTTTTCCGTTCGCTGAATTTTAATTCACATTTTTCATACGTCGAGTTGAGTATTTATATTCCTCCGTATTGTTTTACCCGTGAATTCCTACATTTGGTTGAATTGAGAACATCGTACCTGCCTTCATCACTTTCAAAATGCCTAAAGGAAAGGTGCTTAAAGGACAAACAAGGGAGTTTGTGTTGCGACTTCATGAGTACTTTGAAAGGGAAAGCCGTAATGGTGGACCTCTTATACCAGTGACTCAAATCAGAGACCGTGTTTCAGCAGCATTAGGTATTACTGCTCCAACAGTTTCAAAAATAATTAAAGAAGGCTACGGCAGTAGTGGCATGGAACAAAACAAGCCATCTACACCTAAGAAAAAACGTCAGCCCTTTAAAGTGACAGCAATTGACAGTTTTGATGGTGATGCTATTCGTCGTCATATATACGATTATTACCAAAGAAAAGAGATTCCTACTTTACATAACCTAGTACAATCTCTGAAAACTAGTGGCTTGTTCCGTGGTCAAAAGTCTTCTTTGGCGAAGGTATTGAATAGGATTGGATTCCAATACAAAAAATGTGACAAAAGAAAAATATTGATGGAACGCAATGATGTTGCTTTGTATCGATGCGAATTTTTAAGACAAGCTAAAAAAATAGAAGACTGGTCGAATGTTGTTTTCACCGATGAAACTTGGCTCAATGCGAATCACACGGTATCAAAAACTTGGACTGACAACACTGCTAGCTCCTCGACCGCAGTGCCAATGGGAAAAGGTGAAAGAATTATAATTTGTCATGCAGGAACCGCAAAAGGATTTGTGCAAGATGCTATGTTAGCTTTTAAATCAAAGAAAACAGGGGATTACCACGAAGAAATGAATTCCGAAGTATATGAAAAATGGTTTCGGGAAATGTTATTGTCACTCGAACAGCCATCAACAATATTTATAGATAATGCGTCCTATCACTCTCGGCAAATTAACAAAATGCCAACGCAAGCCAGTAAAAAAAATGAAATAATAAACTGGCTCCGTAACAATGGCGAGGAGGTGGACGAGTCCCTATTAAAAGTAGAGTTACTTAAAATATTAAAAATGAGGAAGCAGCCTAAACGATACGTTATAGATGAAATGGCTGCAGAACATGGGCACACCGTCCTTAGAATTCCTCCATATCATTGCCAGTATAATGCCATAGAGCTAATATGGGCGCAAGTGAAAGGATATGCTGCGAGAATAAATACAACTCCTCCTTTCACCGCAAACAAAATGCTGGAGTTGCTTAAAAATGCGTGTGAAAATGTGACGCCTCATAACTGGGCGAGTGTCGTAGATAAGACGAAGAAAGAAATAATGTCTGATTGGGATCGCGATGTCGCATTTGACAACTTACCCATGCACTCATTAATAATTAGTGTTACTGGGGATACGAGTGACGACGACGCCGATTCCGACGAAACAGACGATTGTTTATAAATAAAAATATTAACAAATTACCTTTTAGTTGTTTTAATTATTTAATCCTTAAAGTACTATGAATTCCAACATGGTTTAACTGTTTATTACAAGTAGGTACTAAACATTTATTTTCGTTGTAATCATTGTAATTATTTTAAATTAAACTCTTATTAAAAGTCACTTCAATACGTATACCTTTATTCATATTAATTAATTTGCAGCAAATACATTCGATCCTAATATTGGGTACTATATTACGTTTAACTGTTTTCATTAGCATTTTAATGTAATTTTATTTCAAATGATTCCGATTGATTGATTCTATTCAAAATCGTTTTTGTTATCTGTGGTCATTCGTTACGAATGGCACAACTCTAAGTGGGCGTTACCCGTCAAGAAAGTATCTACTTTTATTTCAAAATATTGTTCTACTGTAATGTCGTACTTTATAGGCGTGAACTGTCAAAAATAAAATAAACGAATGGAAACAGTATAATAAATCACACACATGAAGTGTTATAATAATTATTCCACAAATATAAAAAATGAGAAAAAGTAAAGTAACTAATATTGTAGAATGAATACTATAATGATGGCCGGGAAAATATGGCAGATATAACGCCAGGTAGAAGAAGAAGAAGAATGCTCACTATCACAAAATACTATAGCTCTATAAAAATGTAGGAAAACATGTGTTGTCATCGACTATTTTATCGACAACCTTTTATTGATCGAACCTTACCGAAATTATTGTAAATTCACGTATTTGATATTATTTTTTTATACGCAATGGATGCTTTCAGCGCATTTATATAATGAAATACTATATTCTTTTCTTCCGATATGTATACACGGAATTCCATTTAATTCTACAATATCGTCACAAAATAGTATTGTGCAAAAGTGGCCGGTGCCTGTGAAAACTTTAATTATTTCGGCTTTTTACGCCTGCATGGACCACACCTTGGCACTGCACAATTCACTATAATAAACTACGTTTAATAAATATAACCAAGTACTGTAAAATTAAATAAATTATGAATATAAGCGAATTTTGTTGCTCGCTTAGTTTGACATATTTCGACTCTGGGTCACTGCAGGCTACTTCTGTGTAAACCACAGGTAAACGTACGGTCGCATCGTGCATCTCGCTTTAACATATGAGTTAAATAATTCTATCTCTTTCACATTGCCGATCTATGTTTTAAACTAAATCTATGACTGTTATTACCGGGTTGCTATTGCTATTTATTCCAACACTACTATGTATGCAGGTTATGTGTAATAGAAATTATGAATGAAGGGACCCTTAGATATTGATTTTGAGATCAATGTAATCAACAACTAAAAAGTTCAAATACCGACCACAATTTTGAATTCTCTTTTCTCAAAAACTAAATAAATATTACAGGATAATGCCCATTTTACTATGAAACTCAGTATCGGTGCGAAGATTTTTGTCTCTCGATGAAAGATACTTTTTTGTGTAGGGGAAAATATATATTTTCAATAAATATAAACATAATTGCGAATCAGGCCTTGAGTTCTTAGAGAAATTAACTTAAAGTCCATTTTTTTTTGCCTTCTACTCAAAATGTTAAGTGTGATGATACTTAATTACTTAATTTTATAAAAATCAGTCACCTGGGATATAACGGTAAAACGTTTAAGAACGAACCATAAAAATGTTATAACACATTTAAATCAGTATCGGTATCGGTTCCTACGATATTTTTTACTGGATACTATGAATGGACATTCTCCTTTTACAATTCTTTCGAAATAATACATCAAGTATAAAGTTTTTAACCATTTTAATCAGTTCTACCAATTCACACCTACCCCAAACGGCGTTAGCTAACTTTGTCAAAAAAACAACCCCTTTTCGCTCCTTTCAGGCCAATGAAAAACTATCCCTAAAGTGTAACACTTTGGCTAGTTTATAGCGAAATTATGATTTTTTACATGGATAGCTTCAGGCTTCCGTACATTTCACTATTTATTTCACCCCTATAATGGTATTTTTCCAAAATTATTTTTTTTGTTTGTAACAAAGGAATTAGAATATTAATTTTAAAAATATATCTTCAGTAGTTTCAATTTGCAATTTCCAGTTCAACACTTATTTCAAAGCCTTTAGGCAAAAAGGCCTATGTTACTCCAGGATACTGTAAGATCCTAATGGTGAAAGTAATTTTATTCAAATCGGTCCAGTGTTTTCAGAGTCTATTGAATCTAAACGACTATAATAAAGTATTTCATGTTGTTTTCAGTATCGACAAAATACCTAAAGTGACCTCGCCAGTTCTGGTGATACACGGAACTGAGGACGAGGTAATAGACTTCTCCCACGGACTCGCCATATACGAGCGCTGTCCGCGTGCTGTGGAACCACTGTGGGTTGAGGTAAAATAAATATTGTTGATGACATAAACATACATCATGTCTTTTATATCTAGTGGACGCGTTTCTTAATATTATATTATTTTTAATAGTCCACCAAACTTATGGATGATTCGCATTCATAGACATGAATAGCGAGGTCCTGTGATAGATATCCAGGTTAATTTATCCATTTTAGTTTTATTTAAATTTGGAATATAAGAGTTACACGGGATTAGGTCATTTTACATAATTTTTGACACCATACAAGAAGCAGCCGGTCGCTGATATAATTAAAACTCTGATTTCTTTTTACGATATTTTCAGAAATGTATGTATATGATACAATTTAAATCGACCCCCGCCTGCGTTAATTTAGTTGCAGAGAGTTTAGATTAGGTTAATGTTGTGGCTTTTTACAGGGTGCTGGACATAATGATGTCGAACTCTTCAATCAGTATCTAGACAGACTGAAACGTTTTGTATCTGTAGAATTGCTCAACTGACAAAGACTGCCGGCCACGGGCCAGACTACTCAAGGTAAGTTAAAATATTTTATTTACTACTATCATCTGCCTGCGTCTTCGCCTATGAGTATAATGTGGACGTAAAGGCTAACAACGTTAAGTGTTACTACTATTATATTGTAACCTCTACGTAAGGTTTTTACACAAATCAACATTTTTGATCTTTCTTGTCTACTATTCTTCTCATAAAGTATAAGTAGAATTTCAAAAGATGTTTTGAATTGGATTTAGTCTATCTTAGAAGCAGTGTAATTTTCACCAAAATCGATGTAGCAGTTTTTGAGATAGATCAGAATGATCGACCTTTTTCAGTCCGCGGCGCACATACATATTTACAAATTGAGTGGGCACCCGAATCAGTGGCGTAACTACACCATCTGGGGCCCGTGGCAAAATCATCGGATGGGGGCGCCCCTTTCTGTATGGAGACGAAAACTGTTAAACTTATTTTCCGGTACCCTGGAGAAGACCAAAAGGAATATATTAGTGTCACTGACCTGCCATTAAATTGCGGCCGAGACGGGTCGCTAACAAAAATCTGCGCTAGCATACCGAATAAAACCCTGATCTCCGCATTTCGGGCGGTAATGCACATCTAATAGTTGAGTGGGTCGGAATGTGTCCCTGCTTTGGTTCTTAAGACTGTACTCACGTATCTTTCCTTTTAAAACAACCTACGCGCGGCTTCATGGGATATCGCCCATGTTCATCCAATCCCCAAGAAGGGTGACCGGTCGGATCCTTCGAATCGCAGGCCGATTGCTATCACATGCTGACTCTCCAAGGTCTTGGAGCGAGTTATAAATATGCAGCTCTTGACGTATCTTGAGGATCACCAACTGAGGGTTGTTCGGATAGTGATCTTCTCGTTTATCTCACCCACCATCAGGTGGAGGCATTCGATAGTGGGGGTGAGGCGATTACGATAGACCTTGAAATTATCACCGAGTGTGGCATGGCGTCGTTTTGGGGAAGCTACCTGCCTGGTATTTCAACCTGAGGAACTCTGAAAGTACATCGACAGCTTTCTGGATGATCGCAGCATAAAAGTCGTATTGGATTGCTTTTGCATCGAGACCAAAACCATTAATTCTGGTATTCCATAAGGTTCGGTGCTTTCGCCGACCCTGTTTATCCTGCATATCAATGACGTGTTGTCTATCACCAGCTGGCATTGTTATGCAGATGCTAGTGCAAGTGAGGCAAGATACATCTGACTACAGAATCTCTATCGGGGATCCGTTAAGGAAAGATGGTCTCAAATTTTGTCGGAAGTCGAGACCTCTCTGGGGCAGGCCTCTCAATGGTGTAAATTGAACATAGCACAATTTAACCCCACGAAGATATAAGTTTGCTTGTTTACAACCAAGAAGACCCCTTTTGTCATAGAGACACTCTCTCTAAGCATCCGAGAGTATTCATTGACCCAAATCATTGATAAAATTGCAGTTCCGGTGTCATTTGGAAGACAAGGGCAAATTGGCCAGTAAAAAGTTAAGGATTCTCAACAGAGCCAAGCGGTACTTTTCGTCGAATGATCGGTTATTGCTGTATAAATGCGACGATCCGGTACGACGTGGAGTTCTGCTCTCACCTCTGGGTAGAAACCCCCAAAACACCAGCTCGACCCATTTGACATTACAGCGCCGAGCTCTTCGAATCATCGATAACCCCGATCTCACGGAGAATGTGGAGCCGTTAGGATTGCAGTGAGACTTTGGGTCTCTCTGTGTAATCTATCAATTGTTCCACGGAAAGTGTTCTGAGGAAGATGGTGCCACTATCGCTATTCTCCCATCACACTTCCCGTCACCGCAGTAGAATTCATTCTTACTACCTGGAAACTATCCGGTCCCGGAAAGTACGTTTCCAGTGCCCTTCGTGAAGTTGTACATTGGTTTAATATTAATAATTTATTACTTAATGCTAAAAAAACGAAATGTATTAAATTCACACTGCCCAATGTTAGGCAATTATCTACCACTGTACAAATTAACGGTGAAGAATTGGATCCTGTTGCGTCTACTACGTTTCTGGGCATTACTGTCGACGCTAAACTCCAGTGGGGGCCGCCGCATATCAATAAACTATCTGGTAGATTAAGTTCAGCGGCATATGCAGTTAAAACCATTAGGCGTTTAACGGATGAGGCAGCGGCAAGAATTGTCTATTTCAGCTATTTTCATAGTATAATGTCTTATGGAATTCTTCTCTGGGGAAATGCTGCGGATATTAATAGTATTTTTATTTTACCAAAAAGAGCTTTTAGGGCCATTTATCAACTTGGTCCAAGTAGATATTCTTACTGTTGCATCTCAATATATTTATGAAAATTTATTATATGTTCGTAAAAATATAACTCAATTTAAGCGTAATTGTGACATGCATAGTAAGAACACTAGGAATAAGCATAATCTTGTCTCACACATTACGCGTCTCCACAAGATAAATAATTCTTTTATGGGTCAAAGTGTACACTTCTTTAACAAGCTTCCCAACAGTTTAAGAGAACTTCCAATTAATAAGTTTAACAAAGTAATAAAAGTTAAGCTGTGTAAAAAGGCATATTATAGAATCACAGATTATGTGGAAGATAAAACTGCTTGGGAATACATTTATCATGTTTTGCATCAAATTGACATTATTGTAACTTGTGACATGGACCATTGTTATTGTAAATGGCGATATAAAAAAAACAAAAGAAAAAATGGTTGCCTGTAAAGTCGGTTTTACGGGCGAAGATTTTACGTGACAACGTCTTTTTCTCGGTAGAATATTTATTGATATGAATATAATTAAATTGCACAATAGGAACAAGGAATTGAATGAAAATAAGAATTGCACAAATTTTAACTATAGAAATATATTTTGTTTACTAAAACATTGTACATGTAATGACGAATCTAAGCACTCCATATTTTCACTACAGACACAGCTGACGATACTTTAACCACACGTGTGAACTTGTATTGTGACGCTTTCTTGTTTTTCCAACGCCAAGAACGTTCGAGAAAGACAAAGACAGAGACACAAGCATGCGCCGATTCAATGCGCCTAATTCTCTAGTGCTGCGCGCGCGGCAGACCGATCATAGTTGAGTGGGAGAGAGACGCAAGGCATTCGGCGGGCCTCTCTCTCGTTCGGTGACTCATCGTAACGTTACCGGGCGTTACACTTTTTCATAAGTGACTCCCAGCCGCAACCTAATTTAAGACGTTGTCACGTCAATAAATTTTTTGGAGGTAAAATATTTTTTTTTGGGGGGGTAATTTTTTGCGTAATTTGGGATTTCTGGCGGGGTCAATTTGTAGCCCTCACCAAGACGGTTCCGAGGATACCAAACTCGGTGGGTCTACGACCTATGTTGGCCGAGATAGGATTGGGGGGGGGTGAGGTAAATTTTCGGGGTGGGGGTAGGGGAGGGGGGGGGGTAGGTTTCGTGGGGAGGCTAATAGGCACTATTTCGGAATAAGGGTGGGGGAAGGCAGGGGGGGGGGCTATGGGACAATTTTGGAAAAAGTGGGTGAAACTGAAAAATAATTCTCTAGTGCTGCGCGCGCACCGTTACGTTACCGGGCGTTACACTTTTTCATAAGTGACTCCCAGCCGCAACCTAATTTAAGACGTTGTCACGTCAAAAAGAAAGAAAAAAAGAAGACAGTTCGTGTTGCTGAGGTTTGCTGAATCCAGGGATTCAGCAAAAGTCTATGAGCGACGGTGACCGCTGACCGTAATGCGGGCTGTATGCTCGTATGCCTGCAGGCCATTAAAAGAACTCCACAACGAGACCAATTAGTCGTCGTAATGTCTTTACTACGTGGCCGGAGCCCAAACGTAGCAATGGTGATGGGCCCCCCTCTGAAGCCTAATATCGAAATTTCGTTCTTTTTTAAAGCAAATCTGTACTATCATCTGTACATAATAGTTAAAAAAAAGTTAGTAAAATTCGCGTAAATCTAAAAGAAAGAACCATTATTATTATTTTTATGTATCAAAAATAAACCTGGGTATCTTTAATGGAAACTAATAAAATAGATTTTGATTATCAATTTTGCTAGTAATCATTTGGCTAGGTTCTTCCCTGCTTACGGCCTCTCGGGCTTGAGGAGCTAGGCCGCCGGGGGCCCCTAAGGCCGGGGGCCCGTGGCATTTTGCGCACTCTGCCACCCTATTGTTACGCCACTGACCCGAATCTATCTAATTGGTGGAAATATACAATGAACGTTGCCAGGTGAATAGACATAAAAATTCCAGTTCCAACAGTAAAAAAAAAATAGAAATATTTGTTGATAGTTCCCTCAATAAAAGAGGAACCTAACTGACTGACGTATCAATGTACAGCCGAAACTACTGGAGCTAGGAACGTGAAATTTTGCACAGGAGTTTTCCATTGTGTCGTAGGATAGCAAGCACTAAGCAGGAATTTTAAGAAATTCAACTCGAGGGTAAAATACTTTTGTATGGAAAATCGAAACCGTTAAAGGTACAATTGTCAAACTTGGCCCTTTAGTTAATCAGTTAAAAAGTAAACTAAATGCATACTTTATTTGTCTAAAATAAGCCCATATATGGGATAAAATAAGGGTTGAAGTTGCGAGCACAAAGTACATTTTACATAGTGAAATAGAGCCGTCACTGAATCAATTCAAAGCGCTCTCTGACGTTAAGTATGAAAAACAATCCAGGAATATGTCGATACTTATGTTCATGACGTCGTTAGTCTACGAAGATGGAGGGAGGCATTTAAGCCACTCAAACGCCATTTAAATATTTGCTTAATATTTAAAAGGGCGTTTGAGTATTCGGGTATTAATGTTATGCCTTTCTATATTTGAAAAAAAAAAAAACAGATCTATAGTTCCGGAGATTAGAGGCTACCACGAAAACAACGTTTCCGCTTTATAATATAACAGCAGATTTATTCATAAAATATGCTTGTGTGCTTGTGATTTAAGACAAAACAATACATAATCGTGGTAAAGGATAAGCCTTTGTAAAAATACGTCATAAAAGTTTCTTTCTTTTCTTACATTAAATTATTTGTTCTATATCTATTTAAGCTTGATACTGCATTTTTAAAATACAAAATACGCCAATCACCGAATGTAGTTACAGTGCCCCCCAAAAGTTAGTTGAAATGAATAATTATGTAATAAATGTTTTTTTTTATTGCTATGAATGGCAAGACGAGCAAGCCGTTTGCCTGATGGTAAGCGATACGACCGCTCATAAACAGTAGCAACTTACTTACAAAGCAATGCTTTGTTTTTTTATTTTGTTTGGTTGGTAGACTCGCTTCTCACGTACGTCAGTGTCATTTGAATTACATTTGGTTATCGTACTCCCGAAAAATAATTAATCATGCCGGTTTGTGCTGTCAAATTGTATGGTAATGATGTGGGAAAACTGTAAATAACACCAATATCACTTTTCATGAGGAACCTTTGTTGTTAAACCACTATTATTTTAAGAAAAGACAGAACAGATTTTGAAGGTGAGTTTCATTAGCCGGTGTTTTCACTTTATTACTAGGGAGATTTCCTGAAACTATGGGAGAAAAAATACAAATATCATTACATCATCTTTTGGATCAGAAGAACATATAAAAAAAATGGCATGATTTATTTGATGAGCAAATAATAACTTACCTACACAATATCAATGAAACCCATGACGTCATGCACTAAATAGCAATTTTATTACATTTTTTCTAATATTTTGGGTTATAGACTTCCTCCGGATTCCGTACTAGCAAATTGTTACAAAGAAATTATACAGCGGAGACGGAATGAATACCATTGGTAGCCTGACAAGACTTCAGTCGTGTGTTCCAAACATTTTACTGATGATGATTTATATTTTACAAAAAAACAGAAATCATATAACATAGCCCAGGCAATAAATCCAAAGAGTTAATTATATTCCGAAACAAACACTAGGAGATGGGTTTTGATTTAAAAATTACTGTATACTTTTACCATTGTATTTATTGTTTTTACTAAAATACGTTATAAATATGATTAATAGTATCATTACTTTAAATAAAGAAAATGACTTCATTTTACATATTTTGGTTAACTTTATATGATCAAATAATGGAGAAAAGGTGAGTTAATAATCTGGAGTAGGCATCCTTAAACAGACACACACCTTGACTGTTTACAATAAGTACACGACCGGTACTCACACATATCAACGCAAGTAGAAACAGTTTTAGCGCGTCGTTTGTTGGCATTGCTCAATCTAGACAAGTATACCGGGTATCTCAAGACTGCTACCGAAAACGAAGCCGGGTGGTAGTTTTAGTGGCTACAAACACAATGCAACTAAAATTTTCGCATAGAAACGCGACAATTATTTTTTATGATTTTTTAAATATCGTCATTTTTGGGTGGTAAATCCATAGTTTTTGTTAAAATAATAATTTAAACTCTCTTATATCTTAGAGTATTTATAAATTAAAGGGTATACACTATTATTTTAGGAAAAAAGTTATTTACCACCTAAATATGGCAATAGGAAAAAAAAATCAAAAAAGAAATTGTCGCTTATTTTTGCAACTTTTTCTGTTGCATTGTGTCTGAAGTCGCTTAAACTACCACCCGGCTTCGTTTTCGGTAGCAGTCTTGATATACCCTGTATAATCAAAGAGTCAAATCACTTCACAGCATAATTAATATTAAATCTTAAATACCCTTACTGCCCTAATAAAATTAATAAATAAGTTTAAAACCGCGAGAGTATCGGAAATCGTTAAGAGCGTTTATACCTTCCGACCCTTATGAAGGGATTTTGCTGAGAAATATAATCTTTTTGTGTTTAGTTACTCAAAAATTAAAATTTAAACAATGCGAAATTATTCAGAAACGCGCGTCAATAACATATTTTTTTACCAAATTATCGTACATAATTTTACATAGTAATTGCATACTATAATAGAAGAACATCTTATCAATAAATAACCATTTTTATATTTCAACAAAATTAGTTTTCATGTTTTCTACAAATATTTTAAAAACCACTATTAAAACACTCTGTCCGACCTGCCACAAATCAGACCGCCGCAAGGCTTTCTAGAGGGAGGACGTATCGCTCGTCGCTCCGGCCTGGCTGCAGTTGATTTTTGCCGTGCGTAGTAAAAATAGCCACGCGTGGACTGCGATTGCCACATCTTAGTACTTTGGTAGTAAAATATTATATATATTTATTACCTACAATGATTTTGTAGTGAGTATAAATTATGTTTCAAATAACATAATGGGATGTAATTCCGAGGCTAAATTATGTTATGTGTTGTAATATAAAATTAAATATATTTCGTAATTGTAAGGGGTTGTAAGGCCCCTAACTCTATTCATGTGTTCGTACACGAAATGATTAATAAAACGTCCGTAGTGTCTACTGATTGAACACTGATTTGAGTGCAACTTAACAATGTAATAATAACGAAAATATGATTAGTACCTAAATTTGTATTGTTCATTGCTTGCACAGTAATATTTGTCTACTTATAATGCAAATAAAATATTTTTATTATATTATATTACCAATATATAAATCATAAGTTACATTTCAATTGAATATTAGAATTTTGAAGCGCACGGATCAAAGTTGGTTGAGCTGACTTTATAGCGAGCCGACGCACAGTGGGACGGATTTCGAGGCTCCTTTACATAGGAATTTTCAAATTTTTTTTAGCTTTTCTTTCAAATCTAAGTATGAGGTATCATTGTTATTACCATAACATTAACTAATATTTTGAACCGATTGGCATCTCAAATATTGAAAAAAATGACTTTGAAGATTTTAAATGTATGAAAACGGATTTTGTTTTCGTCCTAACTTTTTTTTATATCAAGATGTAAAGCTGAAACTTTTAGAGATTATAACTTGAACCCACACCAAGCCATACAAATTTTGACCTTGACCCCGACCAGTCCCGTTTAGGAGATATGGGGTAAGCAAATATGCACATTTAGCCCGCATTTTGACACGGGCTAATGTGTTTGCCTTTTACCTTTTTTCGCAAATTTAAGTATAAGGTATTATTTTTATTACCATAAAATTAACTAATCTTAGAGTTTTGAATCGATTTTTATCTAAAATATTGAAAAAAAATGACTTTAAAGATTTTAAAAACGGATTTTGTTTTCGTCCTAACATTTTTTTTATCAAGATGTAAAGCTGAAACTTTCAGGAATTATAACTTAGACCCACACCAAGCGACACAAGTTTTGACCTTTACCCAGCCCCGTCCCGTTTGGGAGATATTATGGGGTAAGGAAATGTGCACATTTAGTCCGCATTTTGACACGGGCTAATGTGTTTTTTTTTACTTTTTTTTCGCAAATCTATATATGAGATATTATTTTTATTACCATAAAATTAACTAATATTAGAGTTTTGAACCGATTCTTATCTCAAATATTGAAAAAAATGACTTTAAAGATTTTAAATGTATGAAAACGGATTTTGCTTTCGTCCTAACTTTTTTTATATCAAGATGTAAAGCTGAAACTTTCAGGGATTATAACTTAGACCCACACCAAGTCAAACAAGTTGTAACCTTGACCCCGACCCGTCCCGTTTGGGAGATATGAGTTAAGGGAATGTACACATTTAGCCTGCATTTGGACACGGGCTTTATGTGTTTAAGTAAATTAAATTCTTAAATTTGTCTATGTGATAAAGATATGATATCTAAAAACATCTGCAACTCATAACCTTGACCTTGAACGACACTGTTTTACAGATATGAATAGTTAAAAAGTGCATTTTCTGAGTATGTTGTTACATGGGCTCTCGTAACTAGCCTATACCTGAAATTTGCGATCCAAAATAACAGGAGATTTTGTAACACGTCAGTTTCAGGCCCTAAATTATTACTTTTGACCTTAATCTTGAAGAATTCCATTCAAAAGGTACAAATAATTTTTTTTTTTTTTTAATAGCCTATACTGTGTCCCTCTGCTGGGCAAAGGCCTCTCCTTCATCATTCCACTTGACCCTGTCCTCTGCGAGCTCTTGCCATTTTGGCTCGAATGCATCCAACTCGTCTTTCCACCGCATCTTTGGTCTTCCGCGTTTTCTTCGGCCATTCTCAGGAATCCAGCTTGTAGCCAGTTTGGCCCAACGGTTTGGATGCATTCGAATCACATGTCCCGCCCAGTTCCACTTAAGTGAAGCCGCCTTGCGCCCGACATCTACAATGCGGGTTTTCGAGCGCAGTTCAGTGTTTCGGATGCGATCGGTCAGCCTAACACCGAGAATACTCCGCTCTATTGCTCGCTGGCAAACTTTGAGTTTGAGCTTCTGAGACGCAGTCAATGACCAAGTCTGGGCGCCATAGGTTAGGACGGGCAAAATGCACACGTCGACGAGTTTGCGTTTGAGAGAGAGCGGGAGGTCACCTTTTAGATACTCTTTTAAGGACCAGTAGCTCTTCCAAGAATTTTCGACTCGTCTGGAAATTTCCCAGTCTTGTCTATTCCTGAAAGAAACCATCTGGCCCAAGTAAACGTATTCGTTGACGTAGTGTATTGTTTGCCCGTCTACCGCCACTGTAGGTGTTATGCTGTTGGTCATTAACTTTGTCTTTGTCCCATTCATCTGAAGCCCAACTTCGAGGCTTGCCCGGCTCAGATCTTCGAGCATTGTGCGTATGTCAGTTGGATTACTGGCGAAAAGAAGTATATCGTCGGCGAACCGAAGATTGGTCAATCTTCTACCACCAACGACTATACCCTTCTCAGTCCAAGGAGTCGCTAAGGTCTGAAAGATTTCCTCTAAAGTGCTGGTGAAAAGTCTGGGGGATAGTGGGTCTCCCTGCTTTACTCCTCTTTGTGTTTGAAACGGATGTCCAGGTTCATAAATATTGATAGTGAAAATTATAGAATAGAATTATTGAGCGAGAAATACATAGCCTAAACTAGTTGTCTGGTTTGAAATAATCATATTTTCTACAAAGTTTATGTCAATAGTGGATGAAAGGGTGTTTGAAAAAAAACATTACTCTATCATAGTAAGGTAAAATCCATTATTTAAGCTATTACTTTCTAGTCTGAACTAGAAGTAGACAATTCTAACAATAATTTGGCTTCCTCTGAAAGTGGCTGAATATCACGTTGACTTATTCTAGGTCTAAAACTGGACAGATATGGGTCAGATGAAATTAGTAGGTTATGGATAATGTCTTCATTTGTAGCAATTCTGCTGTTTTTGCGTGAGTGGAAAGTTCTGAAATATTTAAAATCTTTGTTTCGAGCTTCGGATGCCTCCTCAGAGAGCTTCCCTATTGGAATGAAGTTATTGAACTCAATAATATCTGCACCATGTATGAGTAATTTATGCACAGTAGATGGCATGTAATACCATGAATAGAGCTCGACGTATTTATGAGCTGTTGAAGTACAATATTGCCGGAATTTTTCGACATTAACAAATTCTCCACATGTAATTACTTGGATGATGACTTTCAACTGGCTAATTAATTGTGCATCTACACCTGTGATGCGCGCAGTAGTTTCGGGATCGGCAAAAAAATGTCTTGCAGTATTTCCATCATTGGTGGTCCCTGAACCTTGCTTCACAACATCTATGAGAAGTCCCATTTCATCTCGAAATTAATCTTGGATTTCTTTTTTCTTATTAGCCAATTGTTGTTTTAAGTCATCACCTTTAGCTTGCCATTTCTTAAAGTCGAGGCGATAAGCCATTCCATGCATCTTATTACGGAAGAAGACAAACCAAACCTAAGCATATCTACGGGATAACTTCTTTGTGAAAGCATATTGATATTATTCATCTCTGTGGGTTTTGCTTTGCAAATGTCACATGTTGCCGTAGATGTATCGGTCAGTTTCGAGGATATCTTTCCGTCAATCATAGTCATGTGAAATTTGTGGCTAACGCTTACATCTTCAAACAAAGTTGGCTATAGAGTAGCAATTTCTCTCTCTACTGAAGCCATTTCTTCCTTAATATTTAAATCATTTTCTTTTGCAAACTTGAAATATATTGGCCGACAGTAAAACGTTGAAGAAGCTTTCGGATTTTCCCATACCGCTTCAGCAGTGTCATCTCTTGTCAACTTCAATGGAACAAATGAACACATAAATACGTTGGAATCGTCACCGTCCATTTTTTGTTTTAGTTGCTATATCCAGAAGCACCGTCAAATCCCCATTTAGTGGTAAGAGTCAAATTGCAACTAGTAGAATCAGTTTCTACTGTTTTAAATAATCTTTTAACAGTAATATCTAAAATTGACTGCAGCTTAAGTTTTACTTCAGATTCGGTTATTGTCATGTCTTCTTTTTCAGGGTAACATTCCTGTTTTTCATTTCTCACACAATTATAGGATGGGAAAATATCACATCCTAAATCCTTTGTTTCTTTCCTCAATGTCATATTGCCACTTAGATAACTTTAAAGAAGTTGCAATACCCAATGCTTTGTCAGCGGAGCAAGCCCGCTGCTTGAGGTTCAAACAAGATCGGAGCATCGGAGCATCTTCGGGATGTTTAATTAGATGCTTTATTAATGCAGCGAAGTCGATCAAATTTTCGTTTTCTTCTGCTTTTTTGGCCAACGCATAGGCTAGGGACTCGAAATCGTTTTCCTCAATAAGAGTTGCTGACCTTCTTTTCTTTTGCGCACTGCTTAGTTGTGAAAACATTTTTCGTGGATTAAATACAGTAGTTGATGTCGACACTGACACAGAATGGGGCACAGTAAGCTCCAATGATGAACCGGGTTCGGTTACTGTAGACGTACTAGCAGTCGTATATTCATATTCCATCTCAATAGGTGGTATCTCTTCACTTCTGAACTGATCATTATTAATGATCAATTGAATACATTCTGGCCAATTGATTTCCGTATCTAACCAATCAGCAAACTTTTTTAAAAAACTGTCTCGTGTGCTGTTAGCTGACTTCCATTTACGTTTCAAGTTAGAAGTATAAGAAGTACAAAACGACTTCAGTTTTGACTTTTATTCTTCGGTTAAACTAACAGTCACAGAATTTATCACTTTTTTAAATAGCATGTCTCCGTCAAAATTATTTTGTCTCATGAATATAAATATATCAAGATTTGACACAAATCCTTCCATATTGAACAACTCAATAATCGCACAAAAAGATAGTGATACGAATCAGTAAAGATAAGTGAAATAAATTTAGGATGACCACTGTATTTAAAGTATTTGGATATATTACCCTTCCCACCACATTTATTTACACAAACAATAACAACAAAATTCCTAGAATAAAAGGTGGCCGGCAAAACATGGTAAACAAAGGGCTAATTACCCCCAATTAACATTATCAAAAGTCGGCCACATCTGTAGAATAACAATGGATATCGAGTGCAGCTGTATGATATTAGAAAATTCTATTAATCAAGGTAAGTAATCCACGTCACCTGGTTGCTTATATTTTAATGTTATAATGAATTACTATGAAGTCATAAATTAGTTAGGGATTATCGTACCACTATTTTCATAAAACTTGAAAAAATCAGCACCAGAGCTCAATATCCATTAGCAGTCAGAAAAATGTAAGAATTTAATTTATTTCCAATTATAAGAGGAAGTTATTCGAAATTGTATAGAATTTTCTTAAGTAAAGGTTTTTTTTTCGCTTTTAAATTTATTATCGTGTATCCTCTTAATTATAAGCCTACTTTTAATTTTTGTTAAGCTTACCTATTTTTAATATTGTTAACATTGTATAACGTTTGTGTTGTCTAAGTTTAGCCTTCATTAGTCAGAACGCTATGGTCTCCTATAACTGTGGGAGTACGTTAGATTAAGTCTTTCAGCATATACTGTATTTGAATCTTTATTTGTGTACATTCTGCGTTGGAGATCTATGGAATAAATAAATAAATTTAAACACATTAAGCCCGTGTCCAAATACGGGCTAAATTTGCACATTTCCTTACCCCATATCTCCCAAACGGGACGGGTCGGGGTCAAGGTTTGCTCATTTCCTTACCCCATAATATCTCCCAAACGGGACGGGGCTGAGTAAAGATCAAAACTTGTGTCGCTTGGTGTGGGTCTAAGTTATAATTCGTGAAAGTTTCAGCTTTACATCTTGATATAAAAAAAAGTTAGGACGAAAACAAAATCCGTTTTCATACATTTAAAATCTTTAAAGTCATTTTTTTTCAATATTTTAGATAAAAATCGATTCAAAACTCTAACATTAGTTAATTTTATGGTAATAAAAATAATACCTTATACTTAAATTTGCGAAAAAAGGTAAAAGGCAAACACATTAGCCCGTGTCAAAATGTGGGCTAAATGTGTATATTTGCTTACCCCATATCTCCTAAACGGGACCGGTCGGGGTCAAGGTCAAAATTTGTATGGCTTGGTGTGGGTTCAAGTTATAATCTTTAAAAGTTTCAGCTTTACATCTTGATATAAAAAAAAATTAGGACGAAAACAAAATCCGTTTTCATACATTTAAAATCTTCAAAGTCATTTTTTTCAATATTTGAGATGCCAATCGGTTCAAAATTCTAATATTAGTTAATGTTATGGTAATAACAATAATACCTCATACTTAGATTTGAGAAAAAAGGTAAAAAAAATTTGAAAAATCCTATGTAAAGGAGCCTCGAAATCCGTCCCACTGTGCGACGCGGCAGCTCTACGCACACAGCTTTGGTCGCTTATGTGTGAGTGAAATTAACGAATAAATATAGTACGACACAAAAGAGTATAAAATGAATGAGGGATCCACCATCGTTTGTGTGGCAACACAGTTAGGGCGATACAATCCATCTTGATACTTTGTTTAAATTATTATTATACGGTAGACAGTATAAATAACAAATAATAAAGGTTATTTTTCCTGACAAAACATATGAAATCGCCATAAATATATTTAATTAGTTATAAGGGAATAAAAAATACTGTTTCGTTAAAAATATTTTATTTATTATGCAATAGTCTGCAGTATCGCTCATCATAACCAATGTATTCCCTTTATTTGGCTTATATTTAACTAATTGTAGGCACTTCTTTTTGAATGATATAAAAAAAAATCTGTCGAATCGCACATGTATCAAAATCATCTATTGCCTTTGCAGGACGACCCTTTCTTTTCTTTCGACGAAAACTTTCCACCTTTTTCAGCACCATGTTACGCTATCCGTGCGTAATGAACTCTCAGAAACACCTAAAACAATAACAAAAAAATATTATTACACCGAGATGTACAATCAAGAAATAAATAATAAATTTTTATGGACGACATCGCTCGCACCCACCGGTCTGGCGATGTGGAAGCGTATGTGCAAAAGGTCGGCATTCGTCGTTTGGATTGGCTAGCTCGAAGTCCCGACCTCAATCCTATAGAGCATGTCTGGGACGTTCTGAAACGACGCGTGAGATCAGTACAGCCGGCTCCGCAGACCATCAGAGAGCTGAAGAATGTGATTACCGCGGAGTGGGAACGTATTCCGCAAGCAAGTATCCGGGATATCCTCGCTAGCATACCCAGACGAATTCAAGCTGTGATTTCAGCTAGAGGGGGTCACACTCGATACTAAACATTTATCTGCTTTTACTTTATTAAAGAAAAAACAAACATAAATCTTAGTTAACTTTTACTTCACGAGCATATGCACTACTAGCGAGCATACACTACTAGTGAACTTTAGCATTAAAACCCATAAATTTAATCAAAATTTTATGATAATACTGACGAAAACGATTATTTGCTTATTAATTTACAAAATTGTGAAAGTAAAACTTCCTATAATTATCAAACAAACCAATAGTAAAATTTGAAATGGTTCATTGCTTAGGTGCCCGTTTTTTTTGCAAATGAGTTTACTATGTATTTTAGACTAATGTGGACAAACAAAGAATGTTATTTTAAAAATAATGTTTCTTGAAATAGTTTACGTCTTATGAATTATTTGTACTTGTGTATAATTTTTTTAATAAATGAAAGAATAAGTGACGATGCTCAAAATGTGGCAGTCGTGCTATAAATACTCCAGGTTATGTTTATGTTTGTATAACCTCAAAAATATGGTTAAATAAACAATAGTCATTGGCAATCACAAGAATGTCCATTATATATATTTTTTTTTTTATTGCAATGAATGGCGAGACGAGCAAGCCGTTCGCCTGATGGTAAGCGATACGACCGCTCATAAACAGTAGCAACATTCCACTGCGCTCGCCATCCTGAGACATAAGATGTTAAGTCTCAATATGTCCAGTAGTTACTCTGGCTACAATGTCCTTCAATCCGCAACACAACAGTCCATTTAAGCAGTGTTGTTTGACGGGAGAAATAGACATTGCGGTGGTACCTACCCAGATGGCCTCTCACATATGAGAGACCTACCACCAGTAAAATTATATGCATATATGCATATGTTAGTTCGTTCTTTTTAGTGTTTTGTACAATTTTCTACTATTACTTACCAGTACAATCAGCCCTTCGTTTGTAAACATCGTCTTAATTTGTTAACAACTTCTCGGCTTTATATTCGTCCATACACCACATGAAAACTTTGTATATTATTTCACGGGCACCGCCTCGAATTACTTTGTTCATGATAACTTAGTTTTATTGTTCACGATTCGAAATTAACACACTATTCTAAAAAAAACTCGTGAAAAATGTCGAATAATAGCAATGACTGACAGCTCGTGTACTCCATTCTGGTGTTGCTAGGAAATGTTTTGCTTTTAGTTCCCAATTAATTAATTTCTACTCTTTTATGTCGTGCTATACCTATAGTTGACTTTGCGCGCAAGGTGTAAACGCTCTTAAAACTTTCTTATTTCAACTGACTTTTGTCGCACTGAATTCAAGTAATGAGGGCATAAACATCAATTGGAAAGAAAACAACATACATTTTGGGAAATTCGCTACTGTACGTATTAGAATAGTATATTCGAACATAAATAGTAAACAATTCATTTATTGGAACTGCGTATTAGGTGACATCATTGTTAAAGTGAATTAATTACCACCAACTTTTGGAGAGCACTATATACATATGTTGTCTATTCGAAACTTTTATTTAAATACGTTCTTTAATTTCAGGGAAGAGTTTACCTTATCGACGGAATGAACTTTAAATGTTTGACAGTTACGAAACCTATGAACAACATTAAAATAACAATTTTAAAACATTAAAATAAATTTATTTTGTGTCGCAGGTGACGACCAAAATCCGGCTTCGACATTGAGCTCCGGCACTTCTAGTTCGGTCACAGAGAGACTCCTCTAGCTAGCGGGGGCCGGGCCCAGCCGGGCCGGCCCCAACAAAAACAATAACAACGGCACCGCCACGCCCCAGCGAGACCCCGCACCCGACGCGTCCCCCGCGCCGCCCGCGCCGCCCGCACACAACATCAGCATCAACGTCACCGACACCGACTCGCCCAACGGCGCACGCCGCCGCATCCACCTGCGCTCCCTCAGCGACGTCACGCCCGCCAGCCGCGCGCACACGCCGCGGGCGCGCTCGCACTCCGAGCGGCCGCGCGCCTCCCCCGCGCCCTCCCCCGCGCGCCCCCGCGCCGCGCTCGTGCCGCGCCAGGCGCGCAGTGAGCGCTCCTCGCCCGACGCCTCCCCGCTGCCTCTCGACGACGGCAGGCGCGTGCGCGAGCGCGCCGCCTCCGTGCTCGCCGATCCCTGGCGCAAGATGAGCGAACTCGATTTGGCCGCGGCGCGCACCACGCGCGACCCCTGGGTGCGTTTCCCGCCACACGTCGACGACCTTTCCGCCGCGGAGCCGGAGCGCAGGCGCGACCCGCGACGTCCCCGCCTCGAGAGGCGTTCGCCCGTGTGTTGCGAGTCTTGCGGCAGCGACAGCTGCGAGTGCTGGCGCGCGGGCGCGGGCGGCGCGGGTGGCGGCGTGGGCGGCGCGGGTGGCGCGGGCGGCGCGGGGGGGCGCGTGCGCACGCCGCTGCGGCGCGCGGGTGCGTCGCTGGGCGCGGCGTGCGCGGCGCAGTGCACGTGCGAGGCGCGGTCGGCGCGGGTGTCGCCGGCGCGGCTGGCGGCGCGCGGCGCGGCGCGTGCGCTGTCGGACGAGGAGGAGCGTCCGCGGCGGCTGTACAAGTGCGCGTCGCAGCGCGTGGTGAGCTCGAGCTCGGAGGCGGAGCGCGCGCGTGGGGATCCGCTGCTGGAGACCACGTGTTGATGCTCTCGTGGCCGGGAGCGAGTCGTCGCCTTGAACGTGCGAGTATTATTAGTACGAATTTTGTATCCCTTTAGTTATAAGAGTTCAAAATTGTAATTGTATCGTGTTGGATAGTACGCGGCGCGCGAGGCGGCCGGAAGCCGCGCGGTGGTTTCGCCGGTTGAGTGTTTTCGTTCATATTCACGTGATAATTATCGCAACAGTCTGAGACGCGAATGAAGCGATGACCCGTTTGGTTCCTGCGAAGTTGATTTGTACTGCATGCTATGAAATTAACGCACAAGTAAGAATGTGAGGATATCCATTTCGATTTTATTTCCTACAAAATATTACTTTATCCTATACGATGTGTACTTCCATAATATTGTAAATAATTATAGATAATAATTATGATATGAAATAAATCATTGTTTAAAGTCGTTACCATAATCCGACATATAATTATTATTGCTATACCATGATGCAATACAAATAAATTTGTGTGATTAATGCTGTAGGTCTGATCAATGAGTGATATACGCGTACATAATACATTCCATGTCTAAACGTGTGCGCCCGTCACCTGAGCGTCGCCGCCGCACTCCGCAGCATGGTGGCCCACCGGAGGGGCGAATCTCTGTGTTGTGAAATGTTTATAGTACATTATATTTGCTACGTTCTCAGTAGATTATATGCCTGTTTAATTGTTACTCCTCTTTGATTCGTGGGTTGCCATATTTGTGCTGGAATTGAGTGCAGTGCCAAACGGTAACATTGTATGACCTGTGGTGACGGCACAATATGTTTTGATGTACAATTTGTTGGAAATAATAAAACTATTAAAAATCTGTTATTGCCAATCAATAATTTTCATAATATTGTACAGGTTATGAAATACATAAAATAGCATTTTATACTTTTTTATTTGTCTGATTATATTTCATTCAAATTCGAGTTTACGACTAATGTTTATTGTATTTTTGTTACGCATTTCACTTTTAAAAATGTGTATTTTAAAATGATTGCTGTCTGCTGTATGATATGATAATTGAAAGAGTTTCTGCAAGTAGTGAGTGTTTCCATAACTTAATCCGTGTCCATTATCTGTTTTGTAAATGCTGACCCATTGATGATTGACCTTTTTTGTTCATTTACTTTCAGTGCCATTTACAATTTTATTATTGTTTATCAGATACTCATTTTATATTCCTTCATTTTGATTGTATGTACTTATTTTCAATTATAATTGTAATAAATAAGATGAGATGGACTTGAGTTGTCGTCTTAACTGTTAATTACTTATTATTACAACATATGTAAAATAATTATCTCTGACGTGTAATATAACAGGTAATTTTTATTAAATTAAAGTGCACATATCTAAGCAATTGTTTATTATTGATATCGTAAGTAATATGGTATTTTCTTTTTTAACCACAAAGGAAAATTGGTAATCTTGTTTAAATAAATTATGTAAAGCCAGTGACATACTAAAGATTTTCCCGCTTATTCATAAGAAATTGCTAATCAACCATAATAACGTAAATTAGTTAAATATTTTTAAGAGGAGATAAAACGTTGATTACGCTCAGCCACGCATAATTATTCATAAGATTCCTTTTGACATATAATAACTAATACGGTAAATTAGGCCGCGAATGTTGCCACTTTATGGAAAAAAATTGATTTCATTCCCTCATCATTCACTGTTCAGTGCTACAATCTGTAATTTCAAACAGATTTTGTCTATGGAATCTAAAAAAGACAACGTATTTGTCTATGTTGTTTGTTTTGTTTGTTTTTGAACATTCTGGCAAACTTTGCCCATCTCGGAGATTCACATGCCCTAAATGTAGTGAAAATCACGCAAATTGTGAAACAAATAATTATAAATGCGCAAATTGTGGCGGCCGTCATATGGCTCTTTAAAAAAATGTCCAGAATATTTGAAAGAGAGAAAAATAAGAGAATTGATGTCAGAATTTAATTGCACATACAGAATGGCTCTAAACATGTACGTCCCTCCATCCCCACGTGAGCATATCACAAAAGATATTCAACATACATCTACGATTTCTCATTTTTCATCAGCCGATAACCCTGCAATAAACAAACCTGATATTAATACTGACTCAAATAATGGAAATACTAAAACTAAATTACCACAAAAAAGTAAAAAAAATACATTGAAACAAAAGGTTCAATTTCATAATACTAACAACACGGTTGATGATTGGGATAACGCGTCACTTCAATCAGATACTTCGCCCTCAAATACTCCGCCTAGCAAAAACAATGAAGAGAAAGAACGAAATATTCCAGAATTACTGCGACGATTAAAAGAGGTGGTAATTATGAAGAAATACGACTTGATGGCTAAAATTAAAATGATAGTGCAAATACTTGGGGAGTGGATTTTATCGTATATAGTCAAAAATATCAATGCCTTGAATGTGTTTGAAAAGTTTTTCAATGGCTAATAAGGAAAAAAAAGTGAGATTAAATATATTACAGTGGAATGCACAAAGCCTCAAATCAAAGTTGGCTGCTTTCGAAAATTACTATCACATGAAAAAATTCATATTGCAGCATTGAGTGAAACTTGGCTGAAACCTGGTAGTCCTCTTAGATTGAACGGATACACTATTTATCGCAGAGACAGAGACGATTCTTACGGTGGTGTGGCTATTATGGTTCATCACTCAATAAAATCTCAACTATGTCAGTTATCAAATATGGGTGGAATTGAATTCATTCATGTTAATTTAATTAATTGTAATTTTCTCCAGAATATAATATCTATATATTGTCCGCCTTCAGTACAATCATCCCAACACGATTGGGACCAATTGGGACAACATTTTTAACTTCTGTATCAGCCCATATACGTCCCACTGCAGGGCACGGGCCTCCTCTACAATCGAGAGTACGATTGAGAGTGGTTAGGCCATATAGTCCACCACGCTGGCCTAGTGCGGGTTGGCGGACTTACATACCATAGATTTTTTTTATTAATCGCTATGGTATGCAGGTTTCCTCACGGTGTTTTCCTTCACCGTTTTAGTGCGTGGTGATTGACTATCAATACACACATGACTCCGAAAAGTCAGAGGTGTGCGTTGGGATTCGAACCCGCGACCACCGTGAACATGTTGGCAGTCGCGTCTAGTCCGTTTACCAACAGGCCACCACGCACTTAACTTAGTTACTACAAAATCTTTATTAGTTGGGGATTTTAATGCGCACCATTCTAATTGGTCGTATAAAACAGACTCCCGGGGTATTCAAATTTTTGAAGCTTTAATGGATAATAATTTTATTACATTGAATGATGGTTCCCCCACTAGAATGAAAATCGTCAATGGAATTATACAGAAATCATCTGATATATCTATAATTTCTTCTAACCTAGCCATTAGATATAATTGGAGTCTCACTAATGAGACTTTGGGAAGTGACCATTTGGTAATTAAGATTTCCACATTAATCCCAACAAATACGCATTAGGGAAAAGAAATTTTAAAAACGCTGATTGGGTTTCATATTCCAAAGATCTAGAAATTATTTTCGAATCTCTCTCATTGCCAAGTAATGAACAAGACGCCTACGATGTTTTTATAGAGACTGTAAGTAAAACTGCCGACAAACATATCCCTCTGATTAAAGTTAATACAAATCCCTCCAAAAAGTTTCTCCCAAAACCTTATTGGAATATAACCTTATCTAAAGCTATTGCAGAACGGCGGGTGGCTCTCTCTAGACTCAGACGGAATCCTTGTCCAAGGAATCTAGACATCCTCCATCAAAAGGTTCGAGACGCTCAAAGGCTAATAAGAATTGCCAAAAGTAATAGTTGGCGTACATTTTGTAGTTCTATAGACCAAGCTACATCATATAGTGATTTATGGCGAAAGATGAAATGGCTTAAAGGTTTTAGTTCCCCCAAACCCTATGTTAATGTAGATACAGCCAGTGATCTCATCCATAGTCTAACACCCGACTTTGTGTCTCCATGTTTACCTGATTTTCAATCTAGTAATGAACAACTAGGAACTATCATTCAACTACATGAATTTGAAAAATCCATTAAAGCAAAGGATACTTCCCCTGGGTTAGATAACATATCGTATTCTATGATTAAGAGACTCCCCGATAATGGTAAACAGATTTTGCTGCAGTTATACAGGGTATATCAAGACTGCTACCGAAAACGAAGCCGGGTGGTAGTTTAAGCGACTTCAGACACAATGCAACAGAAAAAATGGCAATAAAAAGCGACAATTTTTTTTTTGTTATTTTTTTTCTATGGCCATATTTGGGTGGTAAATACATTTTTTCCTAAAATAATAGTGTATACCCTTTTATTTATAAATACTCTAAGGTATAAATGAGTTTAAATTATTATTTTAGCAAAAACTAAGGATTTACCACCCAAAAATGACGATATTTAAAAAATCATAAAAAATAATTGTCGCGTTTCTATGCGAAATTTTTAATTGCATTGTGTTTGTAGCCACCAAAACTACCACCCGGCTTCGTTTTCGGTAGCAGTCTTGAGATACCCGGTATAATAGGATTTTATCATCTGGCTGTGTTCCGTCGCAATGGCGCAATGTATCGATAATTCCTATCCCTAAAATCAGTCAAGATTCTAATTTTATTTCATCGTTTCGGCCCATAGCATTAATGTCTTGTATTTGTAAAGTTTTTCATTACATTTTAAACAAACGTCTTGAATGGTTTTTGGAGAGTAGAAACGTTTTTTCCGAGAACACAGTGGAATTTAGAAAATCCAGATCATGTTTGGATAGTCTCAGTCGGTTAGTGTCTAGTATACAAATTGGTTTCTGTAAAAATATTGCCACAGTAGGTTGTTATCTAGATATAAATAATGCATATAATAATGTCGATATAACTGCCATGTTAAAAAAAATAGATAATTTAGGAGTTGGATCTAAAATTTGTAAATACTTATGGTTTTTTTTAAGCGAAAGACATCTTAAAATACAAATAGAAAAGAATGTTATAACAAGAAGCACTGGACGAGGGCTAGCACAAGGAGATCCACTTTCTCCATTATTATTTAACATTGCCACATTGGAAGTTTGCTCACTTATCTGTAATGTAAATATTTTACAATATGCGGATGATTTTGTTGTCTTTAGTTCAGCTAGTAATATTTTAGAAGCTAAAATAAAATTACAGGAAGCATTAGATATATTTGTCAAATTTTTAATTGAAATTGGATTAGAATTTTCTTCGGAAAAATGTAAAATTTGTATATTCAAAAAAGGACGGAAGAGAATTCCGATGGAACTAAAAATTAATAGTGACTCCATTCCTTTAGTAGATAATGTAAAATATTTGGGTTTGTGGTTGGATAGTCCTTTGAGATGGACTAAACATGTTAATGAATTAAATGTCAAAGTATTACGTTACTTAAATGTGTTTAGAACTTTAACGGGATCTGGTTGGGGAGTCCACCTCAAACATTTAAGAAAGTTGTATATTTCTTTAATTAGAAGTCGCTTAGATTACGGCTGTTTTCTTTATGACAATTGTTGTAAAACACACTTGGGAAAATTAGACAAGGTTCAAAATCAGGCGTTGCGAATCATAGGCAGTTTTATAAAAAGCACCCCTATTCATGTCATGGAGAGTGAATTGTGCATTTGCCCCTTAGAATTGCGTAGATGGTATTTAGGAGCAAAATTTTTATTAAAATCCATGTCGTTTACGGACAATTCAACTATTACTTTATTGGATAATTTAAACAATTATTGTCGCTTGAATAGTTGGAAGAGGAAAACAATACTCTTAACTTCATTAAATACCTATTTAAAATCAAGGCTTGTCTATAACAGTAAATATGTAGACATGTTCTCTTTAGGGACTTGGGTAGGGAATATTAACTTAGATAATATAGTTAAACCAACCCGCATTAGGCCAGCGTGGTGGACTATATGGCCTAACCACTCTCAATCGTACTCTCGATTGTAGAGGAGGCCCGTGCCCTGCAGTGGGACGTATATGGGCTGATACAGATACAGATTATTCATAATGCCCGGGCAATGTGATAAATTGATTGGTTATAATCACATTGCCCGCTCTTATTGGGCATTATTCATAATGCCCGATTAATCACTTGGCCCATAACATATATACTACTAGGCCAATGGCGGGATTGCTACGGTTCCCGTTCTCATTCCAGCTCATATGCGAAAATCAATAATTAGGTGCGTCCCCTGTCGTCGTTCACTTCTGGCGTCGCGTTATGACCTTACGCTGCTGCTGTCCGTAGAACGCCTGTTTGCTTCATTACAATTAAGATCCCATCTTTGCGAAGTTCATTTTAGCCCATTTTTTACTAAAGGGGTTCTGACTCTAATAAAGGTCGCAATACGACTTTCAATCAAGTATTTACAGTAGGCAATTAGACAAGTTTTCATTTTCTTGGTTTAATAGAGGAGACGCAAAAGAAGTGTTTTTTTTTTGCCTTAAAATTATGATTGTTTTTTATTGCTTTCAATCACCAAAGGCTATAAAAAGGAATCACGCAATGGATCCTTTTTATTATCGGTGAACAGAATCATAAATTGTACCATAAAGATGCGCTCTGAATAATGAAGTGCCTGTAGTTACCACTACGCACTGCTGTGTAAAGCTATCGCCATTTATAGAAATACATCAGTAGACAACTACATAAGAAAAAACTCCGATATTGTAACAATAATAAAACAATAGAGAGAACCTTATAACATACTTTATTGACACGCACAATGACGTAAAATTAGGTAGGTCAAATATATCGGTAAAGGAGAATGCCCAAAATTGGCCCTGCACCCGCCCACTTTATCGTTTTATTACAAAATCATAACTCAATTTATCCACAATGATAGTATCATTTGTTTACTGAAATACTCCTGAATAATGACTATTTGTTTTATACATTCCCAGATCATACGCCATGAAAGTGTTGCCAATTTTTCATTTTCTCCTAAAAATTGTGGATTTGGGTGTAGTTGTGATATATTATTTTAGTTCGTAATTTTTTTATGTGGGGTGCAGGAGAATAAGTAATTGTTGTAAACACCCCACGCTTTGTAACAATAAAATATATGTATTTTACTCCATTCTCTTATCTTAAATTCAGTATCAATTATTTTTACTTTTTTAGTTGTATATCTTATTAAAGCGTGTATTTTAGTTTTTTTTAACTATTATTTAATATCTGTTAAAGTTGCAATTTTGGTGATATTTTTGAAGTTTGTTGTAAATACCATAGTGAGTGTTATTGTGAATATAATTGGCTACATAATTTAAGGTAAGAATATGCATTTTTATATTAAAAAGGCTCAATTGCGCAAGAATTAATTTTGTTGGAAATATTGAGGTGACTAGATAGTAGATACGCGAAATCGGTAAATAGACACACCCGAAAGGTTAATAGACGCGCGAATATAGTAAATAGATGCAGCAAAGTGGTGATTGGATACGAAAGTGAGGTGATTAGTAATTATTACTATAGGGCTGTCACAAAGTTTAGAAACCATTAGTATTGATTTAGGTAGGTACCGCTTGTTTATAATTCTACTTTTTTATAAGATATTGGATATTTAACTGATTGTGTGATTTTTTTCTGAATTGTATTAATTTATTAACTATCTAAATATGTATAGAGTTTAAATAAATCCTATTTTTAAATTCGTATGGGATGTTTTAATGCTAAAAAATTACTTGCGTATGTACTACATTACCAATTAATTGATTTTGTTAATTATTGTTGTTTTATTTCTCAGGTACACAATGCCTCGAGACTATAAATCAGATCCAAGGGGTAGGCAATATCGCAAATATGACAGTAATATTATTAAGCAAGCTTTGGAAGATATTTGTGAAAACGATTGATTTTATTAAAATAATGTTAATGAAATATCATGTTATACTTCTTTTTTATACCTTAATCCTAAACATAAAATAACATGAGATAGCCCTGAGATATTTTTCCATTCACCCCTTAGGTGTGACTATTGTCCCCTAACGAGATTTCAATAGAAATCGCGTGTATTTTGTGGATTATTTAAATAATCAAGAATATATATCAATAAGAACGAATATATTTCATAAGTTCGACCTAAGACTCAACATATACAAGCGCTATAAGTTGAGTATCGCATTTGCAACACTACAAAAAACGCCACTAAAGATCGAAAACCTATCTATTCACCCCATATTACGGTACGTAATTTGTATTTCGTTTATTGTCAGTTGTTTCTGCCGGCGCGCCGCACGGTGGGCTGAAAATCGCGTTTCATAGACATTCAAATTTTTTTTCCAATTTGTCGGGTTTTTTAATTGGAATCTATTAAAACATGCTTGTTCATGATATCTTTTAAGTATGAAGACATAAATCACAGGAAAAGGTACATTTTCGATTTTGTTTTCAAAAATGTTGTATGGAGCAAACCATAAAATAAGCTATATCTCGGCTGGCACAGGAATGGCCGTTATTTCCTCTCGCATGATTTTTGCTCTATTTTTTTGCAATTTTTTGATGTATCACACCCCAGGGGGCAAAGCGCGGCTTTTGAGAAAAAAAATCATATCAAAAAAAAAATATTATTTCCGTTGCCTTCAATCTTGGTTGGCAAATTTGAACCACATGTCTCTAAAAATAATAAATAGCGGTCACAAAACAACTTTATTGCTGGTTAACCCTCCCAATTTCACAATAATAAATAATACGCGGCTTATATCAAAGAATTTTTTTTTACCTGACTTGTTTATGACTCACAAATCGGTCTTGGATACTCGAACTTTTCCAAACAATGGAAAAATTTTCACCTGCAAGTACTTACCTATTGTTATGTTTCTAATTCACTTATTTAAGACCCAATAAATAAAAAAAGGCAGCTGCGTAATTATGATGGGTCATTATAATAGCACAGGTGCCTAATGATTTTGTTATTTATTTAAGAAGTATAAATAGACATTTGTTTGCTGTAATTTTTCAATTTACCTCGATTTGTGCTTGTGTAAACATCGATTATAAACACGGAAATGGAAAGTTTAGCAACTTACTTAGACTTGTTTATGATTTTGAAAAACACGGGTAAGTACAGTGACTTCCTTTCGTTATATAACAATGTCGTTTCATGTTTGAATTTAAATCTTTCAGATGAAGACAGTCTTACGTTGAAATTATACTGTAGAAGATTTACTCATACCCTTGTGAAAAAATGGAAGCGATCTCATCGAAAATTAGAATATTTTTTGAAAGATTATGAGGACTGGCTTCAGTGTGATATCGATTGGCCAAGTTGCATTGCAGAACCGAAGGCATCAGATGTTGGGACATCCGAATCTCATATCACCCTCGAAAGTCCCTTCCACATCTTCGTCCGGTGCACCACACACAAGTAAGAAGCGTTTGCCACGAAAACTATTTCAAGATTTAGAAATGAAGCAAAAGAAGAGAAGGACTGAAAGTCAAATAGAATGTGAGTCCAGTGAACTTGCATACGCTACTGTGCGAAAAATGAGACAAGACGGTTGGGACAGTATAGCTGCTGCTATTGAGTATATGATAAAACATCCAGAAGCTGCTGATAAGTTTAACGCAATTACCAAAAAATCATGCCCCAAGCCTGTTTTTACACCGGAGAAAGCACTTGGTCTATATTTATCATTAAAGTTGTCTAAGTGGCAATATATAACATTAAGGGAAACAGCAATTCGGGAAGGTGCGATGGAATTGTACCCATCATACTATAAGATTCAGCAAGCTAAATCTCAGTGTTATCCTGACAAGGAGACAATTACAGTTACAGATACAACAGCCAAAATTTCCAGAACCAAGAACCAGAGCAGGTATAAACAGAAAATAGAAGACGAATATAATGATTCCAGTGTTTTCATGACCTCGTTAGTTCCGTTAAAGCTGACCGATGGTAACGAAGTCGTATGGTAAAATCCAAAGCCCTGTTCAGCACATTTTTGTCGTCCAGTGCAGTTTAGTTTTGTTAAAGAAAATAAACTAGTGGTTACTGAACATTTGAAGGAAATTGAAGACCAGATTAATTTGCTAACAACTACAGACTGTAACGAAATAAAAATTTGTCATAAATTAATGATGACTATGATAGATGGCAAAGTTTGTACTTACATTACTGATGCCCGATCTAGTGCTACGTGCTATCTGTGCTTAGCAAAGCCGTCAGATATGAATAATTTAAATGAAGTTATAAAAAGGCCTGTCCCTGAACACCTCTTGAAATTCGGATTGTCTCCTTTACACGCCCGCATTAAATGCATGGAATGTCTTTTGCACATTGCATACAGGCAAGACCTGAAGAAATGGGCCGTGAAAGGAGAGGAAAAATTGGCACTTGAGTCGCGGAAAAAACAAATACAAGATGGATTTAAAGAAGAGCTTAACTTATTGATAGATGTAGTAAAACAAGGACCTGGAACTACGAATGATGGAAATACAGCCAGGAAGTTCTTTGAAAACCCGAGAAAAACCGCAAATATCACAGGTCTGGACGAAGAATTGATCCATAGATTCGCTGTTCTTTTACAAGCCATTACATGTGAAGAGTATATCAATACGCAGAAATTCAAAGAGTATTCCATGGATACAGCAAAACGGTATGTAGAATTCTACAGTTGGTACTACATGCCTTCTACTGTCCATAAGTTATTGGTACATTGTTTGGATATCATTGCCAATAACGCAATAGTACCAATTGGTAGTTTATCAGAAGAAGCATCAAAAGCTCGTAATAAGGATTTTCGAAGATTTAGAGAGCACCATTCCCGAATTTTGTTAGTAGATAACAATGAGAAAAGTTCCTTTTTTTATTTATTGGGTCTTAAATAAGTGAATTAGGAACATAACAATAGGTAAGTACTTGCAGGTGAAAATTTATCCATTGTTTGGAAAAGTTCGAGTATCCAAGACCGATTTGTGAGTCATAAACAAGTCAGGTAAAAAAAAATTCTTTGATATAAGCCGCGTATTATTTATTATTGTGAAATTGGGAGGGTTAACCAGCAATAAAGTTGTTTTGTGACCGCTATTTATTATTTTTAGAGACATGTGGTTCAAATTTGCCAACCAAGATTGAAGGCAACGGAAAAAATATATTTTTTTTATATGATTTTTTTTCTCAAAAGCCGCGCTTTGCCCCCTGTGGTGTGATACATCAAAAAATTGCAAAAAAATAGAGCAAAAATCATGCGAGAGGAAATAACGGCCATTCCTGTGCCAGCCGAGATATAGCTTATTTTATGGTTTGCTCCATACAACATTTTTGAAAAAAAATCGAAAGTGTACCTTTTCCTGTGATTTATGTCTTCATACTTAAAAGGTATCATGAACAAGCATGTTTTAATAGATTCCAATTAAAAAACCCGTCAAATTGGAAAAAAAATTTGAATGTCTATGAAACGCGATTTTCAGCCCACCGTGCGCCGCGCCGGCAGAAACAACTTACTGAAACTTCTATTTCGATATTTTCATAAAAAATATCGAAATAGAAGTTCCCCCAAGGATCCTATTTGTATACTAATAGTATATTTTGAAGTTTATCGCAACTATAAATATCGTCCTTTTTAAATATAATGTCTCATTCTCTAAAAGAATGAATTCTAAAATTCGGTAGCTGGGACTCGCAGTGGATAAATTTGAGATTATCCGCTTGCACGAGTTTAGGAGCCACTTGCAGGGGCCCACATAACAGTTGATGGCGTGGAGGTCTCTATCAGCTCCTGGTGAAGTATGTTACCGACTATACAAGACAACTCGTCTTGTATAGTCGGTAGAATGTTCATGTCCATTTCAAAAGCCTGAGATCGAAACTAGTCAAGGCAGCAGACGCATTCTCTAGCCTAGGGCTTCCTAAACTAAGCGTCACGACGCCCTGAGGCGTCGCAGCATAGTCCCAAGAGCGATCGAGTCGAGTGAGCCAAACTGGATGGACACCTAGGACAACACTTAGGATGGACAATCATCTCAGTGCTGGTGAGTGGACCAATCTGGCAACGCGTCCTTTTTTTTACCAGTGGCCGAACAGGCGCCACGGCATGTTGCGGCCCATCTGACACTGGTTCTATCGGGGCACGGTTGCTTCGTTAGATATATGTGGCGGGTGGCGATAATGAATGAATAAATAAATAAATACCACCCAACAGTCACATACATAGTCCTGACCCCACACTAAGATCGAGTCTTGTGTCGTGGGTATCAGGAACTACGAGAGACTTTTCGGTCTCACAAACACCCAGACCCGAAAGAAATATTTGTGGGCCACACAAGTCACAAACATTTCTCTCAGTGCAGGGATCGAACCCGCGGCCTCTCATTTCACAAGCGGCGTCTAACCGACTGCGTCACGGAGACTGTCAAAAAAATGAATGAAACCACTGTGTGCCATCATTGTGAAAAAACACACTCTTTCGGAGTGCCCACTCTGGGGTGACGAGTGCAGAATACTCCATGCAGTCGCCAAAGTAGACCGCTCGCTCTCGGTCGTGATGCCCTCCATGGTCGAGATTCGGAGGGCTTGGCAAGCAATGCTCTTGTTTTGCGAGATCGTGATCTCGCACACCTGCATAAAAGAGTTGCCGGGCAACAAATGGCTATACCGCTGCGGCGCCTCTACCCTATCTTAAGGTATAAGAATTTCGCCACAGTCATAAGAGGTGACATTACGCTGGGCTAGGCATACTGTGCAGGGGGCGCACCCTTTAAAACAAGAACCAGCAATAATTTTCTATAGGATGCTGAGGCAGGCATCGACCATGCGCTTCTCGCCTTGTGATGTCTGGGGCCGCCCATAATGCGTGTGATGGTCATCCAAGGCATTTAGTCGGTATGCTAGCGTAGGTTTTGTGCGGGACCCGGCTCGGCCAAAACATCCGTAACGTGCCAGGCTGACAGGCCAGTGATACTAACATACAGTTCCAGCCGCCTCCGGGGCACCGAAAGAAGAGCATAATAGCTCTCCTCCGATAAAAGTCAGATTTTATACGTGCACAATATGTCCGGTGTAGGCTTATTTATTATTTATTTATTTATATAAGCTTTATTGTACACCATAAAAAAAAAACAAAAGGAAACAGTTCAAACTAGAAAAAAAGTACAATAGGGTATTTGACAGTTTTTTGGAAAGTATCTCAAATTGTTCATTTTACCATAATACACTAGCAATTTGATTATTTCTTTGTTAGCTGCTATATTTTCAATAAAAACCATGATTGAAGTTTGAATGATAAATAAGACCGCCAAAACGCTATATACGCCATATGTGTGGGTCACGTGGTATTATTACGTCACTTTCTTGCTTAACAAACATTTTCATTCATTATCAAGAATAACTTTGATTAGGTTACAGCTAAAAATGCCTTAAATGGTGTCGTTGCGGCATCTCTTCCATTAATTTATAGTTTCAGTTAATTTTTCATAATAATTACACTCTAGTAAGTATATTATTAATATCAATTAAATAAATAAGCATACCTAAATTATGATAATTCCTGCAGGCGCTTCGTTATAATATAAGTGTCATTTTTGAAAATTCATTACACTTTGAACCGTTGTCGTTGCTGTTTCATTTGTAAATACTTCAGAGCCGCTCCCTCAAAAGTTGCGAAAATTATTCCCATCCATATTATCCATATTAATACAGGTGTGTAGTCTCAAAATACACGAATATATCTACTAAAACACCGGATAAAATGTTCGTGAGCATTCCAAAGAACACCAAGATTCGGGTAAAGTCGTTAAAACTCGCTCGTATAATAATGGAATGATATAATAGGGGAATACAATAATTAGGTACTTGTATTTTTCATACATTGTTAGCTTAGTTCCTTTTTTATTGCATTGAATGGCAAGACGAACGTGCCGTTCGCCTGATAGTAAGCGATACGACCGCTCATGAACAGCAACATCCAAACAACATATTGAAATACAAAGCAATGCTTGGCATTCCACTGCGCTCGCCATCCTGACACATAAGATATTAAGTCTCAATATGTCCAGTAGTTATTCTGGCTACAATATCCTTCATTCCGAAACACAACAGTGCATTTAAAATGCTATTTGGCGGGAGAAATAGACATTGCGGTGGTACCTACTCAGGCGGCCTTTCACATACGAGACTGCTACTCGAAAAAGCTTTAGTTTATAATATAACTAATAGTGATATTTACATATGTATGTTTATAAGGTTTGATATTAATAATTTAATTGCGCAGCGTAAAAGTCAGGGTTGTTTTAAAAAAATTGTCCGACCACTATCGCGTCTATTTTTGCGAAGTTTTCACTGTCAGCTTTTATGGGTCATACACATACGCATGTTCAGAATGAATATTATCTTCAAATTTCTGGATTGATTCTCTGACTTAATTTTGGTAAATGACTTACAAGTATTACTATTAAGACATATACCAAACAACAAAAATTTCCTCAAATGTCCCCTGTGTCTGTGGACTGTTCGTAAACGCACTTGGCATATTTTGATAGATATTTCTCATACTTGATATGCGTTATCTATTTAAGTTATATTAAATATCATTAGTATATATACAGACTATTAAAATTTTACTGAGTAAATTAATATATGTTAAAATGACTCCACAAAAATTTCAATAAACTGTTGGTTACACGGTACTGCGACTTTTCTGTGGACCTTAAATTCAACCGAATAAATTGGCCTGAATAAAATACTATTTTACAAAAACAAAAATTAAACTGGCCACACTGACGGGTGGCATCGGTCACATTGGATTTAATGACTGAGCCCAGCGTAGGTTCTTCATTAAGATATTGAGATCTTTAATAGTGTTATTGTCAAAGATCGGTGCTTCTTTTCTGTTCCTTGTGTACTTGAGTAAATAATTATTAGTTTTATTAATTCACATGCTGCCGAAATAGCTTAAGGGGAGTAGTTGTGGAATAAATTTACCTACTTGGCTACCCTCAAAACTAAATTAGCATTGCTAATTTTTTTTAAAGAATGTCCTTTCTGTGGACATCTTTTCTGTGGATTTATAAGTCCACACGAAAGACAATGTCTACAGAAAAAAATAAGTAATAATGATTTAACAAGTAAAGCAGTATTTTGCTTGCCTGTAAACGTAGACGTGGAGTGCTGTGGGCTCGATAGTAATGTATTTAGCTTATAATAATATTAAATTATTACTCAGTATCGGAATAAAACCATGTTCCATATGATAGCGAATTATGTGAATGCCGTTCATCATTCTTTAATTTTAGTGATTCAGATAACTCAATTGCACCATCGAAATAACAAAAAATAAATTCAGCGATGGAGACACTTGCTTTGTAACTATTTTGATATGTTTGTTCTTTTGTGTAAACAAAACACCCATCTGTGCTCGAAAAAAAATTATTATAATTTCATTTTTTAGCCTAATCGAGGAAACGATCTTGTTTTATGTTTTAATTTTAATATTCTGATAATATCATATTAAATGAGACTGATTTCGTAAAAATCCCGACCATGTTTTTTTTATACAATTTTTCGCCTCGTTTTGTGTATGACCCTTATATTTTAGTTTCTATCGTACAATTATTACAGATAAAGTTCGTAGTGTGCCCTTAGCGGCGCTATGTGATCAATATTTTAGAAATTACTGTGAAAGCAAAGGAAAACGTTCATGAAATGTTCTAAAAATCGACTGACAACAAGAAAATGACGTCACTCTAAATGAAACCAATGGCGTGCGTTTTTAGTCACGTGGTCAAGCTCTAAAATTTATTTAATTTTAAAATGATTTCTTAAGACAATCCAACATTGATTGAAACACTTTATTAGTTCATTTGGTTTAAAAAAATATTTACCGTTAGTCTAGTAACAATATGTTTCATATTTTCATCATAGTCAAATACCCTATTGGCGGTCTTATCGCACAAGGCAATTTCTGACAGACAACCATTTGATGAATATAAGAGAAAAGGACGAAAATTGGGGCAGCATCAGGTGTACGAATAATACCTGTAGATATTATAGTAGTGTCTATATTCAACATATATACATAAACATACATACATAAGTAAACACACATATACATACCAACATACATACATACAATATATATATACATATCTACACAACATAAAGGTCATATAATTAAGTATAAATACACAAAGGAAAAAGATACAATTACTAATGTCCTCATTCAGCCAGAGAGTAATGTTCTTTAACCATCCTTTTAAAGATGGGTAGAGATTTGGCCCTTCTTACTGTTACCGGTAAAGCATTCCACAACCGTGCAGCTTGTACTGTGAAAGATTTATCTACAAAGGAAGTGGAATGCACGGGAATTTTCAGTCTTAAGTTCTCCGATGACCTAAGAAACTTCGAATGTGAGTCATGTAGGAATTCAAACCTATTTCTAAGATATGGGGGTGAGAGAGGATTAAAGAGAATTTTAAAAAGAAGAGAGAGAATGTGTGTATTCCGACGAAGCCGTATGGGTAGCCACTTGAGCTTTCTGCGAAACTCTGAAATATGATCATAGGCTTGTTTAGTATTGGGTGTTATATTTTATGTAGGGGTGCTCAATACAAAACCGCCCCGGGTGCCAACCTGCCTTACGCCGCCACTGGGCTAGAGGTGCCTTGGTAATGGACCAGGCGCGACTGCCAACATATTCGCAGTGGTTGCGGTTTAAGATCCCAGGGCAGAATTCTTTTGCTCTGCGATAGGAGGGTGCAAGAATTCCACCAAGGCCTCTGCCTGTCGTAAGAGGCGACTTAAGGGGTCATCGAAGTCGCTGGGCACACGGCGGGGTGGTGCGCCCTCGCGTATAACGACTCCGAGACGTGCGATAGACCCTAATTTCTGTCATGGACTCCCATAACAACTTAAACGGGCGTCCAAAAATAGGGGTAAGTGGGGGTCTTCTGAGCCCCCCGTAATAAAAAAAAGCTGTAAAGTCAGATACATTGCCATACCCCTTTCGGCCACCCCCAAGATATCGAAAGAGAACTTTAATTTTTTGCATGAATAAAAAAAACTTCCTAATTTTCGGGGTCATGTGAATATTGATAGTCGGTCACCACGTACTGTAACGGTAAAGGAAAACATCTTCAAAAAACCTGCATATCTATGTGTAAGAATTCATATAGTATGTTAAATCTGCAAAAGCACACTAAACCAGTCTGGTGGAGTATATGGCCTGACTCCCCTAAATCGTAGATTGGACCATTTGCAATGTTAAGTATGTGGGCCGACAGGAGGAATTTTCTGTTTTACAAGTGTTGTATGGTCAGCTTGCCTGAGTACTAGTATGCGTACGTGCGCGTAATGTTTAGGATATCTTCGGTTTCAATCTTTTTGGAGCCAGGATTCAATCGTGTGCTTTGCCTGATGAGTACGTTATTGATTAACGGCTATATTATATGTTATTGATTTGCGACGAAAATTAAATTGAGCGGCAATAAATAAAATTATAGATGTACAGAAAACGTTTATTTCAAATAAAAATATACAATAAATACTTTAAAACTAATAAGTCGAATTATAGGACAGGGCGCGCGTGCGTTTCAGCTGTATCGGCACCTAGCTTCCTGATGCAACTTCTTCGGTTTCGGTTTATTATAAAATTCCACACCATTGTTCAATTCTCACTACAAGCAATATGTATAGTGTAAGTAAAAAGCACAATTAATAATTGAAATAATCCTAAATAGAGTGTTTGTACACGACTAATTACACCCGATACTAAATAAAATAACCATTTTTTTATATTTTTGACAAAGATGATACAATTGACATCCAAAGAGAATTTATATCACTACGTTATTGACATCTGTGAATCTATACGTCTAAAAACCTTCATCCACCTTCACCACCTTCATTTAAACAATAGTCCGCTATTGTTTAAAGAAGAAGACCTGGGATCATACACATGTGACTGCAAAGAGTTATTTATTCATCATAATTCTTCGATATCTTCAATATTAAATCTTTTTTATTTTGTTTTAGTTATCAGGACAAGCAATTATCTGTACAAACTGCTGGCTGCAAATAAATCAAGCTGTAGACAATGAGCAAGATTTTATTCCAACTCCGCCGTAAAAAGATTGTATCAATCTCGATTCTTTTGGACATACTTAACACCCACAAGTGCTTCATGTTGAAAGGAACATGGCTGGATACTGGACAGTGGGTTGCTGTACTCATACCATGATTATACTGTGGTATTTAGCCTTTAGGTTGGGCTACCAATAGTACAATATAGGAGCACCGGCATTGTTCCTAGATGCTTTGAATGGAGATTATTTTTAGGCGAATATAAATAAAAAATATAAAGCAAGATCTGGTTGTACTTTATTGTCCTTAAGTTTTGTTTGATTTTAGTTTTCTTTCATCAATTATACCTACTTTTTCCTTATGTGTGCTCAGAAATAACCAGTTAGAATTAATGTCAAATACATTATTTGAAAAATAATATCTTAAACCTTAGGATAATATTATTTTTAAGTATGCAGAAGTCTAATATACCAAAGTATATTAGACTTCTAGGGGTAGACTAAATATAATGTTTGAAATGTTAGCTTGTATAGAAATGATTGCTAGTAAGTTCTTTTACTAGACATTAAGGTATAGAAATAAACATGGCTGCTATCAGATTCGATTCCATTTTTATAGCGTATTAATTTGTATGGACTATAATAACTAAGAGCTTATTAAGTGCATATGCCTAATAATAAAATGATTATTTATTCATATGCACATAGGGAACACCTCTGACTTTTCGGAGTCATGTGTGTATTGATAGTCAATCACCACGCACTAAAACGGTGAAGGAAAACATCGTGAGGAAACCTGCTTACCATAGCGATTCATAAGAATTTCTATGGTATGTAAGTCCGTCAACCCGCACTAGGCCAGCGTGGTGGACTATATGGCCTAATCACTCTCAATCGTATTCTTGGTTGTAGAGTAGGCCCGTGCCCTGCAGTGGGACGTATATGGGCTGATACAGATGCTGGCAGTCGCGACAAGTGATCAGTCTGTGCCGTGCTGTATCTCATGCCTAGCAGATTTTTATTGTGGATTATTTAAATAGGTTGTTTAGCAAGTATTATGCACCGCACTTACGGCCAGATATAGGTACACTTTCTTAATATTAAATAACTATAAACATGACGAGATTCTGACAGACTTGTTGCAATTTATTGTATATACATTATGTTATATTATATAAGATGATCAATAAAGTATGATACTAATTCCGTTGACGTAAAAACATTTACGAGTTATATAGAGTACAGTAATTTATAGCACAGACGACTAAAAATAATATTTGATTTATAGGAAAACGAATTACGACTTCATATTTCGTAAATGTCAAGTTTTGACATCGGTTGTCAAACATGCCGTTTCAGACGCCATATTGTCCCCTTGTAGTGTTGCTGTTCTTGGCTTGGTATTTATTTTTGTATAAAGCTAATATGTAACGTATAATAGTATTTCATACAGAAATCGAATGCCAATTTTACTAAGTAAATTTGGTGTAATGTACTACAAACGGCCCAAGGCCCATACATTTCTGGCCCATCTCCTTTGACAAGTTATAATTCTTAAACTACTGGTTCAAATTGAATGAAATTTTAAATATGCCCTGTTTACACAATGCCTAATTAGTAACTGAAAATTCAGGCTTCTTACTTTAACCACAACGAAGTTATGGGGGGTTGAAAATGGTCTGAAGTGCTTCGAGAAAAGGATAGTACGACTGTGCCGCTTTTTAGCTCGACTTGGAGGGGGCACTGCCGTGCCCCCAGATTACTAACTTCGTTCTTTTATGAAATTCTACTACGAGTTTTACGAATACATACCTGCTTTAAAAAATACTATGAATTGCGGGTTTACCGATTATTGAAATGATTGACTTCCAAAATGAAAGATAAATGACATATATGCCAGCCTTCGTGGCACAGTAGGTTAGATGTCGGCTGTGAACTCAAAGGTCGCGGGCTTGATCCCCGCACCGCCAGATATTATGTTTGTGCTGCCCACAAATATATTTCTTTCGGGTCTGGGTGTTGTGAGACCGAAAAGACCCACGACACAAGACTCATAGGGGGGGGGGGGGGGGGGGCGGTTCAGGACTATGTATGTGACTGTTGGGTGTTATTTATTTTTTTTTTTTTTTTTTTTTTTTATTGCCTTGTAGGCAGACGAGCTAGCGGCCCGCCTGATGGTAAGCGGCTACCGCTGCTCATGGACCTCCGTAGTGCCAGGGGACCAGCACAACAAAGTCGCTGCCTACCTCGAGGAAAGTACTCTCCTTAAACCTCGTTTGAAGAAGGACAGGTCATAGCGCTGAGGAAACACCGATGCAGGGAGTTCATTCCAGAGCTTGCACGTACGTGGTAGAAAAGAACGCTGGAAACGTACCGTCCGGGAACGGTACGCCTCCAGGTGGTAGGAATGAACTCTACTGCGGAAACGTGTGGTGCGATGGTACATAGGCGACGGTGGTACCAACTCAAACAACTCCTCGGAGCACTCCCCATGGAACAAACGATAGAACACACAGAGAGATCCGAAGTCTCTCCGCAGTCCTAACGGTTCCAATTTGTCCGTGAGATCGGGATCATTGACAATTCGACAAGCTCGTCGCTGCAAGGAGTCAAGTGGGTCGAGCTGGTATTTTGGGGCACCTGCCCAGAGGTGGGAGCAGTACTCCACGTGGGGCCGGATTTGCGCTTTGTAAAGCGTCAATCTATGACCCGACGTAAAGTACCGCTTGGCTCTGTTCAGGATTCCCAACTTCTTGCTCGCCAGTTTGGCTTTGTCCTCCAAATGACTCCTAAACTCGACCTTGCTTGATATTTCGACGCCAAGGATTCCAATACTCTCGGATCCTTGGAGAGTAACTCCTTGGAATTGCGGCGCCATGACAAAGGGGTCCTTCTTCGCAGTGAACACGCAAACTTGTGTCTTCGAAGGGTTAAATTGAACTAGGTTCAATTCACCCCATTCGGAGGCCCGCCCCAGAGAGCTCTCGACTTCAGACACAAGTTGACTCCGTCTTTCCATAATGGAATCCCGAGAGTGGCTCCGTTGGCCGATGTACCGCGCGTCACTCGTACTATCATCTGCATAACAATGCATGCTATCAATGGACAACATGTCATTGATATGCAGGATAAAGAGTGTCGGGTATTTATTATATTTATCACACCTCATCTCAAAATCAGCATTCTACCATAGCCGATTCACCCATCGATTCGAGATCAGAAACCGCTTACCATCATCCACAACCAGGTATTGGTTACAGGGTGGTAGGTACTTGTTATAATTCAGAGCTATTCGATGAATAAGGGTTCATCCACCAGAGTTATTTGGTTTATATTTTTTTATTGCCATCTAGGCAGACGTGCTAGCGGCCCGTCTGATGGTAAGCGGCTACCGCTGCTCATGGACCTCCGTAGTGCCAGGGGACCAGCACAACAAAGTCGCTACCTACCTCGAGGAGAGTACTCTCTTTAAACCTCGTTTGAAGAAGGGCAGGTCATATTGCTGAGGAAACACCGATGCAGGGAGTTCATTCTAGAGCTTGCATGTACGTGGTAGAAAACAACGCTGGAAACGGACCATTCGGGAGCAGTACGCCTCCAGGTGGTAGGAATGAACTGTACTGCGGTGACGTGTGGTGCGATGGTACATAGACGACGGTGGTACCATCTAAAACAACTCTTCCGAGTTCTCCCCATGGACCAAACGATAGAACACACAGAGTGATCCGAAGTCTCTCCGCAGTCCTAACGGTTCCAATTTGTCCGTGAAATCGGGATCATTGACTATTCGACAAGCTCGTCGCTGCAAGGAGTCAAATGGGTAATACATAATTTTACGAGCAGCCCTTTTTTTGAACAATTCTACGACTCTGCTCTTGCTGCTCTGCCTCTGTTCATCTTATTATCTCTACTTAATATTATAAATTCAAATGAAACTCTCTGTCTGTCGTCTGTCTGTTTTTATTAATGGAAAATGAGAAAACAGATCACCTGATACGAGTCATCACCGCCCATGAACATGCAAAACACTCGGATCATAGATGTATTGCGTGTCCATGAAATGGCAGAGGAGTGGAAAGGAGAAAGGATGGGAAGAAGAAAGGAGTATTGGGCATCCAGCAATTTCACTTACCGAATGCAATGAAAAAGCTGTTACTTCACGTTGATCATTCATGCTGAGCAATAACTGACAACAGCGTGGCTCTAACATTTCTCTTTGTTTGACTGTCTAGTGTCTATTAAACTTTTACGCCTAAACCACTAAACCAATTGCCTTGCGTGAGCTGTGTAAACGGGTAAAGTTACGTTATCTATTAAGTTTATAAGGCAAATTTTTTAATACGAAAAAATTCAAAAAAATATCCGTCGTATTTTGTATAAGTCTATCTTCTTCTTCTTCAATATAATCGTTTCAATGATTTTTTTAAATCATGTATTATTTTCTATGTTCTGGCTATCTACGACGCTCTATTTGCATGTAAGTGGATGGTATGCTAGAAAGTATGAAGCGAATAAAATAGGACAGGATTGCTTTGAGGTATGGCATCGAATGAAACGCAACAAGACGGGATGTAACGGGAAGGAATCAGAAATGTTGATCATCATCATTGCGTATTGCATTTATCCTGCGTGGATCAAACTTCTATATCTACGTTTTTTAGCCAGCTTGCTGCATCAGGAGTGTATTTATTCCGAGTGTATTTATTGAAGTTCCGAGATTCCACCGGGGATACAGCGAAGTGGGCATTCGTATACGACATGGGACAAGGTCTGGTCAGGAGCTCCGCAGTCGCATTGTGGTGACTCCCTTAGACCCCATTTATGCAGGTGGTGGTTAGTTTTCCCGTGGTTCGCCAACGCCAGGCTTCGTTTAGGTCGAACTTATTTTTTATCCTTTCGTCCGTCCAAATTGGGAATCTTGAACCTAGACAAGAAGTAGGAAGTTCGTCCAATGTTTCCCTGAGGGGCATGAGCTTCGGGCGGTTTGACTGGACACACTTCTCCCATTCGTTAGCCGCTGCTCTGTACCTACGCAGCTTGGGTGGTGGAATGTGCAATAATACAGGAAGCCATGGAATAGGGGTTGATTTTATTACTCCCGATATTAGGCGCATGACTTCGTTCAGCAGTGTGTCGACATTCTTTGTGTGAGCGCTGCGGTACCATACAATACTCTGCAGTCGAGTACACTAGCGCTAGGGCGAATGTACGAAGAACTGCAGCTGAAGCTCCCCAGCTTGTGCCTGCCAGTCTACGGATGATGTTGCTCCTCGTTTTTACCTTCTGTTTGACGTTGACGAAATGTTGATGATGATTCAAAACAACAACAACTCAAGGGCGATAATAAGAACATATCGTTTTCTTTACAAATACCTGTTGCGGTAAATACTTAAAATCCACCATCTGCTACTTATCTGGTTGCTCGGTATTATTTGGTTTTTATAGATATTCAAAAAACTCGTATCTATACGCGCTTTTTAAATATATGTCATGGCAACCGCTAATGCATCGACGTCGATCGACGTCGTATCGACGTCCATTTTTGACGACTTATCTATTGACAACTCGCTCGAATACGTGGCGAGGTGCGCAAAATTTGTGGCAATGATGCGCAAACTTGTCATCGCCAATCATCGGCGAACATCGACGATAGTGTGAACGCGCCCTTACAATTTAACGACCTAATATTGCATTTCTTAGAGGACGCAATTTTATTTTTGGGACATGTTTGGGGGGGTCAGTAGAAGCTTAACCTCAAGTTTATGGGGTCGCCACCCTTGTCCCCCGGCCGGGATCTTGGAAAAAGGGGTGAAAACACTTTTTTCGCGATAACTCGGAAACTATGCGTCCTTACAAAAAAATTGTAAGAACATAATTTGTAGCAAATTGTTTTTCCTACAAATATGTTTATATAACTTTTTGCCCTAAATTAAAAATTAAAGAAGTTATAAGCAAAAAAGAAATTTCTTAAGGGAAATCTTCCTATTTCTCTTAAAAGTAGACTCTTCGACTTACTTTACTCTCTTACCAATTCTAACATACAGTGCTCAATCCTGGTCTTTGACCGAACTTCAGAGGTCCAGGTCCAGGTTTGTCAAAAAGCTATGGAGCACAGGATGCTAGGCGTAACACGCATGGACAGAGTACCCACTAACATCTTGCGCTCCATAACCAGAGTCAAGAATGTTGCACAGAAATCAGCTAAACTAAACTGGGATTGGACCGGTCACGTCACCCGGATGCACCCGAAGAGGTGGGCAAAGATTGCCAATCAATGGGTGGCTAAGGATGGCGAGAGGCCACGCGGCAGGCTTCGGAAAAGGTGGCGCGACGATCTCGACCAATTTAGCAGCACTTGGATGGCATCAGCAACTGATAGAGATAAGTGGAAGGAGTTGAGGGAGACCTTTACCCATTAGTAGCACAGAATATTTACTTACTTTTTTGCTTATAACTTCTTAAATTTTTAATTTATGGTTAAAAGTTATATGATTATATTTGTAGGCGATACAATAAGCTACAAATTATGTTTTTACAAATTTTTCGTAAGACGCATAGTTTCCGAGATAACGCAAAAAAAGTGTTTTCACCCCTTTTTCCAAGATGGCGGCCGGGGGACAAGGGTGGCGACCCCACAAACTTGAGGTTAAGCTTCTATTGACCGCCCACATATATCCCAAAAATAAAATTGTGTCCTCAAAAAAATGCAAAGCTCATGTAACATTTCAATGGACTAATTAAAGAGTCAATCTTTGATATTTTTTGCGAATAACCTCTTCACTGTACAGTCACGAGCATAAATATATTACTATGGGCAGATTAGCAAAAATATCTGTCCCAATAACGAGTTCAATAATATATATCTGCACGTACGCAGCAAAAATATCGGATGTCATCAGGCAGCATAATAAAGTGAAATACGGGCTTTGAAGTCAAGGTCTATGTCACCGGATTCATGCAGTATGGACCCAAGATACTTGAACTTGTCCGTCTTCACGGCAAGTTCGTTCCCTTTCTCGATGCTTTGGGGCTCCGTACTCCCGAAAGCCATATACTCAGTCTTCGCCACATTTAACTTCAGACCACCGCTCTCAAACGTCTCCTTCCACCAATTGACCTTGCGCTTCAAAAGTCGCCGGTCCTCCTCCACCAGTGCGATGTCATCGGCATACATCAACAACCAGAGCGCAGGGACCTGGATGTGAGACGTAATGTTGTCGAGCACAACACTGAAGAGGAAGGACTCAGCGCCGAGCCTTGGTGCACACCGACATCAATCGATGTCTGTCCGGTCCGAAAAATAGGCTATATTTCATCCTGAAAAATCCTAGCGTTGGGATGTGTCAGGGACTCAAATATAAATATTTGGTACTCTTTCAAATTCTAATAGGTGGCACGAGATAGGAGAGAACAGGATTGCATGCTTTTTGTCAAGAGACTGAATGAAACGGGACACAAACCTTATATAACGGGACGGGGAATATAGTCGACGGCGCGCGGGAAATATAGTTAGTACCCGAAATAATATGTTGTTGATGTGGACTGGACTCAAAAGCTATCTGCACCCGGTTGAAGCCGGGCCCGATTGCTAGTTATTTCTAATTTATATTAAGTGGAAGTTAAGGGACGCGCTGGACGAAGAAAAAATCGTGGCTGCAAAACATCCGGGAGTGATCAGGCAGTGGGATCGTGAACGGAACGATCCCGCTCGCCGCCTGCAAAGAAAAAGGCACCGGGTAATAAACAGCTGAACGGGCGTCTTTACCCTATAGTGGTGCCAGAATTCCGCCACATTATCCCCTGCCCGTCGTTAGAGGTGACCAAAGGGTCTTCAGTGTCGCTGGCCAAACTGCGGGGGCGGTGCATCCACACGTACATATAGCCTCGTCTCTGTTATGGACGCCCGTAACACCTTAAACGGACGTCCAAAAAATAGTCGAAAGTGGGGGTCGTCCGGGCCCCCTATAATGGATGGACCAGCAATGGTTTTGCGCGGGGCGGTAACACGTACGTAAATAGGGCGCTTTTCGTCCGATACCGCCACAATGCATGTGACGGTCTTCGATGGGTTTTTAGTCAGTATGCTGGCGCAGGTATTGCTAGGGACCCAGCTCGGCCACAGCATCCACATTGTGTCGGGCTTGAAGGCCAGTGACACTGATATACGGCCCTTTCGGCCGGGAAACCGAGTACCCTGGGGAGCTTAATAGCTTTTTTCTTGATAAAAAAAAACATATTATTGCCACCTAGTTGATGTCACATATTTATGCTTTTTGTGAGAAATCAATGCAAATTACATATATTTGCTCTCCACAAGGGATCATAACGTTTTGCCACCTGTAACGTCACATATTTTTGCTTCGAAAGGTTATCACAATTATTTGATGTACATGTTTTATCACATAATTTTGATGCCACATTATTATGCTGCCTGATGACATCAGATATTTTTGCTGCGTACGTGCAGATATATATTATTGAACTCGTTCTTGGGACAGATATTTTTGTTAATCTGCCCATAGTAATATATTTATGCTCGTGACTGTACAGTCCCCTAACACTAACAAAGTACTCTGTATATCACAGAATCTTAGCGGCGCGGTGGCCGCCGGCATGGCCATCAGTATGAACACTTTGGAAAGAAGCGGGGTTTGCTTGAGAAAGTAATTCATTTTCTAATACATAATCAAAAACCTCAACATGTTGCAGAGAATCACTGGGGTTGATCATTGAAGACTTATATTTTTTTTGTATTTTAAGAGCGTTTATACCTTCCGCGCGCTTTTTGGCTTAAAAACAGGACTTTTCAAACGAGTTAATAGCCAACAATAAACAATTTAAAGGAAATAATTAGTACTAATTTTATAAAAGGTTGTCATCGAGGGATTTTGGTGGAAAACATTATAGATTGATGGATAATTTGTGAGTACTATAAGGATTACTGAACACAAGTTTCGTTATTAGGGCTTTAAATGGCAATTTAGAAGCTTAAGATATCCGAAATCACTAAATATAAGATGAAAATAAAAATATTATCAGACTAATAAGACCCTTATGGAGAGATTTTGCTGAGAAAAATAATCTTTTTGTGTTTAGTACCTGAAAAATTAAAATTTAAACAATGCGAAATTATTCAGAAACCCTCGTCAAGAACATATTTTTTTACACCAACTTCATCATCATAATCATCAGCCCGTTGCAGTCCACTGCTGGACATAGGCCTCTCCCAAGGTACACCACAGAGCCCGGTCTGTAGCTTTACGCATCCAGTTCTTGCCGGACCTCTTCTGCAAGTCATCCCACCATCTGGCCATAGGACGTCCCACGCTACGTTTGCCAAGACGCGGTCTCCACTCCAGAACACGCTTATTCCAGCGGTTATCCGTTCTGCGACATATGTGGCCACCCCATTGCCACTTCAACCTACTAACTTGCAGAGCTATGTCGGTTACCTTGGTTCTCTGATGGATCAATTCGTTTCGAATGTTGTCCTTCAGAGAGACTCCGAGCATAGCTCTTTCCATCGCACGTTGAGCGACCTTTAACTTGTGGATTAGCCCCACAGTCAGTGTCCACGTCTCGGCTCCGTACGTCATTACAGGGAGGACGCACTGGTTGAACACTTTAGTCTTTAGGCTCTATGGTATAATTTTTTATAGCAATTGCATATTATAATAGAAGAACATCTTATCAATAAATTACCATTTTTATATTTCAACAAAATTAGTTTTCATGTTTTCTACAAATATTTTAAAAACCACTATAAAACACTCTATTCGACCTGCCACAAATCAGACCGCCGCAAGGCCTTCTAGAGGGAGGACGTATCACTCGTCGCTCCGGTCTGGCTGCAGTCGATTTTTGCCGTGCGTAGTAAAAATAACCACGCGCGGACTGCGATTGCCACATCTTAGTACTTTGGTAGTAAAATATTTTTTTTTATTACCTACAATGATTTTGTAGTGAGTATAAATTATGTTTCAGATAATATAATGGGATGTAATTCCGAAGCTAAATTATGTTATGTATTGTAATATAAAATTAAATATATTTCGTAATTCTAACGGGTTGTAAGGCCCTCTAACTCTATTCATGTGTTCGAACAAGTGCGTGTCTGTTCAAACACGAAATGATTAATAATACGTCCGTAGTGTCCACTGATTGAACACTGATTTGAATGCAACTTAACAATGTAATAATAACGAAAATATGATTAGTACCTAAATTTGTATTGTTCATTGCTTGCACAGTAATATTTGTCTACTTATAACGCAAATAAAATATTTTTATGGTATTATATTACCAATATATAAATCATAAGTTACATTTCAATTGAATATTAGAATTTTGAAGCGCACGGATCAAAGTTGGTTGAGCTGACTGTATAGCGAGCCGACGCGGCAGCTCTACCCACACAGCTTTGGTCGCTTATGTGTGCGTGAAATTAACGAAAAATACCTATAGTTGACTTTGCACGCAAGGTGTAAACGCTCTTAAATATAGTAATACAATTAAACTGACACCGCGAACAAAATATATACGTACTATTCATTTACTTATATTTTATATCAATGGTGCTACTGCCCATCTATCGAGAGGAGATAGTGCTACTGCGTGGGCACAGAACAATGAGGTACATAGAAGAAACGATAATGACCTTTCAACGTACACTCTAATTTTGACAACAAGAAATAATTGTGCTGTGATCTCGTCTGATAGTTATCGATATCGATAGATGAACTTTATTTATAGCAAATTCGTAGGCATGATAAAATAAACTTTAATTTGATATAAAACACATCGGTAGATATTCATACATGAATCATGTAAATGTAAAAAAAACAATACATGTTTGATTGCGTTACTCTGCTAGTACGCAAAGCCTCTATAGAGTCAATTTTTGCAAGGAACATGATGAAATCGAAATTTGTGAAGAGTAAGGTGGGAACTTCTTTATTGACACTTAATATTTAATAACGGATTTCTGTCATTTCGCTATTCATTATGTAGGGTACCATTTCACATGTTAGTGGGTACTTCTGACGAAAATTGTAAAATTGGCAAAAAAATGCGAGTTCTCGATATGCTATTAAATCAAGTGTATAAATGTATGGAGAACCATCTCCTGATCATAAATTTGGGGAAAGGAAGGTAGTGTCTAGAAGGAATTCTGTATTAGCCAGCACTGCAGGGCACGGGCCTACTCTACAATCGAGAATACGATTGAGAATGGTTAGGTCATATAGTCCACCACGCTGGCCTAGTGCGGGTTGTTGGGTAGCTAGAAGGAATGTTTTGAAACAATTAATTAATTTGTTTATTTATTATTATTTGGGAAACAAACAGAAAATTAAACATATAGATTACATATAAATGTTGTACAGAATCCAGTAGTTTCCACTAATAAATTAATGCAGAGAAAAGAGTCGTCCAGGCAAATGAGAAAAGCTTATCACGTTAAACCACAGAACAGATGAATATAGTTAGAAGGGAAATAAAAGCGTTTAACGCGTCGCAAGGTGGTGCATAAAAAGCATCACTGCCGCGGAACGGATGATTTGTCAAATTAGTCGCTGTCGAAATGCCTTGGAGAGAGGTGCTCCGGCGAAATAGAGTAAAAATGCAGATTTGTGCTATTTTATCTTGCAGCTCCAATAGTAAAGCATCAAATATCAATAGAGGAGGAATTCCATATCAATATTCAACCCGATTTTATTGATTTTCACCTGTATTTTCCAAAATTGCGGTTATTAATTACGACATTTTGAAGAATTTGATAATATGATAGACGATAAATCAAAAATATACATTGCTGATTACGCGTACATACAATGCTCGCGAATGCCAAGTTCCTACGCAATGCATACGCCTCATTTTTGTTATGTCAACAGCGAAAATTGGCACATGTCACGTAGTGTTGTAGTCTTGTACATAGTAACTATATCGATGTAGTAATAGATTTCCTATACTCGTAAATCAGTTTTTAGTCATTTTAAATTGTAGTAACGTTTGATAACGTTGACGACCTATCCTTATGTTCTGATTTCATACCTCTGCCAACATGAGAACAACATATTTTTGTGTGAAAATACATTATAATATAGTAACTTATTCATTTATACGTTTCCAAGAGTGAGTCGATAAAGGCAATAGGTAGAGACAACTGGATTCCTACAAAATCCAGTACGATTTGTTCTAAGTATTCATTTTCGTGAAACGGAAGACAATAAAAAAATCTGGATCATAAGTAATATACAAACCAAAAATAATTACGTGCAACGCTTATGGAAAAACAGTATCATGGCGATGAAATAATTAAATATTGTATGAAAAATCAAAACCACTGAATCTATTGACGTAAAAAATCGTAATTTGATTATAATAATTGCTTATATGTATGCCTTTCCAATAGTAAAAATGTTAATACCTCACACACAGCTAAAAATCTTAAAAATCCTGTACATATAGATTTGTAAAATAGTATACAAATTAAAATGAATTTTTAATACTAGTCTCATTTATTTTCCGCCTATTGACATAATACTAATGAAATAACTGTATCAGAAAAAACTATTAAGCATATCTATAAAAAAAAACCGGTCTTATAACAAAGACATATTTCCATAATTTTATCGATACTTTAAATCGACTATTGCAAGCTTTATGTATTGGATTTTGTTGAGGTTTTGTGTTCCGAAAACGACGACGCTGGTTTTCATACAATTTGACGGCTATTGCCTTTCTAACCATATTCAACTGTTCTGTGCGTTAAACAAATGCAATTAGGTCGTTAAGGAAATGTATGAAAATTAATGTGTTTTTTTTAAATTATAAGGATGATAAAAAAAAGTATTGAAAGATAAATAAAGAATATAATATGCAGTCTATTGGATTGGTAAAACTATACGGCCTACTTTTATGGTGATTTGAGATATTATTATGTCTCTCTCTTTCCCTCTCTTCGGCCATAGAAAGTCCACTGCTAAACATAGGCCTCCCCCAAGGCTCTCAAGTATTGGAAGTGATCTACATCAAAGAGCGAAAGACTGTCTGCAGGAATATGGTTGAGTTGAATGCCTAGAAAGTGTGTGCGTTCAAGTGCAAAAAACACCCGTTCTCTCCCTTCCCCATTGTTCAGAGTCACAGATTTCAGAGTGCTCCCCTCACAATGCGAAATGACCTGAATATACTTAGTGTGCCATCCAGCGGCGGGCCATCCGCATTGGGAATGATGCAGACGTTACGAGCAACTTAGAGTCGCTACAACTGCGGAGGGATGTTGCCTCTCTAAGCGTATTCCACCGTCTGTATCACGGTGTGCTCTGAAGAATTGTTTAAGTAAATCCCCTCCACTCTATTCTTAAACAAAACAACATGCTGGCTTGTGAAGCCATAGCTTGATGGTCCAAACCATCTCAGCACAAACCCAAAAGGATCGCAAATTCTTTTATGTGTCGCACCGTCAATCTGTGGAATTGTTTGCCGTCACGCGTGTTTCTCCTGTACCACTAAAATATGTTCCTTGAGTTGCGTTGTGTGTGAATCAACAAAAACAAACTAGTAAACGCAAATTGAATAAATGAAACCAAACGTAGTCGTTGAGATCGATGAAGGAGTTCCCAAATATAATTTCATCCCTTTTTCACGCGCCCCTATCGCATATTCATTAATATTCGCACCCCACGAAAATATAATTAGGTTCTGCGGTGCCCGTGTAAGTGGTACGTTATTGATGAGTTGTGTAATTGTCTCCCAAGATTCAACTTGCCGCCTGGGGCACAGACCCACACAGAAGTTCTTATAAATTGCTATGGTATGCAGGTTTCCTCACGATGTTTTCCTTCACCGTTTTAGTGCCTGGTGATTGACTTTCAATACACACATGACTCCGAAAAGTCAGAGGTGTACCCTGGGATACGAACCCGCGACTTACCAACGGACGGCGTTTTATCAACAGGCCACCACGCACTCAATAAAATAAATATACCGGGTATATCAAGACTGCTACCGAAAACGAAGTCGGATGATAGTTTTAGTGACTACAAACATGTGACTGTATTATGGTGTGTGTGTATAATGTAGCGCACTGTTTGCGTGTCACTCGTGTATCAAATAAAACTCTCGAGATCGACACGTCCGTTTATTCGTCAGTCGTACGATACACTGAACTAAGATCTTATAGTAGGCACAGTACATCCGCCTTTATTAAAAAATCTAAACTACATACATTTTTATGATAACTATAGGTATACATTTTTTACGAAACTAAACATAGAAACTCTAATTACATACATGGATACACTAAAATAAAATTAAGTGGTAGCTTTCTTATATTTAGCGCTCACACTTGCACATATTTTTATTAGTTTTATGTCACACACATACACTATTACGCGCTGGGCAGTGGCGTAACAATAGGGTGGCATAGTGCGCAAAATGCCACGGGCCAGGCCTTAGGGGCCCCCGGCGCGGCGTGAGCGGCAGGGCCCTGGTCTGACAGGGTCTCAGGCCCGACAGGGCCCTGGCTCGATAAGGCTTCGGGCCCAAGTCAGACAGGGTGTAAGGTGATTTTAATAGGAATAAACAATTGGCTACATTTTAAACATGAGAAACATTGTATCATAATATTTGTTTTTTTTTAGTTTTTTTATAATCTTAATAATATGCCAATAAAATATAATTTAATGAATATTAATGTAATATTGTCCAAATAAATATGAACATGTCTAGTTCTAGAAATATTAAAGGGAAAACGAAAAACGAAAGAGAAATTAGTCTGAAGCAACAAATAAAAAAGTTATCTAAAATATGTCAGTACTTTCAGAACGAGTAATTTATTGATGAAAATGCGAGTAAACAGAATCTCGGAAATGAACAAATGGTTCGTCCAATTGTTCATTACCGAGATTATATTCTAGCAAATCGCAACAATTGTGAATATTCAGACCCAAAACAACCATAATCAAGTACGAGTAAACAAGAAATTGAATCATATTTAGAAGTGGAAAATATTAAATCCCCATTATAATCTGACAGATAGTGTAACTTAAAAAACATCGAAGTGAATTCGATTGATGATTGAGAAAGATCAATGCATGGTCCCTTGTTAAGAGACAGTGGCAATAAATAATAAAACAGTAAACAAACGCCCCTACGTTTCACTGACCATATAGTCATAACTCATAGGAGCGAAATCGCTCGAGGCGCTGCCACAGATGCTGGACAGTCTGGCTTCAGCCTCACAGTGAATAGGTCTTAAAATTGACTTCGACAAAACCAAGGTAATCGTCAACCAACACCTTGATCCAAGACTTGTCGCTATATATGTGAACATCAGCCCAAAGTTGTTTTCATATATCTACCTGGTATAGACCCTTTAATTAGGTAGAAACGACTTTGAGAAGGAGGCTAACAAGAGGATCCAGCTAGGCTTGGCAGCATTTGGTAAACTACGTCGAGTATTCTCGTCAACTTTACCACAAAGCTTGACAACGGAAGTTTTCAACCAGTGTGCCCTACCTGTTATGACCTACGGTGCTAAGGCTTGGACGCTCACGACTGGTCGACCAGCTCAAGGTCGCTCAGCGAGCTATGGAGCGTGCTATGATCGGTGTCTATTTGAATTATACGTTCCGTAATGAGCTTATCCGACAGATAACTAAAGTTATAGACATAATAAGCAGGATTAGCAAGCTGAAGTGGCACTGGGCTGGTCACATTTGTCGAATAATCGATAACCGTTGGAGTAAAGGAGTTCTTGAATGGAAACCGCGTCTTGGCTAAGTTAGTTTAGGACGCCTTCCAGCTATGTAGAATGATGATTTGCAAAAGGTTAACGATGTGATAAGCCGAAGACAGGGTAAAATGTAGCAATTTGGAGGAGGTCTATGTCTAGCAGTGGACGACAAAAAGTTAATCATGAATAAACAAAATGTTTGAGTTGAGGCTTATGACCAGGCCCGGATCTAGGGGGGGGGGGGGCAAGACGGGGTCTGTGCCCCGGGCGGCAAGTTCAGGGGGCGGCATATTGAATCTTGGGAGACAACTACACAACTGACCAATAACGTAACACCACTTACACGGGCACTGCAGAATTTAATTTTTTTATTCGCAGGGCACGAATATTGATGAATAGGCGATAGAAGTGTGTGAAAATGAGATGAAGCTATATTTGGAAACTCCTTCATCGATCTCAACGACTACGTTTGGTTTAAATATTCAATTGTGTTTACTAGTTAGTTTTGTTGATTAACCGAACGAATAAACATATTTTATTTGGTACAGGAGTTTGTCCACGACTGCTTCTACGTTAATATTATGAAAAAAAAAAGGTTTTAAAAGCAAACCAACGTTATACCGCTACAACTACATTACATTGTAAACTCTCCGAAAGCTTTTTACAAAAATCAACATAAAACATTATCTTGGGTCCTTCCCATCTTCTATTCAGCTATGAAATTATCCTTTATTTCAACCCCTTATAGCTAATATTCAAAAACAAAGCCGACGCACCCGGTTCAGGACTCCAAGCTTGCGTGCTCTGGCAAATATTACGCCCTCAACGTGATTCCTTGGATTGAGATGGATATACACAGCGTATATCCACACCAAGGATATTCAGGTTATTCTGCATTGCGAGGGGAGCACCCTGAAAAATTGGGAAGGGAGAGAACGGGTATTTTTTGCACGTAAACGCACACACCTGGGTTTTCTTGGCATTGTACTATACCATATTCCTGGAAAACCATGTGAGCTCAATGTCAAAATCTTCGCGTCCTCTCACAGTGTCAACCCGGCAACCCGGAGGCCCATAGCGGTATCGCCCAAGAACGGGGCTGTCATCTGCATAGCAATGAATGTTGCCTAGCGACAACATATTATTGATATGGAGAATAAACAGTGTGGGCGGCAGCACCGAGCCCTGAGGAACTCCGGCATTTACCGACATGAGCGCCAAAGCGTGTCCGTCGACGACCACACGTATTCTACGCCTATGGAAGCCAGAAATCCACGAACACAGGTTATCGGGCAGACCGTCATGTCGGAACTTTGGAAAGAAGACCACGGTGCCAGACCCTATCAAAAGCCTTGGCTATGTTAAGGCTCATAGCAAGAGCGTCGTCACTCCAGCCAATCGCCTCACCCCAGCGATACAGGACAAACGCAAGAAGTTTCATCTGTTGGTCGATTTTGACGTAATCCGCGATGTCTGTCACTGATCAACGAGTGATCCAAGTGATCAACGAGTGATCAAGTAGCGGATCAATTAAGAGTTTATGATCCGCTCCATGACCTTACACATTGAGGCGATAGCGATAGAGCGATAGTTGGTAGGGTCTGATCGATCACCCTTTTTGGGGATTACACATTGGCCTCCTTCCAAGATTCAGGCACAACTCCTGCGCGGTAGAACGCTCGATAGAAGCAAGTCAGTGCAGGAAACAACTCGGCTGCACAAGCTCTTAAAACCACCGCCGGTATTCCATCCGGGCCAGTGGTGTTTCGCACATCGAGAGACCATAGCTCATGCCGCATATCACACTGCCTAATGCGTATATCCGCCATTTAGAAACCGCAATCAGAAAGTGTATGCAGCGCCTGGGAACCACGGTCCTCGAGGCGGGAAGAGCCGCAAAGAGATTTACCAGTAAGGCAGCCTTCTCTTGCGGCTTGTGAGCCAGCGACCTTTTCGGACACCTCAGCGGTGGCAACGCTGGACGGCAGAAGTTAGATTGAACGGCCCTGGCCAAACTCCAATAAGCACGACTGCTAGTTGGGTGATTGGCCAACGCACACCCAATCTTGCTAACGGGCTGGGCATCCGCTCTAACGTAGGCCTTCTTGCAGGCCTTGATGGCTCGGTTGTAGGCTTCTTTGAGAGTACTAACAACTCCAAGGGATAGATGAGAAATAAACTTACACACCATTCCAATCTGCCGACGAGTAATGCCAGACCCTCCGCTCAAGCTGCACGGCACGTCGAGGTGAAGCGGACGGTACTGACGACCCAAACAGATATTGATCGCAAGTGCCCAGAGGCCAGAGGAACCAGCATGATCAGTCTTGGAGGAGCCCAGCCATAGTTCGTGATGTGCATTGAAAGACTACCAAGACGCCCAAGAGCCCTAAAAATACCCCTATTTCGGCCGGAGGGAACTGCGCCCGTGCGTCATCAGCCGCCTGGCTAAGATACCTGAACAGCCGAGTCGTCTCATTTTACCCGGTGTGAGACCTGTAAAGGCACACGTAAATGCGGCTCAGGGAACCTAGATCCACGTGCGCCCACAGAGCGGAGAAGGAAGGGTCTTCCATGCAGTGCAAACGGCAACAGCAGATGTCCGACCGTACATACAAGCATATCCCGGCTTTCGGCTTGAAGTTTTCTTTAAGCGAATAAACGGGGTACAGCAGGTAGGAATTTTTGGCCGGACGAAAAACAAACGAATCTGCGTCTCCGTCAAGAAGAGCAAAGCAGGCTGGACCGTCTCGAGGTTCGTATGGAGTCCACGGATGTTGGTAAAATCCAAAGTGAACGCGGTGGTGGTGTTACGCACCTACGACCTGCTCTGTTTAATTGCACTGTCATGAGGTTGAGGGGATGGGTTTGATGAAGAGGCATCGAGTAGCGTAAGGCCGAATGGGCACCGGCACGAAAGGGTCGGCAGATGGCGAATTGATCTGCCGGATGGAAAGGCCCCCGTACCCTCCCGGGATGAGCCGCCGGGACCCCACATCCGGTCACCAATCGGCACGACGCCGACGGAGCCACCCAAGATTATGCGCGGCATGGTGAGGCAGCGTCTCGTAGTGATTAGCCACGATTGGGCCCCTGTACTGTACTCCGGGCGGCCAGCGGACAACCGTTTCTACGGGTCTCCTTGACCAGGGGGCAACACTTTTCCTTTCGACAGGGACTGAAAATATCCGCACGGAACAACTTCATGCCCGGAGTCAAGCCCCTCGAAAAACCGGAATAACATGGACTGATCCCGGAAACCGGTCCCTTACGGGGATCACTATGGCGGTCTTTACGCCCCGTGGACGGTCGCTACCTGGTCGGACACTTTAAGTCCTACCATCACGAATTGTGTCATTCATTTGGCACTACCCAGGGGTCACGTGTAGTAGTGGACGCGAGTGACGTTAACCCTCAAAAGTGAAGCTACACACAAGTGAACCTTATATAAAGCGTGTAAAAAATGCTTAACCTGGTGGTAAAATGGCGTTCTTTCCCGAAGACCTGTGTCATATGGTTGCTAAAAATGATGATTATGATTAAGATAAAAATATAGGCAAGTGTGGGCGGCATTTTTCAGTTTTTGCCCCGCCTTGAAAAATACCTAGATCCGGCGCTGCTTATGACGACTGGATAATTGTAAATGTGATATAAAGACACGAAACATTATAAATTAACTTAGAATCGTGTCTTTTGTATGAACAATGGCGGTTACACTGGACTTTAGATGAGGATAGGCCTGGGGGACTTAACGTACCATAGAAATTCTTATAAATCGCTATGGTATTCAGGTTTCCTCACGATGTATTTCCTTCACTGTCATAGTGCGTGGTGATTGACAATACATACATGACTCCGAAAAGTCAGAGGTGTCCTCTGGGATTCGAACCCACGACCACTATGAACAATATTGGCCGCCACATCTGGTCCGATTACCATTAGGCCACTGCGCACCTATAAAAACGAAATTACAATGTTAATGTTTTTTACATTTACGAAGGGCCCCATTTGATGAATTTTGCCACGGGCCCCCGATGGGGTAGTTACGCCACTGGCGCTGGGGCGAGCAGCTGTTTGAGCCTGGCTCAACTTAGCGCATCTCTCATTTTTTATTTGCTTTTGGAATGATTGTCCATGACTGACGAGTAAGAGAGTGCAAGATGAGTTTCTTCTTTACGAAGCAAAGCGAACAGTAGGTTTAATTGTACGACCGAATCTTGACACCTTCGATTCCTTGTTTATATTAGCGGGAGCGGTATTCGGCATTGTTTTGCATTCTTTGCTCTCAAGTGTAAAGGCTGGTTTTAATCGGTCAATACTAACGACTTTTTTCGAACTTCCTTGCATTATTTTAAAATATTTGTCGGTCTTATCAATAACTTTGAATGGTCCCATGTATGGTTGTGTTAACGGTTTTGCAACTTTGTCGACCCGAACAAACACATGTGTGCAGTCCTTTAAATCGGGATGGACAAATATTTTTCCTTGTCGTGTCTGTTTTCTTGGTACGGAAGCAAGATTAGTAATTTTTTTTCACAGCTCTGACAAAAAAGATTCACTATCGGAGATTTCATGCTTTATCGGCTGGAAGAAATCTCCTGGTAATCGTATAGCTTCTCCATACACCATTTCTGCTGCACTGATTTCAGTATCGTCTCTTAAGCTAGCCCGTAATCCCAGTAACACTGATAGTAGCTCTGTAACCCAGTGTTTTGTTTCACCTCTGCACATAAGCGCGGCCTTGAGTGACCGATGCCACCTTTCTACAAGTCCATTAGACTGTGGGTGATAAGCAGTAGTTTTAAATTTCCTGATACCCATTCGTTTGGTCAAATGGCTGAATAAATGGGATAAAAATGTGGATCCTTGGTCTGTTGTTAATTTTAAAGGACATCCAATTCTTACGATCCAGCCTGAATATATGACATCCGCAACCATTTCAGCAGTTATATCTTTAACTGGATATGCTTCTGGCCATCCAGTGTTCCGATCAACCATACTGTGCCTACTATAAGATCTTAGTTCAGTGTATCGTACGACTGACGAATAAACGGACGTGTCGATCTTCTTGTAGTGTTATAGTTGCAATAGTTTGTAGACTGGTAACCGAATCTATAAGTCGTCTTCTGCTTAGATCTACTAATAGTTTATGGTGAGCCAAAAAGTCTGCACCGAGAATAGGCTGCTTCACATTGGCCAATACAAATGACCATCGATATGGTCGACGTAGCTTAAAATCCAAATTTATTGTCTTGGTGCCGTATGTTTTGATTTCGGTACCGTTTGCAGCATACAATTTAAAATCATCACATTTGGCGTGATACAAACGATTTCTTTCCATTGGTAATACCGAAATGTTTGCACCCGTATCAACTAAAAATTTTAGTCCACTATTATTGTCCATAATGCATAGGCGGTGGACCGGAGCTATGGTGCCTATCTCCGCCTGTGATGGCACCATTTTTAGTTTTCCTGATTCTCTGGATTTTCCACGCACACGGCTCTATGCATTTCTTTGCTCTGTGTCGATATCGGTAATGATAAACACAAAGCCAATTTGGGTTACTAGATGTGTTTATGTTGCGACGGCTCATACAGGGTATATCAAGACTGCTACCGAAAACGAAGCCGGGTGGTAGTTTAAGCGACTTCAGACACAATGCAACAGAAAAAGTTGCAAAAAAAAGCGACAATTTTTTTTTTGTTATTTTTTTCCTATGACCATATTTGGGTGGTAAATAATTTATTTCCTAAAATAATAGTGTATACCCTTTTATTTATAAATAATCTAAGGTATAAAAGTGTTTAAATTATTATTTTAGCAAAAACTATGGATTTCCCACCCAAAAATTGCGATATTTAAAAAATGATAAAAAATAATTGTCGCGTTTCTTTGCGAAATTTTAGTTGCAATGTGTTTGTAGTCATTAAAACTACCACCCAGCTGCGTTTTCGGTAGCAGTCTTGAGATACCTGGTATAACGTCCTTGCGAGGCGGAACGTGATCGCGGACGAAATCTGTTGTTTCTGTTTTTGCATTCCTTTTCTAAATCCCGAATTTTGAGGCTCAATTTAGCTATTTCAGCTAAAATGAAAGCGGTGTCCGTAGTATTGCTGGATGAATTTTTTACTTCGGCTATTTGTAGTCTTGACGTCTCCATTACTTTATCTGCAATAGCTGATAAATGCTCCAAATCCTTTACCTCACTAACAGCTAGCACTCCACGCACCGATGGAGGCAGGTGACCTTGCCACATGATACGAAGAGTTTCGTCCGGAATTTTTTCGCGAGCCAAATCTCTCATGCGACGTAAGAGTTGAGACGGTTTTTGATCTCCTAACTCCATCTCACTTAGAAGTTTCTGGAACTGTCTTATTTCAGACTCTTCGTACACTTTCAATAAACGCTCTTTCAGCGTATCAAACTTATTTGTATCCGGTGGCTTAAGGAGAATATCACTGTCTTGTTGTATGACTTTTTTTTTTTTGACGTGACAACGTCTTAAATTAGGTTGCGGCTGGGAGTCACTTATGAAAAAGTGTAACGCCCGGTAACGTAACGGTGCGCGCGCAGCACTAGAGAATTATTTTTCAGTTTCACCCACTTTTTCCAAAATTGTCCCATAGCCCCCCCCCCCTGCCTTCCCCCACCCTTATTCCGAAATAGTGCCTATTAGCCTCCCCACGAAACCTACCCCCCTCCCCTACCCCCACCCCGAAAATTTACCTCACCCCCCCCAATCCTATCTCGGCCAACATAGGTCGTAGACCCACCGAGTTTGGTATCCTCGGAACCGTCTTGGTGAGGGCTACAAATTGACCCCGCCAGAAATCCCAAATTACGCAAAAAATTACCCCCCCAAAAAAAAATATTTTACCTCCAAAACAATTAATTTAAGTTAGCCTCCCCACGAAACCTTCCTCCCCCCCCCCTCCCTTACCCCCACCCCGAAAATTTACCTCACCCCCCCAATCCTATCTCGGCCAATATAGATCGTAGACCCACCGAGTTTGGTATCCTCGGAACCGTCTTGGTGAGGGCTACAAATTGACCCCGCCAGAAATCCCAAATTACGCAAAAAATTACCCCCCCAAAAAAAAATATTTTACCTCCAAAAAATTTATTGACGTGACAACGTCTTAAATTAGGTTGCGGCTGGGAGTCACTTATGAAAAAGTGTAACGCCCGGTAACGTTACGATGAGTCACCGAACGAGAGAGGCCCGCCGAATGCCTTGCGTCTCTCTCCCACTCAACTATGATCGGTCTGCCGCGCGCGCAGCACTAGAGAATTAGGCGCATTGAATCGGCGCATGCTTGTGTCTCTGTCTTTGTCTTTCTCGAACGTTCTTGGCGTTGGAAAAACAAGAAAGCGTCACAATACAAGTTCACACGTGTGGTTAAAGTATCGTCAGCTGTGTCTGTAGTGAAAATATGGAGTGCTTAGATTCGTCATTACATGTACAATGTTTTAGTAAACAAAATATATTTCTATAGTTAAAATTTGTGCAATTCTTATTTTCATTCAATTCCTTGTTCCTATTGTGCAATTTAATTATATTCATATCAATAAATATTCTAACGAGAAAAAGACGTTGTCACGTAAAATCTTTTTTTTTTTCTTTTTTTCTTTAATACTGGCCTGGCATAGTGGCGGCATTGCACCTGATGGAAAGTGCCAATGCCGCCCAGGTAGAGTATCCATTGGCATCGGACGGCAGTCCCATGCCAATGGAAACAATTATGCCGGCCTGCTAAGGTGCCTCTTCACACCGCGGCGGAAGGACCCAGGATTGTAGGAAGGAGGGAACACGTCTTTTGTAAGTTTAGTGACAATCAGGTTATATCTGGCTTCGTCGTTAAATTTTCACTTGATCCTGGTGCTGATGACGACTGTTGACTTTTCTGATGCACGTTCATTTTTCAACAAGGTACGGAACAGTCGGGTCAGTCGGGGTTACCACTGTGACTGTATTATGGTGTGTGTGTATAATGTAGCGCACTGTTTGCGTATCACTCGTGTATCAAATAAAACTCTCGAGATCGACACGTCCGTTTATTCGTCAGTCGTACGATACACTGAACTAAGATCTTATAGTAGGCACTAACACAATGTAATTAAAAATTTCGCAAAGTAATGCGACAATTTTATTTTTTATTTTTTTAATTACTTCGAGTTTGGGCAAGAGTTGGTTCGAGTTTGAGTGGGATCATAGTTTGTCTGTATCAGCCCATATACGTCCCACTGCAGGGCACGGGCCTCCTCTACAATCGACTACCGATTGAGAGTGGTTAGGCCATATAGTCCACCACGCTGGCCTAGTGCGGGTTGGTGGACTTACATACCATCTCTCTCTCTTCCAAGCTATTTATCCCACATGGTAGTGGGGTCAGCTCTCTTCGTTTTTCTTCTCCACTTCGCTCTGTCCCTGATGTCGTCTTCGGATACCTGGCATTCTCCCATGTCCCTCCGCACTACATCCTTCCACCTCGTCTTCGGCCTGCCCCTGGTCCTTCGGCCGGTTATGGTTAACTGTAGTGCCAAGTTACCTACGTAGACCGGCGGCTGCCTTTTTACGTGGCCATACCATCGCAGTCTACTCTCCTGCATTTTATCGGCGATATCACGCACCCCCAGGCTACCTCTCACATACTCATTGCGGATCTTGTCAAGTTTGGTCACGCCACACATCCACCTCAGCATCTTCATTTCGGCAATTTGGATGGCATGGGTGTTTTTCTGCGTTACAGTCCACGTTTCGCTGCCATACATTAGGACTGGTCTTATAATTGCCTTATACAGGGTATATCAAGACTGCTACCGAAAACGAAGCCGGGTGGTAGTTGAAGCGACTTCAGACACAATGCAACAGAAAAAGTTGCAAAAAAAAGCGACAATTTTTTTTTTTGTTATTTTTTTCCTATGGCCATATTTGGGTGGTAAATACATTTTTTCCTAAAATAATAGTATATACCATTTTATTTATAAATACTCTAAGGTATAAAAGAGTTTAAATTATTATTTTAGCAAAAACTATGGATTTACCACCCAAAAATGACGATATTTAAAAAATCATAAAAAAAAATTTTCGCGTTTCTAGGCAAAATTTTAATTGCATTTTGTTTGTAACCACTAAAACTACCACCCGGCTTCGTTTTCGGTAGCAGTCTTGAGATACCCGGTATATTAGGCCTTTGAGTTTCACGTGCATTTTTTTGTCGCATGTAACCCCAGTCACTTCTCGCCATTTTAGCCACGCTGCGGCTATTCGGTGTTGAATGTTATACTCCCAATTCCCAGAACTATGCATTATGCTACCTAAGTATTTGTATTGATCGCATATATTCACCAGCTGTCCATCGATGGGAATAGGACTGGTGTCATCTGGTTCCGGTTTGTTGAAGCACATAAACTGGGTCTTTTCTACACTCAACACTAGGCCACCGGTCTGTAACTGGTGTTTCCAGAGCATAAGTGCCTCTTGCAATTCTGAGCGACTCTCAGTGCAAATAGCCACATCGTCGGCGTAGATAAAAGTCCACTTTGCTGCGTTTTGCGCCTACTCTGTGAGTGAGTCCAGTACCAAGCAGAACAAAAAAGGACTCAGTACTGATCCTTGGTGTACGCCCTCCGCAACTGCTATAGACCTTGTTTCGCCCACTACTGTTCGTACCATCGATTTTGCTTCTTTGTACATGTCGGCAATAATATTGACATACTGTTCGGGGACACTCTTCCTGCGCAGACTCCACCAAATAGTGTCTCGAGGAACCCGGTCAAATGCCTTTTCCATGTCAAGAAATGCGACGCACAATTTTTTATTTCTGGTGCGATATTCTTCCGTAATTATGTTTAATGCAAACATCGGATCGGTGGTAGATAAGCCAGGTACGAAACCATAGTGATTTTTGGACAATGAACACTCGTTTCTCAGGCGACTGTCAATAATCCTTTCATAAAGCTTCATAGTATTGCTCATTAGTTTGATTCCGCGATAGCTGTTACACTCATACTTGCTACCTTTTCCCTTGTAAATTGGAATTATAGTTCTGAGTCTCCAAGCGTCACTTACATACCATAGAAATTCTTATAAATCGCTATGGTATGCAGGTTTCCTCACGATGTTTTCCTTCACCGTTTTAGTGCGTGGTGATTGACTATCAATACACACATGACTCCGAAAAGTCAGAGGTGTGCCCTGGGATTCGAACCCGCGACCACCGTGAACATGTTGGCAGTCGCGTCTAGTCCGTTTACCAACAGGCCACCACGCACTTATATATATATATATATATATATATATATATATATATATATATATATATATATATATATACATATATATATATAGTATTTATATATAGCATAGTTTGTGCTAAAATAATAATCTAAAGCCTTGTGTTTTTTGCACAAAATTTAGTTGCATTGTGTCTGAAGTGACTAAATCTACTACCCAACTTCATTTTCGGTAGCACTCTTGATATATACCCTGTATTATTTTATTGGCGTATTAACTACCTAATGAAATTCAAATTATATAAAATAAATTTAATTTTAGCAATTAAATAACATTATACGTTTTTCTTACCGAAACTTACGGTTTACCTTGTATTGCCCTAGAGGCCGTCCATTAATCACATGAGGCTTGAATGGGGTTGTGGGGGAGTGGTTTGAAAAAAAAACACGAAATATCACAAGGGGGGAGAGGGGGTCTAATAACATATCACTTTTTCTTTCGACACATAATGTTGATCACTAAAATACACGTGATGTTGGATGACGAGGGGGGGGGTAGTCTTAAATCCACTTAAATCTCACCACATATCACCAAAGGAGGGGGGGGGGGGATGAAAATGCTAAATGAATCACGTGATTAATGGACGGCCCGCTATGTACGACTAAGCGCCGCGCAGCGCGCTTTCCACGCTCTACGCGTTTATTTGTACTAATATTGTAAGCAACATTTGCAGAGAATTTAATGCTCTACAATTTCGTAATAGATGCAAATACCATAAAAATCATATATCTCGCTTAGCGGCGCGCGCTGAGATTTTATGAGATTTTTAAGACTGTTTAGAATACCAAAATAAAAGTTTATATAAGTTTCTAGATTATTATCTCTTAATCCGAGGTGAAACCCTTATTCGACTGGGCTAAAATAACTTTAGGTGATGCATATTTGGTAAAATACAATAGCCACAGACCAATAAAAATCAATTAGGCCAGTCAATAAAGCCTCAAACCCCTAAGTAATTCGTAACTCGTTCAAATTTTGAGGGTTTGTTAAGGAAGGTAAAATAACTTACCGTGTGATTTTGCAGCGTTCTGGGGTGTACGGAAAGGGGTGAAAAGTGTTTTTTGTTAATAACATTGCCAAAAAAATTACTAACACGCTGCAAATTTGTAACTATGTTGGTCTCACCATTTTGTAACATGTATTAAATTTGCAGCGTTTTGCAACATACGGAACATTGTTTATTATTAAAAAACAATAAAATTTGTTAATAACAAGGGTAAAACAATAAGTAAGTCGCTGCAAATTTAGAACTATGTTGTTCTTACCACTTTGCAACATGTATCAAATTTGTAGCGTTTTGCAACATACGGAACATTGTTTATTATTAAAAAACAATAAAATTTGTTAATAACATATCCAAAAAAATTACTAACACGCTGCAAATTTGAAACTATGTTGTTCTTACCATTTTGTAACATGTATCGAATTTGCAGCGTTTTGCAACATACGGAACATTGTTTATTATTAAATAACAATAAAATTTGTTAATAAGAGGGGGTAAAAAAAATTAGTAACTCGTTGTAAATCTGTTATTACCTTGTTTACACCTTTTATACTATTTCCTTTCACTTTCTAGCGTACCGAAATGCTCCTTCGGGATCGTAGCTGTACCGTTAGACCGTTAGGATTTGTTAGAACAATTTGACACTGGGAACGTAGAACATCAACTTCAGCAGCAGAAGTTTGATGTAATTCATGAACGAGTACAAAGTAAGTTGCAGACGCTGACAGAAAATGGACCGACAGCAGCTTTGTGGATCCAATACTTCCGGATGGTGATTTTAGTGAAGCAGTTCATCGAGGCGGAACGGACCGGCAATTGGCAGTTACATTTGTCAACGATTGCGAAAATGCTACCCTTCTTCCACGCAGCTGGCCATTCAAATTACGTATTATGTGCGCATTTGTATCTGCTGGATATGAACCAGTTGGAAACCAAGATGGGCTTCCGTGACTTCCAGAACTTTGTTTCCAAAGGATATTTCACTATCAGACGGTCAGACAAATTTTGGAGTGGAATCTGGAGTGATATGACGATCGAGCAGACTCTCATGAGATCGATGAAAACTACCGGAGGCTTGACTCACGGAAGAGGCTTGACAGACAGCGTAATCATCAAATGGATCTTAAGACTGCCTATGATGCAGAAAATTTCGGAAGCCATCGAGAATTTTGTAGGAATTGAGTCATCCACTACAGAGCAACACGTCGATGCCAGACCCACTCGTCAAGCCAGAGACAACGCCGACGTTCAGAAACTTATGCAATGGTTCGAAAATCACGATCCTTTTCCAGTTCTGGATAACACCGTCTCCTTGAGCACTGGTGTTGTTGGAGGTCCGCAAATCAATTGCCACAAAGCTCAGTCAATTGGCCTAGAAAGCTTCAATGGAATCATTGGAAAGCAATTTGCAGATATATCCTTCTCCCGTAAAAAACGTGTGCTTCCCTTATCCGCTGTCACATCATCTCTGAAAGTCCATGATACTGTCGTCGCTGTTGATCCAATTGTACTTTATCAGCGAATCTCTTTTACCAAGGAGTCTCAGGAGCAGCTCAAATCCTTCTTCGCGTGGGAACTGTCACCGTACCCTTTATCTCTTTTCGATGAAATCGGCATGCGTAAGAACAAGAAATCTGCAATGTTCAAATTATTTTCACTAAGTAAAGAGAATGTAATTGAAGGAGATGTGCTATATGTCATAGACGGTGGTCATCTGTTACATAAAGTTGTCTGGCACAAGGGAGATACTTATCGTGAAATTTGCAACAAATACATAGACTACATTAGGAAAAATTACGGTGATTCAGTGAAGGTTGTTTTCGATGGCTATCCAGAAGCTGCTGCGGATAGAAGTACGAAAACTTCAGAACGACTACGGCGACTGAAACCTGCTTCGATAGATGTTATTATTGACGAATCAATGCCATCGACGACGACCCAAGATAATTTTTTAAGTAATGGCAAAAATAAGGCTCAATTAATAACATTATTGAAGTCAAAACTATCGAACGTTGGGTACCATGTGAAACAGCACACAGAAGATGCAGATACGTTAATCGTCTGCACTGCTCTGGAGGAGTCTGCCAATTATGAGACGGTGATTATCGTGGGAGAAGATGTTGATTTGCTCGTCATCTTAACCGGTGTAGCAGAGGACAGACACAGAAATGTGTATTTTATGAAGCCCGGAAAAGGAAAATCTGCAACGTCCATTTTTTCCTCAAACAGTTTTAATAAAGAAAAATTAGCCGAACACATTCTCACCTGTCACGCTTTCTCCGGATGTGACACCACTTCAGCTCCTTTCAACCAAGGCAAAACGAAATTAACCACGCTTGTCCTTAAAGATTCACGAATTCAGGAAGCCGTTGAATGCTTCAAAGTACAAAATGCGCAGCCGGACGACCTTGATGATGCAGGAGAAAAAATCTTTATCAAGATGTACGGAGGAAAGCTGCCAAAATCTTTGAACGATTTACGGTACGAAGGATTTGCTCGGTCTATTACCAAGAGCAAGTACAACCTCTGCAGTTTACCACCCACGAAAGCTGCAGCACGCCAACATTCTCTTCACGTGTATCATCAAGTGCAGCAATGGTTAGGTGAGTTGAAAATTCTTCTGTTTCTGTAAAGATAACATTAATTTTATTAATATATTTGGTAGAATTTTTATAACATTTTCTTTTGATTTTTATCTGTTATAGGTAACGATTTACCTGCAACATCATGGGGTTGGACGAGAGGATCGCACGGTCTGATTCCAACTATGACGACCCTCGAAGCTGCACCACCAGAAGTCCTGAAACTCGTCTCATGTAGATGTGAGAAAGGTTGCTCAACCGCAGCATGCAGTTGCAGGAAAAGTGGCCTCAAATGTACACAAATGTGCTTTTCTTGTCATGGTGAAACTTGCTCAAACATCCGGGAAATTGAAATCGATGACATGGACGATGATGAAACAGACGCACTCAAAAACAGTCTGTTAAATGCCGAAAATGACAATTTTGGAGAGCCGCATGAATTATTTCAAGATGACAATTCCAATGAAGCAGTGGCTCTTAATCAACTTGAGGCAGAAAACTCACCTGTGGCAAATGTAAGCGAGTTAAATTTATCTGACAACGGCAGCCCATCTGGACCAACGACCAGGAAAAAAAGGCGAATATTAGAGGATGAATAATTTGTTAGATGTTAGTAATTAGTATTCTTGAAATCATTACATTAACATTGAATCTCATCAATGTGTAGACAAGCGAAACACCAAATAAATTATTCTTAAATTTCAACCAAATTTATATTTTATGATTTTTAAATACAAAAAATAATTGATAATTTCTGTTGTATAACTATAATTTCACTGCTATTTTTACATTACTATTATTTTAAGATTTATTACTTATTAAAATGATTATTCTTATTTCAAAATTATGAACAATTATTAATGTACTATAACAACAATGAAAATTTCTTATTATAAACTTTGATTAAATAATAATGATAACATTCTATTGACATTATCAATTTTCTTTCAGAAAAGTATTATTGAAATATTTTATTTATTGTTCGATACTATTGTTAATATAAAACAGTAATTTTGCAAAGTTAAAAAATGTTTTGAAAAGGTGTAAACAAGGTAATAACAGATTTACAACGAGTTACTAATTTTTTTTACCCCCTCTTATTAACAAATTTTATTGTTATTTAATAATAAACAATGTTCCGTATGTTGCAAAACGCTGCAAATTTGATACATGTTACAAAGTGGTAAGAACAACATAGTTCCAAATTTACAACGAGTTACTAATTTTTTTTACCCCCTCTTATTAACAAATTTTATTGTTTTTTAATAATAAACAATGTTCCGTATGTTGCAAAACGCTGCAAATTTGATACATGTTACAAAATGGTAAGAACAACATAGTTTCAAATTTGCAGCGTGTTAGTAATTTTTTTTGGATATGTTATTAACAAATTTTATTGTTTTTTGATAATAAACAATGTTCCGTATGTTGCAGAACGCTGCAAATTTAATACATGTTACAAAATGGTGAGACCAACATACTTACAAATTTGCAGTGTGTTAGTAATTTTTTTGGCAATGTTATTAATAAAAAACACTTTTCACCCCTTTTCAACCCTTTCCGTACACCCCAGAACGCTGCAAAATCACACGGTAAGTTATTTTACCTTCCTTAACAAACCCTCAAAATTTGAACGAGTTACAAATTACTTAGGGGTTTGAGGCTTTATTGACTGGCCTAAATAGCATACACCAGGATGTTACAAAAATCTACCCATTTACTGAAGTCTTGTAAGTCATAGTTAACATTTCTAATTCCTTACCTTAGTTCTAATTACCGTTTACTAAAACCTTGTAGCTAACAATTATAATTTCTATTTACTGCAGCCTCATAAATAGGTAGCTAGGATTACTAATTCCCATTTTCTTTCAGATAAGCTACCTAATTTAGTTTCTGTTTTATATAATCTGAAACCATTTCAGCTACAACTTCAGAGGATTTTAAAACAAAAGCATGGTCAATTTTTACTTTTTTCATTTGAAGAGATGGTTGGAAACAATTTAGATCCTCAATGTAGGATACAGGAGCCCAACCATCATCCTCACTGTATATGACATTGGTTATATGTTTTACTTTATTTATAATATTTGTATTGAGTGATTTCACTCTGTCCATTTCATCATAGGCTAAGAAGAGGACCTTCTCACCAACAGTTGGATTACAATATTTATATATTCTGCCTTTATAGTGAGGCGGCAAGGTTTTAAGAGTTAAATAAATATTTACTAAAAAAGATTTCATAAATTCTGGCAAAATATATGCAAATGTAAATAGCAACAAAACAACCATATGAAATCTCCTCACAAAAACATTTAAAAATCTTCCATTTTTTGTCTTAGCCATATGTTGTATAGTTGGAAATAATAAATTTATTGACGAAATCCTTTGTATTAAATCAGTGTGCTGTTGTAATGCTTCTAAAATAATCCATGACCCAATGGAATGTCCTATTAAATGAAAATTGCTATTTTTGTCTATGTAATTGCAGATAAGATCCAACTTGTGTTCTATTTGACCTTCTAGATCAAATAATTTTTCATGGCCTTTTAACTGGTTTGATTTTTTGTCTGGAACTTCTTCATGACCAGCATGACCTGCAAAAGTTAATTATTTTTTAAGTGCTATATAAGAATTGCTACTTGTGTTTGATTGCTATTATCTTCGATCAAATATACACTAGATACAACGTGAGCACTTAGAAAATGGCACCAAATAAGAGTGCTTTAAGCACTCATTTGCCTTCGGTCACACACCGACCATTGCTTCTAAAACGTCGCAGAACTTTAGACAATATTATGTGAAAAGCTACTTTAAGCTCCAGGAATAAGGTGGAATTTGTGTTAATATATTTGGAATATGTGATCTTTTTGTTTACTTTTTTTTCATGTCATGCATCAGTGCCACTTTTTAACAGAACTTTTACAGGGAACTGTGTATCTAGTGTATATTTCGAAGGCTATTATAGTATCAACATATTATTTATAGCCACACTGTACATATTTTAGTTATATTGATAAGCATTTATTCAAATAGGTACTTCATATAAATAATGTTGATTGAACCAATTTATGGCAGCCAGAAAGACCATAAACATTGCGAATAATAACTGCATGCGTAATTCATATATTTTGGTATGAAAACATTATACTCACCGATGACACAGACTGGCAGTCCAGTGCTTTTATGAAGTTCTGTAGCAAATTCTATGTAAAAGTCTGTAACACCAGGATTTCCAGTGATACATATAATTACATCTTTCCCATTACAATCAAAAGGATCGCCCCACGTTATCAAATGAGATTGAACACAATTTAAAACTTTTAGAATATTTGTCATCTTCCACGTAAACCAATAACAGAAAAAATATATCAGCTAAGAAATTATATTCTAATGTTTTATAAGTCCACCCAATTTGGTAAACTTGGGTAAACTGTTTCAGTCAATGTATTTTAATAATATTTATGTCACAATTTATGTGACGGGATACGTACAGTAGGGCGATTCACGGAATTTTTTGACGCGCCGATCAAGTTGCGGAGCGGTAGAGATGTGTAACACTGCGCTACGCCAACTCAGTTCACTGCGCCGGATGTGTTAACTCACTTGTTCAAAATGTGTTGGCGCAAAAAGGAGTTATACAACAATCAACTCGATTTCGGTACGAAAGAGTAGCAACTAGCAAATATGCATATTTATGGGAACATTACATTTTCGGGATACATAGTATCCTACGCAATATATCAGAGTATCAGCTACGTACAATATTTCATCATTTTGCTTTAAATTTTAAAGTAAGACTCATCGTGGCCTCTTACATATGAGATACACATAACAGTACAGTTTCATACCAGTAAAAACTATAAAAACCTATCTAATTCAATCCTACCTACAAAGTTCAACACTCAGTTTCTTCCTTCCAAGTCGAATTCTGTAACTCGAGTCGGGTTTATCCCGAGTTGGCACAGAGTGTGCGCCGCGCAGATGACGCGCATAACGCATTTCGTTGCTCACTCGGCGACAAGCGTTTTCATTTTGTTGCGCCATGGCGCAATTTTGAGTTAACTCAGTGAGCCAGCGCAGTTAATTGCGCCTGAGTTACTGAGTTAACGCAAGGATTTTCGCTGAGTTACCCATGTCTACGGAGCGGTTACAATCATAGATTTAGTATAAAACATAGATCGGCAATGTGAAAGAGATAGAATAATTTAACTCATATGTTAAAGCGAGATGCATGATGCGACCATACGTTTACACAGAAGTAGCCTGCAGTGACCCAGAGTAGAGTTGTGTTATAACAGGTCAAACTCAATATCTGTTCCTCCTGTTACTGTTCCTTCCAAATCACAGTTCCTAATAACTGTTCTTAAATAACAGCCTGTTATTTTTATATCATTTTGTATGTATGATTTCTTCTAGCGCTGCATATTGTATTTGTCAAATAAAATACTAGGTGCTTCTCGTTCTAGCAAAGGCCTATTCAGATGGTGTGAGGGAGACGGAACGTTATAACAAGTAACACGACCTAATTCAAGAAGTATTTTTTAAAGACGATTTGTTCGTACATGACTGCCAACTGCTTTTTTTTCGCATAAATACTAGGTGTGTCTCGTTTTAACAAGTGACATTCGTGTGTACATTTTTTTTTTTTTTTCCTTTTTGTGGCTACAAGCACTTTTCTGTGCTACGCCAATGACAAGATGTGTACATTTAAAAGAGACGGGTGATGAGAACAGTTTTGTTAATACCAACTGTTATATTTTTAAGAACAGATTAGGCCTGAGGAACAGATATTTGTTAACAGTGAGAACAACTGTTATCTGTGATTTGCTTCTACCTGTTCTTTTGAACTGTTACGATAAATACGCATCACCCCTAACCCAGAGTCGAAATATGTCAAACTAAGCGAGCAACAAAATTCGCTTATTTTCATAATTTATTTGATTTTACAGTAGCTGGTTATATTTATTAAACGTAGTTTATTATAGTGCATCGTGCAGTGCCAAGGTGTGGTTCATGCAGGCGTAAAAATCCGCAATAATTAAAGTTTTCACAGGTACCGGTCACTTTTGTAGAATAATATTTTGTGACGATATTATAGAATTAAATGGAAATCCGTGTATACATATCGGTAGAAAAGAATATAGTATTTCATTATATAAATACGCTGAAAGCATCCATTGCGTATAAAAAATAATATCAAATACTTGAATTTACAATAATTTCAACCAAAAGTTGCTAGGGATTGACTGACAGATTCGATCAATGAAAGGTTGTCGATAAAATAGTCGATGACAACACATGTTTACCTACATTTTTATGGAGCTATAGTATGTTGTGATAGTGTGCATTCTTCTTCTACCTGGCGTTATCTCGGCCATATTAGCCCGGCTATTATTATAGTATTCATTCTACAATATTATTTATTACTTTACTTTTTCTCATTTTTTTATATTTGTGGAATAATTATTATAACACTTCATGTGTGTGATTTATGAATTAAGAACCTGTTTCAATCTCTGCCAAGAGGCTGTCAATTTATAATAGTATAACTAGAACATATTCGATATTATAAAATATGCGATACTTCTATGCACAGTATCATCGTCCAAACTTTGAAGCAACATTATCCATTTATCATAATATTAGGTATAGGTTTCAAATTTATAATTATCATAGGAAAAACATTAGTTTAGGTGACGTGATCGAGAAAAGCTTCATAGTTTATTAAATTGTCTCTTTCTTCAGCCACAGGAATGCGACTAATGAACATAGACCTTCCACAAGAATGTCTACGTCAGTTTGTTGTAAGCTGCCTGCATCCAACGACTTCCTACAAGCTCCTCCGTACACCTCCAACGCGGCCTAGCAGGCGTCCAACACTTCCCAATGTGTTACAAGTCAATTGATTTGAATAAGCATATTTTTTAACTCTAGTATACATATAGTAAAAATGTGTTTCTTAGACTTACGCGAATGTTACTCATTGAAAAAAACTAATAATCACGGATTTTGTTACAGACTGAGTCCACTCTGTGACTACGAAAGCTGTAAAGTAATCGAAACTTCGCGACGGGAAATTAAAAATGAAAAAAATAAACCGAAAACGCTAAAACTTTGTAAATTATAGTTTTATTTTATAACAGTGTTTTTTGTTCTCAGTTTAATTAGGTGTATGTACTTTGTAGACATGACATTGAAAAAAATACTTTTGTTCAGGTGAACATAAAGACCCATACAAAACATCTCAAACAAAATGTTTTCAAATAATATGACAATTTATCTTTATTTATTTGTGTGTTTATCAATCTGTATTGAAATAAACACATCAATAAGTTTCTGTTAATATATAATAAAATGTTGCATATATCCATAACATTGTATTACACAACTACAGGCTGACGGCTATATCGATATCGATATGATAGTATCGAAAGTGCATGGTACACCACTATATGTCAAGCACACATGTAAACTTCACGCACACAATCGTAAATCAGTTTTGGTCGCGCTCAAAATGACACATTGCCGATCTATGTTCTATACTACATCTATGGTTACAATTAAGTTTACACCACAGTTTACACTTTGGTACAAAATGGTATTCTTGTAAATGTTTGGCTGCGCGCACGGCAGGTTATCTTCATATAAAAAAATTCGCCTTACGACATGGCTTGTCTATGGCTCAGGCTATTGAACTGTGCTATTGAACATGACAGTTGAAAAAAAAAAAAAAAAGGGCGGGAAACATTCGACTTGTTAGGCGCGCTTTTTTTATTTTGAATTTTACTTGATGATTAATTAGTAATTTATTGGTGACTAGTGGATTAAATACTGTTATTAGATATATATTTAGTTTAAGTATTTAATTTATTTACTTTTTTCTCGTTTACTTCTGGCCACCGGTAAGTCATTTAATTTTCTTGTTGGACGATGGCTGAACCCCCCGACCCGGGGGGGACAGTCCCTCCGGTAGCATGCAATGTAATTGTTACCACGGAATTAGAATCAGAGTCGGGAATGGACACGGATGGCTCGCTCTCGCAGCGTCCACTGAAACGCAGTCGCATAAATAAAATTTGTAAACGCTGCAATAAGCGCAGGCGAACGCGTCATGGTTCGGATGACAACAAATCTATTAGCTGCCAATGCGATAATGATTGCAATGAGCAGCCTGTACCACCAGTAATTACCACCCAAACTGACTTGGGCCAGGGCCCCGAATCCATAAATCCCCAACATACACCTAATCCAATAGGGAGAAAAATGTATGAAGCCACGGACAGCGCTCCTTACTACACGTACAAAAAATTCAATCTTCCCCCAATGATGGCTCCACTCTCCACCCTATAACGTTTGGCAAATTTCTTAAAAAGCACGACATCAAAAATATTATCAATGGCAGTATAAAGCGTATTGGCAGAAATAAAATTTCTATGGCATTTTCAAAATTTATTGATGCCAACAATTTTCTTGCGCACAATAGTTTGATGTCACAAAATCTTACAGCCTATATCCCAACCTTCAATGTTACTCGAATGGGATTGGTACGCGGAGTTCCTGCCGACTGGTCACCAGAAGAAGTACTAGATAACATTTCAGTACCTATAGGATGCGGTAAAATTATAAAAATAAGAAGGCTAAATTATAAAGTTTTTGAGGATGGGTCCCCAGTGTGGAAACCCTCCCAAACAATCGTCTTAACATTTGATGGACAGGTGCTACCTAAACGCATATTTATGTGTTATAATGCTTTGCCTGTAGAAATGTATATTTTCCCCACCATCCAGTGTTTTTCTTGCTGTCGCTTCGGTCACACGAAAATACAATGCAGATCGAAGCCTAGATGCTTCAAATGTGGCCAAGAACATTCTGGAGATTCATGTAGTGTAGAGGAGGATTGTGCTTCATGTTACTTGTGTTCTGGTAACCATTTTGCTATAAATAAATGTTGCCCTGAATATAATAGACAAAAAGATATTAAGTTGTATATGGCTAATAATTGTGTATCATATGCAGAAGCAGCTAAGAATTTTCCTTCTGTTAATAGATCCTTTGCTGATGTATTAAACAATAAAACAACACATACACAGCCTTTACAATTAAACAAGGCGCTTAATAAGCCTTCCACATCACATAAAAAGACAGTTTTTTTAAAGCCTCGCTCCCCTCCTAAGCTTGCTAGTGGTTATAATAAAGAAAAACATCAAACAATTATTAAGGATTATAACATGCCATCCCAAACATCTAATGGTACTGCATTACAACCCCATCATCAACAGAAATCAATAATAGACATTGTTTTAGCCTTGATAAATTATTTGACTCAGTCTAATATAACAGAACCGTCCCACGTTGCCTCAGAAATATTGAATTTATTACATGCTAATATAAATAATGGACCAAGTAATCCAGTGGAATTGTCGCAGTGCAATCAGCAAGAAGAGTGATATATTATATTTGGTAAACAAATACAACCCTTTTGTTATTGCACTTTCAGAGACATGGCTTAAGCCAGAGTCTTTCTTCAGAATACCATATTATACATGCCTAAGGGAAAATAGACATGATGGGTATGGTGGTGCTGCCCTACTTATTGAAAAATCCCAAATATTTTCTCCTATAACCCTCCCTCAACACAGTGATGACTTCTCAATCATTGCAGCGCTCATCAATAAAGTATGTTTTGTATCCATCTATATTCCCCGTCCTTCATCAATCATTTTTAATCAATTAAGTGGTATTCTTTGTTCGCTCCCTCATCCACTTGTTATGTTAGGAGACTTCAATTCACACCACAGATCCTGGGGTAGCTCTGTGTCAAATACCCATGGAGAAGCTTTACTAGAATTGTTAGATAGTCATAATCTATGTATCTTAAATACAGGTAGTCCAACTCATCGTACAGGTCCTGATGAGATTAATAGTGCAATTGATCTGTCAATCTGTACCCCTAATTTAGCTTCTTCATTATCTTGGTGTACCTTACTTTCAACATTTGGGAGTGATCATTTTCCAATACTAATAAAATTTCCCCAAAAATTCAAGAAGCTGCAAAAAGCGCCTCGATTAAAATATAAATTGAATGGTGGGGATTGGGAAATATATCGATCAATAGTTGAAAAGTGTACATCCACTCTTCCTAGTATATCACTCAATGAACCGTCTACTTGTTCAGATGCTTTTTTGAATTTATTACATGAAGCAGCTGGAAAAACATTCCCTGTAAAAGAAATACCAAAAAATAAGCTTCCTTCTCCACCTTGGTGGGATGAGGAATGTACAAAAGCTATTAAAAAAAGAAGAGCAGCAGAATGGGCATATCGTAGAGATATGTCCAATATAAATTTTAAAACTCTACAAGAAACCATTACATATACAAAAAAGACATTAAAAAAAAAGAAATCTGAAGGATGGAAAAAGTTTTGTAGCTCCCTTTCCCCACAATCACACCCTACAATAGTCTGGCGTAATATCAGGAGATTCAGATTGGGTATAGACGACAAGTTTTTTCAAGTGTTATTACTCACGATTTAGCACACAATTTCATAGATCATTTAGCTCCTCCATACGTGCCACAGAAAGATTTAGTTTTATCAGACCCTTTTGAAGTTTCTAACCGAACGGGCCTTAACTCACCTTTTTCACTTGTGGAATTAAAGGGAGATCTGAATGGTATGAGAGACACGGCCCCTGGAATTGATGGCATTACATATTCGTTTCTTGTAAACCTAGGGGACATAGCTCTTTCGTATTATTTAGACATCATCAATTTGGTGATGACAAGTGGAAAAGTGCCTCCTTCATGGAAACATAATTTAGTGTTGCCAATATTAAAGCCGAATAAAAATGCCAATAGTGTTTGCTCCTATCGTCCCATAGCAATGTCGTCTGTATTAGCTAAAATTGCTGAGCATTTGGTCAAAAATCGACTAGAGTGGTTTATTGAGCATAGGGGTTTATTATCCGACAGTTAATTCGGATTTAGAAAAGGAAGAAGTACTATGGATAGTGTCAGCATATTCGTTACTGATATTCGTCTTGCCTTTTCAACTAAGGCATCGGTAGTTGCTGTGTTTATAGACATTACTTCGGCCTATGATAATGTTCGCTTAGACCTTCTCAAAAATAAATTGTATAATCTGGCTGTCCCAGAAATGCTCAGTAATTTTATCATAAATATCCTCACTGAAAGGAAAATTACTCTAGACACTCCTAACTCTCCAAGAATATCTAGACTTGTGTGGCAGGGGCTTCCCCAAGGATCTGTCCTCAGCCCCCTTCTATACAACATTTATACACATGATTTAGCATCATCACTTTACGAGCCTGTCTGTGTACTTCAATATGCTGATGATTTGCTTTTATATACAACCAACCAATCTATAAATTCCGCTTGTTCTACTATATCCTCTTCACTATGTAACTTAAAGAATTGGTTAAATATACATGGTTTTGAATTATCTGCTTCAAAAAGCACAGCAGTCCTTTTTTCTAGACAAAGAATTACTTCGCCCCTCAATATACAATATGATGGTCATCAGATACCAACTAAAACAAATACAAAGTTTTTGGGTGTTGTGCTAGATACTAAACTTACAGGACTGCCTCGTTGTGATTATATAACTGCTAAATGCGAACGACATTTAGGCATGCTTAGATGTCTTTCGGGTGTTTGGTGGGGTGCGCATCCATTCTCTCTGAAACTGGTATATAATGCAGTCATAAGAAGTGTCTTGGATTATGGAACTTTCTTACTGGAGCCTGGAAGTAGAGCGGGTTTTAAAAAAATAGATGCGGTTCAAACGAAAGCCTTGAGGATAATCTCTGGAGCTATGAAGTCAAGTCCTATTAATGCGTTGCAAGTGGAATGTGGTGATCCTCCTTTATTTCTTAGACGACAATTTATTTCTGATAATTTTTTGTTACGAAACCTGCAATTTTACAACTCTCCGCTTATAAATAAATTACAGACGCTCAGTGAACAGGTTAGACTGTCTAAATATTGGACACATAAATCCCTCCCTTGCTTAATCAATAGCCTACGAAAATTTCAAACCATACAAGCTCCTATTCACAATTCCCGACATCTTCCAATATTCTCCACAAAGGACATGGACAGTTTCAGTATGGCGCTGTGCCTAGTCCTGTACATCAATGAGTTTTGCATTGTTGGGATAATGTTAGTTCCAAGATTATTACACTAAAAGTTTCAAAGCCTAGGAACTTTAGGGGTTTTAGATATTTACAAAAATAGATGTTATTTTGAGGTTAGGTTTGTAGGTTATCTGTCAATTTATTGAACTTGATAAAATACGTTTACAAATAGATTTTGTCTCCCAATTAATAATTAAAAAGATATATAAAATTATGAAATCACTACATAGTATAAAACAAAGTCGCCTTAAATCTTTAAAACTACGCAACGGATTTTAATGTGGTTTTTTTAATAGATAGAGTGATTCAAGAAGAAGGTTTATATGTATAATACGTACATAATATTGTACAGAAATCTTTTTGTACCCGGACAAAGCTGGGCCGGGCCGCTAGTTATATAATACACTAAAACACATAAAATCATTGAAATATATAAACCTGTCTTCTTAACGAATCCAGGGCCCTTGCAGACACATTTTTTTTCATGAAAAAAAATATATCTTCATCGTCGTACTTTATTTTTATGAATGCGTCAATAGATTTAGATTAAGTTTACAATGTATACTGTCGATTATTGAGGAGGGCTGTGCTCTGCAGTCTTACGTATACTAATTCTTTATACTCGTGAGTTGCAAACAGATTATTCATGAACACACGCACCCTATACACCCAACAGTCACATAAATAATTCTGACCCCACACTAGTACCGATCCTTGTATCATGGGTATCAGGAACTACGAGAGATTTTACGGTTTCACAAACACCCAGACCCGAAACAAATACAAGTGATTCACATTAGTCTGTCACATTTAGTGCGGGAATTGAACCCGCGTCCTCTTTTAAACACTTGGCGCAGCGTGAAATGAGCTACTGGCAGCCAAGATTACTTGCAATCCTCCCACACATAGCATAATTATTTAAGTCTCAATCAATACAGTGGGTGCTTTGGGAGATAATATACACCAAAGGATGAAATAAATAAAAATCATTTTTATCAAAACACATATTTTATTATTAAAAAATACATTGACAGCCTTCGTGGCGCAGTTCGTTATCTTATAACTCGCGTGCACCTGTGAGCACAGAATTTCTCTCTTTGAGTTCCTAATCGTTCAGGATAAGTTCCTCATCATGGCCTCCAACCTCCGCTTTATTAGCCACCCCGAACCTCGCTTTATCAACCTAATATTACTGACACTTAACCGAAACTGAATACATCCAATGAATCTGTATACAGTAACTAATACTTGCAGTGAACGCTCTAAGGGCGCTCTCTCAGACAGAATGTGTAATATATTGTTATAACTCGCATACACCAGTGAGCATAGAACCTCTTTGTGTTCCCAATCATTTAGGATAAGTTCCTCATCGTGGCCTCCAACCACCCTTATACCCACCCCGAACCTATCTTTACCAACCTAATATTACTGACACTTAACTGAAACTGAATACACCCAATGAATCAATGAATCTGTATACAGTAACTAATACTTATAGTGAACGCTCTAAGAGCGCTCTCTCAGACAGTATGTGTAATGTATTGTTTATAACTCGCATACACCAGTGAGCATAGAACCTCTTTCTTTGAGTTCCCAATCGTTCAGGATAAGATCCTCATAGTGGCCTCCAACCTCCCCTATAGCCATCCCGAACCTCGCAACAAGATCAACCAGCCTAATATTACTGGTGTCAGAACTATGTTACATTAGAGCGACTATATTATATTAATATTCAACAATACGTACAAAAATATCGTCTAAAAATGAAGCTGGCGGACAAACATTGTTCCGATACAGAGCCCAGCTTAAATACCGGATCGTGGTCATTACATGACAACAACATTCTACTGTTCTGTTGTCAACCAAGCAGCTGCAATAATATCATAAGATGGCATCTAATGGACAGTTGCTAGAAGGTTCAACATCGAACAAAATATATTATGTATAATATATCCTTTGACTTATATGCCTCGATTTAATTCGTCCTCTTAATAAATAAGGATTGTTTCCCCCAATATGTGACCAGTTCTTCAGAAAGATCACGTTCTGGACACACTTCTATTTCATATGCGCCATTCCCTCTAATATATTCGCCATCATACGATCGCGATTGCTTTATTTGATAAGGCCCTAAAGCAATCAATAACAATTGTTCATGAGTTAATCTAGGGAAATTCCCCAATTGCGGTAGGTTACCATAGATTCTAGTAAACATGACCCTACACCTATTTAAGTTGTAATCATTTACAAAATCACCTAAATAATACCTTTCGTCCATAAATCGCAATGCTCTTTGAATAATTTGCCCACACAGTGGGCTATCTACAAGAACAGGATGATATTTATTTAGAATAGCTGCTGCTATCTTGACGGCTTGATTAAATACCGTTGCCTAAACAATTTAAAATCCCGTTTAAATCTCCCATTGACGACCTCCACAACCCATCTACAAAGAGTTACCCGTCTACTTTTGTTGGCTTGTGAAGAAGACAGTTGAGTTTTACCTTCATTTAGTGATTCTGGTTTATAAACCCTTTAATTATAACTTTCTAAAGTAGTAATTGCATCCCGAAATTCTCGCCCAAGAACAAAAATGTCATTGGGTTTAAAAAGTCTATGAAATGACCCATTTTCATTTTCAAATAAACTGGTCATCATTTCTGCATCAGTCTGAGTTACTGGGAATGGACCTACAGCGTCAATTATGTGTCCATCACAAGAAACAATCATAAAGGGTTTTGACTAAATTATCATACTTATGTAAGCTTTATGTTTTCTTTTGAAACATATAGTTTAAACATTTCTGAAGAAAAATGTAAGTGCCATCAAATATAGCTATAGCAGGTCTACTCTCCAGGGCTGATTCTGGATCACTAAAAAGTGCATATGGTATTTGTAAATTCCTGGCAACAATATCAGAATGACTAATATGTTGCGGTCTTAAATGTTGTGGTACAAAATGATCATAAAGGCAAGTTCTCACTTTATTCATTAAGAGTTCTAAAGTTGATCTAGGAATATTAAAAATTGTCGACAACCTTCTACTACTTTCTCCTATACGCAATTTAGATAAATATATAGAGCTCGTTTTGGTTTCCTTACATTAAGTGTAGGTAAACCATTAAAAAGGTTCAAGAAATCATTTGATCGAAGTCCTGTCCAATAATGACAGACATGGTTTGGCATATCTTGAATGTTTTCAAAATTAATTAATTCCCCTGTGGAATTTGATATGTTGATAATATCCTCTATTTGGTTGGCATTAAATAAGAAAATGTTGTGATATTTTGTGGCAACTCATTCCACTCACCTGCATACAAATGTGATTCACACACTCTAGAATACATGGTACATAAAATGATGATCATTCAACAACATCCTTTTGATATAGTTAGGAATCATAAAAAATGCCCTGTGATTACATCTGTTAAATATACAATGAGCAGAGGTATTTGACGCCCTTTTATAGTTGGCAATTTATTTGAGATGAATTACGGGATGGTAGTGTAACTGAGGGAAGAGGAGGTAAAGTAGGAGGCACGGACTGAGTATCAATGTATCTTCTTCGTGCATAACATTGTCTAAAGATTGACTCCTTTCTTCTCTCAATCTATCATGGTGTCTATTAGCCTTTATCCAACAGGGATGGCAAACATTATTCAGTGTTATTCCTTAAACAAATATTCTTAATACTAATTAAAATCTTCAATACATCTTCTTTTTATTATTATTATATACTAAAACAAAGTTGTTTGTTTTAGTATATAATAATGTATTAAATATATGTATAATAATGTATTAAATAGATTTAAGTAAATAATTTTATTTCTACATCTAAATCATTTTACAATTGTGTTTATTATATATATATTTATGTAGTATTATATATGTATGTATTTATGCTATTTATCATGTATGTATGTATGTTATGTTGGTGTATTTTTATGTTTAGTAGTATGAGTATTATTAGTTTCCTCTCTTTTCATTATTATTTTACCACTGCCCTCTCTTTCTCCTTCTTTTAAATCCATCCCATGGTTGTCTGTGAGACATTGCTTTAAGCGATAAGACCAACATTTGTACTTTTTATTTATTAGTTTCTGTATGTTGTAATTTTTTTAAGTGCACAATAAATATTTAAATAATAAATAATAGTAATAATGTGTATACAGCATTTTATGTGTTCTTGTTTACTGCATAAAATATAAAAATAAATATTTATCTAATCAAAATAAGTACCTGAGTGAATATAGCAAAATGAAAATTCTGTACAAGTGGATTCCCAGCTTCAATAACATGATGCTTTTTATTCTATACTGATCGACCACAACCAAGACATACCATGTTATGGCCCAATAACCGATTAGATGTACCTTCTGAAGTTAATAATAGGTAGCACGAATGACAATATGTCCATCTGCAGAAGCTGAAAAAAATATACTTCATTATACAAGTTTAACATAGAAGCATTCGCATTGCTGTGTGATAAATATTCATTTTAAATACTATAACTACAATAAATCATTTAAATATTTTTGTCCACCCCTAAACTGCTGTATACATAGATCGATCTTTCATTGCACCGCTGCTGCGTTGGGGAATACTTTATTAGTAAACATTAAAAAGGACCAAATCTAAGTCCATCTTTAAAAGGATGGCCAACAGCATTATTCCTAGGTTGAATGAAGACATAAAGTTGTATACTTATTCTTCTGTGTATTCAAATCAAATATATTCATTGTGGAACTGGTTACAATAAGATGTTACAATATGTTTACTTGAAATCTACGACCTGCTATGTTGGCATAATAACAGGATAAGGGTGAATGGCTTGGGTTGAGGTTTGATTACTTTCATTGGGTTTTCTCAGAATGTTGCATTATCTTTCCATGGGAGTGGTACCAGGGAAGAGGGGCCACTACACCACTCACTAAAACCCAAATAGTTCTAGATTACCTATTATCGTGGTTTTTGAATTTTCCTTATCAATAATCATTAATAATACTACATATACCTTATATGGTTTCATTTGTATAATTATATTATTTTTGGTGATTCAGTATGTACTGAAGTCGCTATTGTTATGTCAACTTTTGAAAAATGAAGTTAAGTTCAGTACTAAATAGTTAAGTCATACGATGTTTCCATGTAATTAACTTCTACATCACCCTGTTAACTTTGTAGTATCTCCACTTGATGTTATTAAATAGCTTGGTTTCAAAGTACAGGCGGCATTAGTTTGGGGACCAAATAGAAATAAAACAAATGTAAATAATTCACATTTTGGATACAAATAATATTCTATTCTCTTATAATCAAGAGGAAACAGCGTTAGTACTGTTTATAAAGGCGACTAAGTCCTCAATTGTATCCATCGTGACGCTCGTTGTAGGAATGAATGAAGACAATGGGGAGATAGCATGTCGCTAGTCCCCCGCCCTGTCGCAGTATTCCCCAATTAATGCACCCCCCCCCTCCATCATTTACATAAATACGAAAACGCCCAATCCAGGCAGTTCTTGTAGCACTGGTTCACAAAATTAACAAGTGAACCCTTGCAAACTTGGCACAAAAATGGACAACAAATAGGAAACAATAAGCGTCAACAGTTCATATGGAAGCGCTAGAGTATAGGGATTGTTGCACAGCATAATCGATTATTTAAATCAATCAAAAAAATCGATACTTTTTTAAATATTCGTTTTTATTAAGCGAATTTGTGTGACCAACGGCAAATAATCGATTTTAATCGATGTATTTCGCTGTTAATACTTTCGATTTTGTTTTAATAGTCGCATTTGACTTACTTACTTATACTTACTACGTAGGCTTTGGATTTATACATAAGCTGCTTACTTTGTCTGATTAAAATTAACCCATTGGCTGTGGAAAAGCTAGAAAGGAGCATACCCTAAACTTGAAAGTGAGCTTAAAAAGCATTATAACTAATAACTGCTTCATCAGCTCCAGCAGAGCGGCCTTTTTTATGAAAAGTTGAAAAGGTTGTTCGTAAACCAAGGCATGCATCTGGGAAACACGATTACCACAAACTTCTATTTCCATTCTAATCCTGCCAAGTTGATCTATGGCAGTAGTTGATGCATCCGTAGCTCTATTTATTCGTTATTTGAATAAAACAGAGGAGATGATTTTTGTTATTAGTGAAGGTATCGTATATGTTGGAAGCTTTTTTATTGTTTCATGAAAGAGTGGATTGTTTTGTTTTTTACATGTAGTAAGTTTTTATTTGATTTTGATTAACAAATAAAGACTGTAGTATGATAGAGATGATTGCTGCTGATCACCGAGAATTAATTTCTGTAGTAACAGTAATTTCTGAACATAACACAACATTGAATTATAACGAATCCAATCATGCTCAAAAATAATTTTATTGTTAATAAATAATTCTTATTTTATTACAGACTAGTTAGCTTTTGATTATTGGAGTTAGGTTGTTTATTTATTTTATCAAAAAGTCGATTTTTTTTAAAATCGATTATTTGACTAAAAACATCGATTTTTGGAAAATTGATTATTCTTTGGTAAAAAACTCAATATAATATAAAAATCGATTCCCAGCCAAGTTAACATACCTATAGAGTCCGTATTTTACACGATAAACGTACAAAAACCAAGCTCGGCCTCTGTCAAGAATTATAACGTAGCGTTTCAGTTCGTTGCAAATGAAATGTGTAAAAAAGGGGGAGAGAATCGGAGGTGTTAAGTATATATGGCAAAAATGACGTTATATATATATATTTCGTATGGTTAATGAATATAACTATACTAATATAGATTTGTTTAGGATCAGTTACGAAAAGGTATATCTTCGTACACTTGCTTACTGCGAAACAAAACGTTTTGGGGCACAACAAGTGGCGGAACAATGAGTAGATATCATGCCAAAACTATTATTTTAAAATTATTTTACTCCTCAAGTTTACGAAAATGGACCAGATTTATAATTTTAAGAGTTGTTTTTGGTGTGTAATTTTTATTTTTTTTTCAAATTTTTGGGTCATTATTGCCTTTATTTATGTGAATGAATAAAGAGGTTAACTAGGCAGAAACTGTCCAGTCCTTTTGAATCTTAATATGTCACGAAGATTTATTTTAACTAGCAAGTAGACAAAGGACCGAAACAATGTAACAGTTGTTTTAATAATATAGTAGAAACAATGAGTCCTCGTGGCATATAGATAACCACCGAGGGAAATCCTGAAATTCAAACCGTGCCTGTGGCTGGCGGTGTGGGGTAAGGATACTCATAGACAGTACAAAATAGTCCAGAAAATTAGTTCCTCCGATGTCATCTGTATTTAATGGAGCATGCTTTAGGTGCTAACTCAGAGCAGGAATAGTCTTATCATGACATTAACTTAACACTCGTCGTATGTACAGATGCTAAAAGTACGTTAGGAATTAGATAGGTACCATTTTTAAAGGAAAATTATCTTATAATAACGAAAAGATAGGTTCTAAATTTATCCGTGTACCTTATATACCGATTCAGTTACTTGTGGGTACCAAGTCATTGCGGTAATAAGGGAACGATAGAGAGGATGAGCGAGCAGCGTGCGGTGGATTGTGGAGACTTTTTCCATATCAAAAGGATATTACCCTGACTAGTGCTCTAAAGCAAGCCTCATCTCGGGCTCCTGGGATGAACGGGGGGACAGTAGTAGCAGCTAGCCAGGGTAATTATTAGACAGAATACAACCATATACCACATAAAACCCGGTTTTCAAGTTTAAGTTAGTAAGTGGCTACATCTATTTTAATACGGTGGCGTATGAGGAACGTCTGTACCCCAGCCCATTTGCTAGCGCTTGGCATTATTGAAAGTTTCAACTGCTCATGTGGGTGTGATGTTGGAGATTTACACCTCATATCATAGTTCCTGTCCCACCATGATTCGCCCCTTTGTTGTACACCAATTGACAGTCCAGCTTAGCCTTTGTCCCGTGACCAATATAGCCCAAACAACGCTCTCTATGTATTAACACGGAAGATTATAATATTTGATTAGTATATTAGGAATTAATAAATTAAAATGTAGCCACTATTCGGTTGTGCTCATTCCTAAAATGAAGTACATGGTATAATCCCAAAATTACAGTTACCCAATCCGTTACTATCAAATATGTTTCCTCTAACTTTCATCGAGTAGCTCCTTAAATAGACCTAATAAGATCAAAGACATCGACACTGGCAGAAGCACGAATAAGGTTGCAGTTGCCAAAGAACGAAGAAGAAAAAAAAAAGAAAAAAAACATGGCCATATACCTCGATGCCCCCACCTCTTACTTCTACCCAATCTTCGACCCGACGTCGCCTAGGCGGACGCCATAATTTTATTTCCATTGTTACGTCAAAACTTCT